>JBAJFG010000120.1:0-1224694 GCA_037903475.1 Ancylostoma caninum | reverse complement strand
ATGGTTCCAATGGTATACATAAATTGTCTCAGAATGGTCTATAAACCCGTCTTCCAGGACGGGGTCTGTAACAGTTTGCCAACCCGAACTGACATGTGAAGCCGTTGATCTTATCGATTGGACACGCCAAGACTCGTTGACCGACGCGGCAGCCGTGGCAGGCAGCCAGCACAGCTTGGAGCGATCCGCCTCCGGTCCCCAAATTTTCATCCAGTTCGAGCCTTTCAAAATGGGGATTTCGTCGCTTCTGTGCCTATTGATGTACATCCCAGGGATCAACATGATGAGAAGGTCTAGGATATGTTGGTAAATCCAACAGGCAGAACGAGGTGGCCCTCTGCCTTTAATGCACATCAAGTTCGGAAAAGAAGCTTGAAGAAGCTCAGTTACCCATATTCACTATACACCTTCGTTTCTTACATTGACCGACATGACAACAGTCTTTCTGTAATACTGTAATCGTGACAAGGGTTAACCTCCCTAAGTGGTCAACAACTATGCAACTTCAGAAAATCACTGTCATCCGCGACGCGCGGCGAAGCTGCGCTTCGTGAGGATGACAGTGATTTTCTTCGGGGTTTAGTTGGCCCAAAAGTAACGTGGCAAACGGGTCCGAGACAAAGCGCCGCGAAGCGGCGCTTTGGCTCGGGATTAAATTCTTTGCAGGGTTTACTTGGCCCAAAAGTAACGTGGCAAACGGGTCCGAGACAAAGCGCCGCGAAGCGGCGCTTTGGCTCGGGATTAAATTCTTTGCAGGGTTTGCTTGGCCCAAAAGTAACGTGCAGGTCCGAGATAAAGCGCCGCGAAGCGGCGCTTTGGCTCGGGATTTAATCTTTTTCCTGCAAGGTTTACTTGGCCCAAAAGTAACGTGGCAATGAAATTTATACAAAGCGCCGCGAAGCGGCGCTTTGGCTCGGGATTAAATTCTTTGCAGGGTTTGCTTGGCCCAAAAGTAACGTGGCAAACGGGTCCGAGACAAAGCGCCGCGAAGCGGCGCTTTGGCTCGGGATTAAATTCTTTGCAGGGTTTACTTGGCCCAAAAGTAACGTGGCACACGGGTCCGAGACAAAGCGCCGCGAAGCGGCGCTTTGGCTCGGGATTAAATTCTTTGCAGGGTTTACTTGGCCCAAAAGTAACGTGGCACACGGGTCCGAGACAAAGCGCCGCGAAGCGGCGCTTTGGCTCGGGATTAAATTCTTTGCAGGGTTTACTTGGCCCAAAAGTAACGTGGCACACGGGTCCGAGACAAAGTGCCGCGAAGCGGCGCTTTGGCTCGGGATTAAATTCTTTGCAGGGTTTACTTGGCCCAAAAGTAACGTGGCACACGGGTCCGAGACAAAGTGCCGCGAAGCGGCGCTTTGGCTCGGGATTAAATTCTTTGCAGGGTTTACTTGGCCCAAAAGTAACGTGGCACACGGGACCGAGACAAAGCGCCGCGAAGCGGCGCTTTGGCTCGGGATTAAATTCTTTGCAGGGTTTGCTTGGCCCAAAAGTAACGTGGCAAACGGGTCCGAGACAAAGCGCCGCGAAGCGGCGCTTTGGCTCGGGATTAAATTCTTTGCAGGGTTTACTTGGCCCAAAAGTAACGTGGCAAACGGGACCGAGACAAAGCGCCGCGAAGCGGCGCTTTGGCTCGGGATTAAATTCTTTGCAGGGTTTTCTTGGCCCAAAAGTAACGTGGCAAACGGGTCCGAGACGAAGCGGCGCTTTGGCTTGGGATTAAATTCTTTGCAGGTTCACTTGGCCCAAAAGTAACGTGGCAAACGGGTCCGAGACAAAGCAAAGTAAACCCTGCAAGGAATTTAATCCCGAGCCAAAAGCGCCGCTTCGCGGCGCTTTGTCTCGGACCCGTGTGCCACGTTACTTTTGGGCCAAGTAAACCCTGCAAAGAATTTAATAATGCGGCGCTTTGTCTCGGACCCGTTTGCCACGTTACTTTTGGGCCAAGTGAACGCCGCTTCGCGGCGCTTTGTCTCGGACCCGTTTGCCACGTTACTTTTGGGCCAAGTGAACGCCGCTTCGCGGCGCTTTGTCTCGGACCCGTTTGCCACGTTACTTTTGGGCCAAGTGAACGCCGCTTCGCGGCGCTTTGTCTCGGACCCGTTTGCCACGTTACTTTTGGGCCAAGTAAACCCCGAAGAAAATCACTGTCATCCTCACGAAGCGCAGCTTCGCCGCGCTTCGCGGATGACAGTGATTTTCTGCGAAGTTGCATTAGTCTTGACCGCTTGGGAGGTTAACCCTTGTCACGATTACAGTATTACAGAAAGACTGTTGTCATGTCGGTCAATGTAAGAAACGAAGGTGTATAGTGAATATGGGTAACTGAGCTTCTTCAAGCTTCCTTTCCGAACTTGATGTGCATTAAAGGCAGAGGGCCACCTCGTTCTGCCTGTTGGATTTACCAACATATCCTAGACCTTCTCATCATGTTGATCCCTGGGATGTACATCAATAGGCACAGAAGCGACGAAATCCCCATTTTGAAAGGCTCGAACTGGATAAAAATTTGGGGACCGGAGGCGGATCGCTCCAAGCTGTGCTGGCTGCCTGCCACGGCTGCCGCGTCGGTCAACGAGTCTTGGCGTGTCCAATCGATAAGATCAACGGCTTCACATGTCAGTTCGGGTTGGCAAACTGTTACAGACCCCGTCCTGGAAGACGGGTTTATAGACCATTCTGAGACAATTTATGTATACCATTGGAACCATCGCGCCGAGTAGATGCTGAATCTGCTGTTAGCTGAACTACGAAAATGAGGTGGACCCCTGCCTTTAAACCCTTTTAATACCATGGTATTACGTGTCTGCGTGCATAGTCGAGCATTAATTTACAAAATCAACGCGGGATTGAATTGCGCTTCAAAGGAACAACAGTGAACGTGGCACCTCAAATCTGTTGTAGTCTTGAAGGACGGTAAGTGCGGTTGTTGTACGGGAGGGTGAAGAGGGGAGGGGGCTGCTTAAGTTGCTGTGCATCGTTTGCTACTGTACACTGTTTCCTAGCTTATTTCCCTCCACTTGGAATGTATTTTTTCCGCGTGCTCAATCCTATCCAGTAGTGTGGACGTCAACTATTTTTTTAGTTACAGTGCCTCCTCGGAAATTTACATTATAGCCAGTAAATTTAAGCGCGTTTTAGTACAAATTTTCGGCACTGTCAAATGCACTGGTTAAGTCTGCAGTTTCCGAGCAAATCAGCTGAAAAAATTGTTCTTAAATGCTGCTATGGGTAGAATAAGATATTTCTTCACCTTGACGATAGCTGGGCGATCATGCAGAATTAAACTTGGCCCATACTTAAGGCTGTTCATGAATTTCAGCCATTGCTCTGTGGCGTTTTGGTCCAGGTTTCTCATATAACGTTTTCGCCGGGAATAGAAACTACACTCGGAAGGAGCACTCACTGCGCTTAATCAATCATGTAGGCGGTAAGGCACTACTTAGCAGTTAGAAGATTCAGCAGGAAATATTGTCACAATAGGGGGATATATGTCGGCTCGCATTTTTTAAAAGTGAGTTCAAAGGCGTACTACCTTAAGCGAAAGCCTCGTCAAAAACCCGGTCTTAACCCATAATTACAATTAACCTTCCTCTATTCGGCACAGAAGGGAGTGCGAGGAAGCATGGGTTTCTGGTGGAGAAATAATTGAGCTAACGATGTGCAATAACTTTTGCCATAACACTGTAATTGGGCTTGAGTTCAATGCAGTGGTGTGCGCAACTTTATCTTCCTAGAATGTGTCAAAAGACATGAATAACAGGAACACATTATCGGCATGACTGTAGCACAATTGGCTTCTTAAGTGAGGTCGGCTTTTATCACAACATTCCCTACCCGCTTCGTGGTCTGCTCGAATTTGACCACTATTCTCGGTCATCCTTTTGATTAGACCACGAATGACCGTCAATGCACAAAGACATGTGCCACGAAGTGAAATCCAGCGTCAATAAGCCCTGTTCCTTGACCATTCCTGGTCATCACCGTTCAAGAAGGAACTGAGCGCCACTTCTTTTAAGTCAAGTTAGTTTGAAAAAACCCTGAAAAAAAAAGCGCCGGCTTGCAGATCTTTTTTGGAAAACAAATGCAGGGAAGATTTGTCTGTATAGGTGTAAGAGGATGTGAGAAGGAAAATTAAGAAAAAAAGGTGGTGGAAATAACTACGAAAACCTTCAAGCCAGCTTTTTCACTTATTTCCTTGAGTCGGCGCAGAATTTATATTACTGATTCTTCCAAATGACCGACACAAATAAATATTATAGCATTGAACAACTGGGGATTTTTTCCACTTGATACAGCGGAGATATGGGAAGAACTCCGCAGTTGCGACCATTTTAGCGGACTGCCTGCGGCACAGGGGAATAGCCGAGATTTCCGCATATCGGTGTCCCTAGAAAATCGGCAAAAAGTTTTTAGGTTGTTCTTTCGAGGAAAATAGTTGGACACCGGCTTGAAGAAGGTCGCAACTATTTTTCGGATTTTTTCTCCTCAAATTTTCTCGCTGCCAAGCGGGGAAAATTCCCTAGCATTTGAATTCTGGACCATTCTGCATGTGGGTGCCTCTGGAAAATCAGTAAAACGTTTTCAGGCCGTTCTTTCGAGGAAAATAGTTGGAAACCGGCTTAAAGAAGATCGCAACTATTTCCGGCAGCGAGAGGTTGTGAGAAGGAAAAAAAATCCGCGAAATAGTTGCGACCTTCTTCAAGTCGGTTTCCGACTGTTTTCCTCAAAAGAACGGCCTAAAAATGTTTAACTGATTTTCCAGAGGCACCCACATGCAGAATGGTCCAGAATTCAAATGCTAGGGAATTTTCCCCGCTTGGCAGCGAGAAAATTTGAGGAGAAAAAATCCGGAAAATAGATGCGACCTTCTTCAAGCCGGTGTCCAACTACTTTCCTCGAAAGAACGGTCCAGTAACGTTTTACTGATTTTCCAGAGGCACCCACATGCAGAATGGTCCAGAATTCAAATGCTAGGGAATTTTCCCCGCTTGGCAGCGAGAAAATTTGAGGAGAAAAAATCCGGAAAATAGTTGCGACCTTCTTCAAGCCGGTGTCCAACTATTTTCCTCGAAAGAACAACCTAAAAACTTTTTGCCGATTTTCTAGGGGCCGATATGCAGAAATCTCGGCTATTCCCCTGTGCCGCAGGCAGTCCATTGCGCAATCGCGCTGGGACCATGCATAAATCCATGGCTGCTTCCACTGTTGCTCTTGCTTATTTCAGTCACGTGTTGGGCGTGGTCGCGGCGGCGAGTTTGACCAATAGCAGTCCTGACACATAGCCACACGTTCAAGGTACACAGGGGGGCTAGCGCTTTATTATATAGGGGGATAACGTCTCAAATCGCTTTCCTTCCTCTATAATTCTAGACTAAGTGCAGATTAAATCTGTTTAACTTACCGCTTGTTCGATACAATAAACTACAGGAAACAATAAAATTATTCATTTTCGACAAAATAAACAGTTCGAGACAATACAATCTTATTAGGGTGAAAAATTCAAAAACCAATAATGAAGAACTCAACCACCATAAACAAAACTAAACTTGCAGAGATCTAGCAAATCCTATTCGTTTATTACCTAGATCATAAATGTTACAAAACTGCCTTATAAACGGTGCGCCGAGCACCCAGTTGGCTCCCCAAAACGCTCCAAATCCATTTATCGCCAAAATACATGTATTTTCGTCGACACGAATGATGAGGTTCTTCGACTCGATTGTGTACTTATGCTTGCCAATTGTCAGTGTGATGGACGGGTTGGCATTGCAGTCGATGTAGTAGAGATCATGTTCCGACATATACTGAAAAACATATTTTGAGAGAAATCTGTTGGAGTATTAGGCATTCAATGATTTGCTGTGGGAGTCTAGGATTTCGTGGTTGTGAAACAGTGACGGATGCCGAAAAACCCAGAGATCGTGTTGGACGTAGAAAAAATTTTGGGGTGTCAGTCACGTTGGAGAGCTAATTAAGAAGTTACCTTAATACCGAATGATCATTTTATCCAAAAGATAGAGAAAATAAAATATTTGAAGAGTGGGGATTGACACAAAAAAGCCGACGAACATAAGCTCATACGAAATTTTCTCGCTTTTCCGCTTGGTTTAGCAATAATCCCACTATGTTTCAGAACTTTTCCTTCTTTCCATTAGCGTGGAGGCATACCATCAAAAATTAACGCGAAAATTTCAAGAGAATCAAAAGACATGTGTCATAAAAATTTTTCTCTGGATTAATATCGAACTTTTCAGAGCGTCCATGATCAAGTGACATTTGTTAGCAAAGTAGCTTTCTATCTTAATGTTGGAGCGATTCCTCACAGTATTCCTCAGCAACGGCTCCATGTGTTCCAACTTACCTAGTGTTTTCCTCCAAGCACAATTGTGATCATTCATTTTTGCATTTTTGTCGCACCGTTTTCGATATTAGCCAGATCCTTCATAGGGTGTTGCAGTCAAGACAATGTTTCACAATTTCGGATGTTTGAACATTTTGTGTGTTGCTGCGCTAGGTGATAGGTGATGATTGAGGGTGATTTGTGATGATGCAGGAACAAAGAATCAAGGACTTCACTACGTTAGAGGGTAGCGAGTTAAATTACATAAATAAATGACATCTTGCTGGAAAATTTAGAAACTTGGCGATAAAAATATAAAATTTTTGGGTGCTCAAACACCTACTGGTTCTTACGCAGTTGCTCTACGAGTTTAGTGGTCGTCTGCTTCGTATGGCCAAAAAAAAACACATGATAGGTACTTTAGTAACTAATGTTCCCACCGTTGCATTCAGCTTGGAAGCAATTGCTTCTACATTATATGAAGAAGCGCCGAAAAACGATGAGCTGGTGTCGGAGATGGCTTCGGAGGAGTATTGGTACACGTAGCCGCCCGCAGTGACGTTGACCACCTCAATTGAATTGAAAGTAAAAAATTGAATGTGTGCTGCGGTATATAAGTAGAAAAAGAGAGTAAAAGGAAGCTTTCACAGTATAAATTGATATTTTCCGTTACCACCAAGCAGACTCAGTACAGTTACAAATATATTCACATGTTGTTGTTATTGTCTAGTTCACATCAAATGAGTGAGTATTTATGTTAGGAAAATGGTTTTGGCTGGAACAGACGCGGTCATCCTTGTTGTATAATTTTCTGCTATGAAATGCCAATACAGTACAGGGATCCGCAATAGAAGAGGATTGCAAGGGAGCTCGGAATAAGTTTATGAAGCGTTACAAGTATAAACCATACGAAGCGGGTGAATAATAGGAAGACAACAAGAGCACGCGACGTCTACCACCGCGCAGCAAATCCAGCATGAACGATGAAGCACGTGGAAGCAAAACCAGTTTGATTTAATTCTAACCATTACCTTGAATTTCCAGTAAGTTGCTACAGATGCTGGCTCATAGGCGATCACATCTCCACAATGCTGCTTGTTCAGCCCGCCGTATGTGACTACTCCTCCGAACACATTCTCTGCCTCTTAAAAAGTGCGTTCAACAAAGGAAGATACAAATCTAGAAGTTGCTCTCACTTCAACAGACGACAACATTGATATCAGACACATTTTGCCGTTGTTGAGGTAGAATCGGATGCTCTGCTAACTGCGCAACACGAACGCAACCCAAACTGCGTAATGGTTCGAGTAGAAACCTTAGCAGCAACGGATCCCAGTTGGTGCTATCCTCCCCTTGACTGCTTCTCAAGCTTTCGTCCCTTTTGCAGCAATTGCTGAGGGATGGTGTATAGCAATAAAGCAATGGAGGGGAGGATGATAGCAACTGGAAACCGTTGCTGCTAGGGTTTCTACTACAACCATCACGCTGTTTTGGCTGCGTTCGTGCTGCACAGTTATCAAACTACATATATGATTTATGAACTTCAACGCGATTATGAAAGAAATAAATATACGTACCCCATCCAACACGTTCCATATAGAATGTGAATATAGGTTCAACCAATCCGAGTTTCCACGCTCGTTCGAAGGGTGAAACAGCATCATTGTAGGAGAGTGAGGAAAACGCTAGCCCAACGACGCCATCGACTAGACGCTAAATAAACTCTTCTCCCACCTGAGCTAGGAATATATATATATACAAATCAGTGGCGGACGCAGGGGGGGCGGGGGGGGGGGCGCGCCCCCCCCGAGAATGGGTCGCCAAATTTTCGAAATTACTTTACAATACAAATAAAAATCTTGTGTTAGTTTATTTTTAATTGTTTATTTTTATTATTATTTTTAATATATTTTTTATTTATTGTTTATTATTATAATTAATATTGTTATTAATTTTAATTTACGTCTGGGTCCCCAAAACGGCGGAGACCCCACTTTTTCCCACGCCCCTCCCCCCTCCCGCCCACTTTCTGCGTCCGCCACTGATATATACATATATGTATATAAGTGAAGGTTTGTTTGTTGGTGTGTTTGCATGTGCAATTGTTTTGATGCTTCCTCAGGGGACGGTAAGGACATGTCATGGATTTTGAAACACGCTCTGAATATATGACAACCATTATGCATGGAAACATCGAGTTATTGATTTATTGAATTTTTTACCGAGTTATTGACTTGTTCGCTTCCTCTCAGGGCGTGTGAGAGCGCATATACTGTGGCTCTCGAAGAAACTGAAGCAATTACAGACCTTGTCAAAAATTACGCGTGCGGTTTCATATCGTCGCGGCCACAGAATCGCGGCGGGACCTACTCTACTCTCTCACTTTGAGCATGCTCTCTTCGCATCCATCGCTCAGGTCCCATCGCGTTTCTGCAGTTACGGAATCCGTCTATCTTTTTGAGAAGGACTGTATGTCACGTATTTTCCATAACGTTATTATCCGAATAGCTCCATTATTTGGCAAGGCAGCCAACATGCTGACCACCAAAATAACATACACCTTGAATGAATTTGTCGATAGTAGCACATTTCCTCATCAGCGTGAAATACCAATGTAGCAAAACATCCGAACAAGGCAGCAAATACCATCTCGTTGTTTATACCCAGTGGTAAGGCTGGTTATTCTGAGGAACCCCATCCAATGTGTATGACATCTGCATAGCACCGTCAAATGTGCAGGCCAAACCTGCAGGCAGGGGAATGGCTCCCGCCACGAAAATATGCCTCCACCGCCAGCGTTATTATGCGCGAGTCCCGCAACAAGGAAAGGAATCGGCAAGGAAATTCTTCAGGTCTTCATTCTTTTTCGATGGTTTTTACAGTATTCATGTGTTTCTCCCATACTTATTGTACATAGTTGTATTATCAAACTACTACCTATGTGCTATCTATTATCCCAGTAATGCCTTCCACCTTGATTTCGCTCACAGCACCCGCGACCCCTAATATAAATAAAAACGGAATTGATGTGTGTTCATTCCTAGACATTACAGCACAGGTTTTCATACCCGTGTGATCCCTCTGCAGTAGGCAAATCAGCCTTTTAACGTCCAAACTTCATCAATACTGCTCATTTTATAATCAGAACAGAATTTTATGGACGTTTATCTTCCCCGTTAAGGAAATAATCTCTTACCTCACCAAGAAACTCATCGATTTTATTTGCAAAACCAATCTTTGTGGCTGGAACTACGAGCTGTGCCGTGCCTTTGTCACCAAACCTCAGGGTGTCGTTTCCAAAGAAGCCATGTGCTGTCCCTCGAGGACGATACTGCAAATAGTCTGACAAAATGTTTCATCATCGCAGAATTGAGATGATGGTGAGACAGTTAAGCCTCATTAGACCAGAATATTCTACTCACTCCCATCCTCCACGTTCCATTCATTGGGACGTAACTAGACGACTTCGCAGACTCGAAGTAGTGTTTTCCTCTGCAGGGGTTCTTCTTTCTCGGCTTTTTATCCTCGCAGCATACTTGATGAGGGCAGAAGATTTTGCATATCACTTCAACCAACAAATTATGAGAAAATATTTTTCCATGAAGGAAAAAATCGAATAATATTCGTTGTTAGAATGTATAGCAACGTACTTCCTTGGTCACAAATCTTTGGCTCGGGATTAAATTCTTTGCAGGGTTTACTTGGCCCAAAAGTAACGTGGCAAACGGGTCCGAGACAAAGCGCCGCGAAGCGGCGCTTTGGCTCGGGATTAAATTCTTTGCAGGGTTTGCTTGGCCCAAAAGTAACGTGGCAAACGGGTCCGAGACAAAGCGCCGCGAAGCGGCGCTTTGGCTCGGGATTAAATTCTTTGCAGGGTTTGCTTGGCCCAAAAGTAACGTGGCAAACGGGTCCGAGACAAAGCGCCGCGAAGCGGCGCTTTGGCTCGGGATTAAATTCTTTGCAGGGTTTGCTTGGCCCAAAAGTAACGTGGCAAACGGGTCCGAGACAAAGCGCCGCGAAGCGGCGCTTTGGCTCGGTGTTATGGAATAATGGCAACAGTACGGAAGAATTCACGACTGAGTAAAGCGCAAGAACTTATGTTAGCACTCAATAGTATACTTACACAGAAGGAAATCACGTGAATCACGCGCTTACTAAAACGAATTACCATTTTTTAAATCAAGACCATAGAATCTAATGTTATATTGAAATTTTGTGGTTTGTTCAGTTTTCGTTTCGTGCATGAACCTTACACGAAAACTAAACATAAAAGTCTGTTTCCTCTTGCACTCATCCGTAAGGTGAAGGAAACCTACTGAAATGTGTTTATCAAATAACGTTTATATGTGCACATATTTTTGAAATAAAACTACTTAAGTATTGGGTTTTAAGAACTTACTTCTGGTTTGATTGATATAGACTTCCAACCACGTGTAAGCAATGTGCATTAGAAATGAGTAGACAATCAACAAGAAGATGTTGACTATATGGCACCGGGTTCACTGGACTAGAATTGTTTATTTGTAATAGAATATGACCAAATGAATGTATTGAATAGGTGGAATAGGTGGATGCATTTATTGATTACAGATTTAATTAGTTATGGTATATTGAGTTCTGAATCAGCATCTTTTTAGCTATGTTTAGTCGGTTATATTGTAATCAAAAAATTTCCTTTACAAATTCCTGAGTTCTAGAGGTATGTATGTTGAATTTATGCAGAATATAATTATTTTTGAGCAAACAACGTATATATGAGCTTTCTATTACAGATGAACTTCGCTAACAGTATGTTTTTTGTTCGATTCAGTCCGTTTATAATGTCTTTTCTAGTACAACAAGTGCGGGCGGTTCGCGAAACTTCAGAATAAATGGTAGCTTTTTTAATACCGACTGAAATCTTAGTGGAAAAGTGTGGGAATCTTTTAATAGAAATGCCAAAAGAATCAGTTTTGTTATACATTTCTGTTATTACGATATTGTTATTCATATTGATCTCCAAATCCAAATAGTTACATTTGTAACTGCACTCCTGTGTAGTTTCCAACGATAGTACTTTATGATAGATTTTATCCAGAATTGCCAAAATTGTGCTGTCTAAAGTATTATGTATTATCAGTAGATCGTCCATGTATCTGTAAGGATAGAAATTTTCGCAACTAAATAATTCTTAGCGTAGCTGTATACATAGTATGGTAGTGTAAGATCTGCCAAGATTGCTTCAACGTTTTATCAGGTTAATGCGGTCTCACGTCTCTCAACGTTACGCTACGCCCATTGTTGCCTTAGACTATATGGCCTTCTCCTTTTCTTGAAACTAGCGGCTATACGTAATATTTCTATAGGAATAATGTTTATTGCTTTTCTCCTTCAAAGACAACGCGATCACTCTGAAACTAACCGCACCATCTCGATCTGAAACATACAAGTTTGTGACCAATATCCAGTTTTCAACTCTTTAAACTTTCTTGCAGGGCCATTTAAATAGAAATTCGAAATATGTAACATACATATTTATGTTGTGCCCCTCATTTTTTTCAGTAGCGACATGTTTTTATCCCACCTCGCTTTACATGTTTCTAACATTTTGTGGAGATCAAAAAACTTGAGTTCATCACAACCTCTATATTTATCTATTAAACAAAGCGCCGTAAGGGGGCTAGAGCGGTTAGAGATACGGGGCGGCACTCATAGACACCGCAATCTTGAGGCGCAGACTGTGTAGCGAAATGGCCGATTTCCATGGACGCAGACACGTTCGCTTCGGGACCCGAAATTACGTCACTGCTGGCTCTCCCGCATGCACGGGATGGTGATTTCATCACCTTCGCTGGCGGTCTCGCAGCATAGAAATGAGGGAGTGTTTACAAGCTTACAGGCTGCACAATATACGCAGCAGGGAAACCGGCCTTCCACAGATGCGACGCTGAGTGCACTTGCAGGAAGAGATGGACGGGTGCTATAAGGGCTGCCGCGTCTCAGAAGCTCGAGAGGGTGAACCTACGCGGTCGCCTCATCTGGTGGGTGCTATTGCCGCATCGCCTCTAAGTAGGAAGGCATGACATTGTATATCCAATCAACTAAATACGGATACGGGTCCACCGATGGAGAAAGGGCCCGCCGTGGCCCAGTGCTGTGGGTAACGCCAAGAAACGGGTCCACCGATGGAGAAAGGGCCCGCCGTGGCCCAGCGCTGTGGGGAGCGCCGAGATACGAGTCCACCGATGGAGAAAGGGCCCGCCGTGGCCCAGTGCTGTGGGGAACGCCAAGAAACGGGTCCACCGAAGGAAAAAGGGCCCGCCGTGGCCCAGTGCTGTGGGGAACGCCGAGACACGGGTCCACCGATGGAGAAAGGGCCTGCCGTGGCCCAGTGCTGTGGGGAACGCCGAGACACGGGTCCACCGATGGAGAAAGGGCCCGCCTGGCCCAGTGTTGCGAGAAAATCCATGACACGGGTCCACCGATGGAGAAAGGGCCCGCCGTGGCCCAGTGGTGCGGGGAACGCCGAGATACGAGTCCACCGATGGAGAAAGGGCCCGTCGTGGCCCAGTGCTGTGGGGAACGCCGAGACACGGGTCCACCGATGGAGAAAGGGCCCGCCGTGGCCCAGTGTTGTGGGGAACGCCGAGACACGGGTCCACCGATGGAGAAAGGGCCCGCCGTGGCCCAGTGCTGTGAGGAACGCCATGAGGTGGGTCCAGCTATGGAGAAAAGGCCCGCTAGGGCTCAATGGAGCGGGGGACGCCAAGATACGGGTACACGATGGAGAAAAGGCCCGCCGTGGCCCAGTGATGCGGGGAACGCCGAGACACGGGTCCACCGATGAAGAAAGGGCCCGCCGTGGCCCAGTGATGCGGGGAACGCCGAGACACGGGTCCACCGATGGAGAAAGGGCCCGCCGTGGCCCAGTGCTGTGGGGAACGCCAGACACGGGTCCACCGATGGAGAAAGGGCCCGCCGTGGCCCAGTGCTGTGGGGAACGCCGAGACACGGGTCCACCGATGGAGAAATGGAGAAAGGGTCCACCGATGGAGAAAGGCCCGCCGTGGCCCAGTGCTGTGGGGAACGCCGAGACACGGGTCCACCGATGGAGAAAGGGCCCGCCTGGCCCAGTGGTGCGAGAAAATCCATGACATGGGTCCACCGATGGAGAAAGGGCCCGCCGTGGCCCAGTGCTGTGGGGAACGCCAAGAAACGGGTCCACCGATGGAGAAAGGGCCCGACGGGTCCACCGATGGAGAAAGGGCCCGCCGTGGCCCAGTGCTGTGAGGAACGCCATGAGGTGGGTCCAGCTATGGAGAAAAGGCCCGCTAGGGCTCAATGGAGCGGGGGACGCCAAGATACGGGTACACGATGGAGAAAAGGCCCGCCGTGGCCCAGTGATGCGGGGAACGCCGAGACACGGGTCCACCGATGAAGAAAGGGCCCGCCGTGGCCCAGTGATGCGGGGAACGCCGAGACACGGGTCCACCGATGGAGAAAGGGCCCGCCGTGGCCCAGTGCTGTGGGGAACGCCATGACACGGGTCCAGCTATGGAGAGAAGGCCCGCGAGGGCCCAATGGTGCGGGGGACACCAGGATACGGGTCCACCGATGGAGAAAGGGCCGACCGTGGCCAAGTGGTGTGGGGGGCACCAGGATACGGGTTCACTTCAGTGTTGAGAATGACAGGATGCGAACCCGCCCCTGGAGAACGGATCCGGCTTGCCCTAACTGTGAGGAATGCGCCAGAATGTGGGCGCTCTGATGGAGGAAGGGCCCAGTAATATGGATAACACCAGGATACGGGTCCGCCAGCATAAGATTGGTCCGCTGTGACTCAGTAAAGTGGAGAATACCAGGATACGGTTCAGGCCTAATGTGTGAAGATGGCGCCAGAATACGGGTCCACCGATGGAGGAAAGTCCGCTGCGGCCCAGTAGTGTGGAAAACACTCGGATACAATTTCGCTTTGTCCAATAATGTGGGGTACGGCAGGATACAGTTCCGCCGATGGAGAACGCGTCTGCGTTGGCCCGATAGTGAGGAATACGCACGAATACGCCATACGATGGGGAACGAACTTCTCATTCGCATACTCAACTCATAAGAAGGACTTCATGTTTGGGCCCATTGGAAGATTTGTATGCTTCTCTTATACGTAACTTATAAGAAGGTTTTTGAATTTGAGCTCAGTTAATGATTAATTTTGCTTATTTGCTAATTTTCTAAGCATTTTGCACGTGTGGAGCTTTTGCACATGCCTCAAATGGTTGCCCCACCCCACTTTCTAGCGTCCCGAAGGGGCGCTAGTTAGATACAATGAATCACTTGAACTGAAGAACCGAACTATCATATGCCTGGGAAGACTTTGCCTCAACTTAACATAAGATTTATAGAGCGCTTATAAATCTCTCCACTTACGAACCAGGCCTAACAGTGGTTATAAGGAATCAAATGCATGAAAGGTCCAAAATCAGTGGGGGACATCCATGACATGATCTCTCCAAATTCAATCCAATGTAGCTCTGCATCTGTATAAGGCTATGCTCTTTCAAATCGTAATCGTAGAGCTCTCACTAGCGCAATGACGATGTTTTTTTCGAAGACGTTTTTTCGACACATGGTGGCGACTGTTCAAGCATATCCGCTAGTCATTGTTGTAGAAGTTTTTACAAGCGCATGTGGAAGCGTATTTATACACACTGTTCCCGAGTCCCAACAGAGCACACAGTCTTCGCTCAGTGCAATGATTGCATTCACGTTCGCACTCCTCGCTTTCACACCTTTCGTTGGAGTTCTCGCCCAACTTCAGACCTGCTCGGATGGTGGTGCCGGGCGTAAGTTCCCTCGAAAAAATTTCTTCTTATCCGGGAGTTTTATTTGCTTCTTAACATTTTCAGCATGTGCCAATGGATTATGTCCTATGGCTAACCACAGGTGCATCAACACTACTGCAGGCGAGGTTTGCTGTGAGGAGTCAAAGGTAAACGCGATTACTTTTCGAGAATTTTTTCGAATCCCTGGAGGAGGACTTCAAGCAAATCATTCACTATTTACCATTTATTACTTACATTAGAAGTAAACCATTGCCCACTTCAACAAACGTGCACCTCTTTGGAGCAAACCCCGCCCACTGTGCATCAAACATTCACTATCAAGCTGACGTTACACTTACATACATGTAGAATAGGAAATGGCTCACCCATGCCTTCGCGAACTCCCGTAACCGAACGCCTATCGATAGCTAAGCTAGCCACATCCGCACGCGCAATCGCCCGCATGACGCACGTCTTTGCGCTGCGCTTGGTCTGTGTCATGAGCTTTACACCACGCCTCATCTAAGTAATTTACCGAGTGGCTGTATTTCTCTTTTGCTTTCCATCGCTACAGTACAATGACACTAGTTTTGATACGTATTGATTGTGAGGCGGGGCGGCACGGGCGTTGTCGCGCGCATTGTCGCTGTCCTCGGCAAATAATCGATATATATCGAAAGCACGGTCGCTGCTCCGCACCAGACAAGAGTGCTATACTCCTTGGGAGGTATAGCAGCAGCCTAACTCAAGTAAAATCATGCAGTTTTTTCTGCGGACTGTATTAGGAGCCCTTATACACACTTTAGAAACATCTTTGTTGGGGAAAGTTTTCCTCTGATTCACCTTCTTTAAATATTACGTTTGGTTTGCACATTCCAAGCCCAAAATGTTTTCCAAAATACCGCTGTAGCTGCAATAACTGTAAGATTGATGATAATGTAAGATTATTACATATAATGATAACTATGTTATCATTGTGGAGCAGCGGTAATCCCACAGGGAACTCCAAACGACAGTGTGCAAGAGGCGGGATCGCGGCGCGGCGCGGCGTGGCACTTGAGTTCTCCGCAGCTGACAGAGCCAGAGCCGACATGCAGAACCCCCGTGTCTCTGCCCAAATGAGCCGCGCCACGCCCGCCTCTAGCACAGGGCCGTTTGGAGTTTCCTGTAGATTTTCTTTCTTTTTAGGAGTAGAAATTTATAACATTTCCAGATTGGTGGATCTGACTCCGCTACTACAACCCTCGCATCAACTACTACGAAGGCTGCAGGTAAACATGGTCCGATTTCTGTGTGAACAGGATCCCAGTTCCCCCATCCAGAGCCTGTACTCCTGATGTAGCTATATCTGACCCTTTCAAATTCCGGTGTGGCAGAAATTCAACGCCTCACCTCTTTCAAAGCCTACTACCCCTATTTGGAAAATGGTAGTTCGATTTTAGCCTGCGTCCATCCTCTCAATCCCAAAACAGGAAAGTCCGACTGTCCAAAAGTTGCGCACCTCTGCAGCGATGCTAAGTACTACATGGTGATGCATGTTCAATGTCCAAAAACCTGTGGACGCTGTGATCAAAATGGCGGAACCATAGCACCTGTTGTGCCACCCACAGGTAATAAAACCTAGGTCGCATCCCTAAATTGTACATGAAAAAACATGGGTCATCGATTATGTACGTACGCTTGCACAAACTACGCAATTGTGCGCAGTTGCTACTCGAGTAGTAACAGGGATTAAAAACCCTAGAAAAACATGAGTACACTTAAGTATTGTTTTACAGGCTGCCAAGACATGGTGGACTTCAGAACAGGACTCTCCAGCTGTGCCACCGTGGCTTCGCTTTGCCAGAACGCACTCTACAAGGACGTTATGAAGCAGCAGTGTCCTAAGACTTGTGGATATTGCCAGTAGCTTGCTTTATGACTGTTTGTCTGTACATTTGATGTGATGTTAGGTATTTACATCCGTATTTAGCATGTTATAGTGCATGCGACAAAGGTTTGAGGTATCTTGCTTTGAAAGTCAGACTGATATTCCATGATCATGGACTACGCAGGCGTACTCTAGTAGGATATATTTATACTGAATGCGTTCGTGTTTTTGACAGCGACGAGTTACGGACGAGTTTTCGCAAAAAAAAAACTGATGCGGTCAGTACGACGATAAGTGCAAGTTCAGAAGGCGCTGATGGAGGTGCGTTCTTTACTGCCTTGGGGAACACGCTTCGCGACCTCGCCGCTCGTGCTAGAGTCGTAAGAGCAAGCATGGTTTCCTTGATGGTCAGATAGTTTCTTGATACCTGACATCAAATAGGATGAAAAACTGTCAAAAAAGCCTTCATTTCCCTTTACGACAGCAAATCCAGCACGAGCGGCGCGGTCGCGAGGCGTGCCCACGAATCCGTGAAAACTGCAGCTCTATGGGCGCTCACTGTAGAAGCGCAAATTTTCCATGCTGAAGATTTTCAGATGAAGGGAAAAAACAAAAATAGAAGGTTTTCGCAGCTGAAGTTGTTCTCATCCGTGGTAGACTGTAATACAAGTTTTTTGCGAGACACCGTGGGCGTGCTCCCTTCGTCAAGCGGTCGCAAGCATCTTGTGTAAACAGGCCTAAAGTACTGTTTGGTAAGACCAGGCCAGTAGCAGTATATCACGGGAAGCATTGTCACAAATTTTTATAGCCTCTATTCCCAGCTATTTCATTCAATTGGTAGGAGAAATGCTGTTATTATTCATCCAAGCATCGCCGTCATTTCAGTTTTGTTTAAAAATTATCCGAAGGATGGCGCTCATTTGTAATTGCCACGTGGTAATCGTTTCAAATAAGGAGTACAGAGAGTTTCAGTTAGCGAGTTGATGTCCAGCCTCTGCTTTGGAGCAGAGTGGAGGGTCTTGCATGCTGATGCCTGTTTCGCCTTTTAACCCCTAGACAGACATTCTTTTTTGAAAAGAACCACTCCCTGGCTCGTCAGTAGGGGGAGGAGTGGTCTTCAGTTAGAAATAGAATGAGAGTACTTATGTAATGGGGTCTGAGTTCATATAAGACAAGTGGGAGTGCAATACGAGGGAATAGAGGTCATGTAGATCACCAGTCAACCAGATTTTTGGTTCAGCAATGTTTTGATTTAAGCGTATCTTAAGAAAACATAATGTTGACTAATCCTTTTAGTGGAAACAACCTTGAGCCAGAAGATTAAAGATGTAATTAATGAATTTTTTGAGTTTCTTGAACTTTTGCAAATGTACATATTTAGATGTGATGCATTTACTATAGGTCAAACATTTTAGTAATGCGATAGTGATAATTTCTTCGTTATAATGTCGATGCAATAGGTGCTTAATAAGTGTAATTAATCTATCCTGGAAATCTTCATATAGTGTACATGTGCGATAAATTCTAATAGCTTCTGTATAGATAATAGCTATTTTAAGGTTATTGCTAATGAGAGAATTTCCTGGTGTGAAACGATTAGCTTTAAAGTTGAAGTCGTCCGTCTTATTATACTGTTAAGTGACAATGCGATCATTAATAACCTTAATGTTGAGATCTAAGAAATTACATTCATAATGGTTACTATTGGTTCTGTCTAGTTCAAGTATACCTCCATAAATATTATTGCATATCAGTTATATCCTGACCTGTACGATTATGTATATTATGACTAGTATATCATCCATATATCGATAAGGTTGAAATAACAGGTTGCTATTTTCGGTTTGATTAGAAGAGTTGATATAATTAGGTTCGAGGTAAGCCAAAGTTAGGTTAGCCAGGACTGAGCTAGCATTACCTCCTTGAGGAACTCCTACGTATTGTTTGAAAATGATGTTAACAATTTGTGGCTCAGTGCCAGAATAGGCGGACCAGGCGAGAGGTATGGGATGCGCTTGCCCGGAGCCGCGGAACGGTTGCTAAGATGCCTCCACGGAACCGACGGGACCGGGACCGCCAGTATCGGCCGGCATTAGTACAGCAAGAACATGCACGTTCCCGTGTTGAGCGCGCTTTTTTTGCTCTCTTTTGTTTTTCACCTTTGCAACAAATTGCGGTTTTCTGCCGGAGTGTGCGGGAGAAAAGTCAGAGTTTTCAGACACTACCGCTCACATGCAAGAGACATCTTTTTTATAGTGCAGGGGCAGCATGAATTGCTGAGATTATCAAGGGCAAACGTGTCGACACCACACTTTTTCATTGCTAACCCCGGCTCCAGCATGTTTACCCTGGGTAATCTCAACGATGCATCCAGGGTCTCTTGCCCGAATGCTTTGGATGAGCTGATTTTACTATCTCCAGCAGACATTATTTATATACATGTTATCCTTTCGCAGAAGGAGAGAGGTTAACGAGCTATCCAAAACGAAATTTTCATATTCTGATAAAGACCGTAAAGTCTAGTAACCTTCTATCAGAGTTTTTTTTTCAATTTCACGTCTGTCAACGCTACGTTACGCTCTTTGTTATCTTAGACTATATGTTCTTCTTCTTTTCTGGAAACTACCGGCTTCAGCTATTATTCTTATTGAAAAATGCTTACAGTTCCTCTCCTTTGAAGACAACTTCATTAAATTAAAGCCAACAACTACACCTTATTATGAAACCTACCAGAATTTTTAAATTATTTAGGAGAGCTGTGCAAATGAAACTCCGAATCATGGGATGCATGTATTTTAGATTCTTTCGTCCAGTTAACTTAGTCATTTGAATCCTCTCCTGATCTGCATGCATATAAGCATTTGTAGAGATTGAAAAAATTGATCTGAACCTCCGCCCCGTTTTGCGATACATGGACGCTTCAGTACGGTGGAGGAGGAATCGGTACTATTTGAATGGAAATTTTACACCAACTCCAAAATTTCTCTTTAAAAAACTACTCATTTCTAAGGAAAATATGGAGAGCCAGTAATGAGTAGCAGCAGTGGCATCATGTTTTCATTCGATCTAATAAATCACAGGCAATTCGATGAGATATTGCAGATCTAACTAATTTTGCTGCACATACGTACATAACATTTATGAAAGAGAACACTCATTTTCTGAAGGCAATGAACTCTCTCAGACAATGAACTGAACTTAATCCAAATTCGTAAAAAGGATGAAGAAAAGTCAAGCAACTCCCTCCTGTGCATACGATTCTTATCTGGCAGTTCAATGCCTTCTAGTAAGTTCTAGAAAATGTCTCCCATGATTGCTCTCTTCACCTCACCTTATATGTAGTATTAGAAGTTATACTGTCTGTCATCACTTCTAAAAATTTCACCAGCGAGAAATTTTCCCTAAAGTATGTACGTATATCCTCTGCATTGTGCTATGTATGTGTTTGTTCGCGGAACGATTATCACTGTGATTATATTACACATTTATAGCGATTGAAATATTATTCAAAAGAGCTGTTTGTAGACTATGCTTCTCGTGCTTGCCCTCCTTGCTGAGGCGAGTTATGCTGTCCCGAAAACTTACCAATTACCCCTTATCAAAATCCAGTCGGAAATGATGAGGATGCTGAGAGCAGGAACGTGGACAGCACACGTCGAAGAGATGAGAGCGAAGCACAACAAATTATTGGGAGCTCCCGGCGAAAGGAGTGAATTTATTCACGACGTGAGCATTTGTGCATGAACATTTGGACCGAAACAAAGAGTTTTCGATAGGGGGAGCATATGAGAAAAGAAATAAACATCTCAGTTTTACATCTGTTCCCTCTCAAGATTAATGGATATCACGATATGGAATACGTCGCCAACATCACTATCGGTAATCCAGAGCAGAATTTTACCGTGAGTGATACTGAAAGTACTTTCTGGATATGACAGCGGATCAGCTCGTATTACTTTCTTATCCAGGTAGTACTAGACACTGGGACTGCAGACACCTGGGTAATTGACTACACTTGCTCTGCGAACAAGCCAACAATTTGTGAGGATTCAATTTGTGACGAAGGATGTATGTTGCAATTATTTCTAGAAATGACCACAATTCTTTTCCATCTCACATTAAGATGACTACTACAGTGTTACACTTGTTACTTGCACTTTTTTGTCGTAGTTCCTTCCTTTAAGTAATATGCGAAGTGTTCTGTACTGATCAATCGTGTTGCGAGAAGAAAAGGCCAATGGGAAGAAATCCCTGTCAAGGAAAACGTTATTTTCAATCGGCAAAGTCTTCCAGTTACGTTCCCATGGATGGAAGATGGTGGATGACAGTAAGTAGAATGTTTTGCTGAGACGATTCGCACATGCAGCATTCACAGCCATTAACTATCTCAACTCAACAATTTTAAACCCTCTAGTTATTAGCTGTCTGTTGTTACGTTATTTGCAGTATCGTCCTTACGGAGCAGCAGCATACGGCTTCTATGGAAACGACACCTTGAGATTTGGTGGCTCCGGTACTGAACAACTCGTAGTGCCTGCCACAAAGATTGGTTTTGCGGACACAATCGACAAGCGTTTCGCCAGTGTGAGAGTTCAGATTCTGCAGGGAAGATGGTACATGAAAACAAGAACTGAAAAATAATGTTGCTCCTTCTTTTAAGAAGAGACTCCAGGAAAGGATTATTAGGTTAGAAAAAATCCACAATAGTGTACTAACATAAGTTCCCGCTGTTTTGGAATTTTCAACAAAAATGTTTTATAAAAAATCAAACCTGGAGAGATATCAGTCGAAACATGCACCACAGCAGTCGCCACTCTTTTGCTATTTTTACACTAGGACCTCGACTCCGCTGCTTTAGAATCCTATGGACTACGAGGCAAAGAACAGAGTCGCGTAGTGCTGCGGGTCACTCGCTTTGGCGTGTCGGTCTTCGTATAGCACGCGCTCTTGTGTTAGAGTAACATTTGTGCTACATAAAGTTGAAGCCTTCCCCATGAGCTCTCTTAGTTTTCGGAGAGTTCGATCGTCTGCTGTTGTGCAGAATGGTGTGATTTCCAGAGAGCGCTCAAATCTTGCTATAATATTCTACCAATTATTGCCGGCAAATAGTTGTCGTTCCTAGACATACTCGTGGAAATCCCACTTCAATTCGCTCCAGCTTCAGAGAGAAAAACGGCGAAATCAGAATTTTGGGTCACCAAGTTCAGTGCTCATGCTCGAGATCGCTCGGCGATAAAGCGGAGAGGAGAAGTACCAGAGAGGATGAGAACTGCCTCGAAATTACTACATTTTTTTGGTTGGCCTCACGCAACGTTATGGTTCAATAATTATTCGTGTAACTGCAGTCACCACATTCGCGTTTTCAAAAAATTCACTCCGGAATTAATTAAATTTTCAAAATTAGACGAGGAAAAGAGTTTCACATTGCTGAGTGTTCGCGAGGTCATGCGCTTCGAAACAGCATATAGATACATGCGAAACCTAATCAACCTAATCGGTAATCATACATTACAGATTCCTATGCAGAAACAGTGGAAACTTATGTTACAACTTACAAGGGAAGGACACTTGGTCATTATGGCCATTTATAGCGTCTTGTATACTGTCGTATGCATCTTGCGACGCTGATCTCAGATCCTTTTTTGGAATTTCCTAAATTGCTCCCTGTGATGAGTTATGCCCATTTTGGTGCTAATGTTCAAACACTGCACTTAGTGTACAAGGTGGGTTAGTGGCCGATAGCTGAGTCTCTCATTCCTCATGGAGGCATTTTTCGGATTGAACTCTGCCGAGGAATAACGAAAAATGGTCGGACTGTGAAAAGACTAGACAGCTATTTAGGAAAGTTGCAAAACGGATCAGCGATCAGCGTCGCAAGCTGCATAAGACGCTATACAAGACGCTATAAACGGCCATACTGGCCAAGTTTCCTTTCCTTGTCAGTACCTCCTCCCACTTGCTGACACCCTCCCTTCAGTCGCCGCTCAAGATTTCTTCCATTTAGTAGCAGTTTGGAAAGGGAGGGCCCGCTAGGCTTTGTATTCGACGTACCGCGCTGTTTGAGGTACTCTTCTGCTGCATAAATAAGCAGCAGCGCTCCTGCTTCACCTACAGATCTTGATTGCAATCTTTTTCAAATCACTTATACCAAATTCAAACGGAGACAGAGCTTATTAAGCGTCCAGTGGACGGTATTGTTGGGATGGCTTTCCCTTTTCTCTCCTTCAACGACGTCGTTTCACCCTTTGAACGAGCATGGAAACTTGGATTGGTTGAACCTGTATTCACAGTTTATATGGAACGTGTTGGATGGAGTAAGTCTTTCTTTGCCAATCTTGACATCTACTACCTTCAATACAATCATTATTGACTTGTAAACAAAAGGGAAATAATGGGGAAATATTTTAGGCAGAATTAGACGAGTAAGACAACCTATTTAAGGAGCAGAGAATGTATTTGGTGGATCGGTCACATATGGAGGCTTGGATACGGTGCACTGTGGAGATCTGATTTCCTATCAGCCACTAAAAGGCGCAAATTTCTGGGTGTTCGAGGTAATAGCGGGAAAAAAGCCATTGATCCTTTTCCGTTGGTGTTGACTACCATGTATGTATGTGCACCGTGACCAGCTTTAATAGTAGGTGAGCTCAAAGGATCACTAGGCCTTTTTTTCTCCTCTTCTATTTTAAGAACTTTACTTCGGTTTTCTAACCGAAGAAATGGCATCGTTCCATTAATCACAACTTCTTCACATGTTAGAGTCCACAATTTCGCGAAATTTTGATTTCCATAGCTCCACGATGCATGATAGAACTTTCGTATAATAGAATAGAACTGTATAATAGGAAAACCCAAAAGGCTTTTGGCCGGCATTGTGAATGTAATTAGGATTTTCCTTTGATAATGTAGACTAGTAATAAGACTAGAACATACTGTCAAAACATCTCGCACCTTTCATTCTACACAACGCGACCGAGAAGTATCCGAAGCTGTGAAGACTGCAAAAATCCTTAATTCATTCTTGAACTTTCAAACTTGAGTTACATGCACATATAGACATTGAATCAACTCAAGATCAGTGGTTCTTCAATCTTTTATTGTAGTCTTTCTTGAATCATGTTCCTACTTGAGGTGACCAACGTCACTGCTGGCGGTTTTGTCTGTGACTACAAGACAACTGCCATCTCTGATACCGGCTCGTCATTCTTTGGTGCTCCTGCATATTATGTGGAGGAAATTGCTTCGAACCTGACCGCAACGGTAAGGACATTAATCACTCTTAAAAGAATAAACTGTTCCTCTTTCGTCAACGTAAACTATTCCTCTTCCTTACTAATTGTCGTTCGAGTTCAAACTCTGCAGATTCAGATTCAGACTTGACCACACACACATGCAATTTTATCGTTTTATTTTATGTTTTTGAAAAGTTTCATTTGCAGTACAACAAGGAACATGACCTCTACTACATCGACTGCAGGGCCAATGCATCTATCACGCTCACAATTGGCGGGCGCCTGTACAAAATTGAATCAAAGAACCTCATCATTCATGTTGATGCAGATACATGTATCTTGGCACTATATGGGTACCACTTTCTCGGAGCAACATGGATCTTTGGTGCACCGTTCATAAGACAGTTCTGTAATATTTATGATATGGGTAAAAAACAGATAGGATTCGCTCATTCGCTGCAGAATTAGCCTTACTTTTCCATTTACTAGTTTTTATTTGACGTTTTTAAACAATCTATCTCAATAAAGTATTGTGTTTCTTTGTATCAAATAAGGCTCTTCTCGAGACCTCTTGAATAGGGATGACCTAAACTTATTCATGAAGGAAGCACAAAGATTTAAGGTACAGCAAAGACACTTTTCGATAGCGACCTCTGAAAGCGTAGGCTTGAATGAACAATCACAAATGAGCAATTGATTACAGAAATTCCTGAAATTATCCGGAAGTGGAAATGGCAGTTTATTATGGACCTCTTCCAAAAAAATTGTTCCCGCTCATTAATATAAAACCGAACTACATCAAAAAAAGCTACTGCATCGGAGAACAGCTGACCCGACGTGTCCTCTTGGGGAAGGGAGGTATTCACCCCACAATCCAAGCATTGCGACTACTGTCATTGATGAACCCACTAGCAAACATTTCAATTAACTCAATGAAGAAAAGTCCCTGAGGGATCATGTGACTTTGTATCACCAGAATCATCATGAACATGCCTCCCACTTCCTTCCCTGCAGGGAGTGCAGGAACACTGACAGTTCTTAGTGATGCAGATCACGCACACCGTAGCCCTCCCTCCCCTCCCCCCCCCCCCCTTTCGCACACAGTGTTTCATTCCCTTACTCTCCGGACTCCGGAGTAGGGGAAGCAGCACTTCTACATTGAAATCGTGGAGATAGCTCCCCACTCAGTTTAATTCACAAAAAGCTAGAGGTATCTTGCATTTTCCTTCCATCCTGTGGTGAGGATGGCCCATTGTAGTGATATGTCGAATACTGCTTCACAAGAAGAACATTGAAAGCGCTGCTTTTCTGGCGTTGGAAGTGTTAGTTGTGTACTAAAACTATGAAGCCCTTGACTTATTTTGTTTACAAAATTTTTTCAAATGAAGTAAGCAATATATGAGATATGATGTAGAGTAATGAATATGGGACTATATCGCTTTATCGCCTAAGATGTTCATTGCCCCACGGCGTAGGGCAATGATATTACTCGAGTGAGACGAGAGGGGTGTTCGAGTTTTGCAGTTTCTACTTATTGTATCAAATGAAGTCCTGTGTTTTGAACCTCGCTGTTCATTTTAGAAAGTGCGCCTCAAAAATACCCATTATTTAACAGTCTCTTTTTTTAGGCGGAGGGAGGCCCTAGCAATAACGTTTTACGCACACATACCTTCACAGAGGGTGGAAAACGTTTCAATATACGCTCCTGGAAAGGATCTATATTTATAAACAAACACCGAAATTGCTCAGAAAACAATGCTACACGTGTCCTTGGAGTCGAAGTTTTTTTTTGTTCATCTTCCTCTGATTCTTATTGGGCATGTCTGGCCATTTATAAGCTATGCCACATCCATCGCCCCGTACATTTTTGCTAGCATCAATGACCGTTGCAACAGTATACGCGCCTTTATCTTATCGCATTTCGCTCGCTGCCCTTTTGTTGCTTTTTGTCGCGATGCAGAAGATGTATAAAAAGCTTTTCAGAGATATTGACTGCAATGGACGAAAATGGAAGAAACGGAGAGAGAAGCTTGCACAACGTCAGCAAAAAGCTGAGCCGGCCGGAAGGTGGAATCACTACTACCGATAAGGCGCGAACACTGTTAAACGGTACATGTTTACGATCGAGTCAGTAACAAGATGTTACTCTATAAAGCTTCTCACAAGGGGAGTGCACGAGGCTAACCCCGGGGATCGAAACGAAACATGCACTTACAGAAGTGTTGTCTGAGATGATGTTGATGTATACATATCATTTTTGCACAATGGTCCTGGTGCAATGAGGAGGCTGCGCCAAATATTTCTATATTGCACTGCCATAGGAGCTATCCATGTATGTAGAGCTGACATTTATGAAACTTCGACCACTCAAAACAACTGTGCTTACCTTGATTACCTTTCCTGAGGCCATGGAATGTATAATAACCCATTTTTGAATAAGTTCGTTTCATCTGATTATGAGAATATGGGCCTAGAATGCTATCGGTGGAGAGATGGCTGAGTTGATAGCGCAACAGACTATCAAGCACGAGGTCGAGGGTTTGAATCCCGTCGGCGCAACTCTCTTTGCATTTTTGAATTTGAGGCTTTTAAACTTGTTTCGAGTACTTCTAATGACTAAAACACATCAGATACGTGCACCACTGCAACAACTACTGCAGGAACTTCGTCCGATTCGTTACTCACTCGGCCACCTCACAGCGGCTGCCATGTTTGGAGGTAGTACTCATAACCAAACCTCGTAACCAGACGGAACCAGGTTATTGAAAAATGCGTCTGCAAACGTTCAATAGTTCATAGGACAGCTAATCACGGCAACCACTGCTAGATTGCGTGACCAAAGTTCCATAAACCCAAGCCAGGACTCCATTACAGGGGACTAGAAACCCAACACAGTATAATGACCAAGTAGATCATGGAGTGTGGCTCACATTGTGTGCACCTCGCAGTTGCGTATGGGAAGATCAGTATATCGATCAGCGGCACCGATAAGAGGTCATGAGGTCACACGATCACTTATGAACGACATTACTTTTCCTAATTTCTTAATTATCCAGAACCTTGGCGGTGGTGAGCAAAACTGGTGAAAATTTGGGTTAAGGAACATTCAGCAAGTTTTGCCTCAGGTACACGCAGCATTATCCATACCTTAGAGATGAGGAGTGCTCCTGCAACTCCTTTTCCGTGCGACAACATGTTTGTGTGATGGTATAGTGGTAGTGTCCGAAAAGGGAGTAAAAGATCAAAGTATTCAGGAAATGAACTCAAAAATAAATGGAAAAAACTGCACCTCTTCAAAATTCTTCATTTGGAGAAATCGCCATAATACGCTAACAACAAGGCTGCATCATGCTGGAGCAATTTTTTTGTCCTCATTGGGGAGTGACAAAACCAATTATATGCAATCTGTGATGATTGCTGAAAACACAAAAACGAGAGTGGACCATGACCTGCACCACTCTATACGTCAGCGTATCATGCACCGCGTTAAGCTCTCTGTATGGTGAAATGATATGAAGGACATTGATAAAAGGCGATTAATTATTAAATAAGGGTAAGCGGTCAGTATAAAGTAAGCTCTCTCGACTTCTTCTAGCCGGCAGAATACTGCCGCAGATCACATAGACAACAGGCGAAGCGCTTCTTCCAGGTAACCTCCTTAAAATAACTCATCGTCATAAGCTTCACAACTCCGTATGAACTTCCCTAATTGATTTTTCAGGAACGCACCCGAATGCAAGAAATTTTTCTTTGGTCTTGAAACAAGAAAGAGGTTCTTTTTGATGTAGTTTTTTTTTCCTACCTGGTGATAACGATCTATCACGTAATAGTAATCTCCTTAGGAGGGCAATAAATGCTTAGCGGTCGGCTAAAGTGTCCTTTGGACCTGTTTTTCGTAATTCAGTATTTATAAGATGCCTTGACACCTCATTCGAAAGAATATTCATGTATGTTCAATTTCTCGGAGCCATACAAATCCCCATTATATGGTGCTCACCTTTCTCTATTTCCCATATAGGTATCTCTGAAATATCGCTTTTACTTTCACATGAATAAAAACCAACATGTTTCACAGACTTGAGCAGGATTTTAGCGGCAATAAACATTTCTGCATGAGATGAACTCCGATCAATGAGTGATATGTATTCGAGGGACTGAGTCCGCAGTTGAAAACCGCATTTATATATTAGGTGTTGAAAAAGTCCTTTCGTTTTTTCTTGTTCAGTGGTGATTTTTCCGTCTCATTGTCAGTTCTCCGTGACATGCTCAATCTCCAGACGCTCCGAAACGCTTTCCTTCCTCTACCAATCGATCACCGTTTGGTTTTTCGGGATTGATTTCCTCAAGAAATACGCCAATATTAGAAAGAATATACTTTCTTTCTTGTACTCGATAGGTACCAGAAAGCATCCTATGCTGTTCACACCCTGTGAAATATAAATGTAGGAGAACATTTTCACTGGAATTATTGGAAGGCTAATCTGAAAGTGTTAACAAGGGTGTAGTTAGACATGAAGCAATATGACTACACCCGTGCAACTGAATTCTTTCCAAATAGCAGAATTACCTAATTCAATAGATGGCAGTATTGATAAGTCCTCTGAAGCAGTTCCCGTATCTTCGTGAAAGAAATCTATTCGGTCAAAGAGGATGGTGTCTTTGAGACCAAATATGTCTTCTTTGAGCTTAGAAGATTGCTGACGTTCGGAGATTACAGGCAAAATGCCTGTTCCTTACTCAGCACGGGTCGTTCGGGCGGTTTTGATGGTCTTCCAAGCGTCAAGCGAATACCAAAGAAGGCGGGTGTCGCTTGTTCCATTTCTTAATGACTACGTACTCAAGCTTGTAAGCTCAAAACTCAAAAAATCTGTTGAACTAAGAAAATATCGATTACAATGTTCTTGTAGAGCATGATCAGCTCTTTGGAACCATATACATATGAACCAGAAACATAACAATGTTTCGAAGGAAACTGGAACTGAGAAAAGCGCAAGGACATATGTTAACACCCAGTGAATTCCAGTACCAAATTCGAGGTAGACTGTCTAACTCTACCATTTCTCAGGATTTTTTTCAGTCCTTGCCTTGATAACATCTAGTTTTCTCTCTCTCCTTAAGTGAAAATTTCAAGAGGGAAGCCTTGTCGCTTCTTTGTCGCTATTTGTTCTCGTACAGTCAGGCTTTCCCGTCTCCTCACATAGTAGTATCGCTAATTTACTGCTTTTCATTACATTCTACTTAAGAAATTAATGTAAGACCAAGAGATGATATGCCAGAAACTAGATGGTATAAAAATACAGGGTGGCTGATAAGTATGGATCGCCCGATTTTTTTTACCCCCAACTCTAAAAAAGTGAGATATCCTTCAATCATATTTATTATCCGTTTCATCAAAGCACCAGCTACCATCAGCCAAGGTACTGCTCAAATTTGTCTCCTTTCGCCTTGATACAGGCCTTCAATCGCTTCTCAAGTGAAGCGATGGTTGTCCGCAAGAAGTTCACGTCGATCTTGCTTCATTCCCGTTTAATTGCTGCCTTCAGGGAGTTGACACTCTTGTAGCGTGTTGGCGACACCTTTGCCTCTAAGAAACCCCAAACAGAGAAGTCCATCGGTTTGAGATAGGGGAGTTCGATGGCCATATGTCCTTGCTCCAAAAACCAGGAAAGTGTGCTTCGAAGAAGGCAAGTGTAGATTTTGCGGCGTGAGCGGGAGCCCAGTCTTGTTGTAGCACAAACCATTGTGTGGCAAGGTGTCTTTTGCTCCAAAGAAGCAGTACATCCTGCAAAATAGCCTTCTGATGAAAATTTGCGTCGATCTTGACAGATTTCTCCACGAATACCAGCGGAGTAGTCCCTTCGGAGGTTACTCTAGCTCAGACCATGACAGACTTCGAGAACAGAGATCTCGTACGCACCTTCTTCTTCTTTGACTTGCTGTCGAACGATGACAATAGCTGCCTCTGATTCAGACGGTTGCATGTCGCTTCAACGGTGAAAATCTTTTCGTCCGCGAATATGACATTGGAGAGGCGGCCGTCCTGAATCTCCTTCAACAACTTCTCAGCTTTTTCGAATAGCTTCCTTCTTCATCCGAGCTGATAAGAGCGTCCTCGAGAGAGCTTATAACAGCGGAGCCGCAAGTCACGTTTCACAATCTTCTGCACTGTGTACCTGGAGATATGCAAATCGGAAGCAACCCGGTTGAGGCTGATGTTGTTGTTCCGGGCGATCCTCTTCCTGATGATATTACGGCAACGTGGGGTATTGACGGATCGTGGCCTCCCTGGTTTCTGAGAGGAACAACATTACCTCTCTCACTGTACTGCTGAACGATCTTCCTGACGGTCGACGTGGACATGCAGAGACGTCTCGCAATTTCGACGGCCTGTAGTCCGTCATCGCTGAAGGCAGCTTTTGCGGCTGGGTTCGTGCTTGGCTTCATGACTTCAGAAGGAGATAAAGAATGACGACCAAATTTTATGTGCTATTTATATACACCATCGTCTACCTTAGATTGCTTGGGATATCCGTTATCTGTATTCTTGTTTCTACTTGAACTTTGTAAAATAGCGATCCATACTCAACGGCCACCCCGTATAAGCAGAAACTTGGCAAATCAAGAACAAATTTAAAGCCTTGTGACCGTGGGGCATCGCTACTAACAAGTCAGCGTTAGCCAAAATGGAATTCTTCAGATATGATGCTTCTCATACTTGTTGTGCTTACCGTAACGGATCATGTACTGGCCGACGTCTATCAAATGCCTCTTGTAAAAATACAATCGAAAATGGTTCGGATGTTACGGGAGGGATCGTGGGCTTCACATGTCAAAGCAATGAAGACGAAGCCGTATGAAACGTTGGGTGTCCACACCCAGCAAGGTGATTCTGGTCAAAATGTAAGTGTTTGCCAAGGTAGTAACTGAACAGATTTTTCTACTACATCTTTCAAACCTTTCCATCCTGTAGACTTAGTATAAGGACAAAAGAAAAATAATCAACATGGGAATAGGATGAAACTGGCTCAATTCGTATTGAAGCGGGAATTTGCACTTGAACCTTAGTAGCTGATACAGTGTGAAACTATGTTCAGGGGAAATCCATTGTTGTAAAGTTTCTGTGGGTTTGATAATATTCTTGCTCAAAAAATTACTCTGGCTGGTTTAATGGGTGCGCCCGAATTCATCGAAGCCTGTTAAGATCGTTGAACTAAATGGCCTTTTACAGATGGCCAATATGAGGCAGGGAAGAGGCGTCTCCTGCCCAAGCGGGTGGGCGATATTACCAGAACGAAAGCAAGCACAAAATACAAGCAAAACAAATAAGTAAACCAGAAAAGGGTACCAGTGGTCAGAAACGAGTGTCGTCAAGGAGGAAGAAGACCCGAGTGGGGTCGAGGCAGCGCCCACTTTCCCTTTGATACCCTCTTGTCCACGGTGGGGAGCAGGGTCGGGATTGCACGGACATCGCCAAGTTTCATTTGTGCCGCTTTGTGCATCGTCCTCCTTTGTGCTATGGTTGGAAAATCGAATAATTATGTAACTACAAAGCGACACAGCGATATATGTGATGTAGTCCCCACCTTTCGCAGGCATTACACTCCGAGCAAGTATCATTGGACACCTAGCGTTGTACGCTTTGAACCCGCTGACGTTACTGTACCTTGCACATTCCAACAGACCATTTCCGTAACCACTAGCACCCTAAATCACAAAATTCACTTTGTTAGGCCGGCATTTAAATCTAAGCGCGCCGCTCAGCCGATCACTCAAAATCGCAGTCCGCTCGCCTGGCGTGAGCGCGCGAGCTTCACGAGATCTAAACGTGATCTGATGTTGCTATGTACCACTTTTTTTATAGTTCGCATAGATTTACATTTCGCTCATTCTTATCAAGTCCCCATGAAGTGCAGACAGACAACGAGCAGAGTCTGAACGCTGCCCGCTCGAACGCTGCTCTCCTAAACGAAACAATTCAAACAACGAAATAAACCTGATCTTCTGGAGAGGTTTTGCTTTACTTGATGGTCATTAAATTTCATTTATGTTCATTACATTTATAGTACTGGAGTTCTTAAAGCAAGAGAAAAACTACCGTTATATTCTCCATGTTTTAAGATCAATGTCTTTCACGACATGGAGTACGTTGCCAATATCACAATCGGTAAACCAGAACAAACTTTCACGGTAAATGATTGCGAACGCGTTTTCTTTCAAATCATGGAAGTTCTGCAAAATCATTAGTTTCGGATCTAGGTAGTGCTTGACACTGGATCACCCGACACATGGGTGATTGACTACACCTGCTCGGAAGACAAACCGTTGGTTTGCGAGGACCCGATTTGTGACCAAGGAAGTAGGTTGCATTGACATCTGTGTTCTCAATCTTAGGTAAAGTGTTGTGTAGAACTCTTTGCTAATTCTTGCTTATCCATAGCTCCACAACCTTTTTTTAATAGATGAACTGGCGAGTTGCGCGGCTCTTTCTCAACATACTTTTCCAAACCATCCAACGAAGTCAAAACCAATTTCCGAAAGAGCGAAAGAAATAGCTGACATAAAGAAAACGTCACCATCCCTTTGTATCCGCATGCACACGCAGCTTAAATCCATCCATCCAAATTGGATGCAATGAGGGTAGTTGAAAAATTCATTGAAAACCTATAGCCTTTGATAAAATTACCCAAAAATTTCAGTCACCAAAACTTTCTTCGGGCTCATCCTTGTTTCCCCTTACTCACCACATCCATAGAAAATTCAAGTGACTCAAACCAGTTCGCACGGACTTAGTCATCTGGGTCCTGACACTTGTTGCACTGGTGGTTCCTCTCTACTCTGAATCATAGTTGAATTCAAAATTCATGATTGTGAATCACACCCAGACAAACTTTCGGAACTTCCGCGGAGCTTGTTCGGAACTTCCGCGGGTGACCCGACGGAAGTTCCGAATAAGCTCCGCGGAAGTTCCGAACTGGCTCCGCGGAAGTTCCGAACTAGCTCCGCGGAAGTTCCGAAGCTACTTTTTTCTCTGCGTCTCCATTCGGAACTTGCGCGGAACTTGCGCGGAACTTCCGAAAAAATCGATGAGTGACGTCATATTTCCGCGCAAGTTCCGAAAATCGAGCTCCAGTAGTAAATCAGGCTCCGCGAAAGTTCCGAAAATCGGCAAGCTCCGCGGAAGTTCCGAAAGTTTGTCTGGGCAGTTAATGAGGAGAATAAAATTATGATTAAAACATTATGAAGCTCACTGACCGAGTTCGTAGGACAAATTTTTTGCGGGGTTCCACGTAGTAAGTTACACCTAGTTCTATCCTCGCAAATTAAACATGGAATTTTGATGTATGATTTGTACACATTGCATGACGAATGGCCACTTCTACCGAGCATCTTTTCCTTGTCAGACAAGAAGCAGATGTAAAGCTCAGTCAGGATATGGCGCGAGATTCGGCGCTACTCCACTGGAGGTCGTTGATTGGCGCGACAACACTCTCGCTGTCTGCGCAACTGCACATTTCATTGACCAACTCTCGTTTTCTACCGATCATGTATTGTGGCGCATGACACTGGTCCGAAATCTGCTCTACCGAACTAAGTGCAAAAGCCAGCAAAGTTCAAACTACTTGTAAACGCCTAAATATTAACGCGAGAATGACTTTTAGGTTAGCGATGAGACTTTTTTCTAGTTCGAGGTGCCATATTAACTATTGAGAACTGCCATATTGAATACTGAGGCGAAAACAACACAATACATATTATCCTGTTTTATGGGACTACTAAAAATTATCGTTTGGAGTGTCCTGCAAGGTCTTCTGCCCGCACCAATTATGCTGCAAGACGAAAATGCCAAGAAAGAGAAATCCCTGCCGAGGAAAACGCTTTTTCGAATCGAAGAAATCTTCTAGCTACATTGCAATGAATGGAACATGGGGAATGAGAGTGAGTCATCCAATTATCCAAGCACATATCTGAATGAGAAAAAACTTTATTTCGGGTTCAAAGCAAAGGATTTTGCAATCTACGACTCAGAAACCTCTTTTGTTTGCAGTATCGGCCAGGTGGAGCGGCAAAAGGTTTCTTCGGAAACGACACCTTTCGATTTGGTGACTCCGGCACTGCACAGCTTGTGGTCCCTGGTGCAAAGTTTGGTCAAGCAAATGAAATCGACGAGTCTCTTGCCGAAGTAAGAATTTCTTCTCTTAAGTAATGAAGTATATGTACGTGTGTCTATGCTAAAATTGATGTTTTTAATGAGGAAAAGAGACACATATTTGTTCTCGGCTGAGAGGACTGTGGGAGTGGTAAATGAGTTGGGTGGGGGTTATTGATGCGGTTGATGTTCTTTATCAAAAGAGTTTTCGTTTTCGTTTATTTCCACCAAAATGAACAAAAACGAGAACTCTTTTGATAAATAACAAGGACTATTCGATCGATAAACTTGAACGGAATAACGATAGTGAACACAAGGACATAATAATGATAGTGAACTCAAGGACACCTGTAGTTACGAATCTTTCGAGTTAACCCAGCTTCCGCTTCACGAGTCGTAACCACTGGAAGAATGATTGTCTCACAACCGCTGGAAACTTGGAGAAGAAAGTTTGCATATGTTTACAATAGGTTTCGTCCCCTTCCCCATCTACCCCCCCCCCCCCTCCCTCCCTTAGAGAATTTGTGTTTGTTTGATAATACCAAACCAACAGCAGAGCAAACCGATACCAGTTCTCAAAAATGTTTGTAAGAAGGCTGTTACCTTTTCAATGCGCAGGTGAGTTTCACGAATAGACTTCGGTGCTCACGAAACCAATGGAGAGCAGCAGTTCCTCAACGAACATCAAAACCACCATTATTCTATTGTGCTTCCAATAGCGTCAAACTTTGAGAGGTATAGTTCAACAAGCGGCAATGAATACAAAAAAGCCAGGGGCAAGCGATGGTTCATTCTTAGCAATTCTCGAAACTCGATAGACTTGTTTCTGTCTGTCCGTAGCTTCTTGATGGCCTTCTTCAACTCACGCTGCCTCTAATTGTATGGATTTTGTATTTGAATAATGGATAGGTGTAGCTCTAGTTGGAGTAGAGCTCGATTTTACTAAACCGACGAAGCAGTATCATGACTGTGCAGTTTTTTTTTGTTCTAAAACGCATCCGCGGAAACACCGCAAAGATTCGGTGCTTTTGTACCCACACGGTTAGCAACGACAACACCACGTGAAGCTGCTGTCGATGTGGATGCTGCCGTGATTTGGAATATGAACTGAACTGGTCTCTCAAGCTATATGTACTTATCGCAAAGGGTCATGGATACATTTAGCGGCTTATGGCTGCAGTAAGCGTATGAGACGACTTACAAGTTAATTGTACGACTTAATTGTGCATACACATTTGCGCACATACCTGTTCATATGTATGTATTTCTGTCATATGCATTCGTATCAAACTTTGCACACATTATCATTTTCATTTACCTTATTGATGGGTGCGCCAAGAAACTTATAATGGAGCTTAGTTTCCGTGTAAGGATAATGCACGGAATAAAAGCTAGCCATAGACCCATTAAAAAACATAAAGTTACAAATAAAACACACTACACAAGCCATATGCAGTCGAAGAGACAAATATTGATGACAACAGTTAACGGTACTTGCATACTGCGGGGTGATCTTCCACATCAAAATCACATTCAGCACCCAGTTGATGGCGTCGTTGGACTAGCATTTTCCTCACTCTCCTTTAATGACGCCGTTTCACCATTCGAACAAGCGTGGAAACTCGGATTGGTTCAACCCATCTTTACTGTATATATGAAACATGTTGGATGGAGTGAGTTTAAAGTTTTCTTTTGAAGTTTTCTGCAGTGAGAAAAAGGAAATTTTCTTTGACTGAAAAGAAAGCGTTTTTTGCCCGTGGCTTTTATGCGAGATAACTCGGATGAAGAAATATTATCTGTGTGCGTACTTCAGAGGCAGAAAATGTGTTCGGAGGAGTGTTCACGTACGGTGGGCTGGACAAGCAGCACTGTGGAGAAGTAATCGACTACCGGCCGCTATCCGTGGCAACTTTCTGGAAATTCAAGGTAACACTCAAAGCCGCCTTCATACCCATTTCGTGTTTTCACGTAGCTCAGTAGATGATGAACGTTTTGACCTCCACTTCAGGACTTGTATACAGAGTGACTCATCCTTTTTCTGCCGTAGCGGCAGGGACTTGTCGGCAGTCGTGACCAAACCAAAACGTCTGATCCAGACACCGCGCTTTTGTTATTAATAGCAATATCGTGCAAAGTAGTAATGTAGTAATAAGAGTGCTCTTTGTCATTCTTCACTCTAAAGTAAACTTAATCCACCATAATAAAGAAGCGTCAGCCCATCCACATCCCTTAATTCTGACTGTTATTGGGCAAATTTATGCCGTGATTGTTCTACAATTTCTCCTTGACAATTATAACAACCCTCTAATCTGTGACAATAATCTTACCAAATTTCAAAAAGAAATTATTAATAAGGTGTGTAAAGTTTGTCCTTTCCCTTCTACATTTACGCTATCAATGGCTTCGTGTATTCACTAATACTTATTGAAGAATATGTCGAAGTAACATACCGTCACTTGAGGTGGCCAAAATCACTGCTGGAAAATACGTGTACAGATACGAAGCGGAAGCCTTCGCTGACACCAGCTCATCCTTCATCGGCACCACTTCATACAATGCCAAAGACATAGCTTCCAAACTGAAAGCAACGGTAAGGGTTATATATATTTTTAAAGCCGAACTTATTTTCTCATATTTGCGAAACCCCTCCTAGGACATATTCTCAGCTTTCTCTAGAACATGTGCTCCGGGGGGGGGGGCAGTACCTCCACATTTCTGGCAACTTCAATCTCGAAAATCTAATTTATCAGGGTGCGTAAACATATTCTCCATCATATTGAAGTTAAACCAAACCCACAATTGCCCTTCATTATGTATCAAACCAAACCCACAATTGCCCTTCATTATGTATCTTTCCCGCATTCGGGTAGTGCACAATACCTAACTTTTTGGGCCTATAAACAGCAGCTCCATTCCTTGGTAACTATAGCGAAATGAAGTATTAGTTGGTCCTTATATACGTGTAGCATTCTTACTTTCTTGCTTTGACCGCCTCCCCAGAGAAGAGGGCGCTCTCGGTCTACTTGCCTGTACTCGACTGTACTTGCCGTATTTGCAAAATACGTCTAGAATAAAGCGTAATTTGAACCTATGTTAAATTATATCGACCTGAAAGAACTCCCAGGCACCTAAAACGTTACATACGAGTTCCCATAAATCTTGACTTTTTAGATGATAGATGACCAGCTAACAGCAGTCGGGCATCCCTCAAAACTTGAGATGTGCTCTAAAGTGGCTCAGTTTTTCAGTGCTCATATGTGTGAATATGGGAAACCAAGAGCGTCCGTTCATCTTCTTAGCAGTTCACAGTAATGAACTAAAGAGGAAAAGAAGTAAAGAGAAGTATTCACCGTCTCTGAAAATTTTAAGGCAGCAAGAGCTGAAATCCTCGACTCCGAGCTGAGCTGTGGATGATGAAGTACAGACTCAGCACATCATAAATGTGAAACGAACATAGACAATGATGGCTTACCAGCAGAGAAAATGGAACATTCGTCGCGAGTCTGTAGTTGGCGCGAACACGCCTGGCCGTGTTCGCGACAAATGTTCCATTTTCTCTGCAGGTGAGCCATCATTGTCTGTGTTCGTTTCACATTTATGATGTGCTGAGTCTGCACTTCACCACCCGCAGCTCAGCTCAGAGTCGAGAATTTCAGCTCCTACTGCCTTTAAGGGGGTAACAAATCTGGTGGAACACGTTCTTCAAAGGTGTGAGTTTCTAAAAACCAACCGGATCATCAGAAGGATGGCAAGCCTCATACGCGCGGGTAGCAGCTGAGTATAGATAACGTCACCTATGAGTGAACATGGCAATGGTTCCCAGATAAAAGGTAAATTTGTGTGCGTTCACACGTTTAACATGAGCAATCTCAATGATGCATCCGGAATCTGAATGTACAGATTGTCTTTGCAAAATGGATCGCACTAATGGCTTTCGAAGCAATCTTTCAACCTCGCTTGACCAGTTTTTTTTCAAAAACTCCTTTTTTGTTTTCCTCCGCCTCTGTGCCTAGCATAGGCACTTCCAGATATCTTCTCAACAAAGAAGCAAGACTTCATTTGTTTCAGTTTGTCGAGGAACACGACCTCTTCTACATCAATTGCAACTCGAATGCATCCATGACTTTGACTATTGGAAAGCTCCAGTATACAATCGAATCAAAGAACCTCATCATTCACGTTGACGACGATAAGTGCATCTTGGCAGTCTACGGATACGCGACTCTGTGGGGAAATAGCTGGGCACTGGGGGCTCCATTCTTGAGACAATTTTGTACTGTCTATGATATGGGTAAAGAACAGATAGGATTCGCTAAGCCGCTTCAAAACTAATCACGACATTGTTGTTTGAGTCATATATTTGCGTGAGGTTGTTGCTTTCTTTTACAGTTGCTTCCAATGAACCCTTACTGTAACATGCTGGAAAGCAGGGAAGAGAAATGTGTAAGAAATGAACCAGAAGTGATAAGCTGATTACTCGAACCTAGCTCTGCTAGTATTCCCTGAGGCAGGATACTACAATGTGTAACTCAAAGTTAGGCATGGATTGAATAAATTAACTGAGTAAATGAGTAAACTACGTGCAAGAGAGCTCTGAACGGTTTGGGCAATACGAAGTTAGTGGACTTCCAATTATCAACAATTTGTGAATGAACACGGATTACAAGGAAGGTTCCGGTATCTGAGCTGTTCGTGCATTTCTTGCTTGTAAGTACATCGTCGGATGACGGAACAAGTAAGACCCTGTGTCTAGCTGATTTTCTTTGGTTACTATTCGGCTTGCAGTGCAGGGTGGGGTTGCAGATGCTGCGAAAGATAGAATGAGAGGTGTTGATGAGCCCCTTTTTAGGATGTGTCGCGCATCCAACTTCGGTTCAGAATTGTAGAGGCATAGAACGTGTATTTAAAATGTGCTTCAAATGAATTGTGAATGTATTTATTGCCGAGAGCAGCGCAATAGGATGGTAATCACTGGCTAACTTTTCGTCGAATCGTTTTTTGCGCCCGAAAAGAGTGATAGGACATCACACTTATCCGATCTAATGCGGGCTCAATAAAACAGAAAGAGCACAATGGTTGACTTCCGAACGATACCTGAACTGCATGGCCAAATATTCACCTCTTGGATGTACTGATGATATTCTTTATACGGAAACGACCGCTGAATGATCAACTAGGCCAATGAGTGGATGGTTTCCACTTTGCTTGGAGTTGACGCTGATGATGATGACGCTTAACGAAACGCATATTTGATGGATACACTTCTTTTCGTTTCTGGAATTGTCACATGAATCCAAAATGCTCCTAGATTCTCGCGAGCGAACTTACAACCGTAATGTAAATGTATTTACATTGCCCTGCCGCTTCTGCAAGGTTTAACAACCTGAACAGGAAGATGTGTGGCCCACCCCTAGCAGCATTTAGTTTTCGTCAACTGCTTTATGCAAATTTCCCAAACTCCATGCTGGAGCAATTCCAAAAATGTTTCTGCGAGTAATTTTCGTCCTATTTATCCCCAAAACATCCTTAATACGAAGAAAAGCCACAAATTTCCTCGGCGACGATGAAGAGTTGTCAATGAATACCCAGTTTCCAGCTCAAGCCAACAAAAAACAAGGGAACAATGTTCAACAGCACCTTGATTATTCTCAAGATTTCATTTAAGTAAAGAACTGCAGCTCTTGTTTTCATCCGAGGACACCGGCACTCACATCATAATTCTTGATCAGGTAGACGATGATCCTTCCCCTGCTTTCATTGCTGTCGCGCCCGTTCCGGGCGTCAGTGGTAGCACCCGAATCGGACATGGCAAAAAGAGGGTTTTACCAGTAGCCCACAAGGACTTCAGAATAGTACCGCGCTCCAAGTGTGTCGGTGGTTTGACTCGCAAGTCGCCAAGTGCGAGAGGCCCACACGCATGTGAGCGAAACGAGCGAGCGTTACATAGTGGGCGTGTTCAGCGCTTCCCCAATTCCCAGGTGAATTTAGAACACGATACGATCTTTTCAGCAAGCATAGCGAGATACTTGTTATACCTTCCAACAATCTTTCCTTTGATCTTTCCACGAATAAAATAGCCACTTTATATTTCCACTTGCAATAGAAAAAGACATCAATACAACATACAAACCAAATCAAAAAAAGTCAGCGGGTCGAGTTAGTAAACCGGCCTGGACACGTGCGACGCTCCTGAATCGACGGCAGCATGGCGTTGACTGGATGGAGTCGGCTGGCGACGATCGGCGACATCGACAGACTGACAGGACTTCGTGTGGCGACTGCATCGTCGAACTATGGGCCATTGCGAGCGCCGGATAGAACGTCGGGGCGGATGGATTGGAACGGCGGAATGACGGAAGTGAACCCATATGATGGAACGAGTCGCATTTATACCGTTTTGGGCATTGGGCCGTGGTCTGTCAGCGGCGTACTTCACCAATGAATACGGCTGAGAGTGAGCGCGCACCGCGGACTTCGTTGCGGGACCAGTTGACGTTGGTCGAAGGCGTTCTTTGATAGGAAGTCGTGGCGGAGAGTCACGACAGTGGCGGAGCGTCACGACAATCACCCTATTGGGCACCCGGTAGTACCGACAATGCACCTACACCGAGATTTAGTATGACATCCTTCGAAGACTTTTTCTTGTGTCATCGTAATTCCTTTGCTCCTTCACGAGTTCCAGTCCATGTGTCCAGAAATGGTGAGAAACCACGTCTACTTGGTTCTTCAATTGTAATTTTTGTATATTTAAGTTTTTGTGAACATCTTTTGAGAACAGATATTTAATAGTGTTATCCATTTCAAAAGGTGTTGTTTCGACCACAGCGAAATCATCTACGTAGCATTTATCGAGACGAATTTCAGCAGCTATCGATGCTTCTGCGGTATGGTAACCTAAAAAGTAATCTATTGATCTTAAAGGTGGTGTGGCCTCAGATCTATCGTTCCCCTATCATTGCTTCTGATTCTCAGACATCATCTATTGCTATCGCTATACACTCAAAGGATACAGCTGTTTCTTTGCTTCTGCAGGAACACTGTTTTTGGAAAGAATCGATTTACTGTCGACGACATACGCGACAGCACCGCTAACGCACCGTTAACAGTCGATTTGTATCAAAATCAGGAAGTGAGTGTCCGGAAGTGTCCCACATTTTCAACAATAAAGCGGTTCCATGCTCCAGGAGACTGTGAACAAAGGAACTGGTCCATCCTCTCTGCCAAATACGGAAATATATGCCAAAATTCCGTGGAAACTGAGACCATTATCGAAGCTGTGCACAATAGTATTGGCCGCTACCGGAATTGATTGTTGGAAGAATGCAGAAGAATGCCAGGTGGAAGCTGTTATCAGGAATCCTCAACAAAAACTATAGCGAAGCTATCAGAGGGCAATGTGGTAGCAAGTACCGTTCAATCACAAAAGCTCCATAAAAGGTCCAGGATCATCTCGTGGTAAATTTTCCGACAAACTTACTTTATCCACTTGTTTCTCACTTTCGACCTCGACGCACTGTCATCGTTGTTCCTGGTTACTCTTTGAGATAGAATCTCACTTCACTTCCTTGTTCGAGTTTTCTGCAGATTCCATACCTTCTTGACAGGATGATTCCAATGGTATACCTAAAAGTTTGTAAGAAAAGCGGGACAGCTTGTATCTACTGGTATAAAAATGTGAGAAGAAATCTAACAAATCAGAAATGAATCTCAAGCCTGGTTACCTCGGAACATCGTCACTAACAGGTAAAACTTCATTAAGAATGAAGCTCTTTATAGATGATGCTTCTCTTACTTGCCGCGCTTACTGCAACTAATCATGTCCTGGCTGAAGTCTATCAAGTGCCTCTCATAAAAATACAGTCGAAAATAGTGCGGATGTTACGGGCAGGATCATGGGCTTCACATGTCGAGGCAATGAGGGCGAAGCATTATAAAAAGCTGGATGTCTCCACCCAACAACGTGATTCAGGTCAAAATGTACGTGTATACCAAGATATAATAGAAACAAAATAGACACATTTCCAATCCTTCCCGTCTACAGAATCTTACGTATAAATACGAAAAAAGGAAAAATACCATGGTAATAGAAGAGAAGCGGTGAGATTCGTGTTGAAGCGTTTCTTACTATAGCCTTATAAGGGGGAAGGTGTGAAGTACAGTTCAGTCGAAATCAAAGCGAATTACTTGAATTATTATGTAGAATCACAAAGAAAAGAAGAGCTAAACTTCAAAGCACTTACGCTAACAAAGACTAGAATAACTTCCTTCCTTCCTTCTGTAAATACCTAAGTGCAATCATTAATATTCTCCTTTTGCCGAAGATCTCAACTTGACCCTATTAACGTTTAAAAAGTTGCGAATTTTGTGCTTGCTGCTGATGGGTACCACTGTTTCCTCACCGCTCGCATATATTAGGTTGGTGCAAAAATAATGCGCGTTTTTCGCTGCTTCATCTTCGGTGGAGAAAACTTCCGGTGTTTCTCATCATCGGTCTGAGAAGTTGCACATGGTTTTGTAGCAAATTTCATGCCCTTTTCAAGTATCTCATGCATTTTGAGCGAAGTTCATGTTTTTGGTGAATTTTTAGTTGTGGAACGAAAGTTGCCAAAACAAGTTTTTTGCCAAACTCACTTCAGCGAGCCAAAACTCGCCGGCATCGCAGCAGGAACCGCTCGAAATACCACCGTAGTTTTGGCGAAGGGAGTGTATGCGAATGCATCTTACAGAGCTGCTTCTGGTTTTTTCGGCTTGGTGTGCCTTGCTTCGAAAGTAAGGAATGTGGCATACGTCTTCCTGGGGTTTGCGATCCCCAACTGATGAAAATTATCAAAGAGCACCCATACGAAACAACATATTTGGTTTCGCAGAACCTCGCCAGTGATTGTTGTCAGACCATCCCTCCCTTTGGTAAAAATGGGAGGATGAAAAAGCTCGACGAGTCGATGTCGCGTATACTGAACGTGTACCACATTGATCCTCATTGAGAGGTCTGCTTCGCGCCTTCGTAGTGGAAAGATTGCGACTAGACACTAGGTCGCTTAGTAATGAAATATGAAGTATGGACCCTCTACGACAAAACGAAGTGCCTTGACCAACACCTGGACGAGAAAGATGCATTGAAACACACTCTGAAGCCAAAGCAACACCAAAATAAGGTCACGGCGACTTTGTGGTGACCTCCTGCAAAAATTGCTCAGTGCAGCTCATTCATTCTTCCTAATCTGGTAAGTACTTCTAAGATGTAAACAAAATAAATTAGAAACTTCACTGTGTGACCCCAGCGTTGCTCAATAAAATGGATTCTTCACTCCTACACGGTACCGTCCAGGCAGACCCTGCACAACAGATTCTTCTCAGTTTGGAGCAATTGAGCTAGAAAGCTTGGACTCCTACATCATAATCAGCAAACTTCTCCCTCATCGACTACCACTTCTCCCAGATCCTGGACGATTTCTTCCTGGAGAATTTTCTCGAAGACTAAAGTGATACCAAAACTGCCCTCCGGAAGTTAGTCGATTCTAGAAGGTCCTATCAGAAATGCACGGTAGTCCGAGAACATCTGTCTTATTGCTGAAGATTTGCGGATTACAAAGTTCTAAGCCTTCTGAAAAAAATCGATTTTGAAAGGAGTTATGAGGTTCGGAATCAAAGGCATGAAAACGCGCATTATTTTTGCACAAACCTAATATTAACGACTCGCTCATCCCTACTAATACTTAAAGAGCGCAGACACGAAGCAAGCAACGGCTAGGCATGAATGTGGCCCTTTGAAGCGGAAAAATTCATGAGGATGTGTTTTGTTTTAAAGTCATTACATTTCATTCATGATCATCACATTTATAGTGAAACAATTGCTAAAGGAACAGGAGAGATCAGCTTCTATCATAGTTTTAAGATCAACGTTTACCACGACATGGAGTACGTTGCCAATATCACAATCGGTAAACCAGAGCAGACGTTCACGGTGAATAATTGCAAAGATTTCTCCAGAATCATGAAAAATCTGCAAAATTATTAGCGCTCCAGGTAGTGCTTGACACTGGATCTCCTGACACTTGGGTGATTGACTACACCTGCTCTGGAAATAAGCCGTTGGTTTGTGATGATCCAATTTGCGATCAAGGAAGTAGGTTGTTACGATATCTACATTCTCAGGCAATAACGCCGGGTGACCCGAGAGCAATTCCGGTCCTGCCGGGTCACCCGAGAGACCATATTTGTGGGCGTGGCTTGCGACCGGGTCACCCGAGCGAATTTGCAAACGGACAGGCTCACCCGAGCGACCATGTTTTTCTTTACCGGGTGACCCGAGGGGACATTTGTGAGGACCGGGTGACCCGAAGGAAGTTTAATAATTATTACTCAGCAGGTGGAGCAGTCCATGAAATTGTGGTTTCTTTGAACTTGTAGTTGTTACCACAAAACCACTTAAGACTTTTTCAAGTTTTCTCATCCTGTTTTTTTTTCTAGTCAACTTACAGAATCTGTTAATTAGTGTGAAATTAGTGTCTGAATGCGCAGAAGAAATAGGTTACATGAAGATCACGTTGCCATTTTCATGTATCCAGATACATTCGCAACTCAAATTGACCTATTCTGTTTTGATGTAACGAGAGTAATTGAATCCTTCTGGAAATTCATAGCTTATGGCAGGCTTGCTATCAGCACACAAAAATCTCAGCCACCCAAAACTCGCTTAAGTGCTGCCTTCCATATAAGATGCACGAGCTCGAGCCCGCCCGCATGCTTCATCTGCGTCTCGGAATTCTAACTTTCTGCGCAACTGCTCACTGGTGCCATCCATAACATTCTCCTGAATTATCCTGCGCTCCGCTTTCTTGGACAAACGCAAGTTCAAACCGTTGTCAGCACACAATCTACCAGAGAATGATTTCGAAATTGACGATTAGACTGTTTGCATGCTCTAATCAGGTGTAATCCACCATTAGGGCAAGAATAAAAAGGATAGAATCATAATTTGTGCGACAACTAAAAATCGTCGTTTGTAGTGTCCTGCAAGGTCTTCTGTCCGCACCAAATATGCTGCAAGACGAAAATGCCAAGGAAGAGGAATCCCTGCCGAGGAAAACGCTTTTTTGAATCGAAGAAATCTTCCAGCTACATTCCTATGAATGGAACGTGGACCACGAAAGTGAGTAAATCAATTATCTAATAACAGTTCTGAATGATTCCGAAACTCAATTCCGAAACAAGAAAGTTCGTAACCTACGACTGGAAAAACTTCTCCTTGTCTTTTGCTTGCAGTATCGTCCAAATGGAACGGCGAAGGGATTCTTTGGAAACGACACCTTCCGATTTGGTGACTCCGGCACTGCACAGCTTGTCGTCCCCGGCGCAAAATTTGGCCAGGCCAATGAAATCGACGAGTCCGTCGCCGAGGTGAGAGTTTCTCCTCTTGATTGAAAAAATATGCATGTTTCTACGCTAAAATTGGTGTTTTTGGGTTTAAGGAAGAGGGGAGTATTTGCTTTTGTTTGATTAGGAATAAATGCTTTATGGAAGTCTTCCATAGGAAAACTAGAGCCCCTTTGAGAAATGACAAGGATTATTATATCAATGACCTTGAACGAGAGCAACGTAACCCGCATTAATAAACTTTAGAACCCTTGCAGTTTCGGAGCTATTGGATTAACCCAGCTTCCATTCATGAGTCGTAACCATTGAAGGAATAACAGTTTCGGAGCTGCTGTAATTCTGAAAGAAAATTCCACATATATTTGCAGTAGTTTCCGTCTCACCTAAAGAAGCACATTTTGCAACACTATCCCAACAGCAGTGCAAACTCCTAAACGAACACCAGAACCACTCTAAACCTAGATGATTTGTGTGCTTAGTGTGTTTTGAATGCTGGCAAACGTGGAAATGTTTGGGAAGGAGTGATGAAAAAACCTAAGTGACAAGACCGAACAATAAATTCTTCTTAGCAATGCTCTCTTTCAAGCTCGGCACATCCGGTCCATCTACATCCTCTTCATAACTTTTTGATGGGGAGCTGTCTTTGTTAAACGCCTTTTGCCGCTCCCAGTACTCCTGCATCTCTAACTTACGAATATGTGCTGGATTTAGCACTGTGTCCTGGTCGATTAACTCATTTCTACAATAGATTGATGAAACCAAATGACACTATTGTTTTTTTCCTTCTAATTATTTTTTCATTAGCGCTAATACTACAAAAGTTAATTCTTTTCCTATTCACATGGGTAACAGCGACAAGATCACACGAAGATATTTTAGGGTACAATTGATGTGGATACTCCTCACATTTTCGCTATGGGAAGGGTTGCTCTGTCAAACTTTTTTTGTAGCGAACGAGTTAGGGGTTCATTTGGGGTTTCAGGGACGTAGCGAACGCATGGATTATATTTTAAATCTGTATAACATACAAACATCATACAGTCAAAAGGACAATGACTCCGTGACCAAAATGAACGGAAACTAAACACTGCAAAATGACGTTAGACATTACAGATGCATGTTGAATTTAGCACCCAGTCGATGGCGTTGTTGGATTAGCGTTTTCCTCACTCTCCCGTAACGACGCTGTTTCACCATTCGAACAAGCGTGGCAACTCGGACTGGTTCAACCTATCTTCACTGTATATATGAAACGTGTTGGATGGAGTGAGTTTGGACAGCCAGTTTTCTGATACGAACAACGAAAACAAAAAAAAATTTCTTCAGTTGAAATACCAAAATCTTGCGGTCGATCTCAGTGCGACATAGATCTGATGTGGAAGTAATTTTTAAAAGCATATTTTAGAAGCGGAGAATGTGTTCGGAGGAGTGTTCACGTACGGTGGGCTGGACAAGCAGCACTGCGGAGATGTGATCGACTATCAGCCGCTATCTGAGTCAACTTTCTGGGAATTCAAGGTAATGGTAGAAATCGATTTCGCTTCTTTTTTTTTGTTTATATGTTGTTATACGGTTAGCCTAGGGAGTACCATACATACAAAACAGAATCCAGAAGGATAAAAAACGCATACAACTAGGAGTGAAAGAACTGTAAAATACCTCAATAGATGTAGAAATCAATGAGAAATAATGGACGAAAGCTCTTTAAGGGATAACTGAAAGGGAAGTCAAGAAGACACCTGAGTGGTATAAGATGGTTTCATGGTTTTAGACTGCCCCCTTATTTTTGTCCATGATATTTTGAACTCCCTATAGAACACTCATACAAGGATAACACGCTTCCATAGCTTTTCCACTGTGGCGGTAGATTCAAATCAAAATCTATAAGCCATCGAGACGCCTTTCATACTAAGCGGCAGTGAGCGGCTAATATTTATCAACGGTGATTGAATTCGTGGTGAAATGATGGGTAATATGCTGCAAATTATGAACGTGACAGTAATGATGCTACTCGTCTCGTCACTTTTCCCCCCAAAGCCAACTCATTCCCTCTTAATTGAGAAGCTGCAGAACATTCAGCACCTCTGTAACTCTGCGATTTTCGACAATTTTTCCCACGTTCTCGGAACCTTTCTATAAATTTTCTCTTGCAACGAATCACTATTTTATCACCATAATCTTAGCAATACATTTTCAAAAATAATTTCAATGAATACGTAAAGTTTGTCCCCTTTTCTATTTATATCTACCTCCTCGGACATTTATTTTCATGGCATCACATCTCAGAGTAATAGTATCGTTGCTCCAGGTGGCCAGAGTCACTGCTGGGGAATACGTGTACAGATACGAGGCGGATGCCATCGCTGACACCAGTTCATCTTTCATCGGTACCACCTCATACAAAGCCGGAGAGATAGCCTCCAAACTGAACGCAACGGTAATTTCTTTGCATTTTCCGAAAAGGGAACTTGTTTTCTCGTGAGTGGCTTCAGAGAGAAAGGACAATAAAAAAATAATACAAACATAGCATGTAAGAGAAAATTGAAAGTTGTGAGCTGAAAAAGTGGTAGATAGATAGAAAATGAGAAGAGAAGGAAAGAAGGAAGGGAGACCGATACGACCAATTACAGTTCGAAATGGAGAAGAAAATGCGGGGGACGAACTTCATCACTATGATTTTAGGCGAAAACAGCTGATCTGTGTCACGCCGGAACTTGTCCGGGAATAGAGGGATAGCGTGTTTGAGTTGTTGTGTCTTCCTCCTCCTCTCTTCGGAGGTTTTGAAGATATCGTCCCACCTCAGAATCGATTTGAGATTTCCATTTGAAAAGAATCTCCAGGAGCCTGCTGATCACAATGGTAAAAAATGTGTGAAAAATAGAAAGAAGGCCCTAGTTTGCCCATGAAGCGCATTATAGTTGTAATCAAAGAAGAAAAGAATCAAGAAGAAGTGCAAAAGGAATTGAGAAGAAGTGCTTTTCTTTGGAACAATTTAGTTATGCGTTAACAAAAACTGATCGAAGCCGAATTTTACAGGGGTTAGCTTTTAAACACCGACTGGATTTCTGAATTTACACAACTAACATTGTCTGAAATGAGGATCCATTTTTTCCTGTCTTTAGCTCTCAAAACTTCGCCTGAGCAGTTTCTTTTTCTTCCTCGAAAACTCCGATTTTTTGTTTTCCTACTCTTGCTTCAGCAGATTCGTTCATAAATCCCTGCTTATGAAAAAAATGAAACTTTCATCCGTTGCAGTTCGTCGAGGAACACGATCTCTACTACATCAATTGCAACTCCAATGCATCCATGACGTTGACTATTGGAAAGCTCCAGTACACCATCGAATCAAAGAACCTCATCGTTCACGTTGATGACGACAAGTGCATCCTGGCGCTTTACGGATATATAAATTTATGGGGACCAAGCTGGGTATTAGGTGCGCCGTTTTTGAGACAATTTTGTACTATCTATGATATGGGTAACAAACAGATAGGATTTGCTAAGCCGCTTCAAAACTAAATGACACATTGCTAATTGGGTCATGCATTTGGATAAAAGTTGCTGCTTTCTTTTTAAACTGCTTTATGTGAGGGTCTGCTTTAATTTAGTAAAGAAGAGTGAAGAGAAATGGGTAAACATTAGGATGAAGAAGGAACTAAATAGAAGCGACAAATTGGCGGCTCAGTTAGGCTCTACGACTGGCTCTCTTGCCTAAGACTGGATACTGTAGCATATTAGCACGTACAGGGAACTCCAAACAGCCAGGTGAATACGGATCAGCATCGCTCTGGTCCGTATTCACCGACCGTTTGGAGTTCCCTGTATTTGGCGCTCTCGTAGAATAAAATAGCTACTCGGCTAAAGAATGAGTAAAGCGAATGACCGTGAAAACACTTTATCCAGAACCTATATTGGCAAGCACAGCGTGTGGGGGGTGTACTGGGAAGAGGAATGTGGCTGAACTCTCGATTGGCCGCTTTATCCAACTGGCCAATGGTAGAGCTCGACCGCGCCGCTCTTCCCAGGCACAATGCTCCACCCATAGCAGTACAAAATGCAACGTATCCAATTGAATGCCTCCTCCACTGAAGAAAAAGTTCACAAGGGAAGGAGACATGGTTAGTATGGCCTTTCACAGCTAGGCCTTGTGCGGCTTGCGAAACTAATCTAAAATTCGTGTTCGAAAGTGGCCGATCTTTCTTCTGTGATGGGTTATGCCCATTTTTCGTGCTCAAGGAACGCTCGTAGTGCAAAGGTGACTCAGACAAACACAGGTTCGGTTTCCTCCGAAGAATAATACGTTGGTTAGAACACTGGAGTTTGTTGTTTACAATGAAGGTGGTCTTTCCATAAATGTCATGCTCACAAGAAACAAACAAGCCCAGAGCGAAGAAAGAGTCGACTGGAGTTACGGTCTCACCTAGATCTACTTAAGGATATCCAGGTTGGCGTCGATCGTTGGTAAGAAACTTTCGAATACTTTAATCCGAGTGGAATCGTTACTACGACCGAGTATTGTTTCTCTCAAAATTTCTTTCGATAATCAGAAAAATTAAATACTACTTATTCTCTTAATGATTCAAACCCAGCATTTCACAGAACCCATGTGTGAAACCTTATAGAAATCTTCATTACGCAACTATTCAACACATAACAACATAAAATCTGTTAGTAACAACAAACTGAACGTGTTTGCCACTTTCTCAACTGAAAGATAGGAATGAATATAAAGCGACGACATAAAAAATAACACCGAATGCTATCGATATCTTTACAGATCAGGCCGCTGAGCAATAATCTGCTCTCACCGAATATCGAATGAGGAACATAGGAAGGGCACTTGGCTAGTTGAAACAACACGAAATCATTCACGAACTATGAGCGACTCACGATCTGCACCGACACCTATCCATTTGATGGGAACCTAAAATCAGTAACTCAGAGTCCTTACTACAAAAATATAGCTCTCTTTAAAGCTGCTCAGCACTCTCTTTAAAAAGTAAAATTCAAACAAATTCCGTCACAAAGAAAGCTCACCTGAATAAAACTCTCGATGAACAAGACGTATTCGCGGCATTTCGGTGGAAGATCCTCCCACTTCCTGATGCAAGTTGTCGTGACTTCCCAGCCGGGGAAGACCTTATATTCCACTTCGACACGGTCCCAAGCTGCTGCTTGTGCTACAACATGTGGGTCACTTAAATCACTTTCAAAAACAGAAAATAAGCTCGAAAAGAACTGTAGAAACTTTGAACGGATCGCTCCTAAAGCTCTCCGCAAAAGTTTGATGATCACTTCAAAAAGTACAGCTAATAAAACATGCACCTACGAAAAAAACAAACAGAAAGAGGATAACTTTTGGCTTTGGATAACACAAGGGACTCTAGTCGTTCATAATCAGTGATAATCAGAAGGCAAGTCATGTTCACTCTTTGGTACAGAAGCAAAAAAAACCTACCTGGTGGTGCCTCAATTGGTTTCCCATCTAGGCGATAGCCTATTGCAACCTTAATTTCCTTGAAAGAATCCAAAATATCCAATTTTGTGAGAGCAATCGCTGTATAACCATTGATCTGTGCACTGCGACGCAACAAAAACAGATCCAACCAGCCACACCTATGATATATGTAAATTAACTAGAAACTATGAGCAAAAAGAATACACACGAGTGTGTACCTCCTCTTCCTGCCAGTTGTAACTCCAATTTCTTGACCAATGGACTGCAGACGTTCTCCCTCCTCGTTTTTAAGTTCGGTAGGGAAGGGACCTGTGCCTACACGGGTCTGGTAAGCTTTCACGACACCATAGACCTAAAAATTAGGAGATAAATACGTCAGAAATGAGAACAGGGAGATAAAAAGGAGGACACCTGACCTGAGTGATAGCAGTTGGAGGGATTCCAAGTCCAGTGCAGGCTCCACCAACAGTAGCGTTTGAAGACGTGACGTAGGGGTAGGTTCCTGACAACGAAAATATTGAACCGGTTCAAGATACATCACCTGGGTGAGATGAATGCGTTGTCTTCAGCATCTCAAACTGTAAAACAGTGTCACAACGACAGTTCATAGTAACTTACCAAAATCAATGTCTAGAAGAGCTCCGTTCGCTCCTTCGACCAACACGGAGCGACCTTGCTTTCTCAACGCATGGATACGACCCACTGTATCACCCACCAGATTCAACTCTATGAGTTTAGCACGGTGTTCCTGAAGGGAAAAACAAACGTGAGGAAGAAATAAAAGGTAAATATATCGCGTACCTTGAAACGAGCAAGTTCTGCAGTTGTGTCCACATCAATCGAGGGGAACTGTTTCTTATAATGTTCAACAAGTCGAAGATATCTAAAAACACGAAAAAGCGTAACACAAAAGGTAGACTTACATAACAAAAAGAAAAGGATAGCAAAAAAAGACCATACCTCTCTGAGAACTCTTCGAAATCACCCATAAGATCAGCAACACGTATTCCATTGCGGAAGCATTTTGAGGAATATGTCGGTCCAATACCACGATTTGTTGTCCCGATTTTGCTGGAATGAATTTGCGGTTATGGAATTTTACGATAAAAGTCTTAGAGGAATGCAATTAGCAATTTTCCTCAATTCTTTTCTTCCTTACCGACATGGATAGTAACGATTTCTTTTGTTGTTGTCGCCAATAGGCTTTTTCATTTTTTTTATTACTACAAGCTCCTATTTCAATTTAGTAAATGTTACTCACTGATTCTGAGCAAGACTATCCTCCTGGCGACCATCCACCTGAGCGTGCACTCCGAAAACCAAATGAGCCTCTGCTGAGATCATGATCCTGGAAAAAATGATTGAGCCGTTCACTACTTGGTTGAAGCTAAGCTCAAAAAAAATTGGCAAGGACAATTACCGTACAATCAAATTTTTATCTTAAAAGAGTGTTGAAATCTGAGCTTAAGGTCAAGTTTTTTCTATGCACATTTCCATACAGATAGCGGGGAGGAATCTTGCGCTATTCGTGCCCACCTTTTCTCCCATCCTGGCTCCTTGTCTACTCCATTATGGACAAGCTCAGAGAAAAAAGCATCCAAGTTCACTACGACACCGTTGCCTATGATGTTGAAGCACTGAAAAATAATAAAGTCCAAGCCATAGCCAGCACAACTTCTCAAGCTAATTGTACTGATTACCTTCTCGCTAATTATACCACTGGGCAGAATGTGGAAGTCGTATTTCTTGCCGTTCGCGACAACCGTATGACCTGCATTGTTACCACCCTGACAACGAGCGGTAACTTGCACCTGAATTAAGAGTAGCTAGCCGAATTTTTCGCGAAGACTGTTACAGCTAAGAGGTTCAAAAAATTGCTAGTTTACACTAAATGATAGACTACTGTACTTGATATTTTGCCCAAGATGCAGACCCTCTTCAACCTACATGGATTTGGTCCACACGAGATGTAAAATGTGCAAGCAAAGCCAGCTGTCGTCGGCTGAACGATTCCTTTCCCGCCAACACAGCCGGTACAAAATTCACGTGAACGCCAAAACAAACGAGATAACGAAGCAATCATATCACTAATGTGCTGTCACAATCGAAATGTCTGCTTTGACGTCGACATGTCGCAAAAATGTGACCCTATATTCCATAGCGGTATTATTCAAAAAAGAAACAACAATTATTAATTTAACACTGCAGGGGAAAATCAAGGGTGGTAATAATACTCGAATAAAATCCATTAAATAAAATCAAATGGAACCTTAGCCTTATTTATCCCTAAAACTTCTCTAGCTCTTCGGTGACGATAGGAAGTCACGATAACGACAACCCAGTCTCCAGATTAGGCCAACAAAAAACGTTTTTGAGACTTTATTTAAATAAATGTCAACCGACACTCACATCATAATTCTCGATCAGGTAGTCGATGATCTTTCCTTTGCCTTCGTCGCCCCACTGGGCGCCCAGCAGCACCGACACCGCACCTACACCGGGACTCATCGTCTAGAAAGGGCATTTTCAAATGGAGGCAAAATATCAATGAGAACAAATTGGTACATTGCTTAAAAGAGCAGGTGAAAGTGATCACCAGAAAGCAGCGGTGAACAGAATATGACCATGAAAAAAGATTCGAAAGCTATCAATACAAAGAGACAGCCACCAAAACTCACACAAATATTTTTTTAAATGAGAGATGAGAAACATTGCTGACAGTTCAAACTGTTCTATTAGCTTCAAAATGAGATTACCTTTCGGATCGAAAGACAATTATCAGGTATCCGAAAACTTAAAAATTGGGAGAGACATTCCGAACATGACGAAGACTAGTTCTATTAAATAGACATAGAAAACATTAAAGTAGAATAAGGACAACCCTGAAAAGATGACCGATTTCGAGGAACTTTAGGAATGGCAGGAAGAAATTACAACATCACCTATGAAGAAATCAAATTCAAAGAAAAACGAAAAAAGAGAAGTACAAAAGTTCCCGTTCTGCAAAGTTTTTTCTCATTGGTGTCACAAAAAAACTCTGAATCTCACCAAACGTAGCAAATAAAAGGAGACCAATGGCAAGGATAGGTTCGCTGAACGAACGGTGAGCACAAACAGTACTGGAACAACGAAGAACTGGAAGAAAACGGAACAAATGATCTAAGTTGCCGACCAACGCGGCTAAGCAAACGTTAGAGGAACGCAACCAATCTGTGGAACTGGTGGCAACCACCTGGCCAGGAAGCCAGCCAGCTGATATCCCAGGTAATTCATCATTAACAAAGAACGTTCAAAATGCAAGCTGTTCCTCATGCCCTCTTGGCCAATTCTCTAGCCGCATTAACAAGATATGGCGCAAGTATGTGCGCAATCTGTTCATCGGAAAAGCTGCTTGAAGAGAAATCGGACATGAAAAAGAACAGGAACTCGCTGACGGGTAAGGGGTGTGGTGGTAGAAAAGTGCAGGCTGTAAGCAAAAATGATGCTCGGCAGTCATGTTTGATAAATATAACACAATATATGCTGAGACGCGAACGGAAAGGATTGACTGTGCAGAATATTCGAAGTTCCTCAGCTGCATCGCATCATCTCACTTTCAGAGGAGAAATATTGACAGAACGGCGTATCATTTGCGCATAAAAATTCATGTAGAAGATAAGAATAATCTACATGAAAAAGCATGAAAATGACGCAGTTAGAAATGCTATTACGTATATAGCGCAAGTATTATTGCCCAATCCGATTCGATGTTAACCAGCCAAAGGAAAGGAAGGAAACTACATTCAGGGAAATTCCGAAAAGTGCAGTTTCAAAACTTCCCTAGGAAAGTTTTACGAGGGTGCGGAGGTTGGTTAAAAACAATATAACCAAGGCAATGTAGGCAATGTAATGTGAACTATAACACACTCTCCAGAAAAGAAACTCAAGCTGAGGTATCAGATGCAAAACGACTTCCTGAGTAACAGTGAACCAATGGGATTTTTAGGACAGCCAGTATTTCAAAAGCTCTAAAAATTAGCTTTAACATTGTAAGCCACACAAGTGCCATATAGAAACAATTTGCATGAGTGCTCCATTCGATCTGGTGACGTGAAAACTCATTACATAAATGCTTACAAACGACAGCGAACTGTCGCAAGAACCACATCATATATGCGGCTGCAAACCTCGGAACCTTGCATACTCATTTACATATTCCTTTCTTTTGGCTTAGTAGATCTACTGCAAGGTATAAAGCCAGTGAAACTTGAACTCTCAGAAAGTGCCAGCAAATCAGGAACTGCGTGATGGTAGGAACAATATCAAAACTTGAGCAACCGAGGGAAAAAAAGAAAGAAATGCAAATGATACGATTTTATTGTAATGAAAGAGTTCTGAAGTACTTATTCTTAGTACTCATTCTGCTCTGTATTCTTTTCGACCTCTCTCAACTAATATGACCAGGCAAGCAAAAAATTCAACCGGAACCGAGGCTGGTATGCCTCTGTGGGCTAGTAAGTTGATCGAGAAATTTGAAATATATTCTCATAGCATGCAAACTTGTGTTACGGATACATTTAATCGTATTTTTTCGCAGATAGAATCCATCCAAAGTACGCAAGAATCGATACTCATGCGTTTGGTGGACATTGAGGCCAAGATTGATTCCTTCCACGGTTCAACATCCCATCAAAAGAGTCTGTTATATTCTACAATGGTTAAGGTGAAAGCTGATCAACAAAGAATCGACGACAAGCTGAAAAGGATTACCTGGGTAGGAATTGAGGAACAGTCGGACGAGCAGTCAACTAGACGCTTTGACCAAGAAATCTTGCGTGAAGTGATCTACACCTCAGGAGACGACGAACTAATTCGTGAGTTCGAAAAGGGTCAGATTACCTCCCATCGCCATCCTGTGGGCAAACCCCGCGGGCCAGGGCAACGTGGCCGCATAATTAAAATCTCTCTACCCACCCAGGCCTTGCGGGATTCACTCCTTGCCCACATGCGCAGTGGTCGGCAGAGCCTTACGCAGCAGTGTGTCCATTCCTACGCTCGCAGGGATTACACTGCTGAGGAGCTCAATCTGGACAGGATGCTGCGTAAGGAAGCTGGCGACCTGAATGCGAGGGAAGGTAAGCTACTCTACATAGTTCGTGATTTCGACATTGTTAAACTCAATGCGCCTCGTGATCTACCAAGGCGTCCTTTAGCTGCATCTTCGGGCCAAATAAATCAATCTAGGGTAAAGGACAGTTTGGGCGCAGCGCAAGCTCCTTTCACAAGAAGTCGCAGAAGACTTGAGCAGCGTTCTCCTTTAGCTTCTTCATCTACTCAGGCCTAGGTGATAACCACGTCCACCTGTATCAAATTGCCTCCACCTTTTTCTAATAGGTATGACATTACTAGCCAAGATAGCCCAGACCCAGAATTCTTCATGCACAATAAACCTGATATTTCCTTCAAAAAAGTTCTGCTTTTCAATGCACGCTCAATTCGTAACAAAATTTCTGATCTTCACTACACTCTTTCCGAAGACCCTCTTATAGTTTTTGTAACCGAGACGTGGTGTAGGCCTGATTCTATCCATAACTCCACATTATGTCCCAGATCTGACTATGTGATTTACAGATGTGACAGAGTAGGTGATATCATTGGAGGAGGTGTTTTGGCTCTTGTAAAGCAAAATTTGTCCCACCACCTTATTTTGTCAAAAAACTTCTCTCCGTACTGTCAATGCCTGATTTTGTGCATAAACACCTCACCGTTAGCTACTTTCATGGTATTGCTATATCGCAGTCCTGCTTGCGATGCTATTTCCTTTAAAGAAGCCTTGACATCAATTTCGGAAACAGTCCATGAAAACATAAATTATTTGATCTTGGGCGATCTTAACTTCCCTTCAATTGACTGGTCGAGACCAAACACCTGTACCACTTATGGCTCAGCTCGGGAGTTTTGCGACTTCTGCAATGAGCGTGCGCTCACCCAACTTGTCAATATCCCAACACACGGCGTTAACATTCTTGACCTTGTTGTTACCAACAATGTGGATATGATAGAAAACTTGCAGGTTCTTGAGCCTTTTTCAACTTCAGACCACGGAGCTATTTCTTTTTATTTTCGCATAGATAGCAATGATTCGGCCTCGTTTTCTTACTGCTTAGATTACATCAATGGGAATTATGAAGCAATTTGTGAAAACCTTCTCAGAGTCAACTGGCGCCTATTAATAAGCCACTGCAAAACCGCAGATGAATGCTACGCGTTATATCTGGAACATTGCAACGAACAAATCCGAAAGTTCATTCCTGTTCGGGTCACTAGCCAAAAAAATGCTCCTTATCCTCTTAAGATTCGCAGATTGGCCTCGAGAGTTTCTAGACTATATCGCGCTCGTCGTTTCATTGGAATTCAGAAATACCTCCGATTTTCCAGGAAACTCAAACGAGAGTTGGCGCTTTTGAGCTTGAAGAATGAGGAGGAAATCGCTCGCTTTCGTAACCCTAAGGCGTTCTTCGGCTTCGTTAACAAAAGAATCAAATATGGAAATAAAGTTGGCACTATTTTAAACTCGAATGGAGACCCTTGTGAATCCGATTTTGAAAAGGCTGAAGTCTTTGCATCTTTCTTCAAATCAGTGTACAAATATCACTCAAACAGCAGCATTGATTGCCCTCCATTTACCACAGCTAAGCTTGACTTCCTAGATCTCAATAGCGAGCTCATTTTTAAAGCACTTCAACGCCTGCCTCTCCGTAACTCCACCTCACCTGACAATATCCCTTACATTTTTCTGAAGAAGGCATCCTTAGGGCTGACTCCTATTCTCACATTGATGTTTAACTGGTTTTTACTCCACGGTGAAGTTCCCTCCCTATGGTTGTCTAGCTTTGTCAAACCAGTTTTCAAGAAAGGTGATAGAACGAACGTCAAAAATTACCGACCCATATGTCTTACCTCCGCTACGAGCAAGGTGCTAGAAAGAATACTGTTTAAGCAGCTTTTGTCATATCTCCAGAGTAATGAACTGATCACCAAATGTCAACATGGTTTTTTGCCTAAAAAGTCCACACTGACAGCTTTCATCTCCACGTTACCCATCTGGCAACGCATAATTGATTCGCATGGCTTTGTTAGTGTGTGCTTTATTGACTATACCAAAGCCTTCGATTCAATTCCTTTAAATCTCCTTTCACTGAAGCTTCGGGCTTACGGACTTGATGGTTGTCTTTTCAAATTCTTGAAAGCATTTTTAAACGGGCGCACTCAAAAAGTTCTAGTAAATGGGGCCTTCTCGGATAGCTACCTGACACCTAGTGGAGTCCCCCAAGGTACCTGCTTAGGACCATTAATGTTCTTGCTATATATAAATGATATGCCTCAGAACCTCACGGAAGGGGTGCACTGTTCCGTATACGCGGATGACTCCAAATTCTTCGCAGTTAATGATGTCGAGGCCCTCCAGCGCGCACTAACCGCATTGGTCACTTGGTCCGACAAATGGCGACTGGATATATCATACGAAAAGTCTATCGTCATGTGCATCGGTCGAAACCACCCGAGAGACTGCTCGTTTTTCCTAGGAACACACCAGTTAACTATTTCGCACTCAGTACGCGATCTTGGAATAACATATTGTGATAAACTCTCATTTGAACAATATATAGAGAAAATCATAACCAAGGCTTATGCTATGTCAAATTTCATATTACGCGCTTTCAGAACTCGCAACATGAACATTCTTTTTAAACTTTTCACAACGTATGTGAGACCGATTCTTGAATACTGCACCCCAGTTTGGTCACCGACAAAGCAGTGCTACATTGAAAAACTTGAAAAAGTTCAAAAGAGGTTCACGAAGCAAATATTTGCAAGAAATGGGATCTTCCGAGCCACTTATATCGAAAGGCTAGCTCATTTGAGTAGCAATACGCTTCAGCTTAGAAGAGTAGTTTATGACCAAAATCTCCTCTTCAAGATTCTTATGGACATTGTTGATGTGGAAAAAGACCTGCTCCTCACTGTTTCCAGTTCAAATGACAGAACTAGAGGTCATCACTTACGAATTGTCGCAGAAAGATTCCATTCACGACAATTTCGTGATTCCTTCTTGGTAAGAGCAGTTAAGACGTGGAATACACTACCGCAATCACTTTTACTCTCACCGTCACCAGCTAAGTTCAATGAGCGTCTCCTAGCCTTTCTCAAACAGGGAGGTCGCTTTTGATGTCACATTTCGTATTTTTTCTTAAGAAAAGTCAAAATCTCAGGTCATTGCTGTTCAATCCTTCCATCCTTAACAGATCTCCTTCATTTTCTTCACAATAAATTTTTCTGCATTGATTGATAGTGTTTCACTTATCTTTCCAATGTGCTAGAGAACTTTCCTCATTTCCTGCCACTTTTTTGCTTTTTGTGTTGTCTACATGTTCTCTTGATATACTACCGTGTGGATTTGAGCAGCTAAGTTTTTTCCCCCAGTTATTCCCCCCATTACTCCTGAGCAGCAGACACGTGAGCGTTGGTGGGGTTGACGGACCTACCAAGTTGGCACCCGGAGCCGCTTTATCTCTTACGCGACTTGCAGTGTTGGCCGGCCACTGCTCTTCACCACCAACATCCTCACCTCCTCGCTAAGACTGCTCCCTCTCCCTCCCCCCGTTTGCCCTTTCATTTTTATATTGAAACTATCGGTCTGTACTAATTTAACCTTGCCTCTGTTCCGTATACATTGTTGTACCGATATTTGACAAGTAAATAAAACTATGCAGTAAGTAAACTACTTCTTAGTTCGAATAAAGAGACATCTAAGGTCTCCAAAAGAATCGAACACATATTCCCAAGCAAATTCATATCATTACCGATATTTTTCTACTAAAAGAAACATCGGCATAATATTGGAAGACACAGCGAATCTCAGACTTATAATCAATACAGATTCATTCATCGAAGCCTGACTGGAACACTTGCGTTTCCTTCCACTGGAAAGGCTCTGCAGGGTGGCTGTTAAGCATGGTTCGCTCAATTTCCTAACATCCTGCTCTAAAAACGTAGCATGTCGGGATGGCATATTTACTATTTTTCAGCCAAGCATTAGCTATCATCAACTGATGTGCTGCTCGAACTCCTCCGCTTCGGGCTTGGGGCAGACCCTCAGTTGCATCTCAAGACCTCAGTTGGCCGCGAGAGGTTGACGTCGATCTTGCTTCGCTCTGCCTCGAATGCCCCCTGAAGGGTTCACGCTTCCGTGGCTGGTAGCAGACACCTTGATCTCAAAGAAGCTCCAAACAAAGTAGCACTACGGGTTGAGATTGGGGGATAGAGAGACCATATATCTTAGTCTCGCTAATCGAGCAAATCAAGGTCACAGGAAGCAAGAGTGGATTTTGTGAGCCTATGAGGTGCAAGATCTTGTTACGTGGTAAATCACTGCATGTGTCTCATGATCATGGAAGGAGTACACGTAATATGGATTCCTGATAAGAAGCGGCGTTAATTTTCGCCAATTTTATCTCTGAAAAGTCACAAAAATGACCTTATTGAAGTCAATTCATCTCAAACCATAGCACACTGAAGAAGCAGAGATCCTTCGCTCAGCATCCACTTCTTCATTGTTTTACGATACAAAAATAGCAGACGTGAACCCCACAGAATTCGCACAGTCTTAGCAGCAAAAAGATTTCAACTGTAAGAACAAGGGTGAGGAGGAGGCCCGAAGATTCTCTCTGAATTTTTTTTTTGCATAATTCAAAAGTTTCCTCCTCACCCAATCTGGCAGTGTGCTGCTTTAAAACATTCAGTGAGTGCACAGTTTCAGCCAAAGTTTCGCGATCTTCTGAGCAGTGTCTGTGCAGATGTTCTAGCTGAAACCACGCGATTCAATCTGATCGAATAGTCGTTGGTGATATTCTTCTCGATGATGCCACGTCAACGTGAGATGCGGAAGAGATCTCGCTGGTTTCTGGAGTGGGATAACGTATCCACTCTGGTGTGGAAAAATCATGGCGTTCAGCAAATTCACTAACATAGGGTGTGAAACCGCTGACGTCAGGGATGACAATACAAGAACGAAATCTCTCTATAACTTTTGAAGGAGTCCAAGAACGTCAATCAAAATTCTCACACTATTTATAGAAAGCACTAGCCATCGTATTAACACGAAAGGCAGATGACATCTATTTCGCTGTTTTCTATTTAGCATGTGGAAAAAGCAATCCATACTTAACAGCCCTGTATTTATAAGCTCTTTTTCCATCGCAATCACGGGAAGCACACGTATCGTTATTAATTCTCAGTCATATCGATTTTTCTCCCGAACAAAGTTGGCACACAATGCTTTGCATGAAAGAAATGGAGATAAGCTATAAAAGCAAAAATGGAAATGTAGAAAACAAGAAAATTGGATCAAGGGATCTCATTTCATAAGAGCCATCTAGAACAAAAATAGAAGAAATAAGCTCCACAACATGTCCAGGCTCTGCGATAAGAGAACATGAAATCTGTTGAATCAAGCACCACCAGCGTACAGAGTGAATTATCTACTAACAATAAGCACAGCGTTCTACTCCCCAGTTCATCTGACCTAGTTATCAATCGGCTGGATAACAGATGTTTGCCCTGGACAAGTACAACGGATGAATTTGCTCACACAAACCGCGAAACCTAATGCAAATAAGAGTAACAGTAGCATGCAACACTTAATCACAAAAGAAAACAGACAACAGACGAAGCATCTACGGTCAGAAACAGAAGGGTAATGAAGCAGATGACAAAATGCAGCATCTGGTGGGTGGTTCAACGGCGGATTCACTGCTGCATTGAAAGTTTGTGATCAATATATCATCATAATGGCAAGGAAAAACGTGACTGTGTTATGAAGGATTCAAAGAAAGTGCAGATGTCAGCGTCGAATGAAAACGTCAAAGAAAGAGAAGATGTCAATACAAAGAAAGTTCTCTTGTGAGCGACTCTACAAGGAATCAAACTGGCTACTACAAACATTTCAAATACGCATAGGACAGGATGAAAACCAAATAATTTGAACCTTTCTCACATCATTAATCTAGTGAGCCGTTCAAATAGAGTTCAAATATTCAGAGTAACAGCACTTTCTATTTTTAACCTTTTTTTTTTCAGAGCTGTACTGTTGTCTCCCTTTCGGAAACCAGAACATCCGAACTAACCACCAAATATTTGGAGCTAAAATGTGTCGAATACAATATTCTGTTTTAATTATTATTTTAAGCCAGCGATAGAAAGAAGATGCATGAGAAGAGAAGAAGAAGAAGAAAAGGAAAGAAAACTCCGTAATCACAGCTCTTTCGGTTCGTTAAAAAAAATAAAAGCTAAGGAATGCCCTTAAAAACTGGACTGAATCTGGTTGAAGATGAGTTCAGATGAATCAGTCGTTATAGCGGCGGATGAGCAAGATAGTGGATAACATTTTCGCTGATCACAGCGAGCAACAACTCAGACAACGATCATTGTATCAGATGCAAAGAGATGTTGTACATTCCCGACGTTTTTTACCACTGTCTACACTGTCGACGGAGAGAGAACAGTGACAAGAATTGTGAAGCTGCACGAACGAGCAAAGCCTCAAGCACGGAACGCTGGGACAGAACCATCAGTGAGAGTGCATTAGAGCCGACTGCCACAACATATTTGCGCATCATCACACACTTCTCCGGCAAGAAAGAAAGACAGCATTTCTGCAGATGGCCGATGAAATGAAAAGAAATGAAAAACGCGTGGCGAGCGCAAAGAAAGATGGAAAGAAGCACATAACGACGTAGAATACACAAGAAACATGAGATAGTGAGCTGGCAAATGTCGCTCAACGGCGTTCTTAACAACACACGACAGATTTTCATACACGCAGACAGCCTACGTCAGGTGGTAGCAACGGCTGTAATACAAATACCGACATTAGCAATTGATTCAAAGATTGCTAGACACATAAAAGCTCATAAATCAAGACATTAAAATGAAAACGACGATTAATTGCGAGCAAGCAGCGCAGAAAAATGAGAAATGGACGAGCAAAACATGTCGATGCAGTGGCCGAGGATCCTCCGAAAAGGCGGAGCTCAAGTCTCAGTGTAAACCACATGAGAGAGAAAGAACGTTGACGCCAGGGCTATGCTTACCGAAAATTAAAGATCATCGACGGATCAACAGAAGAACAATTACGAGAAGTGTCAATTACGGTACAGCCGTGGGCAGTCAGACAGGAAAAGTGTGATAAGGAAGAGAATAAGCAAAAGATGTACGTATGCATCGTAGCAGCCAGAGATGAAAAAGGTGGCTTTCCGCACATATTTATACAGCTTCAAACCAATGCCGTGTGAAATGACATAAATAGCAGAGAAGGGATAAGCAAGAAAAAGCTACGTTCAGTGCTACAGAGAAAACTGAAGTTGAATTAATAGCAGCTACAGCATAGTGTATTGTATACATAGCACAACTCTCTGTGAATGGATTCCAAAGAAATCTTTCATAGAAGAGCTCTGCCTTCCCATTTCAAACGCAAACGATTAGGAAAACTCGCAGATAGTGGTGCCTTCAAAGATGAACGTCCATCATCTCTAACAGAGCAGCATGTGCACAACACCTGCAAGAAACTAACAGAATGATGGAGAAAAGAAGAGACAAAGCTTTCGGAACAGGAGAAAGACCGGCGAGATCAGGATCAAAAAGACAAATTGTTTTTCTTTTCTCCGAAATGTGGAGTTGAAAAGCGTCACCTCCACTAACTGATTTTGAAGCATTGAGAAATTCACGCAAAATTGTCAAACTCTTCGAATATATCGTCCCTTTGAACACGAGGAATCTGAAGCATCCTGCGATAATAAAGGCATGATAAAATTCTTTTCTAATCGCCATGAAAATGCCTCTATTGGAAGTCACGCACGGTGACATGACAAATCAATATCATCAATGTCGAGCCACGATTTCAATGACTTTGTCATAGACCATCCCTTCAACAAAAAAGTAACACCACCAATCATCATAACAGATCATGTTTCGTCAGACACCGTACTTTCAAACATGTTGCCAATTTCACTGTGAAAAAAAGAGTTGAAGAAAGATAAGAGAAAAAAGCGCAAGAAAATGAGCAGCATTTATAAGAGCAGATCAGAAAGGCAATAGGAAGAAATAGTGAGTCAGAGCCATTATTGAAACAAAATATAGTTACTACTAACTGTGCAAGGATTCATGAACGCATATCCAAGCAAAATCTGGCTAGCTAATCAACTTTCGCGTCTTGCGTCTCCAACCACTCACTACGTAGTCTGAACGGAGAAGCCATTATCCGTAAGAGGGTCATCAAATTAACCATCGCATACAGTACGCTTTGCAACCAGCCGGCGGCACCGTTTGCTGCTGATGTCGACCTAGCGGCAATCGCTAATACGAACCTATCCTTCTTGTTTCAGGATCATTTTCGTCGGGTTTGCACTTATTCGTGCTAACGATCTATGACTGCTGCTGAATAGAACTGAGGAGTCAGTTCACTTCATTTACTCACACTAGATATTATATTACCAATTATACTCCGATATTTTACAACTTCTTCATGCGTTGCTGATGTTGTTTGCCTAAATGCTTTTCCTTGAAAGTGGAGGATTACATTTAAAGTGAAACGGATAGGTACTGCCTATGGTTGAGCACATCCCCCTTCACATTCTGCTTCTGACAACATTGCTTACAATGCTATTTCCACTGAAGAAAAGACTTTTTCCAATGACTGCAGAAATCTCACATGAGACAAAACAGAAGCCTCCTTCTCCTGCCATTCCTGTGAACGAAGATTAGCGCATTAAAATTTATTGCTTTTGCTTATTGCCTCAATCAACAAGCTCAGGATTTTCATATAAGAAAATGTAAAAATGTGCCGAAGTTATCTGGAAAATGAAACTTGACCGTGTGATTTGTCTAGCACTTCAATTCCGAACCTGGTACATAATTCATACGAAAAATCTTCAGATTCCATTGAATTTGTTATGTCATGACCTTCATCACCCTGAACTATGCCTATAACCTGAGTTATGCTCGCAGACATGACCACATGAAACCAAATTAAGTTTAGTGTGAGGAAGGGAGAGCAAAAAGCTAACCTTAGATGGGCATTGATTTGTTTCTTCTTTTTTTCTTATATTTTAATGAACAACTTCAAAAAAAATGACATGTTTCGAACAGAGGCAAAGCTGTCGTTCAACCATACCGTTTCTGTCCAGCCATATGCAGTGTCTCTCCGCTTCACTTTAAATGTAATCTTCCACTCTCAAGGAAAAGCGGTTGGGCAGACAACAGCAGCAATGCATGAAGAAGTTGCAAAATATCGGAGTATAATTGATAATGTCTAGTGTGAATGAATGAAGTGAACTGACTCCTTCTCAGTTCTTTTCAGCTGCAGTCATAGACCTTTAGCACGAATAAATGCAAATCCGGACGAAAACGATCCCGAAACAATAAGGATAGGTTCGTATTAGCGATCGCCAAGCGCGCTAGGTCGACATCAGCAGTAAACGGTGCCACCGGCTGGTTACAAAGCCTACTGTATGCGATGGTTAATTTGATGACCCTCTTACGGATAATGGCTTCTTCTGAACGGTACCCAAACCATGGCTGGTTTGCTTCACTGTCGTTTTATAAACCAGCCAATGTCATATCCACGATATGCGAGGTGAAGGAGCACATCAAAGCACTACCGAATAGAAAAACGAATAAAAAATTGCACATGAGAGGTATGAAAATTAAAAAAAAAAACAAATATTTAAGACGGTTTCCAAGAGAGCAAAGATACTGAAGGCGCAGACACCTCTCCAAGAAAACTCAAACACTTTCATGTATGTATGTTCAACTCACCCAACTAACCCAGCGTGTGCAGCGTTATACCTGGAAAAGGCGGTGCAACCGCACTACGATATTGGCCAATCCGTTCTGATAGCCAGTCGCAAGGCCGGGCCACGCCTCCCTTTCAAGGTATAATACTTCACGCTATCTAACTCACATACTTTCAAATGAAGAAACATCATACACTTCACTTACTTCTATTTGAGTAGATTGACTGCAGATAAATGCTCTTACCCGATATCTCAGACATGTTAGGGTAAATTAGCACTTTAACTACATGTTACTATCGGCACCAATAGCCCAAATTAACCCTTCCATGTCGTGTGATTTACATTCACGGCTATCCTTCATGAGTACGGGATGACGATATTTCCATCCAATGTCATCTCCGATGATAGTCTCCTAAGAAGACGATTCGGTTCTCTTAAGCGAAAATGAAGGGATTTTGAAGCGAGAACTATTTTCAAAGGATCTGCAATTGACAGTGACGCCATGGAGCGAATAACTAGAACGATAACCTCAGCAAAAAATAGAGAAATGCTGTCGTGTGTTGTCATGCTGATCACAATATAGGTCCAATTAGTCCCCATTTATCAATAACCTCCATTGCCACCTGTTTTAGCATATTAATCTTGCAGATAATACTATCGTAGAGTGACTCCAGCAGCACAAGAAAATGGGTGTCGAGCAAATAATTAACGGGCTTGAAAACACGACAGACTTTTCCCTTTTCAACCATGGCCAGCTTCAGCCAACTGTAACATTGACAGAACCACCCAGAAGAAGTTGAAGTTGGAAGCAAAGAGCAACAAAGAACTACTGCCCAGGATAAAAAGAAGCGAGAGGACAATCTGCGAGGAAACCACCAAGACAGATCCAAAGAGGCTTAAAAAAAGTGCGAAATCACGGCCGAGCGGCCAAATATCCCCAGATTTGAGCCGTTAACGAGGGTCGAAAGCGCAATTCTCCTGAGACAGTGTCCGTTTCTACAGCAAAACAGGACAAGAACATAAACCAGGGGTGACAAATAACGCTCAAAGTTCCAGCGACCGTAATTCAATAAAAGGACACATTGAACACAGTTCGAACACATCTCGTTGTTCCAATGCTGCTCAAGAAATGAGTATCCCATTAAATGTATATGGAATTCCATATGCGCGAATACTTGGACAAAAAAAAAACGCATGATGCAAGAAGAACAAGCTTTTAAGGAAGTAAGAGAAGAGTGATCTCACTCACTAAGAAAATTAGAGTGGCTTAGAAGTAATGTGCATGCAAAACCCGCCACGTCGTGCAAACACAACTCTATGTACGTATTGCCGATACAAAGAACTCAAGAACACTTCCATTTAAGAGAATTTTTAATCGCTTCTATAAATAAAATAATCTAACAAAAGTGTAATGGTATAACATGTAATGAATGCTCTATACATAAGATCTATGGTAAACTCAAGGACACCAAATTTATGTGGAACCGGAAGCGTCGAGGAAACGCAGGTCCTAAGCAGGAAAATTCAACAAGTCAAATGAGAACAACGAACGTCACTTCGGACGCAACAATTAACTAGCACAACGACCACCTTGGGGGCGCGCGAAAAACCGCAAAAAAGCAAAAATCAACAGACAACTACGACAACTACCTAGAAGAAACTACAATGGCCGGGATGTGTAACAATCCACATGAAAGAAAAGTAGTGAGCTAGCTTAGTTCTGCTCCTTCTTCGGTTCCTCGGCAGTCTTGGCTTCTTGCGCGTCAGACGCTCCTCCGGCATTCTTCTCCGCCATCTTTTTGTACGCAGCCTAGAAAGGAACGAGAAATACATTGGCATATAACATGGCGGAGAAAATTCCTATTAGGCTTTGAATAGTTCAAATCAAACATGCTCGCATCCCAAAGCTGCATCGCTAATCTCATCAACGCTTGTTGGCGCAAAATCGAAACCAAGCTTTCTACCTGTGCGGGTACGCTGAACGCTATTCTCCGGAAAACAATGGGATGAAATTACAAATGAGAACCAGCAAAATATAAATGACCATTGGCAGTGCGGGACGCAGAAAGTGGGCGGGAGGGGGGTGTGGGAAAAAAGGGGGTCTCCGCCGTTTTGGGGACCAGAAGGAAAATAAAATTAATAAAAACATTAACTATAGTAAAAAATAATTAACAAAAAAAATATCAAAATAATGATAGGAATAAACAATTGAAAATAAACTAAAACAACATTTTTGTTTGTATTATAAAGTAGTCCCAAAAATTGGCGACCTATTCTCGCCCCCCCCCCCCTCCCTGAGTCCGCCACTGACTATTAGCATCTTATAGGAAGGAGACATATTTCATCAAAGTTCCCGGTTGCCAGTCTAGTTGGAATTCCGATTTTATTGTGCCCATTTCCACACCCACTAAAGTTTTTATATCGCCTGATCATTACACAGAAGCCATTCGAACAAAAAAAGGAAGGAAATAAATCCTAAGTCACGATTCGCAACGGCAGAATAGCCAGCTGTAATGGGAAAGGAACCCATCACACATACCTCGAACAGTTTCAACGACTGTTGTTGAAGTGAACTGACTGCCTCCTTGATAGTTTCCGGTTTCTCGTTGTCCTTGTTCGCCAAAATCGTCTTCGTTTCTTCAATCTTCTTCTTGAGAGCTTCCGACTGCAAGCAAATAATTGAAATGATGATCTTTCCAAATATGTAACAAAGAGATATACCTCTTCCTTAGGTAACTGGTCAGCAAACTCTGTCATCTTGCTTTCCGTGTCATGGATAATGCTTTCAGCTTGGTTCAAGACCTAAAGTTCTATTTTCAAAGAAGCGAGAACGCAAGGCAACCAGAAGGAATGGTGGCAAAAATAGGTGCCAACCTCAACCATCTCCTTCTTCTTGGCGTCCTCAGCTGCGTTCCTCTCGGCTTCCTTGATCATGTTTTCGATCTGATCCTTGGAAAGACCACCAGATGACTGGATGACAACTAAACATAGAAGTGAATGCAAAACAAATGACAATTGACATTCAAGGAGAAAATGGGTGATGGTTCTGGGTAAGAAAGCTCCTCAATGAACTCACTCTGTTGTTCCTTTCCAGTTCCTCGATCTCTAGCTGATACATTTACGATTCCATTGGCATCGATATCAAAAGTAACCTCAATCTGTGGTACACCACGAGGTGCAGGAGGGATGCCAACCTTTAAACAATCGCCGTTGTAATCAAATGAAAAACTTATTCGAAAGGACAGCTGATGAAAATAACACTAACCAACGAGAACTGTCCAAGCAATTTGTTATCATTGGCCATTTCACGCTCACCCTGGCAGACTTTGATTTGTACTTGAGTTTGTCCATCAGCAGCAGTCGAGAAAACCTGAAGAAAAAAAGTTATTTGAGAGCCGCGAAACGAACGAGAGTTGAAATTTTGAGACAAAAAAAAACAACTAACTTGACTCTTCTTTGTGGGAATGGTGGTGTTACGAGCAATCAGTTTGGTCATGACACCTCCAAGCGTCTCAATACCAAGTGACAGTGGGGTAACATCAAGAAGGAGAACATCGGTGACGTCTCCAGCAAGAACAGCTCCTTGAATGGCAGCTCCCATAGCAACTGCTTCATCTGGGTTGACGGCCTTCGAGGGTGCCTTTCCGAACACTTCCTGCACAGTCTGCTGTACTTTTGGCATTCGAGACATTCCTCCGACAAGAAGAACTTCCGAGATATCCGATGGCTTCACCTAAAATGCTCCACTTTGTACTTATACCTACTTCAAGAGGCAAAGAAACCCCAACCTCAGCATCGTGCATAGCCTTACGGCATGGCTCCACTGTACGCTTAATGAGATCACCCACAAGTTGCTCGAACTTTGCCCTGAAGGTCAAAGAAACAGTAACGGAAAGCAATTTGGAAGCCTAGAAATAAACGGACAAACAATAACCTAGTCAACTTCATTGTCATGTGTTTCGGTCCAGACGCATCCATCGTCAAGTACGGCAGATTGATGTCGGTCTGCGTGGTGGAGGACAGCTCACACTTCGCCTTCTCAGCAGCCTCACGAAGTCGTTGCATAGCCATTGGGTCCTTAACATCGACAATTTCAATTATATAATGCCGGCTTTTCTACATATAGCTGGGGTAACAGGGGAGATGCCTCCACAAAAGAATGGAACTAGTTAACATCTAGATGACAATAAGATTGGACACCATCTTTCTTAGCGCACTAAGAAAAACAGGCTATCCCAATCATTAAACATGGTCACGTACGAGGTTACTGAAAGATACGCTCCCTTGGTGAGTGAAAAAAAACTCCACAATTCATCCCCCGTATTCAGTAATCATCACCTATGGAACTAAAAGTTAAATATTACAAGCAACTGCAACTTTTCAAACTAGGTACCAGAAAATCAAAGTAGGAAGGAAAAGTATAAAACATTCCACGTGCAAACTGGAAGCGTGCTCTCTGTTCAGATTTCGTTGTTCAAGTTTAAGTGGTTAATGCAATAGTGGGCTGAGGCAAGAACCAAAAACAGAAGCAATCAAGAACAAAAACCTAGCAACTATCCACGTTGAAGCACCTCAAAATAATAACTCAGCCGCAAACGAACATAGACTTCTAGCAAGATTTTTCTTCGCACCTTTTTGTTCGTCACTCTTCAGAACATCATCTTACCGCTGCTATATGTTCCTCAACCCTTTCTGGATTTAGTTACCCAATCAGAATCCTTTTTGGATTCAGTTACCCAATCAATCTGAGTAACACACCTTGGTAAGATCAACACCCTGCTCGCGTTTGAACTCAGCAACAAGGTGGTTGACAAGGGCATGATCGAAGTCCTCTCCGCCAAGGAAGGTATCTCCATTGGTTGACTTGACCTCGAAAACACCTTTCTGGATCTCCAGTACCGAGATATCAAAGGTACCACCACCAAGGTCGTATACAGCGATACTAAAAGATCAAACATGAATGATGCGTACAGAAAGTACGAGTAAAAATACATAACACTGAAGATGTATTCCTTGCTGCAAACAAGAAGAAAAATCTTGGAATCCAGTTAAACTATTCCAAAGTTATTACCATGAGTGCAGGTAGCAGTCAAACTCACATCTTGTCTTCAGTTTTTTCCAAACCGTAGGCAAGTGCGGCGGCGGTAGGCTCGTTGATAACGCGAAGAACGTTCAAACCAGCTATCTGTCCCGCATCTTTGGTAGCCTGAGAAAAAGCGGCATGCATTACTATCGCAGTGAAGTTGAGAACAAAATTGAGAACAAAACGAAAAAAAATCTCAGTAATACCTGTCGCTGTGAGTCGTTGAAGTATGCGGGAACAGTAACGACGGCGTTATGTACAGTTGTTCCGAGGTAGTTCTCAGCAGTCTCTTTCATCTTCATTAATACGAAAGCCCCAACCTTAAAAGTTCTAATGCAGAAAACTGCCACATAAACCCACCAATACATACATTTCAGAAATTACGCTTAGCAAAACAAAGACAAATATTCTATAAACAAACCTGTGATGGAGAATACATTTTGCCTTGTGCTTCAACCCATGCATCTCCATTGCTGGCCTTCACAATCTTGAACGGTACGATCTTCCTAAACAACTGTTTTTAGGAGACGAAAATGCAATAAAGTGAAGCAGTTCTACTTACACATCCTTCTGCACCTCAGCGTCATCGAATCTTCTACCAATCAGCCTCTTCGTTGCATACAAAGTGTTCTGTGGATTGGTCACAGCCTGACGCTTGGCAGGTGCTCCAACTAGTCGCTCCCCGTCCTTTGTGAACGCTACGGTAGATGGGGTGGTTCGGACACCTTCTGCATTCTCTATGACCTGAAATTGAAGAACAAGTCAAGGATTTAGGTCTATTGCTTTACTTCTTATTTTGTCGCTGACGATTGAAGCAGAGCCAATGATTCAAGTATAACTAATTTCAGTTGTCTGAAACAATGGCAGCAGACTTCCACGATATCGTTGATCGATAATGTCAAGTGTTGGCACACATTCATAAACGCTGACGTGCTATCATGACGCAACCAGGAGCTGCATAGGGAAACCACAACCATTCGTGATCCTGATTACGTCGTGTCTTTACCAAACGATAAGGCTTCGCACTGACATAATACACCCGTCAAAGACGGTGGTGTTCTGCTACATCATTAGGAAAAATGGTACAAGATTCGAGTAAATAACAGCTCTACGGTGATTATATGTAAACACAAGTTATATCTCTAGTAAAAAGATACAGATCAGCGAATACAACAACAAGTTCATTATTTTATTACGTGTCCTCTAATTTCATTCATTTACTATCTTATCCATTCCAAAAAAAAATCCACAGTGCAAGATACCCGCATCAAAATGTTTAAAAGTATGTGATGGTACTTCCAATAATACACACTGGTAGCTGTGGAAACACTTCGAAATACTCCAAACTGACAGTGATCTGGTATTTTGCACTCTTTCGCTACTTAAATTGAGTCACATTGAGACAGGAGTTCAACAGAATATGATAAGGGAAGAAAACACGTAAGAAAAGGAAAAAGAAAAACGACTCCCCACGGCTATAGCATAAAAGTAGTACTGAAACAATAGACACAAAAAGACCTCATAAGCAACTCTGCATTATGACATTGCCACAATTGCTATTTTTGAAGCCTATCTCTCCGCTCTGACCATGATGAAAGCTCAACACTTATGTTTCTAAAAGAGCTGACTAATTTTCTGAATCAAACACCAATAGTCATTACTAAACAAAATGGTTTTCATGTTCGTGACCATTCGCAACTAATGGTCTACGAACTGGATCAGTTATTTCAGGACCGTTGAGTTATTTACAGTGTTTCACAGGGGAACATACTGCCACACTTGGAGAGGCAGGCGAGAAGTGCAGCTCAGAGGTATAGTCCGTTCCAAAAACGACGATAGTTGAGTATTTATGCATATGATTGCATATCTCGTCTGTCTCTCCGAAAATGGCGTTATTTCTCGCGTTCTCTCTTCCTCTAATATCTCCACAACTTTGCCCCCGGTGAAACGTACTATACGAATACCCAACTATGGTCGTTTTTGGAACAAAGTATACCTCTCTCTACTGCCTTTCTCTTTTTAATAGGACCACTGTACATGTTGGTAAGTTACTGGTTCTTTTTTTTTTCTAACCAGCCTGTGCGTTACTACCTTCCCACTTCTAGTTTCCCCTCCGTGTGCTTTGAGTGAATAAAAAATGAACAAACTATCAAACAAATAAGCATTTGGCATAGCTACTGCAGCCATATTTCCACAGAAATTCGTTCTTTTTGCTATAGCTATGAGGCAATACCCAAAATTCTTCACATGACAGCAACATAGCAAAGACAAGACCCAAATTGGTTCGCAACTGTACTTTCTTCTAACATATAGAATATATGTTAGAAAAAAAAGGACAACGTTCCCTAAAAGTAGCGGAATTTCCAACGACTTTTGAGACATGTCACCTATTACACACCTTTGCCTGTTTTCCCTCCATAACAGCCACGCAAGAGTTGGTCGTTCCCAAATCAATACCAATCACTGCACCACGGATTGCATCAGACCTGATGACGAAAATATGGATCGATTTCCAGTCATTACAAAGAACATGCAAAAAATGGTGTATAGTGGCTCAAAAACCTACTTGAATCTCTGTGAGATTCCATTCAGGTATGACGTTCGCGCAATCACTCGACTGCATGCTGCAGAAGCATTGAAGAACGTTCTTGCAGCTGGAATCAGCATGTTGCTGTAGAGGTTACCTGAAAGAACTGAATACATAAAAGTGAATTCAGAGTCTTTTCGACGGTCACATGATGCAATACAAAAAAACAGGCTAGAAAATGCACATCGAAACAAGGACACGAGCGAAAGGAGAACCTTAGACAGCACAGAACTTTCTGAGTAGGGGACCAACGCCAAAAATAACCACTAATCTAATGATTTCTAGCAAAATACTGAAGAATAGACCTCACACTAAACACGAAGCATAAAAAAACCACATGAACTCGAGTCGCGCCACCGCCTATCTCGAAATTTCGTCATTTATTACTGTAGGCGAATTTGGTCCCGACACGAGCGACCGCCCCGAGAGCAGTCCTTTAAGAAGCCACGCCCCTTTTTCATTTTCCAGCCACTATTTTGCAATTTTTTCGTGTTTTCAGCTTTCCGAAGGAGTTTAATGGACTGGTGGATTGGTTCGAGATGTGAATTATAGTGTTTTGACTCTTTTTCTTTCAGGGCAGAATGGGGTTCGCTTCCGCTTCTCGAGAGGAGAAGCTAAAAATGATGAAAACTTCCCATTCGAGGAAAACTACGCGGAAGTTGAATCGTTTGGCGAAGAAAAAGAAGATATCTCGTAATATAATCGATGGTTTGAAGGATATTAAAGCCAGAAAGTCGAAGGACTCGCGGAAACGTGCTGTAAATGTAAGAATATTCGTTTTTACTTTTATGTAATTTATTTCCTTGCAGTTGAATTGTCTTTTTCATTTATTTCTTGAGTTCCGAGGGGCAGTAGTTAACCATAGTGGCCTTTTCTACAGACTTTCAGCGTGCTGACTACATCCTCATACAAATACCTGGTTGTTTCCCGAGTTTAAACGGGTTGTCTGTTCCATATTAGCTCGGGTATGAGTGCAATTTACGAAATTTCCTTGGGGTTTTCTCTCATCCCTCCTTTTTCTCCATTACACTCGACCCCTCTTTTCCGTTATGCTTGTTCACGAGCTCCGATCTCAGTTGAAAATTTGCTTGCATTCCATCGTACTTTGGACTACTTTTCAAACCACCTCACGAGTGTTGTAGCCTAAGGTTCATAAATTTGATGAAATCAATTACATTGTACTGGTAACACTGATCGATCTTTTTTCCTAATCTTTTCCGCTATTTTTTTGACCTCCCCTCCTTCTTATCTAGGTAGAAGATGACTGGGTTGCCGATCGAGAAGCGCAGTTCGACGAGGAAGCAGAGGACAACCTCCCTCTTGACATGCTGGATGCAGACATCGACTGGGAAAATAGCGCATTTGCAGGAGCAAAGAGGAGATATGACCAAAGTAAGGCTTCTGTTAAAATCAGGTATTATTGTATGGCTATGAAAATAAGTGCATGTCATCCTAATATAGTGCACCTTTTATTGGTGAGGGGTCCCTATCCACACATGCATCTTTTTTGAAATAAATAGAATGAGAAAAAAGCACATCAAAATTTTGTTCAGAGGCCTACTGGAGCTATTGGGTAGCGACGGATTTTGAGAATACATCAGCAATGCTGTGTGAGCGATCCCTCACCGACCATACTATAGTACTATAGCCTCTGTTTGGTCGACTTCATCCGTAGCATTCTAAACACTGTTCAAATTTGAATTCTGTGGATTTCTTAAGCGTAGATGGAGTCATAATATGGAACAAATTCTCAGTATATCATTAAAAATTCGAGTTTTTGGTTTGATAGTGAGGGATTGATGTGCTTGGTATTGACCGATACCTACATGGTGAACGCAGTTCAGTCATAAAGAGAGGATCTGACTGCTCGCCTACTGCTTACTAGGGAGCTTTTGTTAAGATTTTAACTCTGAGACCCTACTTCGCGCGCGCTTTCAGTTGAGCTGCATTTTAAACGAACTCATTTTTGAAGTTGGGGTCAGGCTACCCACCGTTCATGTTTCAGAACTAGCCGGAGAAGCCAACGACGATGAAGAAGGCGATAGCGATCTCGAGGCGAAAAGGAGGAAATTTGAAGGGCAACTCAATGATAACGTACAGGAAATGTTGCCCATCAAATTAAAGGTAAGTTTTGGATGCCACGTTTTCTTAGTTCAGCTATTTTGGTACTATTGTGTTTTCTTCTTTAAAGGATGGCACACTTCTTCGACCCACTCGTGAGAAGGAGGAGGAGTCTTCTGATGAAGAGCAAGAGCAAGAAGACGAAGAAGAAGAGGCTAAACCAGAGATGGAGGTAGGTACAAGAAGTTTCTGGGCTAAAATATTCCTCAATCCTCCATTTCCCAGTTGCTAATTTCAGGACTACTCTAGTTTAAGTGCTAGCGAGCTGCTCGCAAAAAGGAAGGAATTGATTGACCAATTCAAGCAGACCATTTCTTCATATGCTCATCATCTTCTCACCAATCCACAGGAGAATGTACGTGGATTCAGGTGCTAGGGGCAAAAAAAAGTAAAGGATACAGCTGTTTTACAGATTTATAAGCTACGAGATCTTTTCCACCTATGCCAGGGTGAGAAAGTACATTCATTGGTTAGAGAAACAGTTCAGAAGTTAGCTCTAGTCAGCATGCTGCAGGTGCGTACTCCAATATCGTTTTAAACTTCCGTACTTACCTACCAGCACTTTTAAAGGTCTTAATCGACATCATACCTGGATATTCGATCCGTGAGCTAACCGCTGAGGAGAAACAACAGAAGGTCAAGAAAGAGACTAAAAAGCTGCAGACTTATGAAGAGTCGCTGTTGCGCTACTACCTGAAGTTTCTTCAGTTCTGCGAGAAAATGACAGGAAGTATGCTAGTTTTACCTTGTTTTTCTGTTCGCATTTCAAGCTCCTAATGAGTCTTTCAGAACTAAACGTTAAGGGGCGCAAGCTGGATGAGAGTTCTTTCACGCATAAGATGGGTATGTTATGCTTGAAGGCTATGAGTAGGCTAGTGATATCGGCGCCTCACTTCAACTATGCTACAAATATACTCTCGACTCTCATTCGTCTCTCTTTGTGCAAGGACCAAGCTGTGAGCATAACTTTATAATACTCATACTAATAGAGAGGATGTGTATATGTTCAGGTGGTTAGTGAGGTGTGCACGACGTTGCACCAAGTTTTTCGTGAAGACCTCCATTTACGGATGTCCTTGTTTGGAGCACGTAGTATAGCTTCGCTGGTGACCAAAAGAAAGGGTCACGTGCCACCACAGCTCATCGCCACGTTTCTCTCTCTGAACATCAGGGTTTGTCTATATTTCTGGATTTTGTGTTGTTGATCTGTGCTTTTTTTGTTCCTAATACGGCACAGTCCACTTATCTGTTGGGATTTTATTTTTTTTCTTTTATGGATAGGCCGTATATAGAGTTCTAATTCATTCTGTTTTGTGGAGCTTGGGAACGCCGTAGTAAAACAAATTTCTTGCAGGAAGTGAAAAATGAGGACAAGAAGTCTGGAAAAGGACGGATTTTTGCCAAACGAGCAATGATTAAGAAAGAAAGAGCTAACAAGACAGCTAGGAAGGTGTGGTTTTATTTTTCTTTTTTTTAAGTTCTGCTACTCAAAATGTATCCGCCTTGCCATTTCCAGTACAAAAAACAACTCGACAAACTGGAGGCTGATCTCAAGGAGCTGGATGCTGCTGAGACATTGTCCACGAAGTTGAAAACGGTGCGTTGTGTTGAACTCTCGTGCATTATCTCCATTAAGCCTTTCATTTCTAATCCTGTGGTGAATACCCCTCAAAACTGATGCACTTGATTGAATAGCTAAGTTCTTCTGTCTCATTTGTCGTCTTCATTCATTTATTTGAGGCATTTTGGAGGACCGCCATGTGTTTTAGGCAACAGAAACTATGAAACACGTCTTCCAATGTTACTTCTCCGTTTTGAAGCGTGTACCTAATGTGGCATTGCTAGAACCCGTATTGGAAGGACTCAGCAAATTCGCACACCTGCTGGGTGTCGAATTCTTTGAGGATATTGTTTTGACAATGGAGGGTCTCGTTGATAAAGAAGTACGCTTGTTATTGGCTATTTCCATTTGCCACTTCTACGAAATACATTGATGTTGCAGCATCTTCGCCTTCTTGATCAGCTCTACTGCGTAAACACTGTATTTGTGATCCTTTCTGGTGAAGGGCAGCTCCTAAATGTCGATCCTTCACGATTCTACCGATCTGTTTATCGTCTTCTAAATCAGTTACCATTTGAGAAGAGGCCAGGTAATAATGTGTTCACAACAAAGTTCTGCCCCACTTTAAATTATTCAGAAGTTAGGCGTAAGCAGATGGTTGTTGTTTCAAAAGCACTTGATTTAATGATTAACGAAAGGCGAAAACAGGTAGAGTTATGGTTTTTGATCATGGTTTTCACGAATTTATCTTACGATTTATCTTACGAGTCTTCTCTAAATGCCAACTTCTTATCATACTTCCCTGAACGTATTCTTTGAATTTGTTTTAGCTACCTTTGTCCCGTGTTGCTGCTTTTGTGAAGCGACTTCTCAGCATAGCTACAGTAATGGATGACCCATCAGCGCTCTGTCTGGTCGCGCTTGTTCGGAGTTTTTTCATTGTAAGCATCCACTACCCTTAATTTTGTACCCGTTCATTTTCTTCAATACTCTCTCAATGTTCTTTACAAGGCACACACGAAACTGGTGCAATTAGTTGAAGAGGATGACTCAGAAGGAGGTGCAGGTGGAGTGTTCCGTGCCGATATTGATGATCCAGACGTTTCGAATGCGCTTGGAAGTAGTGTCCGAGCAGAGTTGAAGATGCTAACGAGGGTAACTGTCTTATCTGCTTTGGATAGGCTCCAGCATAACCACAAATCTTCTAATTTTCTAGCGAAGACACCGTTCACTGAACCTGTTTGCACAGAATATTCTTCATTCGGTGCCTTCGACCGGTCCGCATAAGCTCAATCCCCAGCTGACCTCTATGTGAGTACTGTTTAATTCTCGTGGTGAGGTAGAATATTTAATTTCGTAGTAAACACACTCCTAGTTTTTCCTCACGAATACTCCTGACCGTAACAGTTTTTCTAAAATCTGTCCTTGGATACTCTCCCAGTTCTCATACTTCCTAGCTAGCCTTGTTTTAAAGGCAGAGGTCCACCTCATATTCGTGGTTGAGCTAATGGCTGATTCTGCATCTCCTCGACATGCTGATTCCAGCGGTATACATGAATTGTCCCAAAACGGTCTTTAAACCCGTTTTCCGGGACGGGGTCTGTAACAGTTTGCTAACCCGAGTTGACGTGTGAAGCCGTTGATCTTATCGATTGAACACGCCAAGACTCGTTGGCCACCGCGGCAGCCGTGGCAGTCAGCCAGCACAGCAATCGGATTTTTGGAGCGATCCGCCTCCGGGCTCCGAAAATGTAGCCATTTCGACCGCTTCAAAAATGGGGCTTTTATCACTTTTAAGTCTGCTGATGTACATTACTGGGATCAACATGACCAGAAGGCCCAGGATATGTCCTTAACTCCAACAGCAGAATGAGGTGGCCCCCTGCCTTTAACCTACAACAGTCACTGCAGATTGGTCTTGTACTTCCATAATACTATGTAATTCCAAGACCATTTTTCTCTGTATAAGGTTTGGTTCCAGAAAGCCGTGGACCTTGCTGGAACGCGAATTAGAAGATACTGGAGGGTATTCACAAGTGGATATGAAATATATGGAAGACATAGAAAAATACCTACAGGTAAAGTGTCTTTGTTCAAAAATTCGCAGTGTCTGGCGCAGTTCATTGCTGTAGCAGCTTGTTTCTCTTTTTTTTTCGAGGGGATGGAACGATTTTTGAGTTGTCTATGATCGTGTTATTGCATGTGTTAGTTTTGAATGTGAGGACCCGAAAAGGTTCAGTTGACGCATTGACATGCGATTACAAAAAACTTCTTCATGTTGACCAATCGATTATTACAAGCTGAATTAATATTGACACGTTTTTGGGCTCCAACAACAGTTGTGTGACAGATTATCATTTGTGTTTACAGAAGCGACAACAAACGTTAACAGCGAAAAATCTCCATTTCCACATAAGCAACTGGTTAGAAAGTAGGTGATCGTAAATTGAGCCTTAAGTTGTTGTATGATATTGTTTTTGTTGTTATTGTTGTTCCGTTGGATATGTATATTCCAAGAGACAGTTCTTCTATTCATTTACACCTGTTCGTTATTTGTTGGTTTTTTCTTGTTCTGGTTCTGAAAAATCAAAAGTAAAAAGTATACTTGATTCCTGAGTAAAAGTATACCTGATTCATTCTGGCAGCGCAGTAGTTGTGGGATAGTAGGCTCTATCCGTCTCTCAGACTTTCATGTTAACCTCTAGTTCTCATATCGAGTCATCTGCTTGTAGATTTTGAGCAGAGAATCGCTGGCCTAACCACAGCAAGAGCTACCAGTAGATGAAGAAGCAGGGTTACACTCCATGTGGAGTGTAGCGGGAGCCTAACTTCCAGCTCGAGGTTCTAGTAGTCACATATTCAATCTGAACTACCGGAAAACAAGGGTACACAGATCACTTAACGCTTGCTGCTCGTCAAATTCATCTCTGATAGTACCTATGACAACAATAAGTGGGCAGTCTTCAAATCAATGATTGTAATACCGTTAATATACATACTAGTAATTGCCCTGTCACATGGATTAACATGAGACATGTAATGACAACTCTGATGCCAATAGAACATAACAAATGGACCATGAATAGAACTCTAGGACTGAGATTCATGAATAACCACTCATTTTCTATTCGTGTGGATTATTCCTTCTTCATTTTCCTTGATAATGTCACCTTCAGGCAAAGCCTACATAACAACACAACATTATCGTTAAAGCACTAACAATCACAAGAAAGGCGACAACGTCGATGCTGTAGTACTGGAAAGTGTTGAAATTCGTGCAATTGATGTCCAGGTTTTCAATTTTGCCATGTTTGGTCGAGAATTCAACTGCTGATAGGAGCCTTTCCTTCAGTGGGAATGGTTTGTTCACCATGAGCGATGCCAGGCGCTTAGCACGCACAGAGAGGCCGAACGCAAATGTTTCTTGCACGACGTCACCTGTTACAGAGATTTTCCACAGAAATAAGTATTATCCTCTATGTTGCGAACAACGATTTTGAGAGAAAAATTAGGAACTTTATACCCGATACGCTATGCAAGAGAACCGGTACCTGAACCGATTCCGTAGTCGTTCTATAGATTTGGCGTAGAGCTGCTTCGAAGATGTCGCTGTTGAAATTCTCTTCAATCACAACGATAGTTATGTTCTTTGCCTCGACAGGTCATGCGTTACTGTCGAGTACTGAAATTTTTCGGGTTAAAAGTCCAACAAAAAATTGTTAGGATAGTATGCTGTTTGACTGTCACCAATTTAGCCGATTTTGTGCAAATAGAGATACGAAAGGTTGCGCAAAAAATCTACACAATAGAATAGTCCTACTTACCCAAATTGATTGCCGAATATTGGCACAAGAATGGATGGTTTTCCACTCCTGGTCAACTCGAGCAGACTATTCAATGCCGCATGCGAAACGGAGCGCACGAGATTGGAATGGGCTGGAAATTTTGGCTTCGAATTATTCTAGCTTAGACCTTGTTCTTTTTCATTGTTCTATTGTATCCACACCAAGCAGATTCAGAGTTTGCAAAAAGGTGCTTCCTGGCACCTGCACAGGAAGAAAACTGTTTTTTCTCTGCAACCGAGAACGCGGCAGTTTTTAAATTCATTGAAACGAGCAGCCTCTCCGAAGCTAACCGCTCTAGCAGAAATTGAAATAATTGATTTTCGAGAAAGTTGTTTGATGAAAATTCTTTGGACCGGTGCTGAACCCTAACTTTTAGGATAAAGTTGATCAGTATTCCTTCAGTAACAACAATGCTGGGGACCTTTTTAAAGGCAGCAGGAGCTGAAATCCTCGACTCCGAGCTGAGCTGTGGGTGATGAAGTACAGACTCTGCACATCATAAATGTGAAACGAACACAGACAATTATGGCTTACCTGCAGAGAAAATGGAACATTCGTCGCGAACACGCCTGGCCGTGTTCGCGCGCGGACGAGTTTTCCCCGGCGCAAAAGCCATTGCGGTGCGGGGTTGGGGCAAAGGGAAAACGAAATGCATTCAATTCACAGGGTTTCATGGCGGGACTCGGCCAAAACCACGCGTCTCGTGTGTGTTTCTTAAACAAGCCTTAATTCTGTTCTTATTTCAGACAGATTTTACAGAACCAATAGAAAAAATTCTTCGGTTCAGTCTCTTTTCTTTACTCTTAGCTGCAAAGGAGTTTATGGTTACATAAGTGGCTTTCATACATTTGCCGCGGCGGCAGTCGCCCATGGTTAAGCATAGGCCGGCGACGTCGCTGCGGCGGCGCCGCGGCGACGTCGCCGCGACAAGAGCTTGTTTACTTTTTTGCCGCGGCGCCGCCCGGCGACGTCGCCCAGCGACAAGCGGCAAGGAATGGTCGAGGGGGTATTTTGTCGCTGGGCGACGTTCTCAGACAATTCCAGGGGCAAAGCTCGATTCGCTCCACTAGGCTTTCCGGGCGAAAGATTTGACCGAGGGTCCACAGCGGGCCAACTGCGCAGGAAAGTTGGGTGTGTTGAGGGCTAATGACGGGTGTCGTTCGTTCGCGGGCCTTAAGAGAGCAGCAATGGGGTTGATGCGCTACATCCGCCGTTCAGCACGGAACATGCTAAGTCGCTTGCATGTGACCGCTCATGCATGGAGGCTGACCGCACAATTTTTTGTTGAAGTAACGGCTCGAAAGACACCTCAGATCGGCCATTGATGAAGCTTCGAAATTATGCAATTTCGGAATTCGTCTTCATTTCCACTTTTTCATTTTTTTATTCCGATATTTGTGTGTTGTGATGTTCGCTCATTTCGTGTGATTGAGAATTTGCATTATTTTCCCCGTCCGGTCGTACAATTTGTATCATATATGCATTTCCATCTATCTAATTTTATTTTAGGTGGAAAATGCCACAAATCATCAGCAAGCACGGTTTACGCGGCTACGGAAGTAAGTTCCTGAGTACATCGGTGAGAGTTTAACGAGTCAACGGTTCCTTTGTTTAGTATTGATGGAAGAGAGGATGAGGCAGAGACGCATGATGATGGAACATCCAGATAGACTGTCATTACGATCATGCTCGTGAGGTCTGAGTGTGGAACCCGGTAGACAACAGATATGTGAAGGTACCAACCTTTATAAGAGTTCAACAAGAAGTGTAAGAAATTCTTCGAGCGTTAGTTACGCTAAACATTTTCTATTATTAGAGCAAATCTTACTCGGTAACTGCAATGATGCTGGTTTGTGGTAAATGAGCAGATGGAAACCTCAATCACACCCGAAATGAGTATGTTTAGGAGACCTATTTTTATTCGGGAACGAAAGGCTGGTTTTCTTAAGGTGGGAATGAGAAAATTCTTTATTACGCTTCTTGCATTCATCACTTTGGCATCTCTGCGGAAGAGATTGGCATGATGGAGAAACTGCTGACAGTTTTGTTTGGATTCCCGCCGCCTGTCCGCCTGTTACAGTGAGTACATTGCAGTCAGCACATTCGGTCGTACGAGTATGAATACTGTGACAACATGCAGAACTGGCTGCCGAACAATGTATGTATAATCTCCTTCTGTAAGCCCTATAGCCCTTCTCTTAAGTACTGCCTTTTAGCGTCACGCTAAACGCGACCGTCGATCACGTCAAGAAGAACACGAACGTGTCGCTTCTGTGGGTGAAGACTACGACGCAAGCCACGACATCGTCTTCGAGGATAACTGACTTCACCACCGGTACCCGGCACTTTCCTCACTTTCGATATTGTTTATCTCCTTGTCTCATTTTCCTCCCCATGATAAAATTGTTCGGAGGAGTTATGCCCTTTTTCTTTTTCTCATTCTGAACAGCATTTTTTGGTCATGACTAATGTTTCGCAAACGTATTGGACTAAAACTTCATTCAGCGAGCGTTTTGACCATTTCGAGGACAGAGACTTATAAAAAATTTGCTGTGTGATCGCTTAGTTTCTCCAGAAAGAACAAAATTTTGCCTACATCCGCCTGTTTTTTTTTCTTCTACGAAAGAAGCGGAAGTCAGTGAAACGTCCGTTTTGACGAGATCTTTTTTGCTACTTACTGCCAGCTTTTTTCTTCCTGAATCTAACCGCACACTAGTGCAGACATTATCTTCAATACGGAGAAGCGTTTTTGACGATGACGATTTCAAACTCACACATCTTTAAGTTATGTAACTACCTTGCCTCTCTTTGCTCTAACATCTGGATGTCTTACCTCATCTCTCGCTTCAAAGCAATTCTTTGGTTCTTTAAAATATGAAGTACGGTTTCCAGTCGAGCTTTCCTTCACTACGAGCTTCATTAACTGTTTCCATCTCCAGTCTGGCACTGCCTGCAGTTCTCATTAGAAAATTCAACCTTGGATCATCTACCTTTTTAGCTGCATGTGCAGCCAATTTTCCCTCATATTGTTTAAGCAATATCATGTCTTTCCAACTTGAAGTTCTTGATTAGGTACTAATTTTTTCTTTCCCAATTATGCACTTATTTTTAGTTAGATATGTAGTCATGTGGTCATAGTTTCCAATGAAGTGCTTTTCTACTGTATTGAAGCAGCTTTTAATAAATATATTTAATCAAATAATCGTTTAACTGTTTCAGGTGTCATTCGTCAATGATGTTAACCAGTTGACTGCACTGAAACAGAACAGTCAACTGGTTAGTAGCAGTAACGAATAACGCCTGAGAGCGGTCTAAAGAAGCAGAATTTGGGGGCCTAAAGAGGGCCAATACCAGGGCGTTCCGGTCAAAACGCGCGAGCGACATGGGCAAAAACAGGGCTTCGCTCGTTTCTTGCGTCGCCCCCCGCTCGTTCGGAACTCTGTCTGCTAGGTTGTTGCCCCTGGAATTGTCTGAGTTTGTATGAAAGCGCGGCATGCCGTTCGGCGGCAACTTTTGCCGCGCACCCACTTTTGCCGCGGCGGCTACACCGCCGCCGCGGCAAATGTATGAAAGCCCCTATATTCGACGAGTCCGAACTACGAACTCCCCTTTGCTCACTTTATCTTTACGAAGTCCTGCTTGCCTTGAGTAAAATTCGTGCAGAAGTCTGGTGGCAGTTCATTATGTTCTAATTCAAAGTATGACTCTTTAGTAACGGATTACATGATAAAGAACCTACTTCAGAAGTGAAATTTTTTGCGAGTGCCGCCTTCAACATAATATTCCATGAGAGGAGAACGACTTACAAGGCGTAGTGCTTGGCAGATTCGGCATGTCGAAGAAGTAGTTCATCGTAGCAGATACTCCTACTGCTGATGCACAGAGTATGGGATCCATTCCAATTCTCTGGAAATATCAAAAATACTGCTAAAAAGATAATGATAAGAGCATATCAAAACCGCTAGGTTAGGAATAGAAAGAAAAAATGAGAATGATGTCCCTAGAGATGAATTCTTTGTAGTTCTAATGGAAAATGTACTGTAAATTAGCTAAGAAACTAATTACTACTAATGTATGTACATACAGTAGCGAGCAAAAAGATTGCAACTTTTAGTTTTTCGTCTATAACTTCTTTCAAAGCAGAGCATGATGGCTTAAATTTCTATGAGAACTGTAGATACTCATGCGAGATAGGAAGAAGTTAGAACCTCCTCAGCCCGCCGATTCTGTGTTTTTTAAGAATTTTTTTTTCTCGCAGAGGTCGAAATCTGTAATTTGGCACCATGCGCAAAGTCTTTTAAAATATCGTCTATTGTTGGGATCGAGCTCCAAATTGATTGCTAGCATAAGAATCAACTCGTATTTGTTGGGAAATGTGCATGTGGTGCCTACTGGCTGACATTTGCGAAGACTATGTGAAGTTAGATCAACAGTGATGCACTGTATATGCTCTGACATGCTAACGTCGCTGAAGATAATGAACTTCAAGGAACTTATGTTAAACAACCCGAATCCACAGGCACCTATGAATTCCGCGATTTCCACATCAAAGTGTTCGTTTTTCAAGTCGTCCATTGTGCGGTTGTTCCAAGCTCTCAAGCTCGCAGTGCCCTCTTTCCCGTGACCTCGTGTATCACGAAATTTACAACGCCTCTAATTACTTCGAAGAAATATCTATCAAATCACTACTTAACGACAATTTCAACATCTATCAATTTCGTCATAACACATGACTTCATCTTACATTTCCGCTCAGGCAACCGGAATTATGTACCTTTTGATGTTACTAAAGGAAGTGGCAGTAAGCGACTTTACTACGCAGTACTAAAAACGCACAAGTGAACCACTTCTCGCTCTCTTTTCTTGTGTTCTCCTTCTGCTCTTCATTGAGAAGAGAGTGGAGTTTTCATATAAATACGAGTGCAGCAGCGAGATGAACATCATCATCTGCCATGAACTCCATTTACTTCCTGGTCGCTTCTCTACTTCTCATTCACAGGTAGTCAGCAGGCTACAATTCTAGAAATTCGCTTCATAGAGTGTAATAGATCAGAAATAAGATCTTTATCCCTAAGACGAATCTTAACTAATTGCAGGACCAGTGCGAGCTTTCTCACTGCATTCCACGGTTTGTGCTTTTCCTTAATGATAAGTTATTTGTAGCTAATCAGGGAGAAAGAACAGAGTCCAGTAATTGCAGGCAGTAGTACATCGGGGTTCAGGAAATGTTAGAGCAACTATTTGTACCCTTCACACCCACTCTATTCAGTTTTAGGCTACTCACCTTATCTGCCCTATTATGGAGCAGTAGCAGCTCCAGCCCCTGTGGTGCAGGCTGCTCCGACGTACTACCCGTACCCATACCCACTGGTATGTTTCGGTTGTTACTCCAGCTTTGCAACCCCTTCCTGTGAGCGATAATCCGCAGTGTTGTGCAAGGCTTTTGCGTTACATCATACAACCGTTTCAGGGTTATCACCATCCTCACAGGGAGCTCCACAATGTCGCAGGAGCAGTCCAGCGAGGTAGTAGTTAGGACCTTTATATTCTTTACAGCAAAAAAGCGTCACTTTTCTTGCTGTTGAAATAGAGCTTTTAGCCGTATTATTTTCTTTTTCTTTTGCAGAAAGCGGGCTTCTCACCGATGTCTCCATTCGATTCCCAGCAAAGAAATCACTCAGGAATTTCTAAAAGATTTTAAACAGAGGAGAACATTTAGTTCGGTTGCTCAAATGTATTGTTTTTTATGGACAATATACGTTCATATAATAGGTCTGTACTCAACCCCTCTAAACTTCATCTGAGCTGGACTGAAAGGTAAATTTGAAGTTCAGCTGAGTCAGCTGGATGTCCGCTGATATCATACATATCACGAAACGAAGCTGAACTCCAAGTTAATATATAGTTATATCATCGGAGTTGAGCCGAACTCGGTGTTGAGCAAGCGGTCAACTCTGAGTTGACTGGTCAGAAAGTTGAAAAAATAGCGTTGCCAGCACAGGAGAGCCGATAAGCACTTCTCGACTTACTTACGCTCAACTCAGAGTTGACGTGCATAGTGATCAATCAACGTGACATGCTCTGTTTAAATGGTTCAATTCTCTTGGTCTGACACGATAACGGCTCGCGTTGGTATATAAACAAAGGAGGAAGGTAGGTTCCTTTCAGATACAATGAGGAGAACCAAACGCGGACGGGATGTGAAACCATCAGAAGCTCGCACAGAATTTAACTCACAATGGAGTCTCAGTCCTTGGCAGATGAATTTCTGCGGAGATTCTGTTCTCCCACTACTAGGCACCGGTGAACCCTTCGCGTGGTGGCGATAAATAGTGAGAAAAGAAGATAAATCTCGAAATTCGGAAATCTACAGACTCCCTGTAGAGAAATCGAAGATTGCCTCAGTGGCTTCATTACGGAAAACTCGTCCAACCGCTTAACTCGGCAGTGAGTGGATTAAGGATTACATGGGGCCACAATCTTAATGGATTAGCTCTTTCCCTCACACAATGCTTGCCCTCTCTTCACTCATCCGTAATTCGTTGAGGCATTCACCTTGCGTATTATAGCAAATTTTAGTCCGAATGTTGAGGAATTTTGTAGATTGACATCTCTAAATCGGTAATTTCTTCAGTGCTCCTCGGCTACAATCGGACCATGCAGACTGACTGAGGAAAAAAAGTTCGATGTTGGCATCTGATGGGCGCATGTGGCTTGTATCTATCTTTTCAACAATTACTACTTTTCACGTTTATATCTGACGGTACTTGTAGTGGCAAAGGTCTCATGATTCTTGGCCGGACGATTGGAGCTACGATTGGCTAGATACATATGTAGGCAAATATCTCACAACCACGAAAGAATCGGACTCGTCAAACCAAGCATGGATTAGGGCAGATAAGTGACAACCACGAAAAGTTTCACTAAAGGGGAGTGTCCGTCAGAATTATCTTGAAAAATCAACTTTTGCTTTACTCGAGATCGACAAATGCGACGTCCCGAAGAAATTCATAGTATTAAAAAGATCCAACAACAAATTGAAGTCCTGGGGACTCTGACAAGGTTATGAATGAAAAGTTTAGCATCTGGGGAACCTTGTATCGTCAAGACAGGGGCTCGATCACAAGAGCCATTGTTCCAAAAAAAATGACACTCTAACGATTTTGCCGTTTCGGTGTGGCATCAAGGATATCTACTCTTATAACACTCCCAAACCGTCAGTGCTCTAATCTGTGGGGATAATACTCTTCTAACAGTCCCAAACAGAACCGTCAGTGCTCCAATTTGTGCGGATTATACTCTTCTAACAGTCTCAAACAGAACCGTCAGTGCTCCAATCTGTGGAGATTAATCGACAGACCGACCAACATATCCAGGCAACCTAACATCAATTCCCTTCGGGCCTCTAGGAGGCAACGTTCGCCGCCATGGACAGCGAGCAGATCAATGAAGACAGGGTGGCTGACGCTTTACACTGCCGCTACAGTCTTCGAGGATTGTACCTTAAAGCGAGAATGGAGTAGGTGGGAAAGGCCCAGAGCATCCATACATGACGAAAGTCCTGGACAAGGATCATTCAGATGAGAGATAATAGTATTTTTAGAATACATTTCTATATCGCATATATTTTGGTGAAATTTGTTTACAGTGAATATGATTGCTTATGACTGTTTATTGAGCACAGCTAATTTCGTCGTCAGTTCACAACGCGAAAGGTTCCCTGAGTCGGACTGCAGTCGCAGTGGAGCAACACGAGATCTGAGCATTCAGAGCCTTTTATGCAAAATATTTGGGTGTAGTTGTCCTAGATGTTCATATATTGTGTCCGAAACGACGAGTCCGCCCACGCACGCGGGGATTGAGAGGCGGCGCGGTTGGGACGGATGCTGTTGGCTGCCACGTCGTCCACGTCACAGCTGAATCATTGGTCAATACCACGAAGATAACGACGAAACGTGATACGCAGATCAGGGATGATGACGTGGAGCGCTGGCAAACGTGGCGGCTTCTCGATCCCGCGTGCGTAGGCGGACTCGTCGTTTCGGACAGACTATATCTGTACAACAAATGCCTACTTCAAAATAACAACCACCTGGCGACTCTATACAAGTTCTTTCATATACATGAGCTGGCGCTTTACAAGTACGTACCTACCGTAAAATATAGAACCTGTCGATGACAGAACATGTGTTGTAAGGGTGGTAATGGATTAACTAAAGGATGATAGTTATTTGAAACAATAAATATCGACATATAATGAACATTTTCCATAAAGCGTTATTTGCCAGGGAATTAAACACGTCCAAAGATTTCCCAAAAAGAGAAAGAACCTCCAGGACTATGAAATTCAAATCACTCAGTCCAGAACATTTCTTCCATTTCTTCGATACTTACTTATAACTCTGCTGCGAGCTCGGATGTGGCGAAGCTATTAGTGTTAACCGAATTTAAGTCATCACAACAAATTGATTACGGCGAACTTGCTTCCTTCTGCTCTAGTTGGAAAGGGAAATAGAAAAGAATGTTGAGCGGGAAAGTGCACTAATTACATAGCCCTCCCAAAATTCACTCGGTCACTCCACACGGCCCAGCAACGCCTGTTTTGGTGGATCTCCTTAACAAATATTATAGATGACTAGCGCCCCTACGGGATCCATGTGATCCATGTGATACCATGCCCATGGTTATGGGGAACTCTGTCGATGTGCAGGCTGCCGCCTGCACATCGACAGAGTTTCCCATAACCGTTGGCGTACACCAAGGCTCAGCTCTCTCTCCGCTCCTTTTCATCGTTGTCATGGATGCCCTCACAAAGGACCTTCAAAGACCGGTGCCTTGGACGCTGTTGTATGCCGACGACGTAATGCTAGCATCTGAAGACAAGGGTGAGCTTGAACGGCAGACGCAAGCGTGGAGTGACCGACTGGCACGGTTTGGCCTTCGCCTCAACATTAAGAAGACCGTGTATCTGACCACAGACGAACACGAGCCCGGCACTATTAAAGTTAATGGCATGAATCTCCCGAGAGCCACTGCGTTCAAATACCTCGGTTCAATGGTCTCATCGGACGGCAGTCTCGCTCATGAGATGATCGCACGCGTTAACGCTGCGTGGCTGAAGTGGCGCTCACTGACTGGTGTGCTGTGCGACAAGAGCATCCCAGACCGCCTGAAGTCGAAGATCTACCGAACAGTGGTACGCCCGGTCGCGCTCTATGGTGCCGAATGTTGGCCTGCCACCAAGGAAATGGAGCGCCGAATCAACGTCATGGAAATGAGGATGCTGCGGTGGATGGGTGGCATTACGCAGCTGGATCGTTTCTGCAACCAGGACATACTGCAGCGATTTGGAGTTACTGCGATAGCCGACAAACTCCGTGAGGCGCGTCTGCAATGGTTCGGCCACGTTCTCCGTGCTGATGGCGATAAAGTCTGTAGGATTGGCTTCAATCTAGAAGTACCAGGAAAGCGACCGAAAGGACGACCAAAGCAAAGATGGCTTGACACTCTGCACGCCGACCTCAAGCTGGTTAAAATCCATCCCGACCAGGCGCACGACAGGGCAATATGGCTTCAAAGGATCAGCAAAGCGGACCGGGAAAAACGCTAGGAAGAAAAGACTAGCGCCCAGGGCGCAGCACTTGGTGGTCATTGACCACCAGGACTTAGTAGCGTCCTGCAGATTCACGGGGCTTAGCATCAGTGTCCGGGCCGTAGCTAACCGCTAACCGTCTACTGATTTTAGAGACAAGCAGATTTCAGAGAGTCACTTCTGGAGGATCATCAAACTCCTGGCTGAAGACCACCGTTGTTCAACCATTTACTCCATCCCTACCCTGCACTCTGGTGCTCCAGTGATAATCAGGTGTTGCTCAACCTGTAGGAGACGTATCATGTTGGAATTTTGATTGTAGATGCGCACTATACCAACGAGTATCCCCCCGAAGTGGCACCGTTCGTTTTTGAGAAACCGTCTTCGTTTTTGAGAAAAACCGTCATTAATGGTCAAAAAGTGGTTTTTGACCATTTTTTGACCATTAATGAAGGTTTCTTTCAAAAACGAAGACGCTTTCTCAAAAACGAAAGATGCCGCTTTGGGGGAGAGTTGGTACGACCTAGGGGCATTTCTTGGAGTTGACAGCGTATCGGAACACTTCCTCGAACGAGAGAAATTTCCTGGGAAAGTTCCGGGTTTGAGAGAAAAAACCACGCTCCAATGACAATTTCTTGTATCTGAGAGGTCCTATAACAAGCTTCAACGAGTTCTAGCGGCATCAAACAGTTCCGTACCGAGATTGGCTTTTCGAAGATTTTAGCTTGGATTTGAGATGATTTAGGCTGTCTTCGCTAAATGGTACGCATTTCTTGCTGAAACATCATTCGTCGTCTCACTAACGCTCATTTAAGTCACTTTTCTAGTGCTATCTGCTTTTCCTGAAAGAACCCTAGTGTGTAGGTACTTAGTAGCCCATTTCGGAATCCGACTGGACTTAGTACTACGCAACCGACACTGACCACCTAATGCTGCGCCCTGCTAGCGCCCCTACGGGACACTAGAAAGTGGGGTGGGGTAGTCACTTGAGGTATGTGCAAAGCATTCAAGGTTTCGAAATCTTCAGAAAATTAAGAAGAGGCAGGAGTAATATTATAGAAGATTTCTATTGCTGCTGGTTGGTACAGCAGCAATAGAAATCTTCAACAAGTCATGCCCAGGTTCAGAGAAGAAGAAAGGAAGTTACTAGTATTATAAATAACAGCGCTCGTACACGAAGTCCACCTTATGAGTTGCTCAAATTCTACCAGTCTGCCTACTCTGGGCATACCCGGCTATACACTCCCGCTATACATATGACCATAAACTTTCCCGCAGTTGGGCGCAGACGCACCCTTCTCAGTAGGCGAACTCGTATTCTGGCGTATTCTCCACCATTATGTGCCGGCGTACCCGTGCTCTACAGATGTACCCGCATCTGGCGTTTTCCACACTATTGAGACCCAGCGCCCTCGTACTCCTTCGGCAAACCAGTGCCTTGGTCTTTTCCACTCTATATTGAACCTCGGCGCACTCCTCCACTGGCGGCCCTGTGTGCAGAGGTTCCCACAATACTGGGCGCCGTCGCACCCTCCATCGTAGGGGTGGTATCGTAGTGTTTCCCCACTCATGAGGCCCGGCCCACCCTTCCCTCCCCTTCATCGGTGGACCCGTATCCTGGCATTTTCCCCCCTACTGTGTTGCAAAAGACCTCTCCTTCATCGGCGGACCATTATCATGGCGTTATCCACAATAGTGAGCGATAGAACACCCCCCTCCCCCCTCCATCGACCCGTATATCATCGTTTTCCGTAGTGCTGGCGGGCAATGGAAGAAAGTTAAGAAATCCTCTTATATATATATATATATATATATATATATATATATATATATATATCGAGAAAGTTTGATTAATCACATAGTTGATTACCAACAATATTCATAATAAGGTGTGATAACTTCTCTCTCATACAGCACTACATCAGTCTCTGATAATGGAACGTTCGAATTTACCATTTATTCGAAATATCCGATATTCGGAAATAAATATTCGATTTCGAATAAATGGAAAATCCTAATGTTCCAACATTAGAGACCAATACAGTGCTGAACGAAAGAGAAGAAGAGCTTCATGGCGTTTTTTTTTCCTCGGATATTTGGATATTTAAATTGTTTTCTTACTTGTTAGTTGAAGTAACAAAATTACTCGGTTTTCATCCAAATTACCCGGTTTTTATTCGGTCCTCAATACACTGGGCCAAGAGATGCGCCACTGGTGTTTTCGAGGTGTCACCACCACTCTGCCAACTCGATACCATGGAACCTTCCGCGGAATTATCCATATCGCTAGAATGTAGTGCTTGCCTGTTTCACACAGGAATGGAGGAGAGTGGTAATCCTGCTCCGTATATTTTGCAGTTTGAAAACCTCGTAAACACTGTCCCACCCGTAGACTCCAGGACCGTCGGCGGAGCTGATCCCACCGCGAAATCCTGAATGCACAAATTCTCTTGCTTTTATCATTGGTGACTGTATTCATCACATCGTAACGAACGGAACCATACGAGGACGAGTCCTAGCACGACTTCCACTGCATCTATGCACTCGTGTATGAAGAAACATCAGCAGAATGTCCCGTCAGCTTCGCATCTTCGCGAGACAATGTCTATAACCGAGCCTCATGACGAGCGAGCGCGATCACGTGCTGGTCTCCCTATGCCTGCGCTCTAAAAAAATTTTGTTGCACTACCAAGATTTATATAAGAGGATTTTAGAACACAGATCGGTCCAGTGGATCGGTTCAACATGGCAGTCCATGTATGAACTCGAAATGTTCCAAAACTGATAGCGCTGTTATTGAAACACCAGACCATTTCGTGCTCGAGACCACCCATGGCCCAGGGACAAAACGCGGGTGGAACTAAAGTTATCGCTCGCTTTGCCGTTTGAGTTGAGTTTGCGCCCACGTTGTGTTACTGGAGAGAGGCTCCCATGGAACAACAAACGGGCAAGTTTTCGACATAATTATGCAATAGAAAATCCTGAGTATGTGACCGAGACTGACGGTTATTCTGATAAGGTTCATTTTCCGCTTTGACTTGAGTTTCCGCCGGTGTGTTTAGCTGCTATAAGGTTGTCTCCGAAAGAACTGGAACCAAAGATGTGTGGACAACATTTTATGGGCAGAGTTTAACATTTATACTGGAACGGTATCAATACTGAAGATTCGGCACTGATTGCTCTACATGGAAAACCTTCCGAAAACCAATGCTTGCGTCTGGTGCACGACTCACAGATGTATCCATCTGTAGCTTGCGCTCTAATTGTGGACTGAAGCGAGCAATGGCAGTCTTCTATGCTTTCGAATCTTCAATACCAGGAGGAAATATTGATGTTCCATTATATTTCATACAATTTTTAAACAGAGAATGAGGACTTGAGCTGAGGACTTCTCATGTATCGAAGGCGGGGGTGGGTGACGTGCTGAGTATGCGGTGTCCCAAAATGACGTTTACACTGTTTGAGCTCTATTAACTCCAACAAAAATAAGAGCAAACACGTGCATTCGCACGATTACATACAATCTCAAAATACTGCCTACCCTATTAAGCTGTTTGAGATATTGTCGTTTCTTACCGAGACAATAACTGTGAACGTGTACTTGCGCAACTGCGGGGATTTTTTTCGGTTTGGCCTCAAAACAGAGGCCTACAAGAAGGATTGATAGAGTTGACTACGCGATACCATGAGAGATGCTCTTGCTACTGTCACTAACTCGTTTCTGGATGAAACGTTCGTTGAGAAGTGGATTCGACAACAAGGAAAGGTGCAATGCCCAGCCAGATCTCAGTCGCGAGATTTCTCTCTATGAAGGATTCTGAGGAGAATGGAAGGCTAAAATTAATAAGCTTTCTTTTTCAACGGTCAATATTTGCCAGCTGAAACGTAGTCCAACACACCTATCAATTTTAGCACCTGACAAACGCAGGGAAAGCACCGGATAGACGGATTTCACTGTTTTTTCCCTGCTACATTCGTACCCCTAACTAAATGCATCATTAATTGGTAGAGTTAGAACGTATTAACAGCAGGTCCATCGGCTGAAAGCCGAAGAATCAGCGACATTCACAACACCGATGCATTTGCATAAAAGGAGGAAACGATGGTGATCAGAGCATGTGCCTGCTATGATTTCTTCACTTCTATTGACACTTCAGGTAAGCTCTGCCATGTCGAAGAAATAAGAACTAAGCCATTGGTGTAGACGTAGTCCCATAATTTGAAAATTGTGTTCACAGGTGTTCTCGGCCTTTTCAATCCAAGGCTTAGCATCACAGTCGTTGCAAGTTCCAAAATGTTCGTGCTGGGCATATTATTATTGCATTAGTGAGAACAGTCGGATATATCTAGCACATAAAATTGTGGAGACCATGAACCGGACTGATTGGAAGCCGGTGTGTTCGTCTTTCATTTCCTTCTTCGATTCTTCGTTCCTCGTCCTCGTTCTATCTTGTACAACACAGCAGACAGCAATAAGAATTGAAGGTGGAAAACCCTCGCTCTATTACACGACTCTTCAACTCGGCCACTTCAAAACCATCCATTCTCCCAGATTCCTACTATTTTCAGAAATACCTATGCCACTTCGAATCTTTCTGTCAGAGTATGATGACGGGCCTCGATGAATACGAGAAATACAAAGAAGATTACGATAAATTGGAGCACGAAATGTAATGCGTTACAATTGTTTTTTGATCACTCGAGGGCCTCCAAACAAAACTATTACGCAGTTTCCAGAATTTTTTTCTTTGTTTACAGGGTTAAAACAAATGAACCGAAGCGATTGGGAGAAAAGGAATTGGAAACCTTTATAAACAAAGCTGTTGAAAGTTGGAAAAATAATATCACGAAGGTGAGAAGCTAGTACATTGAAAAAATGGTTGACGACCATGTAAACAGCTTTCGAACTTCAGCAACTTAAATACTCACTGTAATTGCAGCTGATAAACAAAACGCGTTTTGGATGTGAGCTTGCTGATACGGTATCAAACACAAAACTTCTCTGCCTCTTCTCATGGTAGCAGATCACAATTGAATAAAGAATCGCACCATCCGAGTATTTTTGTGCCATTCAGACTGAACAAGCTGTCGCCATGACGGCATTCACACAACGCAACATCAGAAATGAACTAGCTAGATGTAGAAAATATCGAAAAAAAAAGAATCACGATGCTTTAATTGCATGCAATTTGGTGTGCACAGTGGCATATGAAAGCATTTCGCCAAATTCTTTTTTGGCTATCCTACTAAATCAAAGTTCAGAAATTCTACTTCTCAGTAGAATTGCAGAAATCGTGCGGAATCAGAGCCAGAGTATCACAGGGAATCACATTCAATTTATATGTATACGGTGTTCAGAAAGTGAATATTGGAGCATACACATACTCAGGCCTCAGCACGAGCCTTTCGTAGGGTCGGAACAAAAAGCCTCCTTTGAGAAACCCTAATTTCACGAAGTCCTCCTTGGATACCGAGACATTGAGAAGAATTCAAATTAACGCGTTTTTCGCGGATATCTGAGTACATCAGATATGGGTTGCTAACTGTTTACGACCGCTTGCTGGTGAGAATACCTGAGGAGTCGAGGTTATATGAAAAAAGAAAATTAACAGTATGATTTGTCTAGCTTAATAAAAATTTCATATGAAAAACATCTTTTGATTCTAGGTGATTTGTTACGTCATGGCCTTCACCACCCTGAGCTACACCTATAACCCTGAGTTATGCTTCTCAGACATAGCGACATGAAATCAATTCACGTTTAATGCAGGGTATAAGTAACAGAGGAAATGTCTTGAATGGGGCATTGATGGCGACCGGATGGCGATTTTACTACGCAGTACTAAAAGCGCACAAGTGAACCACTTCTCGCTCTCTGTTCTTGTGTTCTTCTTCTGCTCTTCATCAAGATGACAATTGAGTTTTCATATAAATACGAGTGCAGCAGCGAGATGAACATTATCATCTGCCATGAACTCCATCTACTTCCTTGTCGCTTCTCTACTTCTCTTTCAAAGGTAGTCAGCAGGCTACAATTCTAGAAATTCGCTTCATAGAGTACAATAAATTGGAAATAAGATCTTTGTCCCTAAGACGAAAGTGCCCGGTTTGCCCGGTCGACCTCCATCACAAAAAAAACAAAAAAAGGTAGTAGCCGCCGATACGGCTTGAACAGGAGTTTAGGAGAGAATTGGAGTAGTTTTATTACGAAAATACAAAAACAGGAAAAATCCCTGCCGACCGACAGGGAAGTCAGCACAAATAAAGAAAAGGCCACACTAGATCCCTTGCGCCGCTTTTATAGCAGCGTCAGGCGGGAAAACAGATAGATCAATATAGAAGATCATGAGCTATTGCAATGATATCAACGTGTTACAACTAAAATGTTAACGATCAATACTACTAACTACTAGATGAGTGTCAGTGTTATTTTACTCGAATCTTAACTAATTGCAGGTCCAGCGCAAGCTTCCCCACAACATTCAATGATTTGTGCTTTTCCTTGATAAGAAGTTATTTCTAGCGAATCACAGAAGAAGGACAGAATCCAGTAACTGGAAACAGTAGTACAATAGGGTTCTGGAAATGTCACAGCAACAATTCCCACTCTTTATTCCCATTTTATTGAGTATCAGGCTACTCACCTTATTTGCCCTATTATGGAGCAGTAGCAGCTCCAGCTCACGTGGTGCTGGCTGCTCCGACGTACTACCCGTACCCGTACCCATTGGTATGTTCCGCTTGTCACTCCAGCTTTGCAACCCGTTCTTGTGATGCGATAGCTCGCAGTGTTGTGCAAGGCTTTTGCGTTACATCGAATAACAGCTTTAGGATTATCATCATCCTCACAGGGAGCTCCACAATGTCGCAGGAGCAGTCCAACGAGGTAGTAGTTAGGACCTTTATTCTTTCATAACAAACAAAAGCATCACTTCTCTTGCAAAAAAGAGAGCTTCAGGGCCCTACTATTTTTTTATTCTGCAGAAAGCGGGCTTCTCACGGATGTCTCCGCTCGATTCCCAGCAAAGAAAGCACTGAAGAATCTCTAAAAGATTTTAAACAGAGGAAAACTGGAGAACATTTAGCTCGATTGTTCAGACGGATTGGTTTTCTTCACTAATAAATATGTATGTACATGTAATAATTTTGTAATGGATTAGCTCCTTCCTTCACATAATGCTAGCCCTTAACATCTACAACAGGAAACGAGCAATATGCCGCTCTTCACTCATCGGTCATCCGTTGAGGCACCTGCTTCGTGCGTATGCATGCAAATTTCAGTCCAAATGTAGGGAAATTTTTGTAGGTTGACATCTCTAAATGGGTAAGTTTTTCAACACTCCTCAGCGACATTCACACCATGCAGGCTGAGGAGCAAAATGTTTAATGTGGAATCCGATGAGCGCATGTTGCTTGTACATACTTTTTCAACAATTGGTACTTTCCACGTTTATATCTGCCTGTACCTGTAATGACAAAGGTACCACAATTCTTGTTCCAGTAAATGTGAAATAGTTGATATAGCACTAGTCGCCTCGTCGTAAGGATCAAATTGAGACGTATGTACAAAGATATGCGTAGATAGAATTCTATAGCTGAGATTCATGAATAGACTTCCACTGCCTAATCTCATATAGTGAATTACTCCTTTTTAATTCTCTTCACCAATGTTACTCTAAAGCAAAGTTTACATAATTGAATTATGAAAATTATTGCTAAACAGGTAAGCATAGCTAGAAATGCAATCACATCGATACTGTAGTACTGCAATGTGTTGAAATTTGTGCCGTAGATGTCCAAGTTGTCGATTTTGCCGTGTTTAGTTGAGAATTCTACTGTAGACAGTAGTCTCTCCTTCAACGGGAATGGTTTGTTCACCATAAGCGATGCCAGGCGCTTTGCTCGCACGGCGAAGCTGAAAATTTGAATGTCTCGTGGATGACGGCATCTATTTGGAAGCCTTTTGTGTATAAAGAGATATGGCTCCGTGGCGATTTTACCACTGACAGATCTTTTTCAGGGAAGGATTTGAAGAAAATGTAGCTAACGTCCAAGTAATCTAAGCCGTTATATGTAGCTACATATCAATATTCATATCCATTTTCATTGATCTAACATGAGACATACCTCTCATCTTCGACTATTTGACGTAAAGCAGCTTCGAAAGTCTTGTGGTTGAAATCCTCTTTCATCAGTACGATTGTCGTGTTTTTCGCTTCCACAAGCCGCGCATTGCTGCCAATGAATAGAAATTTTGAATGGAAAAATTCAAAAATAGTTACTTCGCAAATATCTTCACTAAACAGTTCCTCAACAGAGATCTGAGGCTGAACAGAAGGAAATTTCATTGACTAGCAGAATATCCTTACCCAAATTGATCCCCGAATATTGGGACAAGTATCGATGGTTTTCCACTTCTGGTCACCTCGAGCACACTATTCAAGCCCGCATGTGAAACGAAGCATAGGAGGTTAGGATGTGCTGAAAATTTCTCTCTGAGTCATTTTTGTACAGGGAAGATACTGTTTCGGTCTTTCAGTCTTCACTATGCTGCCTCTGCGAGCGATCGACCATTCTACCCGTTACCAAGGAATACCACGCGAATGGGAAGGAGACTCCGACCCAACACGCCGTTCGGCTGGCGTGGGTCATATGTGCACTCATTCCTCAGACTGCATATATCTCAGTACCTTCGCCATCAGTTCATTCTGAACTTCACTACTCTTGGAGTAAAGCCTGATTCGATCGAGCCGTCTGTAGTAAGAACAAATAGAGGAACCTGATGGAATAAGGACCTCAATGAGGGATGGCTGGACAACATAGAAATGTTCCAAGGAAGGGCTAAGTAGATATTAGAAGTGGACGAATCTGGCGAATGGTAATACTGAGGAAACTGCGGAACTCTTTGCAAGTAAAGCTCGATGTTTCGTGCCATTGCTATGTAGAGTTTCGATTAAGATAAAGATAAAGAAACTGTTTCTACCTCACTGCACTTCACACAAGAGGTAAACTTACAAAAAAAGAAAGAAAAAAAAACGTTGTGATGTCTATGTAAGAAAAGGAGGGGGGGGGGTATGTAGGTTTCCTACAAACTTACTTTCCATCTATTTTCTCATAAGACTGATCTGCAAATTGTACACGCTTCCCTTCTGAAGTCATCATGAAAATCAGTTTGCGCTTTCACATTCTTATTCATATTCTCAAATTTTTGCCTTGTAATTATTTATTGCAGGTTTAGCTGAAGCTGAAAGTGGCTTGCCTTCTTTTCAGCGGCAGCTTCATACTGAGACTTCCGTGCATGAGATTTTGAACACTCTGCAAATCGAAGCCCGGCCAGTGGAAATTTACCGTATGGGCAATCCTTCCACTGGGAGGGCTCGTCTTGTAAAAGTAGTGTTTGCTTCATAACGTTCCTATTTCGAGATTCTCAAGAAAGCCAGAAACTTGCGTCAACACGCACAATTCAAATCTATATATGTGAGACGATCCATGACTGAGGCGGAAAGATTGAAGGAGAAAGAACTAAGAAAAGAAGTTTCATCTCTTAAGCCCTCTCTTGTATTTGTAACGGAAACATGGCTAAACGACACTATTAATGACTCTGAAATCATTGGAGAACTTCCCTACTCTATTATACGAACTGATCGAAAGAGGCGTAAAGGGGGTGCGGCGTGTATATTGATCCACAATGTGCTAACCTTTGACCACAGTCGAATCAATCATGACTTGCATAGCGATTTAGTATGTATTGACTTCTTTTCTGATACGACGATACCCCACAGATTCATCCTTATATATCGACCTCCAGACAGTACCATAGCTAAAGATGAACAGCTTATTGAAGTTCTTTCTGAACTTTGCGCTGAATCCCAGAATGTTGTAATACTCGGTGACTTGTACCTGAATGGAATCAATTGGTCTTCTACCTACTATCCGGGACAGCACTCTAATTTTGGCACATTTTTCGAAAGTCTCGGTCTTAAACAACAAGTACAATTTTCTACACGTATGGATATGACTCTCGACGTTATCCTATGTGAAGATGAAAGTGTATCTCAAATCGAGAAACATGCACCATTGGGAAACTCAGATCATGTAATTTAATCTTTCAAATATGAGTTATCTATGAGATCTGCTCCTCAACTGACATATCGTGATTTCCGTTCTGCAGATTTTGAATCTATCAAACTGGTTCTCCGAGTCATTGACTGGTTCAAAGTCTTCGACGGCTATTCTTCCATAGACGATCTATATGATCGATTTTTGAATGTACTGTATCCACTGATCGACACATATATTCCAGTCAAAAGTGTACGCAAATCAAATATCCAGTACCCTGTCCACATCAGAAACCTAATGCAACTGAAAATGAGGCTTTTCAACACATTACGCGACCCATTACATAACGAAGAATACAGAAATGGGTGCAGGAATCTGAATTATCACTTGAAACGTTTTCTCAGATACAGAGAAAGAAAACTAGCCAAATCCAGGAATATGAAGGAACTTTTTTCGTATATTAAGCAGAGAACAAACACTAAGTGCTGTGCTTCTATCCTTGTCGACGCTGATGGTAATAAATACGTTTCAGCTGACCACAAAGCTACAGCACTAGCCAATTATTTCTCTGAAGTCTTTTCGACACCGAGCACATTCTGTCCATTGTTGGAGCCACAAACATCCTTCAGTTGTCCTATCCCCTCTTTCACCTTGTGCGAAGTCCATAAAGCACTACGCTCTATCAAGGGCTCTTTCTCAAAAACAGCTGATAACATTCCTGGGTTTTTCTTCAAAAAGCTTTTCAAAGAACTTGCACCTCCACTGACACATATATTCAATATTTCGATTTTGCTGGCTGAGGTACCCTCTTTATGGAAAATTGCTTATGTAACCCCTGTACCGAAAAACTCATCCGCCTTTCTTCTCACTGACTTTAGACCCATCAGTTTACTACCAACCCCTTGTAAAATCATGGAAAAACTTATGAGAGTTCGCTTACTCGATTGGTTCTCTGAAAATAAAGTGATACCGGAAATTTTGCATGGGTTCCTACCTGGTAGGTCGACAATCACAGGTCTCCTTGACTCATATCACGAATTGATGGTTGCTAAGAACAAAGAGAGGTCCTCAGAAGTGATCTACTATGATCTTAGTAAGGCGTTCGATACTGTCGACCACAACTTTCTCCTTGCTAAACTTGAAAGCTTAGGATTACGGGGTAATCTACTTGAATGGATTTCCTCTTATCTACACAATAGGAAATTTCTTGTTCGTTGCGAGGGTGCTGAGTCCCCGCTTAAAGACTGCCTTTCTGGAGTACCTCAGGGTGGTGCACTTTCACCTCTTCTATTTGTTGCTTATACTTTTGACATCTGTACAGCCCTAGAGACGGATCCCAGAGTGAAAATTACAGCGTATGCTGATGACATCAAGGTGTCTGCATCGTACAATGCAGTAGAGAAAGATGAAATTAAAAACGCTCTACAAGCGTCCTGTGCAAATCTCATGAAATGGGCTGGAAAATGGAACATAAAAATCAAAGAGATCAAAAGCCAAGTTCTTCCTATTGGAGGTAATGCCCTCGGTATAACTTTATCACATGGAATCGAATTGAAACCCGTCAATATTGCACGAGACCTCGGAATCATCTTTGAATGGAGCCTAAAATTTTCTTCCCATTTGGATCACATTATCGTTCGCGCTAATAAAGCCCTCTTCTGCCTCTTTCGGACAGTACATTCCAATGACATCACCACTCTTCTTAAACTGTATAAAGCCTGTGTACTGCCCTTACTCGAGTATGGATCTGTAATTTGGAACCCACATTTGAAAAAAGACATTGAAAAAATAGAAAATGTGCACTACGTTTCACAAGACTACTCTATTATCGAGCATTCCCTGATAAGACCTCTTTTCACGTATTACCATCGTATAAGAGTAGGCTGCAAGAACTAGGCTTAAGAAGTTTGTTTTACCGAAGAGTCTTTGCTGATGTTCTTTTCGCCTTTAAAATTATTCGAGGAGAGGTTTGTTTGAAACCATCGAGGTACTGGATTTTCCGACCTATTAATGCTCGCCGTGCTAGTTTTAGAATCGTTATACCTAGGCACGGTGGACGCACAACAACTTCTCTACAACAGTCATTCTTCTACCGAACATGTCAGATCATCAACAAACTTCCGCCTAATTTCATGAAAGTTCAAACCAGTAGCCAGCTGAGAAGACTTCTCATGAAAACTGATGTCTTAGCACTGCTGAATGTGAAGGATGTCTCTTGACTATTTACTATACTTTGAACGAGGAGGAGAGTGAGTTTTCGTTTACATACTGAGATTGCCCAGACTGAACGGCTTTGCGAGTTATTCCCTTTCTGATGTTGAGCGAAAATCATTCTTTTTGACCGAAAAAAAACTAACTAAAAAAACCAGTACTTACCAGAGAATACTGTATTACTAATAAATGAAATGTGAATGAGAAGGAAGAACTGAAGGTATACGGCAAGGAATCCCCAAGCAATGATTCGCTCACGCATCTCCTGCGCCTGACAATCTGTCAAGGGTCAGCATGGTTCGAGCACTTACTTTCTCTTGCTTGGGAGTAGGAGCCGTTAAGGGCGTACTGTTGGATCTCATTCATGTTTCTTAAGGCTCGATTTTTAATAAATACTTTCATCCTTACTTCTCCATCTTTAAAGGGAACTCTGCAATCCACAGTTGGGTATACTCAAGATTAAAAAAGGTTGATATCTTAGCCCTCTCCCTAAAAAAAGTCGCTGTCTAGAGACACCCCTGCTTGCTCATTCCTAACTATTATCTTGTAGTACTATTTTGTTGGAGTTGAGCACAGATGTGTTTGTTTTGTAACCGCAGACTTCTTTTAGCGCACCTTTGAGTGTAAAAATAAAAATAAAATAAAATAAATAATTAATTTCATGATTAAACGCACTGCTCCACCTCAAAGTCGTTTTCGATATCTCCATATGGAAAAACCTCTAGAAGCTTCTGATCACATTGATATATGTGAATCTGAATAAGCGCCAAAAAAACCCGCTTTTGAACCCCAACTTTTGGGGAGCTTGGGGGCGATGACGAAGGGTGAGTGCCGTGTTTCCGCACTACAAGTCAGACATGGAGTGCATCCCCAATCTTGTTAGGAATTGGATGATGGGGAACTCTTGTGTGAAAACCTCAATAGCGACTCTAAAGTGGGACGGTGTCTTGAAACCAATAACAGGTGTGAAGGAAAAATTAGAATACCTAGGATGGATAGTTGCGGAAGCCACGAGAAGGTGTGCAAGTTAGGTATCGCCGGAACGGTGTCATTCACGTCGGTCTTCCAGATGAAAGTGATCTGAGGAAAGGTCCTGGCAGTGTGGAAAATTGCTTCTCGGAAGAAGCTCGGCATCTAAAGTATCGTCTTCAACGTAAACTCATATCATTGCGGGTTCGGAGTCTTTTTCGGATAAGACGTAGAGAAAAAAGTTGGGTTTCTTCAAATATTTGTCCCAGAATTTCATGATTACCGTGAGTCATCACATTTTTTAGCGTCCTCATATAAAATTATTTCCAAAATTTCAGCTGCTAAAGGAAAAATTTCAAAAAAAAGATAATAAAGAATGAATTGTGCCGCCATAAAAGACAGACCCTTGTGGTAGGAACAAGCGATCCTAGCGAAATGTACACGACACCTGCTCTGTCCTTTCGCTCCATCAATTCACGGAAATCCTAAAAAGGGTCGTATCAAGTATGTGTCAGCCAACTTGAGGGCCAGTTCGTGATATTTCACCTCTGTTAACTTCGATGTTTCAGGTATTGTAATGCCACCAATGTGGACTATTTTAGCAGTTGTTGGCTGGGGAAAATGTAGGAACTCATCAGAATTTGATAGTAGGTAATTGATCTTTGTGCGATAATCCTCCATTTTTGGAAGAGCACCATGACGTTCCCATACTTTCTGAAAATCTCTTCCTATTCATGGCTTGAATTCAACTGTTCCGAAGAGTTGTTTACCTCATACTTGCTTGTTATGTGCTCTGAAATGCTGTCCGCAATTCTGGCAGTGATGAAGTTGATGGTTCTCTCGACGAAGTTCATTTTATCGGTGAACGGAGAGAGGAAGGCTGAAATTCACTTATGAAGCTTGCGAAACCTATGTAGATGGGATTAGTAGCGGCTGAAAAAGAACTTGATGTAAATCATGTAGTAAATCGAGTAGGATCCAAAAATGCGGACAGAGAGGCTTACTACATATTCCATAGCGTGCGACCTCCGACTACAGCTATTCTTTCACTTAATTTCAAGGCTGACCAGAGTTACGCGAAGGCTGTGTCCATACTTCTCGTGGACTAGAGCACACTGCTTCCTCATCGCTCAAGCGACACCGATTTTTATACGTATCGATCATCGGTGGATCGTGCAGCAATGATATCGGCGATGTTCGGTATCGAAATCAGCATCGCTGGCGACGGCGACATAAGGTGCTATACTTCATCTAGAGTATAACGACATCCTAGCAGTGCGCGAGCATCCGCATAGCTCTTTTTTTCCGGTTGTAACGGCTAACGTTATCGAGTTTGTTCATGTCTCATCACGATTGTTCAAGCAGAAAAAAAAGAATTCGGGCGATTGTCATTGCAGCTTTTTTCCGGATAATTAATTTTCCGGATAATATGGAAATTAGGAGGGCGAGTGAAATCTGCTAGACATACGGAAACAGTGCCGGAATTCTGGGCTAGGATTGTTAAATGCATAGCAAGGCAAAACCAGGCTGGCGAATCAACTTTCATGTCTTGCGTCTTTTAATATTATATAGTTTATACTACAACCAAGAACGCTAACCATTGTAAATTTGCTCATTTATCGTTTCATGTGCCCGAGCGTGGCACTAATCCGTAGATTAATGAGAAGACCGAGATTTTCATATTCTTCTAGTGAGGTCCCCATATTTTTTCTGCTAGTGTTTTTGGGAGGAAGTTTTTTTTGGGCAGAGGGGGATCTGTACGAACTTTGCTCGACTTTTTTCGCCTGAGAATGTCATCCATTGCGTGACATTTGGAGGTGGCTGGCAGTGTCCTGGTTATCGAACCATACAACTACTCCAAGGCAAACCAGTTCGAAAGAGGAAATTTGCCCGTGATTTCTACCAAAGGTGCTGGATTAGAATCTGTGACGTCAGCAATTTGCAGCTCAACTCTAGTACTTTCACGATAACTTGGACTGCCCCCTTCGGGATTGGAGGCGAATATCTGTTTAAACCTCTTTGAGAAGCAAAACTAAAAAAAACTACTCTAAAGATACGAGTTTGTCCAACTGTGGATGCGCACCACGACTTCATCACCAAAAGTCTTAGTTTATGCGATGATACGCTATCTAGTGTTCTCTTCTTTTTTTTGTCGATGAGAAAATAATTGTACTAGACTCACACATTTGTTCAAAATTTTGTAGAATTCGTTTTGCCGCTACGCCCCTGCTCCCTACCGAGAATAGGTCGCCAAATTTTCTCAATTACATATGAAGTAAATTGAAATTTCACCCAAGTCTGATTTCAATAGTTGAATTACTATTTTTTGAATATTCATTCTCGAATATTTGATATTTAAACTAATACTTTTGCTGTTTCTCCTCGTTGGGGTCCCCAAAGCGAACGTTAACCCCTTCTATGCTACGTCCCCCTCCCGCCCATTTTCTGCGTCCGCCACTGCAGGCCGGCTACCATAGCTCCACTTTTCTCTTTCTAGGAATATTCCATGAAAATAAAACTACTTACATGGCCTAATGCTTGGCAGGTTGGGCATGTCGAAAAAATTGTGCATGGTCCCGGATACACCTATTGCTGATGCACAGATTATGTGGTCCACTCCTATTTTCTGAAAATATTGGTATGACTTTCGAAGAGCTCATAGCGAGTGCATACCTTGACGCACCATTGCTGCGAATACAAACAAAAAATGGAACAAACATGGGTAAACCCCAACAAATAATTTCTCAGTTCCCATGTAAGGAAATGCACTGCGTATTAGTTCAATGAAGATTCATAATATTATCGTAGATGGCCTTCCATGCAGTACATAGATGACGTTCCACAAAAAAATCCAGCGCACTCACGTCGAACAAACCAAATCCACAGGCGCCCAACATTTCAGTGATTCCCACATCGAATTGCTCGTTCCTCAACTTATCCATGGTATGGTTGTCAGAGAGGACCACTAAAATTTCTATTGTTTTCCACGAAAAAAAGCTCTTCTAATTTGACCCGTTATTTACATTAAATGCCCCTTCTATTTCTGACGCTGTCTGCTTACATAATATTTTATCCTCGAAAAAACTCAATCTTTCAGCTTCACCTTTCCTTGTGATTCACTTCACTATGCTGCTACAATGTAATGAATAAATCAGTCAACTAACGATCGCAAACTTCCACCTGCAGTTGGGTGAAAGTTTCGACGAACTTTCTTTGGAACGAGACAGATCCAGTGTTTTTATCCCAGAAATCCAAGTGTTTGGTGCTCATTCTCTCTTTTAATTCGTCAGGAAGTTCAAACACCATCTGTAATTTAACAAAATTGCCCTATGTTAACAATAGACGGTAAGGATTAGCGGCAAACCTGCTTGGCCACAGCGGAAACAGCTGAGTCATGTAGTATTTCTCGTCTGGGATGGAAAACTGTCTAAAACACTGGTGATTTTATTTGATTTTTGGGAATTAGCCCGCAGAACAGACTTTCTGGAGGACTCACCACGTCATGTCCAGCTTCCTGGAGAATGTCGGCAATGCGTCCCATGAACTGCATGTGAGAGAAACTGAGCGGAGCAGAGTACACAAGGATCTTGTAGGACTCAGCCACATGAATAAAGGAAAACAGAATTAACAGCAGTTTGACCTCCATGTTAGGAATGTTGGCGTAGCGTCGTGCAGTGTACATATTGACTAATTCCAGCAGAATGTCTTTTACTTGTTTGATCGTTTCGTTTTTTTACCAACAGCGCTCGACTACCGGTTGTCACGTCAATCGTCTGCTGCGCTCGACCCACTCACCTTCATCCCTCGACAGCTGTCCATCGTAATGAAAATTTCTGAAAAATGTTTGTAGCACTTCTCGTATCTTAATAGTTAAAAACGAAAGCAGAAGGTTTAGCATCCATTCCGAATGTTTTTCCGCCAAGACCATTGACCCAAGCACAGCAGCAACCCTAAGTCTTTAAAAAACATTTGATTAACTTTTTAGTCATTTTATTATATTTATTAATCTTACCAAGTTTTTTTTAATTTACTGATTCTAAATTAATATAATCATTAAAATTTAATGAATCAAAAATAACTAATACACAAATCTAATATACAAACAGTTATAAAACTAAAAATATAAATACTTCAACTTTTACCATCTACAAATAAAATAAAAAAAACTATAAATTTCTAATGAAGAACATAAAACAGATATCTTAAAAGTGGACTTTTCAACCCTAAAATTTATTATTTATTCATAATTTTTATTATGAAACAATAAAAATAAGAAAATTTCTACCTTTTAATTCCATATTTTATTATCATAAAATTTTCTTTAAATGATATGCAATTGTTTAAAATAAATAAAGTTCCGTTGCTTTGTTTTCATACAGAGACGCAGCAACCACACAGGAAGAGGAATCAATTCGAAGGAAAATACGTGCACGAAGGAACGCTGGAAAGTGTGTGTGCGTTCACAGTTTTCGACAGCTCGTAGTGTTAAACGCCTCCCCAAGAAAGAATTTTTCCGAAATAACATTTTTTTAAAGTAACTTTTTCCAGTTCATTTAACACGGTTACAGTCCGGTCCGGCAGCCACTGCAAATGAGCGCCGGCGGGCGCCGGCCGTCGCCACCCTCCGGCGCCCCGGTATTAATGAGCTATAAATCACTCGAGCTTGGGAGAAAGCGAAGAAAAATACAATCTTAGTGCATAGTCGACAGGGTAGATAAGCCTAATCCTATGCTTAAGAATGGGTTTAAGGCTTAGGCTTAGGCTTCACAGGAGTGGCCCCACCCAACTCCCTTTCCACCTAAATTTCTAAGATAAACTACGATAAGTGTAAGTGTAAGTAAGATTGGACACTTTTTGTATGTTGCATCGTGTGCGCGCATAGCTCAGTGGGTTGGGCGAATGATCGACGTTGTGGTGGTCAGGGGATCGAATCCTGCCCTGTGCACCCGTTTTGCAAATACATATGGTATGCTGCCTACGACTGCTGCAGTTATCTAACAAACTCCAACATAAAAAGTAGCCCGGATGGCTCAGTGGTTTGAGTGGCAGATTGCAATCTGTCCCTATCGCTGGTTCCACTCCGTTGGAGATCCAGAGTTAAGTATCGCAGTGTTTGGGGTTCACTGCTTGGAACGTCCCCCGTGATCTCCTTCGGGTAGTCCAGGAAGGCATCCGGCAACGTTTTGCATAAATTTCGAAGATAAACTACGATAAGTGTAAGTAATAGTGGAAAACTCTTTCGAAGATAAACTACGACAAGTGTAAGTGTAAGTAATAGTGAAAAACCACTTTTCAAAGTTGAGGGAAACCGGGAGAGAGTAACTCCGCCGTGAAGGACTGCTCCACGAAAGATAAATGACAGTGGTAGAACTACTTCGCAATGGATATAGAACAATTTATAGGGATTTCAATTATTTCTGAGGATCCCGAATTGGGTGAGGTTTATTATTCAGATGGGATAACTGAAGTATTGTGTCCATCTATAGAAGAATAACGGCCATTTTTATGTTCCCGAAGCAGTGTACTATAGCAGAAAATAGAAGAGTTGGCTTCGCTTATTGTGTATTCAGAAATCTTTCTCCATGAAAATCACAACAATGAAAAAAAAACGTGAAAGTTGTGAAAATGGTCCCCTGCTTTATAGCTTTAACATATCCACTGCACTCTGTCTACTATGGACTAAAATTGTATTTTTATTCGCTTTCTCTCAAGCTCGAGTGATTTATAGCTCATTAATACCGGGGCGCCGGAGGGTGGCGGCGGCCGGCGCCCGCCGGCGCCCATTTGCTGTGGCTGCCGGACCCGACTGTAGCTTCGAGAAAAGCAGCAATGTGCTTCAATGTTCTTCCTTTTTTCATTATTTCATTGTAATAAAATTGTCGCATTCATTCAAATGCAGAAAGGAAAATCGGTCAAGAAACGGTCTCCGGCGCCATTTCGACGCAATCTCTTCACATATGAAAAAATCACCAGAAATTTGTGCTAGGCCACAGTTCAGTTAACAATCGGGTTTATTCCATATTTTCCATCCGCGCTTCAGTGCCGTAACAACACTGAATACAATTGCCCCGCCCATTTCTGAGCGGGGAAATCGAGGGAGCGTTGCGGCTTTTTTTTATGATGCGCTGCAAAAGTGGAATTTTCTAAAGCTCATAAGGGCTCGAGAAGGAAAGAGAAGCCTACCCCTTGTTCCTAGGCACCACTGGTGGAAAAAAAGCCACACACCACTTCTTGCCATACTAGGCTTTGGGTTCAGCATTTCTGGGACCAAGTGTTTAGTAGTCATATGGAAGATCTGAACGCGTAGGGTTGCTAGAATACATGGGAATTTGTTTTTAAGACAGGTTATTTTCCAGCGCTGCTATCAATCAACTATTCGTAAACGACACGAAGTGACTGGATGCTACCCCCTTTTTTGGATGTGGACGCTACACTGTAACTCGTTGTTATCGTGCTGAGGAAATGAACAAGAAAAGGGGATACAGAATCTCTTTTTTCGCTGTTGTCTTACGTTTGTAGTTGTCGAACACCATAGTGATCAGTGTACAGTGAGCATCGATGAAATATAAGAAATTTACATAGTTAAAGCCCAGAATTTCCACCTTAAATAAGCCCATGAGCTTATTTAAGGTGGAAATTCTGGGCTTTAACTATGTAAATTTATTTAAGGTTTTAAGCCATTATGCCACTACAAGATAGAGAGTTAAGCTTGCGGAGCTGGCGCTCAAGTCCGCAAGTTTGTCATCTCAATGGACGCTCATGCATCTACATACTAACATATCAAAAGAAGAATATACAAGTTGAGCCATCATTCCCTGAATAGGATAAACGTGGTTGGTTTCTGTGCTATTTAGCCACCAAGTTATCCTACTAAAAATTTTTGTGGTTTCCTATCTAACATGTCACACTGGCGCTTATGTAGTGCATATAGCGACCAGTAACTTTATGCAACTTTTGCTTTTGGCGTTACTTATGGAATATCTTCTCATTTGTGCTGCTTTAGTTGGATAGGTTCAAAGGTAGGTCAGTTGCTAAGGTTACCTTTAGTTTGACTGATTGCGTTCTGTCTTCCCGGTAGGACCTCCGGAAGTGGCCACCACATTTGATCTCTATGTTCCCCCTCCAGTGCGTCTTCCTCCATGCCTCTGTCGTTGTTTGAGCTGGAATCAAAGAGCGCTGTGAGAATTCATGGCTTTATGATGAACAAATACTCTTGATGGGATCCATTCCAGGTAAAGAACCCATAGACTGGTACTTTAACAGCAGTGCGTCGCCATATTTCGTGGGTTGTAGATATCAACAGAATCTAGACCAGCAGAGATGTGACTAGAGTACAAGGTGGATGGTAAGGTTCTGATAAGATAAATTTTTGTAGGACTCCTAATCTGGAATGTGCCAAAACTCACTTTGCTCTTCACTGTCCATGTAATCACCGTAGATAATATAAACATCATTGCTCATTCAAGGTAGCAAAAGCTCCAACGATTCTCCTACGCAGAAAAGTAGACACCCAGCCTTGAAGAGACATGGCATCCATTTTCGTCCAACTATTCTGTCACTGGATCGCCCGCTTCTACAAATTTCTCAAACATTTGCGCGAAGTGATGCGGCAAAACCACTGTAAAACAGGTTGAAAAGCATTTTTCCGGAACCCACTCAACAGAAAAAAAAATAGAAAAAAAAGCAAATGAGTAGCGCCTCTTCTTGAGGCCTGTTATGGTGAGAAGATCAGAGCCAAGGGATGTTAGAAGCAACAGGACTGGAAAAATAAGGACGGAAGACTTCCCTCATTCTTTACTTCCTTTATTCCTGTGACTAGAAAAGCTGTGAACGCGTTTCCTGAAATTTCCGATTTTTTTTAGCTTTGATAAGCAAATGTTCAATCGAAGTAAACACATTTAGCCCAGCGGCCAGAAGTGAAGTGACAACTTCAATTACTGATAAGAAAGACTACAGGGCAAGACCGCAAAATTTTTGAAGAAAAAACCAGTCTTTCTTTCAAGAGCTGCACGACGAAAGACGACAACTACTCCACTTCACCCGCCATGTTCAGGCAACAATTACTCTTGGTTTTCTGTCTCCAACTGGCTGACTCCTACAAGATTCTCATTTATTCGGCTCCATTAGGCTATTCTCACATACATTTCTTGGGCCGTATAGCAGACATCCTTCAGCAAGCTGGACATGACGTAGTGAGTATTCCGATAAGGCAATCTTTTGAGATGATCCTAGGTGGTATGGGAATTTGTCACTGTTGTAGACTGTTCTTCACCAAGTCCAGGACTCGAGACATGTGTATGCAGTTTCCACATTGACAAAGCAGGTTCATTTTGGAAATGTCCCAGACATCTACTGATCGTGGAGAGACTTCTGAGTTCTAGATCTTGCATGAACTTCCTGAAGACCTGAAAGATAAAATGCGTCCGAAAAGTTTCAACTTATGGAGCAGAGGCAGCACATCGCTATTCACTCATTTGTCGTTCGTTGACACTTTCACCCAGCATCAGGCGGATGCGTGCGACTGTTAGTTTAAAAATAGGAAAACTTTTTTTAGGTCGATTTCTACAATTTGATAAGTTTTTCAGTACTTCTCAGCGACAATCGCATCATGGAGATTTTGAAGAACGAACGTTTTGATGTGGGCATCACTGAAACGATAGGTGCCTGTGGATTCGGGTTATTCGAGGTTAGGACACTGTTTTCGTACATGGAATTCCTCAGCGCAATTGAAGCGAAGCGATTCTGTCGGCGCAAATTCTCATAGTTTTTTTTCTCACATCTTTCTAGGGCTTTCTTTCTGGGAGTCTCTACTCTCACTTTAGACGAGAGATCTCTGGGGCTTTAGATTTTTCTTTGCTGGAGGACATAATAGACTTGAAAGCCCTTTGCTACCTCACCCATCTCCCATGATAATATCACATCTCATTTCCACAATGAGATCAGTTCAAACTATGGGGAAAGAGCTCAGACAGCACATCTCTCTTCCTTGAATCTAACCCTACCTGATTCTCAATCCTCGTTTCTCCTTCCCCAAGATTTTCCATAGTAAGGAATCTTTGCCAGGCTCAACTATGTCACTGCTGGAGTGGCCAAGCCCACGGAGCACCCAGAATTGCCATTGCTAGGCTACTTGTGAACTACATACGTACATACCTTGGCGAGACTATAAGTATTTACAGAGAGCTGGAGTGGATCACATTATTTGCGCGTCAGCAATAGGAGTAACGGATTCCATGGTCAGGCTCTGGGACTTGCCGAGTCTTCCAAGCATTGTCCCTTGTGAGTGTTTTGCTTTCCAAAGAAACCTAGGAAACTCTTCAAATAGCAGATGGAATAGATTTGGGTGCGTGTACATGAGTGCTGAGCATTTGTTACTCGAGCGTATTCGAAGTATCTGGCTGAGTTTATTTTTTGCCTAACATTTTGATGTAAGCATCATGTTCAGAGGCTCAAAAGAGGTTCACAGTTTTCTCTGTTTTCTGGACATTCAAATATCTCCTTTCACCATGCTAGTTTCCAATTTTCTGGAAGTATGAAAGTTCCTAATGGCTAACTACCCTGGTTAAGGGAAGAGCTTCAGAGAAGATATAGAAATATGGAAAAACTTCACATATACTTATTAGAACTTGCAGATATGGCAGATGAATTAGAAATGGTCAAATCTCATTAGAACGTTAAAGGGATGGGGTTTGTTACCAGAGATTGTTGAACTAAAACGCTCTCTGCTCACCCGTGTCCATCGGCTGGCCTGATAGCATCCAGTATTTTACCCCTGGGTGTAAGGCATACGGGGTTTACTTCTTGGGCCTCCACATGGGCGGAACATAGAAACCAGCCGCGTGTCAGTTGAGGAAGGTAAGTCGTCCTAGACAACAAGCATTTGCGCTAAAATATGTTTGAAAGGAAAAAATCTTAAAAATGTTGCATCCGAGATTTTCAGCGATTTTCACGCTACACACCGACAAAATGGACTTCTTCGAAAGAACTGTCAACTTCATCAGTACCTACATAACCACCACTGCTGCAGCACAATGGATGACTAAGTACGAAGTATGCGCCTATTTACAGCTGCAACAATTGGCTATGAAGTCTGTGCAAAATTTTAGCGGGTGTGGGAACGTTATGGTTCATCACTGAAGATGAGGGATTATTACGAAAAGGTCAATTATCTGCTGTCAAATTCTGACGAATTTCTGGACTTTGCCCGCCCTACGACTGCCAAAATAGTGCACATTGGTGGCGTTACAATACCCGAAAAAACGGAATTAGCGGAGGTGAGCAACTGCATTTGACAGTCGTTAGTGCAGCTATCCTTATCACATTGTCAAAATGTTAACTTGCTATCGCTCTTTATTTTAGGAGTTTCGAGTGTTAATGGAACGAGAAGACAGGATAGGTGTCGTGTATATCTCGTTTGGATCTTTTGTACCTACTAAACAGGTATAGAGTTGAAGTATTTTTCCACTGAATAATAAAATTGAGGAGTTCAAAAGTGATCAAATCAAATTAGTTGAGAGTCGAAGAAGTACTGAAGACGCGGTGTTTTGAAGAAAAGAATCTTTTATGAGAGCTGGAACGTAAAATATCTTCACCATAGGTGGATCTAGGAATTTCTGACAGTAAAAAAATAAAGAGATCATATTCAGATGCCAAGCTACTTTCGGGAAGCAATTTTCCACGTGGTAAGGACCTTTCCACGGATTACATTCATATGGAAAACAGATGCTAATGACACCGTTCCGACGATACCCAACCTGCGCACATTCACATGGCTTCCGCAACTATCTATCCTAGGTATTCTTGGACATTCTCTATGGCATTTTTCACTGGAGTTTACAGAGTTATTTTTTCAGATCATCCCAACCTGTTGTGTTTTGTTTCACACGGCGGCTTAAACAGCGTGCTTGAGTTGACACGAAGCGGAAAACCGTCCATCCTCGTTCCTATTTTTGGTGATCAATTTAGGTAAACAAAGACCTTACTCTAAGGCAGGGCTAAAAGATCTCGTATGGGCTCGAGAGGAGTGTGTACGAATATGCTCAAGCCTTTCCCAGAAAGCTGAGATGTACACTTACTTCTTGGATGAGATCCATATTATTTGAACAATTTTCCAGAAATGCACGGCTTGTAATGGCGAAAAACACCACAGTTCTCATAACGAAGGAAGATTTCAACAGTGAATCCTTTGAAGCTGCGCTCCGTCGGATTCTATCCGATGACAGGTGTGCTCATTTTCATGAATAATGGAGGTCTTGGGAGAAATTGATGACATTGTGAGTGTCCGACTGCTTGCAAGGGGTTTGCGTCATTTTTCTTTTGGATCAAATATGAAGGAGTACGGCGGCGTGCGCAGTTCTACTTTCTACTTCAAGCATATAAGACCACATGAATGCATAGTATTCTCTTACAAAACCGGCAAAATGAATAAATTAGGCGTGCATTCGTTTGCGGCTAATTCTCTAAGCACGAGTAAAAGGTTCCAGAAACAGCAGGAAAAAAGTTCAGCCAAAAATCTGTTCTTGCAGCTTCGCAGTCCGAGCAAAACGATTGGCGTCGCTTATGGTGAACAAACCGTTCCCACTAAAGGAGCGATTACTGTCAACAGTCGAATTCTCAACCCGACACGGCAAGATTAGCAACTTGGATATCAATGGGCGCCACTTGTACACGTTGCAGTACTATAGTGTTGACGTTGTAGCATTTTTAGCTACTCTGTTTGTTTTAATACTGCTTTCGTTTATTCAGCTATGTAAATTTTGCTTGAGAGTGGTAATTGTGAGCAAGTTGAAGAGGGAGTGATTACTGAACATATTCTAGATTGAGAAATTCTTGCTGTAAATAGTAGGTTGCGCTAAATGCGCTTTGAGCATGTGCACTCAAGCATTGTATAACTCTACACGGCTCTAGAAATATATGATATGCAATGTGTTTCATGTGCTGTATGTATCTAGTAATAATTGCAGTCCTATATCAAATTCCGTTTGTGAAAGTGTTTTTGCATTGGAATGTTAAGACTAATTTAACCATTGGTACCACGTAGGGAAATTTCGAACAGATGAGCGCATTCAGCAGTTCTTGTCTGGCTAAGCGCTTGCATGGGCACGGCACCCAGCTGCTGTGGTGTTGCACTACGGCGATGCTCTCTATAGCCACTCCATATATCTAGGCGCTTGCGAGGGCACGGCACCCAGTTGCTGTGGTGTTGCACTACGCTGATGCTCTCTATAGCCACTCCATATGGCTAGGCGCTTGCGAGGGCACGGCACCCAGCTGCTGTGGTGTTGCACTACGACGATGCTCTCTGGAGCCACTCCATATGGCTAGGCGCTTGCGAGGGCACGGCACTCAGCTGCTGTGGTGTTGCACTACGGCGATGCTCTCTATAGCCACTCCATATGGCTAGGCGCTTGCGAGGGCACGGCACCCAGCTGCTGTGGTGTTGCACTACGGCGATGTTCTCTGGAGCCACTCCATATGGCTAGGCGCTTGCGAGGGCACGGCACCCAGTTGCTGTGGTGTTGCACTACGACGATGCTCTCTATAGCCACTCCATATGGCTAGGCGCTTGCGAGGGCACGGCACTCAGCTGCTGTGGTGTTGCACTACGGCGATGCTCTCTATAGCCACTCCATATGGCTAGGCGCTTGCGAGGGCACGGCACCCAGTTGCTGTGGTGTTGCATTATGACGATGCTCTCTGGAGCCACTCCATATATCTAGGCGCTTGCGAGGGCACGGCACCCAGCTGCTTGGTGTTGCACTACGGCGATGTTCTCTGGAGCCACTCCATATGGCTAGGCGCTTGCGAGGGCACGGCACCCAGTTGCTGTGGTGTTGCATTATGACGATGCTCTCTGGAGCCACTCCATATGGCTGGGCGCTTGCGGAGGCACGGCACCCAGCTGCTGTGGTGTTGCACTACGGCGATGCTCTCTATAGCCACTCCATATATCTAGGCGCTTGCGAGGGCACGGCACCCAGCTGCTGTGGTGTTGCACTACGGCGATGTTCTCTGGAGCCACTCCATATGGCTAGGCGCTTGCGAGGGCACGGCACCCAGTTGCTGTGGTGTTGCATTATGACGATGCTCTCTGGAGCCACTCCATATGGCTAGGCGCTTGCGGGGGCACGGCACCCAGCTGCTGTGTGTTGCACTATGACGATGCTCTCTGGAGCCACTCCATATGGCTGGGCGCTTGCGGAGGCACGGCACCCAGCTGCTGTAGTGTTGCACTACGGCGATGCTCTCTATAGCCACTCCATATATCTAGGCGCTTGCGAGGGCACGGCACCCAGTTGCTGTGGTGTTGCACTACGCTGATGCTCTCTATAGCCACTCCATATGGCTAGGCGCTTGCGAGGGCACGGCACCCAGTTGCTGTGGTGTTGCACTACGACGATGCTCTCTATAGCCACTCCATATGGCTAGGCGCTTGCGAGGGCACGGCACCCAGCTGCTTGGTGTTGCACTTTGACGATGCTCTCTGTAGCCACTCCATATGGCTAGGCGCTTGCGAGGGCACGGCACCCAGCTGCTTGGTGTTGCACTTTGACGATGCTCTCTGTAGCCACTCCATATGGCTGGGCGCTTGCGGGGGCACGGCACCCAGCTGCTGTGGTGTTGCACTACGGCGATGCTCTCTATAGCCACTCCATATGGCTAGGCGCTTGCGAGGGCACGGCACCCAGCTGCTGTGGTGTTGCACTACGGCGATGTTCTCTGGAGCCACTCCATATGGCTAGGCGCTTGCGAGGGCACGGCACCCAGTTGCTGTGGTGTTGCACTACGACGATGCTCTCTATAGCCACTCCATATGGCTAGGCGCTTGCGAGGGCACGGCACCCAGCTGCTTGGTGTTGCACTTTGACGATGCTCTCTGGAGCCACTCCATATGGCTAGGCGCTTGCGAGGGCACGGCACCCAGCTGCTGTGGTGTTGCACTATGACGATGCTCTCTGGAGCCACTCCATATGGCTAGGCGCTTGCGAGGGCACGGCACCCAGCTGCTTGGTGTTGCACTTTGACGATGCTCTCTGTAGCCACTCCATATGGCTAGGCGCTTGCGAGGGCACGGCACCCAGCTGCTTGGTGTTGCACTTTGACGATGCTCTCTGTAGCCACTCCATATGGCTGGGCGCTTGCGGGGGCACGGCACCCAGCTGCTGTGGTGTTGCACTACGGCGATGCTCTCTATAGCCACTCCATATGGCTAGGCGCTTGCGAGGGCACGGCACCCAGCTGCTGTGGTGTTGCACTACGGCGATGTTCTCTGGAGCCACTCCATATGGCTAGGCGCTTGCGAGGGCACGGCACCCAGTTGCTGTGGTGTTGCACTACGACGATGCTCTCTATAGCCACTCCATATGGCTAGGCGCTTGCGAGGGCACGGCACCCAGCTGCTTGGTGTTGCACTTTGACGATGCTCTCTGGAGCCACTCCATATGGCTAGGCGCTTGCGAGGGCACGGCACCCAGCTGCTGTGGTGTTGCACTATGACGATGCTCTCTGGAGCCACTCCATATGGCTGGGCGCTTGCGGAGGCACGGCACCCAGCTGCTGTAGTGTTGCACTACGGCGATGCTCTCTATAGCCACTCCATATATCTAGGCGCTTGCGAGGGCACGGCACCCAGCTGCTGTGGTGTTGCACTACGGCGATGTTCTCTGGAGCCACTCCATATGGCTAGGCGCTTGCGAGGGCACGGCACCCAGTTGCTGTGGTGTTGCATTATGACGATGCTCTCTGGAGCCACTCCATATGGCTAGGCGCTTGCGGGGGCACGGCACCCAGCTGCTGTGGTGTTGCACTATGACGATGCTCTCTGGAGCCACTCCATATGGCTGGGCGCTTGCGAGGGCACGGCACCCAGCTGCTGTGGTGTTGCACTACGGCGATGTTCTCTGGAGCCACTCCATATGGCTAGGCGCTTGCGAGGGCACGGCACCCAGTTGCTGTGGTGTTGCACTACGACGATGCTCTCTATAGCCACTCCATATGGCTAGGCGCTTGCGAGGGCACGGCACCCAGCTGCTTGGTGTTGCACTTTGACGATGCTCTCTGTAGCCACTCCATATGGCTGGGCGCTTGCGGGGGCACGGCACCCAGCTGCTTGGTGTTGCACTTGACGATGCTCTCTGTAGCCACTCCATATGGCTGGGCGCTTGCGGGGCACGGCACCCAGCTGCTTGGTGTTGCACTTTGACGATGCTCTCTGTAGCCACTCCATATGGCTGGGCGCTTGCGGGGGCACGGCACCCAGCTGCTTGGTGTTGCACTTTGACGATGCTCTCTGTAGCCCCTCCATATGGCTGGGCGCTTGCGGGGGCACGGCACCCAGCTGCTTGGTGTTGCACTATGACGATGCTCTCTGGAGCCACTCCATATGGCTGGGCGCTTGCGGGGGCACGGCACCCAGCTGCTGTGGTGTTGCACTATGACGATGCTCTCTGGAGCCACTCCATATGGCTGGGCGCTTGCGAGGGCACGGCACCCAGTTGCTGTGGTGTTGCACTACGCTGATGCTCTCTATAGCCACTCCATATATCTAGGCGCTTGCGAGGGCACGGCACCCAGTTGCTGTGGTGTTGCACTACGCTGATGCTCTCTATAGCCACTCCATATGGCTAGGCGCTTGCGAGGGCACGGCACTCAGCTGCTGTGGTGTTGCACTACGGCGATGCTCTCTATAGCCACTCCATATGGCTAGGCGCTTGCGAGGGCACGGCACCCAGCTGCTGTGGTGTTGCACTACGGCGATGTTCTCTGGAGCCACTCCATATGGCTAGGCGCTTGCGAGGGCACGGCACCCAGTTGCTGTGGTGTTGCACTACGACGATGCTCTCTATAGCCACTCCATATGGCTAGGCGCTTGCGAGGGCACGGCACCCAGCTGCTTGGTGTTGCACTTTGACGATGCTCTCTGTAGCCACTCCATATGGCTGGGCGCTTGCGGGGGCACGGCACCCAGCTGCTTGGTGTTGCACTTTGACGATGCTCTCTGGAGCCCCTCCATATGGCTGGGCGCTTGCGGGGGCACGGCACCCAGCTGCTTGGTGTTGCACTTTGACGATGCTCTCTGTAGCCCCTCCATATGGCTGGGCGCTTGCGGGGGCACGGCACCCAGCTGCTGTGGTGTTGCACTATGACGATGCTCTCTGGAGCCACTCCATATGGCTGGGCGCTTGCGGAGGCACGGCACCCAGCTGCTGTGGTGTTGCATTATGACGATGCTCTCTGGAGCCACTCCATATGGTTGGGCGCTTGCGGTGGCACGGCACCCAGCTGCTGTGGTGTTGCACTATGACGATGCTCTCTGGAGCCACTCCATATGGCTGGGCGCTTGCGGGGGCACGGCACCCAGCTGCTGTGGTGTTGCATTATGACGATGCTCTCTGTAGCCACTCCATATGGCTGGGCGCTTGCGGGGGCACGACACCCAGCTGCTGTGGTGTTGCACTACGACGATGCTCTCTGTAGTCACTTCATGTGGCTAGGAGATGATAAGTATGTATAAGCATCAAGAGTTGAGTTAGCTTCGTTTTTTTTTCTACTCTCCTCTCGAAAGTGATGGAGTTATCGTTTTCATTAGTGTGGCAAGAAGGTCTTGAGCTGATTTCTTGAAAGGTTCAGAACTTTCGATTATTGATCGGTACCCACCAAATCGTACCTGCACCTCGACAAGTGTCTGCCTTGCTACTTCTGGGATTCGCGAGGAACTATTATTACGAGCACACAGTCACCGGTAAAATGTACGCCAATCAGCTCCAGAAACTCGCGGATGCTTTTCGAGAGAAACTGCCGAGACGAGTTTCTGTCACCTACTCTGCGATAGCGGCCCCATATAGCTAAAGAGACCCGTAGGAAATTGGAGGAGGTGGGCTGGGACACTGTTCTCCATCCCCAGACATTGCCCCCTACATCTACTACTTATTCCCCTTCCTTAATGCATTCCTAGTTATGGAAAATTTCATCAGAGTTGAAGATGTTGAAGAAGAATGTCATACGGCTCAGGGCTTTCATAACACCATTGTATTTGCTGGGAGTTGTTTTTGCTTAAATATGTATTTTGTTTTGTTTTCTCTGAAGTAGTGCGCATTTGAAGAGTAAGAATGATCTAGCTCGAGGAGGTGGAGTACGAGCAAGAATCATTCCTGTGCACTCACCCACAGAGTGTCCTAATTTATGAACAGATTCAAAAATCACTCCTAGTGCCATGAACTGCGTGGTATTCCATATGCTGCTACTTGACTATTGCTTTAAATGCTTTAATGCTGACTGTAAAGTAGATTTATTCGACGAATTTTTTATAAAATACATAGAGAGAATACGTACTGTAATCCATATTTGCACTATACACATGAACAGAGCACTGCGAAAGGTTTACTGAAGCTCATGTTTTGAATCCCTACAAAGCTGATCCTCTGTGCAAACTGAATTCATCGTTAAGGCATTGGCGTACAAGTTTGCAGAATTTACATTTTACTTCGAAAGCCTAATTACTTAGATGACAATTTACATACAATAGCTGGCACAAGCCAGAACTGTAAACATATTGGTTGTTTAGGAAAAGCAAGATTGGACTACATAATTATGAGGCGGACATCACGAATTAGACGCGGCATTGGCAGTGCAAAAAAAGCAAGTACGGCAGTTTTCGAGAAATGTGGCCTGTGCGTAGTTCCATAATTTTTTGGCTACCCTGGCTGTTACTAGCAACATTAACATTATTCAAAGACTCGTGTAATGCTACCCTCAAAACACGTTGGCAAACTCGTAACATGGTAAATGTAGTGTAATGAATTATTCTATCTTTAACTTCCTCGCTAGTATTGCTCCTAAACAAAGCCTAGACAACTGAACAACGGAAATCATAACTAAAAGAGTAAGAGTAACTAGAAATGCGACCACGTCAATGCTGTAGTACTGCAATACGTTCAGATTCCGGCCATATACATCCAGATCGTCGATTTTACCGTGTCGGATAGAGAATTCAACTGTTGACAGGAGTCTTTCCTTCAGAGGGAACGGTTTGCTAACCATCAAGGACGCTAGTCGCTTCGTTCGTACTGCGAAGCTGAAATGATCGTTTGAATATCTTTTACAACAACATCTTACTACGTATCAGGTAAAAAATTTCGAGAAGCTGGCCCTATTAGCTACGCAACTCAATAGCCATGAATTAACTCTAGGTCAAAATATTAGCATTGGTTCACATATTTGTGGCATTTAGTTTTCCCCCGAGCGGCAAATAGCTTTATCAACTATTACTTCGAAAAGGTCTTTTTCCCAAACAAAACTCTCTTTTATGGAATACGACATACCTATGATCTGAGAGAACCTGGTGAAGAGCAGCCTCGAATGTTTCGCTGTTGAAATCCTCCTTCATTATGAGTACTGTGGTGTTTTTTGCTTCCACAAGTCGTGCATTTCTGAAACTACGGCTTTAAGGTAAATGTCATAACTATCAAACGTAGAAAGCCACGTTGTTATGCCCTGTTCGCAGAGTATTTAGACATTTTTGTATTTCCAAAAGATAAACTTATTTTTAGTCGGCCTGTAATTACTTTTTTTCTTTTTTCTCTATCTTTACGCCATCAGAAAATTACTTTGACAATTTTCAAGTACTATCTCTCGTCGCAGCTCTCAGCATAGAATCGTTGCAAGAATCTTTACAGGCGACAAACTAACCATCCAGCAACAACAAATTTTCTGGAAGCTCTTGTGGGATTTTTCTAACCTCGAAAATATCACCCAAGCTCTGGATGTGATAGTCATTTGTTCAGAAAAGAAAAGATTTTTTGCACATACAAGCATTTTTGATCTGAACCTGTAGGGTCACTTCTTCACTCACCTGAATTGATCACCAAAAATAGGAACCAGGATAGACGGCTTCCCACTTCTTGTCACTTCGAGTACACTGTTCAAACCTGCGTGAGACACGAAGCACAGGAGGTTGTGGTGGTCTGCAAATTTCACTATCATATTTAGCAGATTATGGATCCCAGCTAGCTGTTCCGCTCATTTCTCCATTATGAGCCACACTTGCCATCTTTCATCTGCAAGAATTTGTACTATCTGGAACACCTCTATAATCTTACCGAGAAGAGATTGTTGTGGTAACCATGCAAACGTGTGCAAATTTGGAATCGCCGGTGCGACGTCGTCACTATCTTTTTTCCATATAAATGTAATTCTTGGGAATGCCCTTGTCACGTGGAAGATCGCCTCTCGGAAATACGGTGGCATCTGAAATAGCTTTGAAAAATTTAAATCGGAAGGCTGCGATGCGAAGAAAATAATGACCGACATCAATCGTGGGGACGACAGAACCGAAAGAAATGTAGACCACACCATCTCTGTCTTTCCTCTCCATGAGTTCTCGAAATTCCTGGAAGAAAACGAAATTTGAGAAAGAAATTCACAGGTATTAACAGCTAATGAGTGCAAGTACTCATTCCAGCGAACTCACTGTTGTTAATGGAGCTTTTTCAGGTAGCGCAATGCCACCAACGTGAACAATTTTTGCGGTAGTAGGTCGGGCGAATTCAAGGAATTCGTCAGAGTTTGACAGTAAATAATTGATTCTACGATAGAACTCCTCCTCATCCCACAATACGCCATGTCGAGTCCACATTTTCTGAAATTCTTGGGGAGATTTTGTTTTTTTTTTTTGCAAAAGCCAAGGGTGGATGAGGTACCTGATATTTCTCTAGGATTTGTAGTGAAACGAACTGTGCTATGCCAGCACTAACGAAATTGACAGTTCGCTCAAAGAAGTTCATTTCATCGGTGAGTGGTAAGAGGTAGGCTGAAATTTCAATCCAAGGATAAACATCGACGTTAGAATGATTGCCAGAATGTCTGGCTCAACATATTCGAGGGGTGGTAGTAAACCTCCTAGAACGGCGATGAAACGATGAGCAGAAGGTCGCGGTGAACTGTCAGCTCTGGTTTGCAACCATGAGCTAGCTAGGAGCTAACTGACAACTGTGGTCTTTGAATGATGAGGCACTTGCAAAACCTTCAAACCCTTAGAGGTTTCGAACCTTCACAGATGGGATACTCGCTGCGCTCGGAGTGTGCCGACATACCTCTGAACCATGAATTCGAGTGCTTGACCTTATGTGACCATTATAGCCAAGGCGGTCAGTGGATCTTTTCCGCGTAACTTAACTTTGATATGCTAAGCTCACAAATGTAATTGCGAGCCCATAAAATACGTGGGATTTAATCTGGGAAGGTGTAGGGCTCAGTAATCAAAAATAATTGTTCGCGAAACGATGAGATCTCTGTCTGAGTCTCACGCACCGCACGCTCTTTCGCTTCCCGTGTCCCCGTCGTTTCATACTGGCAGCAAATTCAGCATGACGGTGAGCTCATAGTTCAATTTCGAACTGTGAGTTTACCTGCAAGTGTGGTCCCCGTTTCGTCATAGTATTCAAGCATCATACTTGGAGAACCATGTTCGTTCCAATGAAGCTTACATTGCTCTTCCGCAGTCCACCGTAAGCTGGAAGTTAGCTGCCAGTTAACATTTATCGTTAACTGACAGTTTCAGCAGGTTTACTACCACCCCAGATTTTTCAGACCCGTCGAGATCGTACCGAAAGTATAAGGGGAGCTGGTTTGGAGGGAGGACGCAATGCCATTTTTACCTCTAGAAATGCATCAATTCTTTTCATCTTTCAAACACATTTCTGTTTCTCTAACGTCATCCCTAGCACCGTCCGCCTCTTCATTCACTTCCTAGTCAACACAAGTGTACATAAGCAGCTTATGGCTTGCAACGGATTGCAATGCTATTGGGCTGCCTTTCCTTTCTTTTGCTAGAGAATTCACTCTTGTAATTGTCTCATTTACTTTCCGCAATTTTTTAGAGGAAAACTCACTAACAAGGCACGAAACTAGGAAGCCTTGGTGCATCGAAGAACTCCGCCATTGAGTCCACTAGTCCCAGTGCAGAGGCACCAATCATGTGATCGACTCCAATTTTCTGAAAATATTGAAGTTCGTGCAGAGGACGTGCGCATCTGACAAAGTTTTTTTTTAATGAAGACGAAGGCGCGCTCGAGCACCGGCTTTACCTTTTACCATGAATAATTTTACTAACCCAGATCTCCGATGATTTTCCCATCCCACAGGTCTGATAAAAAATCGGGTTTCCAGAGCTGCCGCTAGCCTCATTTCCTAGCTAAAATTCTACTATGCAATGTAGACCTGTTACTACTCTTTCTTCTATGGTGCTCTCTCGCGCGCCTATAAAAGGGCCGCCACTGTCATTTCGAAATCATAACCGGATTCGCACGCTTCGGAAGTAGACTGCTTATGGAACGTCGCCTTAACACAGCCAAAGGTGAGCCGTCACTAGGGACACCTAACCATCCGACAAAAGCCTTATAACTATCCGATAGGGTAAGGGGAGAGGTAATGCGTTCTTGATCAATTGACGCTTAGCTGCTAATAGATACTTACTTCCGGGGGGGGGGAGGGTCGCACTTGAATTTTTTTTCTAGAATTTAGAATTCCTTTCTCATTTTCTCATTCGCTTTCTTCTAATGGGAAGTGAAATTATTTCTGCACTGCAGCAGAGCAATTCTGCGAAGAAAGGGAGCTACGGCGGCTCCCATTGGTGTTGATCTCGAAAATATTCAAAATATGTTGATCTCGAAAATATTCAAAATAATGTTGGAAAATTTTGAACTTATGAGAAAGTCCACCTACGCTGAACAACCCAAATCCACAAACAGCCAGTAGTTCGCTGATACCGGCATCGAAGTGTTCTTTACTCAACTCCTCCATTGTTCTGTTGTCACCCAGAAGCACTGAAGAAAAGGATTCCATTTATAGCTTTTGGTGCACATGTTGTATCCAGAGATTATGATGAGTGATAGTTTATGTAAATATTCAACTCACGGTCGCAGGATTGAATCTGCACTTCGGTGAGTTTACCCAACATGTCGATTTGCCGCACGACGGAGTGGCTGTTCTGATCCCAGACGTTCAGATTCATAGGATCCATACCCACGCTCACTTCTTTGGGAAGATCGAACAGAATCTGAAAACAGGAGAGGGTAATGGAGGGAGCTCTTCTTTGTGTCGCTACTGTTTCTTTTTTGCACTTCTTCGTTTTATCCTGGAATCTGCTGTTCCTTAATTTTGGTTTTTTTTTTCTGGGCATTAAGAGTCTAGACTTGCTCTCAATCATACGTTGATTTTGTAACAGCTTTCCTGAAAGCGTCTTCGTGAATTCCAGAACATGTAGCTCTCATTTCGGTGTATTTCGATTGGTAGAATGAGGCAATTTGATTTTGATTCGGTTCCTTGCACGTCATAAGTAGGGATGAACTTTGAGAAGAGCTTCAAACTAAAAATTCATAGAACTGGGTAGAACATCGAGAAAAAAGCGAAGAGACTGCCTATTCTACGAGAGATTCTCTAGTTCTGGTCATCTATGGACACTTGTAAGAAAGCTGAGAGGGGCAGACCATGACATCCAATCAGTGCACATTTCATAAAGGATAAAAGTGGAACTGTTATTCCATTCTTATTACAGAAGTAAAGTAACAAAGGAGTTGTTAACGTTTTTTCACAATTCTTGTTTTGGGGCTGAAAACTACGCCGATTGTGTGATCTTCTTGGTTTTCCCGGGACCAGGATAAGCATAAAATATTGAGAAGCATTGATAAATATTGGTCCAGAATACAGTCACATTTATTCTTTGCAGCTTACCTGTTTGGTTAACTTGGAAACGGCAGGCAGATACTTTGGCATCCAAACAGGATGTAAGACTGTCTGAAAAATACTGAGCTGGTAAAAACATGCGAATTTTAGGGGAATTGCAGTGGTGACGTTCCAGAGAAATTGTAGAGCTCCTCACCACATCATGTCCTGCTTCCTGGAGGATATCCGCGATCCGTCCCATGAACTGCATATGAGAATAGCCAAGAGGGGCCGAGAAGACGAGAATTTTGTGCGATTCGCTCACATCGACGACTAGAAACAGGAGTAGCAAGGACTTCATCCTTCCGAGAAAATTTTGCTATCTACGCTTGCGTCGTTTTGTGAAGAATTTACTGATAACGCTCTCATAGCGGACGTTCAATGGGGGTGTATCTAGTGCTAAGCACTCTCGTTATCACAAGTTTAACTCTTTTTTTTATGATTAGTCACGGCTTTTATCTCTATCGGTTCACAATTCACCTTGTGCAATTCGTTCCATCGAACAGAGTAGTTTGTACAAGTATTATAGATAGTAAAAGCGCCTCCTAAAATGTTCTCGTTTTCATTGGTTCTGCAGGAGATGGCCAGATCCACTTTGAGAGATAATGCTTGTTCAGAATTTTTCCATAGAAGATAGAAAAATTCTGAAAGTCCGCTGAAGAAGTATTTGTTAATTTTTACTTGAAAAATTAAAAAATTACGAAAAAACCTGTCTTCTTCTCGAATTTACCGTCCCGAGAAATTCCTCTGCGCTGTCAATGTAGTCGCATGAAAAACATGAAGGTTTTTCTCAGCAATTTTTTCAGCTGAACCCAGAATAAATGCAAGAGTGAATAGCTCGCACTCGTATCTTTTATAAAAAGAAGCTGCCCATTAGCAATGCATCACCATGGCTATTTTCCACGCAGTTTAGCCTCATCCACCTCTCACTGTTTCTGTTTCCAGCCACTGATGTCACACAAAGGGTGTACTATTTCACTACTTTTGTGTCACAAGCTGGTGGGGCATCAGATTGAATGTACTTACAGGAACAAGAGAGCAACAGATTCGCTCCATTCGTACTTTTTCTAGCATTACCTGACTGATCTGAAGAAAAAAACTAAATTGCTGTTATGTGAGTGTATCGTCATTGCAAACTCATCTTGTAAAAAAAACTGAAAATAAGCATGGCACTGCGGTCGAGACGAAATAATTCTCGTCAGCAGAGCTCTAAAAATCATTTTCTCAGTTGTTCTTACCCTCAATGCTGTTCCAAACTATGTAAAGAAGATTTATTGCCAATAAAATCGCAACCCGTAAATTATCACTTCCTATGTAAAACATGCCTACAATACATACAAAAATGCAACTAATTTTGCTTCACCTTCGAAATAACCACAAATCTAAGGAAAAATCTCGTGCTAAAGTAGAAGCTCTCTAATAGAAATGCAAGTAAAACTACTGCGGCTGCGAAGACGTCTAGTCCAAAGTACTGCACAAAACCCATCCGATAACCGTAGACGTCGAGGTCGTGAATTTTCCCATGCATGGCGGAGAATTCAACAGTGGATAGGAGACGTTCCTTGAGGTTGAATGGCTTCTTCTTCATTAGCGAGGCAAGGCGTTCGGCTTTTTGCAGATATCTGAAGACAGCCATGCTTATTAACTTGCTTCAATGTCGTCATTTTCTATTGTACAGCCAAGAAAACCCGTAGTTGGGGCCATTTCGGCTAGCTATGGGGCAGAATTCTGGCAATGGAGGCCTTGAAAAGCCCAAATGATTGAAAAATTACGGACTTTCATTAACTTTAGGTAGCACATGCCGAAGTCGTATGGATAACATTCACAAGTTATTAGCTAGAGAGTTGAAATAATCATGATAACCGCAGATTTTCTTTGTTATAGCAGGAACTGTGCGACTGGATAGCTACAGTGGTTTGCCACCAAAAAATTAATAAGTCAGGTTCAGATTATTAGTTTGAAACACCACATCGCAAAAAAATTTCGTTCAGGAATTCTCTCACGAGCCTATTATGTAAAAATTGTGGCTACCACTCGAATACTCGAATTATTCGGAAAGTAGTTCCTGTTCACGGCCTTTCAGTTTATTTCTTACCATTTTTGAGTGCATCTAACAAGGAGAACTTACTTTTTATCCTCCAGAGTCCTACGAAGAGCATCTATAAATCCCTCGCTCGTGAACGACTCCTTCCCGAGTACTATCGCCGATCCCTTTCGCTCAACAAGTTTCGCATTTCTGTGCTGATCACCAAACAACGGAATAAGTATAGCTGGCTTGCCACTTCTCGTCAGTTCGAGCACACTGTTCAGGCCACCATGTGAGACGAAACAACGCAGTTTTGGGTGAGCTGAAAAGGAGTATGTATACACTACTTAGGAATGTGGAAGGAATAGTTGCCAGCATCTTACGAAGGAGAGCAGTTTGCGGTACCCAGTTGGTGGTAAATAGGTTAGGCATCTTAGGTACTGCATCTTCTTTGTCGATCTTCCAGATGAATGTGTATTCCGGGAAGTGAGAAACAGCTTCCAGGATTGCCACACGCATGTTTGCTGGCATCTGAAAAAGTTGTATTTGTTTATGCCAATTGAACTTAATTTAACATGTGTAAGCCACGTATTTTTTTTCAAATTGGAAGATTTTTGAATGGAATCACTACTAGTTCCCTAAATGCTACTATTAGTTGATGAGCGAGAGCGCTTAAGATTTAGGATTCTTTATTAAGTTCTTCCTTCAAGACACTTTCTTGAGTTTTTGATCTGATTATGTCTTTATTTTTATTTTTTTTTTCATTTAAGAGGACATTACAAAACGTCCACGCAACAGAAATTTTCACAATGATTTCGATAACAGTTTCAGGAATTGTTGCAAACCAAGTGGTGTCAAATCCGAGCAGTCAAGGGGAGGGATGGCTCAAATCAGCCGGTGTCGACAATGTCAACTTAATTTCATAATTTTTCTCTCGTCTACCATACCGTAATCTATCTATTTTCATGTTCGTCAGAGGCCCGAGACTGAAGCAACAAACAACGCGCCGGCCGCACTTTCCCAACGACATCTGGTTTATCAGACGGTTCCATCTCCGCTAGAAGCTGCGGCATTTCAAATAAACCGAGCCGTATAAAGAGCACTCGGCTCTGGATGGCATTCATCAAGCGTACAAGGGACGGACGGTCGGTCCCTTTTTCTAGATTTCCATTCACTTGACGCTAGAATCACTTTTCTTGTGCCTCGCTAGACGACGGTAGAATCACTTTTCCAGTGTCTCTCTAGATGATAGTAGAATCACCTTTCCGTGTCTCTCTAGATGACAGTAGAATCACTTTTCCAGTGTCTCGCTAGCTCAAGTTTCAGGTGCCTTAACATTTATGTAGCATACAGGTTTCTTGAAGTAATCTAATGTTTCACTTAATCGCTGTCACTTATCCTCTGGCAATCAATCAATCGAGTAATCTCATTTACGGATTTTCACTTAACCATCACTCAAGTTTTCATTGCTTCACTTAACTCATGTAATTTTCACTTAGCCATCGCTTGAGCTTTCATACTTCACTTAACTCATGCAATATTTCACTTAACCATCGCTTGAACTCTCATTTAACCCATTTTGATTTGTTGTGTTGTATTTGTTCTTTTATATGTCAGATATCGTTCCTATATTTCTATATAAAGTTTTAGTGACCCAAGTTTGAGGTAATCGCCTACTTACCGCGTGGACGTGATTTCATCACGTTGGCGAGAAAAACTAGCAAGTGTACAAATTCGTTTTAGCCGGAATGTTTCTTCCAAAACAAAAGAACAACATTTCTGGATCAGCTCGTGCGTTATTGGTTCCTCATGTACAAGCACTCACATGGCCAACGAGATGTGAAGAGTGGCTTCCATTCTCGTCGGAAAACACAGGAAACCCTTATCTCATTTTTTCCCATAAGCAGTGGACTTACCTGAACAGTCGGTGCATTCGAACCAAAAGAAATCAACACGACACCCTTGCTGCCATTACGCCCCATCACTGTTCGGAAATCCTGAAAAACAACCATACTTTAAAGAGTAAAAGACTCGGAAATCAAAGATAATCTAACCTCCGGAAGTGTCGCAGCCTCAGGCAGTGCAATTCCACCGACGTGTACGAGTTTTCCCGTACTTGGCAGAGCAATGTCAAGAAACTCATCGGAATTAGAAAGCACGTAGTTAACTCTGTTGTTAATGAGCTGCTGCAGGTTGGTGTCGAGACCATACCGCGAGAAAAGGCGCTGAAATGGCAGCATTATGTCAGCAGTGGCTAAGGTTACATCAGCTACTGACCTCGTAGCTGTGAAGGATATGTTGAGTTGCTAGCCACACTATGTTATGCAGGAAGAAGTTCACGAATCTCTGTGGGAACGTCATCTCTTGAAGGACGAGAGAAATGCTAAAGAAAAGGGAAAGTTGAGGGGTGATGCTGTGAATACTGGAGATAAATTACTCACAGGGCACAAAACTTGGCATCGTTGGTACTTGGACAAATTCATTCATCGAGTCGAACATGCCTACAGCTGATGCGCCGATCACGTGAGGGATGTCGACCATCTGAAGACTGAGGATTGAACATTTTGCTAAGGAAACCTCTGTTTAAAGCTGAAATACCTCGAAAAGCCCGAATCCACAAACAGCGAACACTTCTGTGATGCCCACATCGAAACGAGCGTTTTGAAGAGTTGTCATGGTATAGTTGTCCTGTAGTAGATCTAAAAATAGATAAATTAGGGTCTTTCGAGCAGTTTCAAGAGTGAATGCAGAACTTGCTGCCATAGAAAGATTGCTTTGGACTCCTTCATAGACTTTCTTGCACTTTTCGTGCGAACATAACCACGCCCACTGAGAGGATTGACACTTACATTCACAGGAGTCCTTTTGCAAATTCGAGAAAGACATGATCATCGCCAGTCGATCTCTAATCGAATTGCTGCCCATCTGCCACAAGCCAAGCTCTCTGCGGTCGAACCGCTGGCGCATCGTCAATGGTAATTCAAGTACGTGCTGAAAATAACACTAAGTCATATCTTTTCCACAACGACAGGATAATGAACAGTTTCATGGGCGTTATTTATGTTTTGCGGAACATTGCCGTTGTCAATAAATTTTCCTGGGAGAAAATATCTTAGACAACATGTACAATTTCCTGGGGAATCAGTGATAAAATTGTCGGGGTATGCAAAATGGCCGTAAGAAGGGGTGCAAGAAGTTTCGAATTCCCTCGTTTGCAATCGAACAGTAATTTAGTACAATATAAGGGCAATTTATATTGGATGCGTGCGACTGACGCGCGTGCGTCTATATGATGAAGAATAGGGTACAGTCGTATTGCAGTCGCATCGCAGTCGCAGCTCAGACGCGCGCGTTTACGGCCTCGCTGCGGCCGCGCGTTCTTTTCATTGGGAATGTGCATGTCGTGCTGACGGTCTTCATGGAAAATCTCTTTCAAATGGATGCGTGCGAGTGATGCGCAAATGACGCACGCAGCTAGTATAAACATCGCATGTGTACTGACTGCAGGATGCCCCACTTCTAGCGATTTTTCACCTAAAACGATCATTCTGTACTTCACTCCTAACTACTAAAGGCAATAAAAGAACGGCTGCTCACCTGCTTGGCCATCTTGGACACAGCGTGAGCGTGGTCTAGTTGAGAAAGCGGATGAAGAACAGTCTGAAGAATAGTCAGTAAAGAAAGGACCCATTTCAAATCTTCTATGGGCCTGGAATTTCCAGAAACCCAGTTCATGGACAGAACAGACTACCTACCACGTCATGGCCAGCTTCTTGCAACCTATCTGCGATTTCACCCATAAATTGCATGTGAGAGAATCCCAACGGAGCGGAGTACACTAAGATCTTCAGAGCCTCAACAGAGGTGGAAAGCGCAGTCATAATTAGGAGAAGCCTCATACTCTGAAAAGTCCAGGTGTCATGAGTCAAGTCAACCAACGTCCAGTTATGATCTGAAACAAGTACAAGAACCAAATAACACAGATAAGCACTGTATAGTAAACCTCTTGTGGTGGGTACTAATGTGTCCCTTAAATACAGTAAGCTTATCTGGTTTTTTGTAGAGTCAGTTACGTACATACGTAAGTGGACAGAGTTCAACAACAACTTCTGTGCGTAGACGACGAGGAGAAGCACGTCAATTCAAAACAGCTTCGATCTTCGAACCAGTGGGTCATTGAGAATCATGTTTTCCTTTGATAGTGGTTCAAAGAGCTTCTGACACACTACGATTTGCCACTTTGATTGGGGATTGGGTCCATGCTTCATAAATGCTTTGAAACCGGTTATATCCATCACTATTTCACTGCCTTTGACCGGTAACTCCTTTAATCTTTATCAGAATTCAAGTGGAACAGTTCTCAGTGCTTCATTCCCACAATGAGAAGTCGCGCTAGACCATAGTGGGGCACTGATACTGGCACTGGCGCTTGAAACTTTGAAAATTTGACATTTCTATACCAATAAATTCAATAGTTTAAAAGCTTGTTTTCATTTCTTTGCGAAAAACTATAAGGAGCAAAAATCAGTCTCGCATCAGAGATTAGAAAGAGCAATGTCTTCACTATGGAAAATTCACGTGAAGAACATGCAGTTATAGGTGCACCTCCTTGTATTTACTTTTTACTATCAACCCTCGATACTTAAAAAAATCAATCTGTACTACATTTGAAACAACCTTTGCAGCCCCTATGACATTTTTACTTATACAGCAGCAATGCACACATTGTTGGGATTTGCTGCTGCTCTGTGTTATGTGATATTGCACTGTATATACTCTCACTTGCAATAAGAATGGCCGCTTCAAACCAATGCATAGTAGCAGCAGGATCATTCTCATACCATCAAGTGCTGCAGTAGGGCCGTTGTATAGTAACTCGCGCATCCAGTAAGAAGGTTGTACACCACGGCTTCATTTTCCGAAGTTTGGAATCTCCTGGTGTTTGCTTTTACCTTTTCCCAAACTTTTTTTTTTCTGGAGCATAGATTTTATACTTCTCCAGACCTAGTATTCACGTGAGATATATCTGGGGTGGTAGTAAACCTCTTGAAACGATGAAGCAAAAGTCACAGTTGACCGTCAGTTCTATTTTGCAACCGCGAACAAGCTTCGAGCTAACTGACAACCGTAGTCTTGGGCTTGCATGCATCATTGACATTACCCAGGGTAAATATCTGTGTTGATGAAGGGTAAACTTGAACACGTTGTTGGTGTTAACACCTTTACCTCGGGTAATCTCAATTATGCATGCGGCCGCTGAATGATGTGGCTTATGTAAGAGAACCTCAAACCAACCACCAGAGGTTTCGAACCTTCAGCCATGAAATACTCGATGTCCTCAGGATATGCTGACATACCTCTGCATCACAGATTCTAATGCTGACGGAATTTTGTGACAATTATAACCAAAGCAGACAGTGAACCTCTCGGCGCATAACCTAACCTTGATGTGTTGAGCTAGAAGGGATATAATTCAGTATCCATGAAGTATGTGAGATTTAACGTGGGAAGATGTAAGGCTGAGCAGTCAAAATCACCCACTAGGAAATCGGAGTCATCCTCTACCTAAGGCGGAAGGTCAGGTGATCGAGATGGTGATAACGTCGGTCGCTGCGTGTATCCGGTATGGCGTCATCATAGAAAGGTAGTAAGTGCATGCTTGACTGTCTGTAACGATGAACTGAACTATGAGCAAAAAGTCCTCTGGAGGATTTTTTTCGCGGAACGACCAGGGCACTGCCTGTGTCTCATGCGCTCCACACTATTTCGCTCCAGTTTCCTCGCCGTTTCATAATGGCAGGACGCTCAACGTGACGGTAAGCTCACAGTTCGATTTCGAGCTGAGAGTTCACCTGCAAATATGGTCCCGGCTTCCTCCTTATGGGCTTCGTCGTTCGTCTGATATGGTTCTAATTATCGTATTTAAACACGATAATTAGAACCATATTTATCTATTTACCTATTTATTAATTTGTATATGTATTTATTTGTACGTAGCTATATCACGCTGATTTACAGATGCAATGTCAGGAGTTCAAGTACAATGCATAAAAAATTCGGAGACAATCGTAGCTGCCTGGAAGGTACGAATGACTCAATTGTGTTAGTACAATATATACGTACGTAGTAAATCAATATGTAGAATAGTTGAGGTACTTGTCTACCTGTCCTTCATATTGTCTCAGTGAAAATGGCAGAGCGAATTTCTGGGAGAATCTTTTACAAATCGAACCAGCTCTTTGCGTGGAGAAGTTGGAACGTTAGGTACTTCTTGCTGTGGGAAATTATGTCTTAAATGGGCCACCTCTTGTGCAGGAAGTGGATAACCTGAAAAACTCATCCACTGAAAGATGATTCTTGCCGCTGAAAATTTTATAGATCATAACAAGATCATGCTTGATTCGTCGAGCAGCTAGAGAAAGAATTCCAAAAGTTTGACTTCGAACAGGAGCCGAAAGATTATTGGCATAGTTATACCCATGTAGTCTTATCCAGAGCCTTCTAGTAAAGCTGTTTGAACAGATTCGCGTCCCATAATGGTGTTTTTAGACTACGGATTGAACCCGGTGATGCCATATTCTATTAGGGCGTCGAGTATGAAATGTCCGATTTTATAAGCGGTCAGTTTGACAGTCTCTATCTTCGAAGATTTACTAGATCTCTTCTCATCTTCACTTTCACTATGAAGGTACATCCTCTTCCTTTCAAAATCACTCCCTGGGTTTTTGATCAGGTTTCGAACTTTTGTTTGAAAGCATTTCATGCAGAACTACTCAAAGACGGAAAATCGTGTCGTTTTGGAACATAGGTTCCATTTTCCAGCCATTAGAGCTGAGAAAGCTGAGAACATCAGAGTTGTGTTAAGAGACACTTGACTAGTAAATGCACTGAACAGCGCTTGCTTGGGAAGTTCCGCTAAGGTGACATGAAGCTCCAAAATGAGCCTTGTGACGTACCTGGATATCGATGAGCTGGAAGCCGTAGTCGAAGCGGATAGGTGTCAAACTAGGTGAGCGTAAGCAGCAAGGTGTGACCTTTATAATCCATTAATATTTAGGTACTAAAGGCAATATGACCATTAAAAGTGGTTCGGTTAACGAATTTTTCCCAGTTTGACCCCCAAAAATGGGTGCCGTTTTTTGACCATTTTTCACAAATCCGCGCTGCTTAAGTCAGAGGAGCAGGGGTGAGGACCCACCTGCCACTCACTGTACTGGGCAAACCTTGCTCTATATGACCAGACTCCTTTCAGGGATTAGCTCACTTCTTGCTAGAAAAAATGTTCAATTTTCAACATGATGTTGGAAACGCTCTTCGCCATTTGGTTGCTACTAGATTTCCACGTTTCCAAGCTGTTGGCGCAGTCAAGCTGCAGTTAAGATGGCAAGGCTGTGGGGATAGCATAAGAGCATATCCGGATATCTTATACTGCATCTTGCTTTAGAAACAAATGCCGAAATCTTCTCATCCAAAATCGGACATTTCATAATGTTTGTTTTGTTTTTATTCCATAATTGACGACCTAATAGTAGAATAGGTCGCACACAAGATTTGAAGGATAAAGATAAAGGACGATTGTGACACTGTCTATCACGTCGCACTGGCGGTGCCTCACTTTTCTTTGGAAGTACGTTGTGACGCTGTTATTTAGTTACTGGTTTGGTTAGTCATTCGACCACGTTTTATGTCAATTGATGTAAGCCAAATACGATGTAGAGGTCCTGAAAAAGGTATGACATTACCGAAAGCTACCCAAAAAGCTTTCCATATGAGACTTCAGCAAAAATCGAAAACGTGGCTTTGTGGAATCTCTCTTCCCAGTTTAGGATACTTTCAGGAGATGGTTTAACATGTCCAGGATCTTTCCAAAGGCGATATTTAGGAGGCGCGTCTTTCAAAAATCAGTTTTTTCCCCGTTTGATACACAAATGCTCTTCTAATTGAAGTCGAAAACAGTCAAATTACTGCTTTAGACCTACATGCATTTGAAACCGCCAAAATGGAGAGTGGTTTTCAAAACAGAACATTTGAAATCTCTCTGATCCTGCATGTACTACTCTTACATAAGATGAAATAGACGAATTAATGGATAAAGAAAGTCTGCAATAAAAACCGACAAATCTTATGTATTCCGACTTTTCACCCAGAAGTAATAAAAATGGCATTACAGAAGGAAAAGAACGAAGGTATTAACTAGAACGGGTATAATTCTCTGCACTGCAAAAGGTTGCTCCCGGTGAGGCTCGAACTCACGACCTTCAGATTATGAGACTGACGCGCTGCCGACTGCGCTACGGAAGCACGTTGTGCGCGTGTTTGTAAAACTTTATAATTCCTTTGTCATCATACGGCAAACAACAGAAAAGCACGAACCTACAAAGAATTGGAGAATTTATGTATTCTATGATCTAATAATTCGTTTTTTTGTAAATTTTTTTTCGTGGAAAATTGATCCGAATAGGGAAAACGTTATTATCGAAACACTTGAAGCAGAAAGTTTTTTCTCCTCACCCTTTTTTCCTCTGTTTTCGTATTTAGGGCAGAGATGATACAACGAGAAGTAGAGAGGAGGTTGAAATGTCGATGTCTGCAGCGGAGCTCCGCTTCTGCTGTTTTTGAAAACTGACCGAGAGCTTGAAAACCAATTAACTAAACAGCATAATAGTTAATTAAACAGCACTGAGAAGCTGTGAAATACTATTTCCCTGTTTTCTTCTAATTTTCATTCCTATCAGTATGTTAGTTTCAGTCAGTCTGGTCATCTGGTCACAGCTTTCACGAGTTGAATTCGCTAGAAATTCCAGAAAATGTTAGGTGCCATTGTATTTCCTGGGAAATGCACCCGATCGGGGGGTTAGTGAGGGCGTCTGAGTTTTTGAACCTTATTTTTTGCTTGTTTATAACGATTCTACCGAATATATTATTTATTTTACATACTGCAGACTACTGCATATCGTGAAACGGGTAAACTTTGTGTCCCCCATTCCCCACAGTTTATATTACTTTGCCAACCTCCACCAAATCTGTGGAAATTAGTTGATTTGCAGTTCAAGAGTTGATGGGATAATCCTCATCATTAGGCCTTTTTTTTCTAAAATTCCTTTTCTTAACTCTTTTTTCAATGTCTAGTGTCCTTCGCCTCAAAAAGCGTCCCGACCATAACTTCTTCAGCATCACCACCTCTTAGGATTCATCCTGACGAATTTAGTTGTGCCCATTCATAACATGAACAACACACTAACAAAGGAGGGAATAATTCATCTTCAAAATCATTTCAAAACACAATAAAACGCTCAAACCGTGTTTTCATATTTACAGCGAATCTATATATACACAAAAAAGGAAGGAATGAGGGTTATGGATCACTTAAGAGCATGTTAAATCTCGATGAAATCTTAGAATATGCTTAGAGATACTGCTAGTTAGAGATTTAATCTGTTAAAGGGAGTTAGTGACCCTCAGAGACCAATTTGTCGTAGGCGTCCAGCGTTAGGAAATCGCTCATGTTCTCTTCGAGGGCGAATTTCTCGAGGAGCTCGGCTGCTTCAGGAAGTCTGGAATGAAATATTGACTTTTCTTGGCAAAAAAAAACATTTCTATTTTTGTGAGTCAAAAAAAAACATCAAAATTACCTGCTGACAACCGATCCTGCGCGGATCAAACGCCTCTCAGTCTCAGCGGCGATGGTCTGCTTGACAAGCTGAGCGTCAACAGTACGGCCATCTGGAAAAATGAGATCGCAGCCTGGGAATCGCGGCGATTCCCACCTAATCGCACCCTCAGAACGTACCTTCGAGTCTTGCGTCGTGCCTGAGCCATTGCCAGAGTTGGGCACGGCTGATTTCTGCAGTGGCAGCGTCTTCCATGAGGTTATAGAGAGGGACGCAGCCGACACCGCGGAGCCATGAGTCCAGATATCCTGGAAATATCAATTTTTGAAGATTCGAAAACTCCTCAATCGGCGCAAGGCTTACCTAGTGTGACGCTAATGTTATGCCTGAATCCGGCCTCGGTGCGGGTTCCTTCTGGGATAGCGGTTAGATCTTCCTTAGTTGTTAGGAGGCTTTCAAGCTGAAGAAAGTTCAAGGATTTCAATTCTGATAGATTGTCCAGTTATGGTGGTTTTTTTCTGCAATTACGTACTTGTTTGTGCAGTTGGTTAGGCGTTGGCATACATTCATCAAAGACTTGGCGAGCAATAGAAACCAATCCAGGATGAGCGACCCAGGTGCCATCGTGTCCTGAAATTCTTTGATCTCCAACTTCCCAAGCAAATCTTGACATAAAGAGGCGGACAACTCGTCCAAAATCCCATCGAATTCTTATACTTCAGCGCCCCAACTTACCATCAGTCGCTTCTCGTTCCTTATCTTGTCGTACCAGTGAGAGTGCCTTGCTGTTAGCGACCTAAACGTACTAGTTACTTTCTCTGACGACCCTCTCAGGTAATTTGACAATTTCTGGAGAACAGGATAGGCAATACGTTAGTAGTAGCCCTGTAGAGGCTGTGCCAGAGGCGCGAATGTTTAGGAAAAGAACCAAAGGAAAAGCTGAGCACAGATGTGCCAAGGTAAAGCCTTAGGAAACCACGTATGGACGCCTGAACCTCTTTTGGGAAGCTTTTTTTTGGGAAAAGCAGAAGAGAAACGAAGAGGAAAAAATTGAAAATGTTGGGCAGAAGAAGCGAAGCACGTAAGCACATGGTTAATTGTACGTCGACGGTTCAGCGTCGGAATTCTTTCGCTCCGACGAACCGCCGTCCTCCAAGGATTCAACAAACCTCACACTGTTCTCGTGACATGTGATAGAATATGGCGTTTCCGTAGCGGCACACCTGCCATCGCTGCATATCACTTTGACTTTTCTAGTTAGTCATAATGCAATTGTAGAAAACCAAAAAAAAAATCCAGAAATTTTTCGGAAATGTTTTCGGCATTTTCTGAATGTTTTTGACCAGTGGATTTCACAAAAAAAGAATTCTAATAACTTTTCAACATAAAATATTATGCTCTATCGAAAAGTATTGCGCCATTCTCACCTCATCGTTCTTGATCGGGATCTGAGCCGCCATTCCACCCATCGCATGGATACCTCGTTGATGGCAGGTCTTGATGCAGAGAAGAGAGTAGGCTCTCATGAATGGGGATGTCATGCCTAAATAAGAAACAATTAAATACCGTTAGGGAACGATAGAGGCCCCAAGACTATTACAACAATACCACCTTATCGCAGCAATTTGTGGCAATCGCAGCAGTCTTTAGCAGCCAGCTGCTAACAGAATATTCATGAATATCTGTATCGCAATGGTTATCCCAAGATATATGAAGCTCAGGATGAATTAAAATGAATTGGAATGCAAGCGATAACAAGAGTGATAAAGATATTTATTGACTTTCCATCGCTGCAATCGCGGCTGTCGCAGCGACTGACCACGCACATCAGGGAATCCCCGCGATTACACAGTCGCGACTTCGCTTCCGCATGATTGTTAATAAGATAATCGCGATTTTAGTTCCGCATAAGTTAGATCCCTCGATATATCAGTAATCGCGGCCAAGTAATCGCGGCGCGAACCCGCATCATAGATTTTCCAATCGAGCTATGACGACCATTTGATGCTTAGGCATCCTTTTTCGTGGCAATGCTGACTTGTTTGAGACTGCATTAAATCGCAGCGATTAGATGCATCGTGCTGTGGCAATCGCAGGCACCAGCTGGCACCGCTCTAAGTTCATGCTCAGTTAATCTAAGGGCATCCCTAGGCAATCGCTACGATCGCCGCGATCACCAGTTTGAGCAACGCGATCTTCAACGATGACATCAAATTGGAAACAGTCCAAACGAAAATCGCAGCGATAATTTGCATCGTGCCGTGGAAGTACTACGCGAAAATGAAACGCGATAGCCGATGCGTATTTTTTAACCATTATCACTGCCACCCCAGGTCGATTTTCATTCACTTTGAACGGAAGAAGTGTACTTGATACCCCAAATGGATAAAGATAGCCACTTACCAATCTGGAATCTATCCGGGAGAAGGAATTTTCTGTGATTCTGGAATGTCTTGATGTAGGAGAAGATGTAATCCCATCGGCCACAGTTCAATCCAACGATGTAGTCCTTCAGCTCGTAGATGATTTCGTTCATCTGAACAGCTTTCACTTTCAGTCGGTTTCCAAAGAAAAAATTCTTAGAAGTTTCTAGAAAAAACTTACTTGGAAGCTAGCTAATAGATGCTCGATCAGCACTGTACACTTGATCGTGCCCTTGGGCAGGTTCAATTGCTGCTCGGTGTACTGGAACACCTCAGCCCACAACTTGGCCTCTTCGGCGCTCTGTAGCTTTGGCAAATAGAAGTATGGTCCGCTTCCTTTGTCCATGAGGGCCTGGAAACGAGGAGAACTTGGTCAGAAGGTCCTGAAACGCCTAAAAATGCTTCGGCATACCCTTGCGTTATGATAGACGAACAAGCCGAAGTCGAACAGTGATCCAGAGGTAGGCTTGTTGTGGATCAGCACGTGTTTCTCAGGAAGGTGCCAGCCTCTTGGACGAACCTTCAGGACTGCAAAATGTAGTGCTTATTTTGGGAAAACGGCAGTAAATCCAGAAAATTTCTACCAGAGGTTTCCTTGTTCAATGTGTACTCCTTCTTCGTGGTTGGATGCACATAAGAGATGTTGTTCCTGACAGCGTCGTAGAGATTGATCTGTCCATCCAGCTGGTTCCTCCATGACGGGGTGTTGGAGTCCTCGAAATCGGCCATGAAGACCTGTATGGGTTACTTTAATGGAACTGTTCCAGAATTCCCCAGGAAAAGTCTTTCGCCTACATTGGCTCCAGAGTTGAGGGCATTGATAATCATTTTCCTATCTGTGGGTCCAGTGATCTCTACGCGGCGATTCTAGAAATGGAAGTATAGACAGGAGGAAGATGCGGAAACCAAACTTTGCGTCTCTGACCTGAAGATCTTCGGGAATTTCAGCTCCCTTCCATCCCTTATCGTCTCTGATTTGGGCGGTATCCGAGGCGAAGTCCGGGAACCACGCTCCTTCATTGATATCTGAAAGAAAATGTAATACTATGGGTTACCCTCGGGTTAAGTAGGTCCACCCACGGTTAAACCACAATCCGTAAATTTAAATTTAGCAAATTAGAGTTCAAAATGTCTACATACAAAAGGAGATAATACTCTTAACATATGCACATTCCTAGCGCTTAGGAATAAATTGTTGTGAATCGAGTGAGAAAGTGCGACCTAAGCCACGCCCCTACGAGAAAACCATACTCCAACGCCGTTCTGCAACCTCATAAATCTGGGAATTTGATGCATTCTCAGGGCCGAATAAAATACGACTAGCATAACTAATTTAATTGTTAATTCAGAACTTCATCCAAAAAAATCGAAAGTTAAAAGAAGGGAAAGCCCTAAATCCCCTCTATCATCCTTCGAGAGTTGCATTTTCCCCTCTTTTTTATTTTGAAAATATAAAATTTCGACTTATTCACAATCAAATTTCCGAAATCGAAGTTATCTAATACATCATTCGTGCGCAGGTATAAAAGTAGTGTGTGCAACTGCACAAAAAACCACCAACCCTTCTGCATGACTACTCTCTTCTTCAGCAGCTTCCTACGCTTCTCCTCGAACTTCTTGTTCAAATCCTTGATAAAGCGAAGCGCATCCGGGGTGAGGATCTTCTCATCTCCAGCCAAAGTCGGTGCGGTAAGCTGAAGGGACCAGTTCTTGCCTTTCAAACTTTCATCCTCAACCCTTTTCAGCCACCAGTACTCACCGTCATAATCTCCTCATCCTCGCTGCTGGCAGTGGCGGTGAAGAACTGCGCCTCCTCAGTAGATCCAGTCAGAGCGGTTGTGCTAGACTGTCCACCAGTGACAGCGTTGGAAATATGGTCGAAGTAGCCAGTACCGACTTCACGTTGGTGTTTGACAGCTGAGTAACCGTGCCTGAACAGATACAAACCATTAATTCCCTATTTTCAGGAGGAAAATAGGACATCTCTCACTTTTCAGCCTCAAACTCCGCCTCCTGCAGTTGAGAGTACGCCAGCATTCCTTTATCTTTGTAGTTTCTAGCTAGGTCGAACATACTGTAGCTGTTAGCGTGGAACCCAGCCAAAGTGATGAACTGGTACTTGAAGCCGAGAGCGCCAAGCTCCTAAAACACGTGAAGATCAAAAATCAAAAAAAACCAACTACAACTACGAGAAAACGAACCTTCTGGAACTTCTCCATCTGTGCTGGGCTGAGATGTTTCTTCCAGTTGAAGGACGGTGAGCAGTTATAGGCGAACATCTTGTCTGGGTAGACCTTAACCCCATATCATTGATATTTGCTAACCCTCGAAGGTTATCAAGGGATCACTAACCTTTCGGACACCTTCAGAGAATTCCCTAGCATCCGCGATTGTCGGATGACTGGTTTCCATCCAAATAAGGTCACAGTATGGAGCATAGTTAATAGCACGTTCAATACAGTACTGTAGTGCTGTGGAGTCCTTCAGTCTAAAAATACATGTAACCTTGATGCGGATCCGGGAAGTCCGAGGAAGATATTTGCTGCTTCTTCCAAATTTCACGCAAGATACAGTGCCGCTCAATCACTTCTGCACTACAGAATACCGCCCATCTGGACTACCGCGACGCGCCACCAGGATTGCCAGTATTACTTAACATCTAGGAGTGCGAGTAAGTATGTTCTATCTCTCGAACCATGGGAGAACTACCCCATAAATTATGGAAATACAAGAAAAACTCATGGGCAGAGTCACATACACTATCTACAGGTGGATTCAGTAACCGGGACCCAGTTGCCCGCGCTATACCACAAGCGGTGCGCCTAGTCTTCGTGAGGGCTAGTAAATTCAAGAAAAGAATTCCGATCAACAGAATGAAGTAGGCGGTGTATTTGGACGCAAAAGACAGTCAGACTGTCGCACTGGTTGTGCTGCGGCGAGTGCCACCTAACCATAGGCGGACAACTGCCATCGGCTCGCCACGCGTGCGCGACGCGTGTAGCGTTTTCGACAACAGCTGGAGATACGAATAGGTACAGAAAATTCTACTTTATTCAGGGATTATCGGTGAATTTCATGAGAGTTTGCTGTTGCTACACAAGCAAAATATTAGAGTGAAGAGCAAACCACGCAAAAAAAAATCTCAAGAATCTGAAGCCTCCGAGTGTCGTTCACTGATTCTTTTACATACATCACACAAAACAAGACTACTGCTATACTCCTAAAGAGAAGCCTACGCTTTCGATAGATACAGCGCAGTTACAATAGCTTTGGTGCATATCGATTGTGGGCGGAGCGTCACTGGCGCTGTCGCCGGCTCGTAATCAATTCGTATTGAAACCATTGTTGCAGCGCAAGAATGAGAGAAGCCGCTATATTCCTTAACTTAAAGAGTGTAGCGACAGCATAAGATAGATAGCTTTGCCAAGATAAATCGTCACATAGGTTACCTTTTTACTTAAAATGCTTTAACCACGTAAAGCACTATATTTTTCAGCTTTTGCACAATTCCAAAGTCTTCACTATGGGACCATCATTTCTAGGAACGGACCAAGACCTGCAACATGCACAGAAAAATCTGTTTGCTCACCTATAGAATCCTTCTACAGTTCGTCCAGCAGCTCTATCAATGAATGGATGGTCTCGTTCATCGACGTCACTGAAAACCATCAATTTTTTCTGGGCTAGGTATCCCTCCAGAGAGTTCAACCCTACCTGGTTAGCAGCCGGCTGGACTCCGCATCTGTCCTGGCGACAATGATTGTCGGCGCTCCGCAGACGTCGGCAGCCAGACGAGCGGCGTTCAGGTGGCGGATGTGTTGAGCGGTGGGAATGAGTACTTTTCCTCCCATATGACCACATTTCTTCTCGGATCCTAGCTGATCTTCGAAGTGGACACCAGACGCTCCGGCTTCGATGTAGGCCTGTAATTAGTAGAGGTCTACACTTTGTTAGTAATTAAAACCAGGAGAATCTCTTTTAACATGTGTAGTATCAGACACATAAATGAATAAAAGGAAACCCCTAGAAATACTTTAAAAAATGAAAATCCCTCAAATCAGTGCAGAAATCCCGTGTACCCAATGAATATACCTTCCTTTACCAGTTCATTTTCGATTTATTTCGACAGTATCAAGGATTTGGGCTGGTATAAGTGATTTTTAAGCAACACAGCCACCTTCCACGACTAGCTATCTGCTGAATTTCCACTTTTTGATCAGAGATGTCTTTGGATGTGTAGCTCCAATGTGCTATCCTCCTGGGCCGCATGCATCATTGAGATTACCCAGGGTAAACTTGGCAAAACCTTGAAATTTACCCATCCCAAGACATCTTACCCGTTAATGTGACCGTCAACACTTTACCCTGGGTAATCTTAGTGATACATCTAGGCCCGAGGCGAAACGCTAACCACGCAAACCAACGATGGCAAGGGTCCTTCTATAGACTACGTGATGTTAGGAGACGCAGGACGTGAAAGTTGTTTTGCTAGCCGGCTGCGCTTGGTTGTGCGTTAGTGAAACCTGGTTCAGGGAGGTTTAGGGGACAACTGTCAAAATAATATCAAAGTAAAGCTGCATATCGATATCAACATCTTATTTCTTCGTAAAGGAGTTAAATTAAGAAAGGACTTTGGAAAGTTCATTGGAGGCCTAAAAGAAGAATAAAGTTACAGAAATGGCCAAAATTCGAGCAGATTTCCGCTCTTTCCAGGAAAAACTGCTAAGTTTCCCCATAGCTTCCTAATAACTTAATTACGGCGTTCTTCTTCGTATCGTTGGAGTGTGTTTTCACTGCAAGCGGGGTTTACACCACCGTGGTGGCGTCCACGACGGAACAACACATTTGTTTATGCCTGTTATCAGGCAAGGTCGAGCAAAGGTTAAATCAAAGATAGCAGCACTTGTCGATGAGAACAAGGTGCAAAGCAAGTAGTATCCAGAATTATTAGGACACTAGGAAGAAGTGGAACAGATAGGTGCCTTTTAGAAGAAGGTAAGGGAGCCCCAGTGACTTGGGTAATTAAACCTCTTATTCAATCTTTAGAAATTTTCTTCTGGAAACTTCCCTATTCAGAGAAAAACCATTCCAGACTGAAATTCTCCCTCAATTATTGAGATAAAATCGTCCCCAGCCCGAAAAAACGTCCCCATCTATTCCCCCATGTGAGAGGGCACCCTGTTCAGCAGCGCCAGCGTGTCGCAGCGCCACAACAAGTGCCTGCAGTCCAAAGTACACGCGAACCTCGGCTATTTGAAAATACTGGGCACTAGAATAACACGAACGTTTAAAGAACGTTTCCATATCTCAAAACACAAACCTTCATCAACTCGAAACAATTCAACGCTCCTCCAAATCCTGCTTCTGCATCAGCCACGATGGGAGCGTACCAGTCTCGTTGAGCCAAATAGTCTTCTGCTTCGACGGCTTCGATCTGAATATCGACAGTATCGATTGCTGAGTTTTTGGCATTCCGTAGTAAATATAGTTCTTCTAATTTCTTAAAAATCCAACGGAAAAAACCGTTCTAGGGTTGGTTAAATCTAGTTCTCTACCAAATGGTGTGAACGTTTGATCAGAATCGTTTCTTTCTTTTCAATTTTTTCCCTTGGCAAAGTTATGGTTTGTAGTGCGAATACTAAACAAAATCTCGAATCTCCCTAAACAGTAGTCCATGGATGCGATAGATCCTGCATTGAAGGCAGGTTTTGTTAAAATCGAGCATGGCACACCAATGTTTTTTTTTGGTAATGCATTTTGTAAAATAGGAAAATTCCTTGTCGTATTGGATTCCGACCTATCTTCCAACCATCAAGTCACCTCCCAAAATGGTTTCCCAGAGAAAAATTCCCCCTGGTCTTCCGAACGAGACATCCTTGGAAAGAACATAGGATCCCGAACTGTTCACGATTACTACTTTGAAAGCTCCATGTTGTCTTCTCACGAAACCTGCTCATTTTTCGGATTAATGATGCCTTCAAAATTTTTCTTTTCGGCCAAACAGGTTGTTATGGGAACTACACTTCAATAAATTAACTTAATTATTCTTCTACTTCACAAAGGAACTACAATGCACTTTGACCCCTATGATCCATTGTCTAGCCCAGGAATACGCTGTATGCTAGGAAGTCCTACTGTTCTAGCCATTTCCAGTGTTCATACACCATTTCCTTAGAATGGAGCCCATTTTCTGAGAAATCTCTGTTTTTTTTTCAGGATTTGTCGTTACGACACATCTAATGGCCAATGACATCGACAGGATATACTGGCGAGGCTCTTTAGGTCGAGTAATAGATCTAGTTATCGCTACCTTAGTTATCTGTCTGCTACTAGGAAGTCCCTAAGGTCACTAGCTATCTCCCACTGGCTATTCGTTGGAGGAGTTACTGCATTCCGAGGGCGTATTTTATCGTAAAGTTGCTTGTTGCCGAAGTTATACATCCGGTGGTGGAACTCTAGCATCCCTCTCCCTTTCCTCGATTGCCTCCCCATTTTTTCTCCAAACTCATCAATTCCCGCGAATCCCCTACCTGATCTGCCCTCCTCAATGACCTATTGATCCTCCGGCACAGCTCCGGTCCGGAATTGGCTGGATACAACGATTGATCCGGATACATATCGCCAGCCGTGTTGGCGTCCGCCGCCACTTGCCAACCTGCAAACCACTATAGTAATCGAAATCGGACAACTGTTACAAATTCCACCATGGAGAAGATATTACCTGATAAGTAGATGGCCTTCAAGCCAGCGCGGACCATCTGCACAGCTTGGTTTCCGGTTTGAGCTCCTAGCGCAGGCACGAACGGTTCGGTGTGAAGTAGTTGCCATAGCTGGAAGCGAGGGGTTAAAATATACAGGGTTAGGGTAGGGTAAGGTTAGATTGCTAGGGATATTACCTTGTTAGCCCCACGGGTAGCTAGTGTGTACTCGATTTCGACTGATCCGCGGAGTTTTAGTACATCTTCGACCTAAAGAGCTTGGGTTGTACTTTAAGCATCAATTACATTAGGGGTAAAAAGAGTAGAGCTAACCTGGTAGTCTCGTTTAATACCTTGAAATCGTCCCTTTGGGGCAGCTTTGATCACCTGAAATAGAAACGAGGTTAACCAAGGCTGAGTGAACTAGGTAATTGATATGATAGAACATTTCTCCAGATATTTAGGGTTACTAGATTTTATGAAATAAATTTTCTTTTTAAGCAGTGTTGAAACGTCAGTAATCGTCCAGGAATTGTTGGAAAAGGTCGGAAGACCGATAACTGCTCGATAATGCCGCCATGGTAAGAAAAACAAATAACTGGTCCTAGCACTGCCTTTGAGAAGAAATGTACTTCTGGACAAAAAGACCAGGGACTGGAAAAACCCGCTGGTGGAAGGCAAAATGATTGATAATCCAGAAAAAACGGCCACCGAATGATCTACAGCTGCCAAAAGACGTGAACTGAGTTCACCGCTTCGGTGAATTCAATTCATCAAACTTATAAGTGGAACTCTCGACACCGTAACGTACCTGATACCAGTTCTTAGCTGCCTGCGCCATGTTTACGAGTAGATCTGACACGGCGCCGAATCAGTGCCTTTTATACGGCCCCACCCCCAGGTGATACAGTCACCAGAGAGTGTGGGAATCAATGAGAGCACAGCGATGGGTCAGCGATATTTTGCACGTTCTTTGGGTTCGAGGAACTCGTGCTTCCTGGGCCAGGACAGAGTTCACGAAGTTGTTATGATGTCAGCTCACTGAGGATGTACTTGCCATGAGTGCTGCCACTTGAGTCTCGAGGATTCTTGGATCCTTGCGTGTTGTTGGAATAGAGGAGAGGTGCATGTTGCACATTTATGGATTTGGCACTGGTCAATTGGTCGTCAGCCTAGGTGGAAAAAAATTTCTCTTGCCAGTGGGAGGATAACGTTCTTGTTGAGGACTTTTATGGATAATACCTTCTGTCTTCTTAACCTCCTGGATATACATGTAATAATTCACCGTTTACAAATTGTCTTTATTCTAAACCTATTCATAATTATCAGTTCGCTCCAATGCAGGAAATCTCCTGAAAATTCTCGTGGACATGTCACTGGTCACTATAACTTTAGGACCTTGTCTTTATCGAGTTAGCAGGTAAATTATGAGAGCATTTCCGCCTGGGAAACTAAATAAAATTTTCACATTTTTTCTCATAACTGAGCTACTTTCTTAGCCCCTATGAATAGAGGAAATATCTTCTTCTCACTCTGATAGCATTGGCCTCACTTCCTCAAAAACATAGAGAGTGAGCAGTCATCCAATTACTTTCTCTCCTCTTGTAACGTTGTTCATAGCAACCCCAGAGAAAAATTGTCTTTAAGGAAAAGAAAAACTAAATTGGCGTGAATCCTTACCTAACAGTAGGGTTCCCTACGAATTATTGAAAAATTTTTAATCAAATTTCGAGTCAATGTCTTCGAAATCAAAACTGGGTTGCACTCTCACCCGCAGACTTTGAAATGGGTTATGTTTGTCCTTTTCATCTTCTTAACTTTATTTTTTTTTCTTTTAGGTGGTGAGCGGATGTTGAACCTTGGTAGCTTTAGTTCCGTCTCCATGACTGCTAGAACAACAGCTTATTAGGCTACATTTTTCTGCCATAGTTCTTCATTTTCTGTACCCCACCATTGCTGTTTTTGAGCCCAATTTCGCACCTGAGTTTCGACTCTGGTGTTATTCCTCAAGAGCCAAATGATCGGAAGCTTCTCTCCGTCTAATTAAGAGTATGTTTCCTTTTCGTTTCCTTTTCTGGACCTTGAGACAAGTTGAACCTTTCCGGCTATAAGACAAGTTGGACCTTTCCGGCTACAGAAGCATGTTCTCCTTCCTGTCCTCCATTTTCTCAGAATGTTACCGGTATTTTAGAGGACTAATCTTTTTCCCGGCTCAAAGAAAGAAAGGACGTTCTGCTCCTCGACAGAGCAGACATCTCTGTTCCATTCAGTGCAGAAATTTTTGGAGGTAAACGACTTCTTCGTCTGACGTCCTTCGTGATAAGACCGGGAAGTGAATTTTGTAGAAAAAACCATGCAAAAAAAGAATTATACTTTCTCACGTGCCCTGCCAAACCAGCATTCATCACCTTCTCCTTCAAAATTTCTTCGTTATGTTGGGTGAGCGTGTCCTTCTTCCCGGAGAGATACTCATCCATATGATGGAAACTTTCTAAAAATTCCCCCACATCTACTATTTGGGCGTTGTTTGCACTGAGTAGCCATAGAGTTCCTCTATCAAGTTTCTCGTTCGCTGGTGATCAGTGGTGATAAGGCGTGAATACATCATTCAGTAGCTGATCACTGATCAGCTGCGGGTTGACATGGATTCGGAAGATTCATACTTGTAAGGTGTCGAACACGTCATTCCTGGGATGGGGACGGATGGGAATGTTTGGGTGACTATGGAAATGAAGAGAGAGAGAAAAAAAGGAAAGAAAACAGATTAGGGGACAAATTTCGAAGGACGTTCCCAGCTTTGTGTCTTTTCCCGTCTCTGTTACCCGGAATTCGGTATACTATAGTCCATAGGAACAACTTCACACTTTTTTGCCAATTTCATCCTATATTTTTCGCTAGGAACTGGTTGCGTCGTTGATTTTACCCAGGGTAAACGTGCTGATGTACCCAAATTTATTCCTTCCACAACTCAACATGACCACCCATGACGTTGTCTATACCTGGCTAACATTGGGTAATCAGTGGCTCTCAATTCCGGTCAAGCTTTTACACATGGATATCTTGTGAGCATGAGATTACCTATCCTTGCAATGCAACCGGACCCGGATTGACCACGTTAGATTTATCCTGTGGCACGGATCTCTGCAGCATTTCTCAGATAATCCGGGAGAAACAGAAATCCGCACGGATTCTTGCCAAGAAATCTTGTCGTTTACAAAAATTTGTTTGTTTAAATGTGCTGTATTTCCGAAAACTATTAGATCCAGACTAATGGTGAATTCATGATTTCTAGAGAAGTTTCCTCAGCTTCTACGGGAAATTACAAGAAAATCGCTTTGTCTGCCCTCCTTTAAATATTCCTGGTTTTGCACGTTGCTTGACATCACTTTGTGAAAAATAATCGATCTCCGTTCCAGAAGCGACCGCTACACTTACACTGATAGTGAAAGTACATCGCATGTGTACGTTCCCAGCTGGAATTCGGCACGTGCTTCGTCCTTTGGCATCGACGACTGTTTGACTATTGTGAATTGCTGTGTGCAGAAGCAAGTTCGCTCGAACTCATCGGCTAAAACGATGTGTGTGGGCACCATTTATAAACTACCATGTACAAACTACTATCGGTTGTCATATAAAGAATCCAGAAGGATTCTGTTCTGTGAAGGAGCCCATCAGCGTCCTGGGGAAGGTTGTAGCACTCACGCTCGTTGGACTTGGAGAATTTTCCTAGACAAAACAGGCTATACTTCATACTCTCACTACAGTAACGTGATTCTTTGGTAAAATTGCTGATTTTTTTTTGCTTGAGAAACTCATGCACTCTGGTTTCTGGTTAGTCTAGCCCCTCACATGAACGTCCATGAATAGCATTAATGATTTTTATTCCAAAAGACGTTCAGCTACCAGTATCCATAAATTTGCTTCAACTGAAAGTCTCTACTTCGCTCTCCCACCTCTTCACTTTTAAATGTCTTTCTTGTATGAACGGCAAAATAGACTAGATCCACTGCTAGGGTTTTTACTGAACTCAAGGTTGAAAATTACTTGAGCACTGCTGGGTCAGAGGTGGAGGATCAATGTATCCGAATGTCCTATGGAAACTATATTTATAGCTATAGTTACTAAGCCCGTCTGCTCAGGGAACGTAAGGAAGTCCCGAAGAAACGGTGTGGTGTTAATATTTCGATATCCAGAAGTAGTTGTATTGAAAAAATCTTATATAGGACCACATATTTACGTGACTTATGATATAGTATGGGGAATATATTTTTATGGGCTTAGCGCGGCGATTGGCTGCTGGTACGGGGAAATTTATGAGCTTCGATTAACGATAACCTAGTGAGATTTACTGGCTAATTAGCTCCTTGACTCTCGCTATAATCCAGTAATTGGAATAGTGATACAAAGGCATACGAAGATCAGTTGTTTTCTTCTAATTTCCTGCCACTTTCCTTCGATTTTCTGAGATTTGCTAGCAAACGCCAGAAAATTGCCGAATTACCGATTTTTCTAACAAAACTGGGTCGTTCCAATTTATTCGAGAAGCAAATCATGGTTTCAGTTTCTTAGTAGAGCTCTACACTATATATACATACAGTTCCCAGAGTAAATGATCCAACTTTCATTCATTCAATCAATCAATCAACAGTTAATTACAATCCAGTGATGCAGTCCTATCTAAAATTGATCTAATCCAAAAATATCCAGAACATCATATACATATACGTAGTTTCCAGAATGAAAAGGAATTCTTTGTTTACTCTCTCTTCAACACTATGCAGTTTCTTCAAGATCATGAATTTTCCATGATCAGTGGATTTCAGAAACCTGCAGTTCTCATGACTGGGACCTAATCCTAGACCTCGTAAATCTTCCATAGCTTTGCTAAACCCCAGAAAGTTTTTGTTGAACTGTGGAACGTGTACGGAAAAAGATGTTTTGCCAGAATGATCCTGTTTTTTTACCCTCTCTAGCAATTTCAGGAATCAGAATTTTAGCAATCTGTTCCCGTTTCTCTACGTTTCCATCACATTTTTAATAGAGGATCATACCAGAGTCCTTGAATTTCCCGCGGCGGGTCCAAAGTACGTCGGGGAGCGGCGCTTGGTCAAACGACCGCATGGGCCCTAAGTGATGGTCGTATCTCTACGGGAACACCACAGGCGCAGTCGTCAGCGACAAAGAGCATCTGATACGGAACCGCTGGCGAGTACAACCAGCGTCAACACGTGTGAGAGCAAAGAACGTTCACGCGGAAAGGGAAAGTGAACACCGTTGCGCTGAAAAAGTGTTGGAAAAATTTTACCAGCATTGCGATGGAAATACCAAAGATCGCAATGCATCCTGGTTACCATGACGAGGTTCTGGATATTCAGAAGATCTACACTCAACTTTTTTCGATTGAAAAATTTTTTTTAGCTTCAAAGAGGGATTGTAGCACGAGTGCTTTCAGTTTGCACGTTTTTTTTGAATTCTTCGGAGTTTTCTCCTTCTCACTCTGATCCGGGGCACTGTACAATTGCTTATCGCTGTTACTCCTGTGCAAATAGAGACTGAAAGCTTTTTCATAGGACAACGTTCCCAGTGCTGGTACTAATAATAGTTGTTGGATTCCCCCCCCCCCAGTTCTGAATCTGTCTGCTGCTAAAGTACAGGTAGCAACGACAGCTATTCATAATATTGCACTAAAATATGTAGTAGATTAGAACCACAATTCACGAGCAATATATGTACATAGTAACCAGTTTATTCGCATGCCCATTTAGCTAGTTATTTATTTATTTATTTGTCTGTTTATCTCGAATATCTTCTTGGCAATCAGGACGAGATGCATACCCAACGATCTGTGGACAATTCTGACTCGAACGGAAAAATTCAACTAGACGCCAGAGCTATGAAAACTCAAATAGAGAGATTATTAGGCGTTTATTTCAGAAGCATCAAGCCTAATACCATTTCTTACACAAGTAAAACTGGTTCAGGACCCATAGTCAATAAATTTTTCTTATCTATTTGGATAAACATGTTTTAAAAGATATCTTAATGTAGTTTACTATTGTACAATAATTCGCGCCACTACAGGACTTCATTGCCCATCTTTCCCCGTTTGAAGTCGTATAACACACGGGTGGAAGATTCATAATTTTAACCGATCATTTTCTCAATTTTTTTTTTCAAATCGGAAGTTAGAGTTTGCTCAGCAGCTCATACATTTTCAGATGCGTCATGAATTGTTTTTTTTTTCGGGCAGTTTCAAATATTATAGCAAGATGTTCATTAACGAGTCCATTAAGGCGATAGAAAACAACGCACATGCATAGCTTTACACCCTAGTAATCTTACGAAGCAGTGAATTTTAGTTCTCGATCGCTTTAGAAGTCTTTCAGAAGTCTCGCGTGAAGTCGAACATGTTCTACAACTCTTTAAATTCTAAAAATAATAAATAACGAGTGATCAGTGAAAGAGATCATGCCTTTCATCATGTATGGTCTATTAGCTCACAGAAGGCGCCTGATCCGACTTTGTCTGCAATTACGACTTTGCCCGCAGAATGCGTCTGGAAGGATATTTTAGCGAATGGCAGTAGGGAAACATAAGAATGGAAGGAACCACACCATATGCATATCAAAAAAGTGCAAAAAAAAAGATCAGTTAGCCGAAAAATGATAAGGTCGTAGTTGCGGACAAAGTCGGATCGGGCGCCTTCTGTGAGCTAATAGACTGTAAGAGCTGGCTAGTGTCCTTAGATTGTTCCGTAAGAAATCGCTTTTGCGGTGGTGTTCGTGCAACATTATGTCTTCACCATTTCAACGAAATGCCCATTCCTTGAAAGGTGAGAAGTTCTCGTTATGGCATTTCATCCTACATTTCAATACAATTTTTTGTTAGACTTTCACCCCTTATAGGAACATGCATAGACCGTGAAGCGCAGCTTCATAACAATGGACATTAATTTGTTGAAGTTTTCGAGATAGAACGCTAAAGTCACGTAAAAACACCAGCGAACACGCGCACTTTACGCCATTTGTCTAGTGCACAACATGATTTTTGATGACTTGTGGGTAAAGGAGAGAGCGCTCTTCGAAGGGGGCTGAGGTCGTATTCTCAGAGATCTTCACTGTGGATTGTGCACGAAATTCCTAGTTCAGTTGACTCATTCAACAAGGGCTATTAGAGCTGACAATTTTTATGACAGCTCTGTTAATATTAGACATTTTAGCTGAAGATAAGCTTGACTTGCAAGGGTTTCTTTCATAAAAATACAACAGCCCTACGGATCAAGGATGAGTGGAAGCATTGGGTAGGACCAGAAGCCCGGAATTCGGGAGGAATTCAAATTATGGGAAAATTGGAGGGACAAAAAAAGCGATTAGGAACAAATATATGTAACTCAGCTACTGTTCATCCTCCAGAAATCTGGAAGTTAGAAACTCGCAAGCCAGCAGAATCCACGAGTTTCAGGATTTCAAATTTAATCAAAATTTTGAGTCTTGAGAGTACCAAAAGCAACGGCGACATCCCGTTTTATTGTATCTGGTACATTCTTCTTTTTTTTGAATTTTTTTTTTGCGCCAACTGGTGTTGTAGTTTTTTTTTCCATTTCGCCTTGAACGGATTCAATTTTTCCTTTCAGAGGTTTTTTATGTTGTTTATGAGGTGATATTGTCACATGATTCATTCATGTAATAAATATATATAATTTCGCTCATCGCCGATCTGGATCACTAACGTAGGTGTGACTATAGAAAAAAAAGCTATTTTATATCGCATTTCCAATGTAGAATCTTTTTTTTTGTCTCACCAAGATTACCGCAAGTCGATTCAACGAATAAAACCCAGAAGGAACCTAGTATTCTTGTTCAAAGTTTCTCTGATAGTAGCTATAACTAACTATGGTTGTTTTTTTTTTGCCTGGCTTTGACTTCTATGTTTTGAGATCATCGACACACCAGAATTTCAGTAACGAAATCGGAATTCCAATTGCATCTTTGAACTAGCGACCTTTAAAGACATCATTAACCGTCACAACAGGTTCCTTCGCGATGTCCACTATCTCTAGCAGGTTTGGCCTGGACTTTGACCAAGAGCAATCTTAATAGATAGAGATATGCGCGAGATATTCTACCAAGCCAAGTCAGGGTAAGCACCGGAACGATACTGGAAATTGAAAATGTATTAAATTTCGAAAACCCTAGCCTAATCAAGTCAAACGTTCATCAGTTACAACAAAAAATCTCCATAAGATTGTGTTTACGAGCCCATTTTGTAAAAACGCATGAGTAGTTACAGTTTATTGAAAACAAAACAAATACAATGTCTCTGTTACTTATATCAAGGAAAAGAAACATGATGATCTTCGAAAGATTCCACCAGATCCTATGACGAGACTTTAATTTTTAAAATCACATTATTTTTTACACCCATCTATGGATATGATTCTATTGGCGAGTGAGGAGCTGCGCTCTGAATTATATAAAAAATAGATGAAATAGTGCGGTCATGCTTTGACAGTCAATAAATTCCAGGTAAGGACCAAATCGCCTTCTAAAATTATGGGGATGCTTTGAAAAAAACAATCATGTAACAATACGTAGGAAGGAAGGAAACGGTTATTTAGTGCAGTCAGGAATGAAAATATACATAAGGGATCGTATGTGGTCCCCGAACGATTTTAAAATCTGTACAGATGACAAAAATGACACAAATAATGATCATATTTAAACCTTACAATTAGTGCCAAAATTTGAATACTTATCTATGCAGCTCGTGGATGCAATTTCGCTAGAAACAATAATAAAAAACATTTCAGAGCCTAGAAAGAACCTAACAATAACTTTAATGTTGGAAATCCACAAAAAGGGAACAAAAAACAAAGAACGATGGTCAAAACAAAATAGAACCATGTCTATAGCACATGGTACGGTGAAAAAAAAATGGCAGGAGAATCAAAGAAAAGCTCCTAACATATAATAGTTTGAAACTAGGAACTATTATAATGAGTGGGACCGGACGTGAAACTCTGGATGTCATCCTTTGCTCCCCTTGCTGCTAGTGCTACTGCTGGCAGTACTACTGTTACTGCCGCTTTTACTTCCGGAATGAGCCGATGAGCCATCCGACTCTTCAGAAGTAGAACTCGAGTCGGAATCGGACTCTGATACTCTGAAAGAAGAATATGAATCCATTTTGTGAGCTGGGAAGTCCATGGACCTTATAGTAGCCTTATCCTCGGTTTTGGGAAAAGCTTCTGAACTGAACCCAAACGTTCTTGACGACCACGTGGACACCCTAGTGGACAACAGTGCGTATTACGTGGAAAAGAAAGTTCTCTAGGTAACACACTTTAACAAGGCAAAGCTTACCGTTCACTATTCGACTTCATCTCAGACAACGATGAACCAGACGACGTCGGCGTGGTCGATCGGCTTCCAGTGCTCGTGGAGGACCTGTGCATCATCATTATACAACGGTTTATTTTCATAGTGAAATCTTATAAAATATTTTTATAGTGAAATCTTATAAAACCTTGACTTCTTCTTAGTGTCCTTTCTGTCAATTTTTGTAGGTTCAGATGCAAAGTGTGTGGAGCGGACGCCAAGTTCATCGAAAATTTCTGAGCGGAGGCATTCGAGGTCATCCTGAAACGCGAATGCTAACCTTTTTGAAATTAAATCCGAATATAGCGGATCGCTTCTACACAGTACTTCTAATAAAATACTATTGTACCAAGAAAAATTGTTCTTGCTGTTTTCCCATTTGTTTGTTTTCATGTTATGTTTTGGCATATTGTCCTACCTTTCTTCTTATTTCAAAGCAGGGCGCAGCACTAGGTGGTCAGTGTCGGTTGGGGAGTACTACGTCCAGTCGAATTCCGAAATGAGCTACTAAGTATTACCTACACACTAGGGTTCTTTCAGGAAAAGCAGGTAGCACTAAAAAAGTGAATTAAATAAGCGTTAGTGAGTCGACGAATGATGTTTCAGCAAGAAATGCGTACCATTTAGCGAAGACAGCCTAAATCATCTCAAATTCAAGCTAAAATCCTCGAAAAACCGATCTCAGTACGGAACTGTTTGATGCCGCTAGAACTCGTTGAAACTTGTTATAGGACCTGTCAGATACAAGAAATTGCCATTGGAGCGTGGTTTTTTCTCTCAAACCCGGAGCTTTCACAGGAAATTTCTCTCGTTTGAGGAAGTGTTCCGATATGCTGTCAACTCCATGAAATGCGCCTAGGTGCTACCACCTCTCCCCCAAAGTGGCATCTTTCGTTTTTGAGAAACCGTCTTCGTTTTTGAAAAATACCGTCATTAATGGTCAAAAAATGGTCAAAAACCACTTTTTGACCATTAATGACGGTTTTTCTCAAAAACGAAGACGGTTTCTCAAAAACGAACGGTGCCACTTTGGAGGGATATTCGTTGGTATAGTGCGCATCTACAGTCAAAATTCCAACATGATACGTCTCCTACAGGTTGAGCAACACCTGATTATCACTGGAGCGCACCAGAGTGCAGGGTAGGGATGGAGTAAATGGTTGAACAACGGTGGTCTTCAGCCACGAGTTTGATGATCCTCCAGAAGTGCCTTTCTGAAATCTGCTTGTCTCTAACATCAGTAGACGGTTAGCGGTTGGCTACGCCCCGGACACTGGTGCTAAGCCCCCTGAATCTGCAGGGCGCTACTAAGTCCTGGTGGTCAATGACCACCTGGTGCTGCGCCCTGTTTCAAAGGGATCAAGGTTTTCCTGACACCTGTTTAAGATTAGTGTCGGTAAGGGATTTCAAGTGGATAAGTAACGAATAAGTAAGTTTTGAAGTGGGCAAAACAAAAATTAGAAAAACAAAAGGCAAACCCAAGAAATCTGACCGCTCCACTTTTCCATCTCGATGTCGACCGCCTCTGCGATTACCCTAGGAGACAAATATATGAAGTTTCTCAGAGCAAACCACCTGCAAACCCAGTAATGCCAACTCACCCATCCGTAAATACTTCTCGATCTATAACGTAAGTGTAGACGGCATCCTTGAACAAATCAAAACAGAAGTTATCCTTCTGTTTTTGCTTTTCAGTTCGCCTCTTCCGCGGCTCCTCCTCCCAGGTATTCCGCTCCCCAGGAGGCAGTGGCGGTTTCGATTTCTGTGAAAGATTTTCATTGATAACTAGACGCTGAAACCAATAAGAGAATAATCCTTACTTGTTTACTCCTATGAAGCGGTGGCTGATAATCTTTAGATTGAAGTAGCTTTGATTTGACACCAGTTCCCGTCAATGAATGTGGCAGTTGTAGAGGTGGTATCGTCCGACCGTAAGACGCTCCGACAAACTCGGACAATTCTCGGTGTGGGCGGGGTAGCTGACAAGGGACATATTAGCAAGGATATGACGAATGAAGGGTTTACCCATTTTAACGGAGAAAGTCGATGGGTTTTTGAAGAATTTTTGGTTGCTGAACCCTCCCACTGGCCAGTACATAGACCCACCAATGGCGGAGCGCGTCCAAGCCCAGTTACTGATACAGCGCTGAGCACCGGAATTTTAAAAACTCTGTTTCGCAGAAACTCATTTCTTATTCCATTGTTTTCCAGAGCGAGGAAAATTAATCAGAAAAAAATACCAAAAGCTTTCCTAAAACAACTTAAAACTAAACCATTAAAGTAAATATCAAGGTAGAAATAGTAACAGATATATAAATGAGTAGACTAAATCACTCACATGGAAATCGGCAAAAGAAATAAAGTATAAACGCTCACGAAGCGAGGTACGTATAAACCCTAATAAATGCATTAGAACGACGAACCTTCGGTTGTCGCCGTTTCGCAGCGTCTGCAGAAGAAGCTCTCTTTGGGATGTAGTGCACACCTGAAATTCTTCTTATGGTTTTTTGAGGATGAGAAGGAAAAAATCTGCATACTTATCGGACTGTTGTACATGGAAAATGGAGGGCTCGTATCGACCCTTCCCTTAACACCTCGAGTCAGTCGATAGTGATGGCTCATTATCGTCTCTGGAGCGATACTCCAGCTTGAGCTGGACGGTCGCAGCACCATGTTCTGGAAATGAGTCTAAAGAAAGGCTAAGTATTTCTGAGAGCACACGGGGAGAGTGAGTTAACGCTTATCGAAAAATCCTCATCGTAAAGTAAAGGTACATTCGAATCAGTGCATGGAAAGAATTAGAGCAAGGGTTCCTTACAGTGTGTTTAATAAGTATAGACGCACTCCGGAAAACACTGAAACACAGTTTCGGATAACGTTTTGGCAAAAATCATGAATGGATTTTGAATCAGCGTGCCCAAAAACCCTAGTTCCCGTCGTTTAACCTGAAGTCACACAGCGACCCCTAAAAGGTATTGCAACGGCAGATGTGGTGTTGCAGTAGGAGGTGCTGCATCGCTAGTGTTGTTGTATAAGTGGATGCTGCTGCACCAGTGTTGCTGTGCAAATCACCACAGCGACATCTCCTTGTCGCTGTGTGGAGGCAGTGGCACCACGTGTTGCGGTGTTAGAAGTGAGCAGCGGTGGCAACACCATGCACATCGGAGCTTCTGGTGCAGTAACCTGAGAGCATTTCTCTTCAAAACTCGAAATTTACCCTGAGAAGTGTTCTCAAACTCGGGTTACATTATATCGGTTGCGTAACATCAAAAAGAGCACAAAACCTGCATATTGAAAGTTTGAGCCGACAATGCCCTCAGAGGCGAGGTCTGCTCAAACACGCTGATGTAACCCACCTACTACCATGTAAATCAAGTTTGAGGAAGTTTTTCAAAGTCAATCCAGAGCCGCAAGGAAAAATGCGCCAGGGTAACGGTATCTAGAGCTTTGGCCTGGATGGTGCTGCCACCTTTGCTCTCTCCTAAGGGCTACACAGCGTCGCTGACATAAGGGTAATTTATACCAGCTGCGTGCGTCAGTCGCGCATCAGTCGCACGCATCCATTCACATGGGATTTTCCATGAAGACCGGTCAACACGGCATGTAGATCCTCAATGAAAAGAACGCGCGGCCGCCGCGAGGTCGTAAACGCGTGCGTCTGAGCTGCGACTGCGATGCGACTGCTATGCGACTGGGCCCTATTCTTCATCATATAGACGCACTCGCGTCAGTCGCACGCATCCAGTATAAATTGCCCTATACTACACAGCGTCGCTGTCGCAGCGACCGCTCACCACCACAAGCCTTTCACTATTGTTCCTTGCCAGCACGGTATTCCACGCAAACTGTGTGATAAGATATGAGAACTCGTAACATTTTGTTCTCATCATTTCCATTCATTTCCTTCACCGCGACGGTGTCGCTGTGAAGTATGCCATAGGTCTAACACAGCAACACGTGACGATCCTCCTACAGCGACAAGGAGGAGTTGCTGCAATAAAATACGCATGGGTGCTGCAACATCCACTAGCACAGCGACACCGGTGCTGCGACACCTCCAAGTGCAACACCACATCTGCCATTGAAACACCTTTCGAGAGCACGCTGTTTACTGGTCGTCTTCTAGCTGTGCATACTTCGCGACCAGGATATTAGCTCTATTTCTTAACTTAACGGCTCTTCTCCGAGCTTTCGCTGTTATTTACGCTCCCTGCTACCGTAGGTCCAATGTTTCATGAAAGAAACCGGCAAAGTATGTTTTGCCTGGACCTTGTCGTTAAGACAATCCTCGAGACCCAACAAAATGAAAAGAACTAAATTTGTTTCATACTTCATCAGTCATCGAATATTTGGTTGCTAACGCCAATGCTCAACGAGGAACATTATTTAAAAGTGGCGTTGCACTGGAAGATGCCGCACCACTTTTAAATGGTGCAGCACTCCCAGTGCAACACCACTTTTAAATACTAAAGGGTGCCGCACCACATCTACCATTGCCGTGTGTCGCTGTAGTTGTGGATGCCGCAGCACCTATCTTGTTTCCTAAGTCATTACAGCAACACCTGTTTGTTGCTGTGCGAGGGAACCCTATGTCATGTGTGGCTGTGTTAGGAGAGAACAACGGTCACAACACCATCCAGACCAGAACTCCAAATACCGTAACACTGGAGCATTTCTTCTTGGGACTCAGGATTGATTTTAAAAAGCACTCTCAAATTCGATTCACGTAGGTGGGGTACATTACGAACAGCTCGAAAACTGTATATCCAAAATTATGACCGCACCGTGTGGGGATGTAGGGAATGATTATGTAGCGTCTCGCTCAGACTGCAGAAATGCTCCGTAGTTTCCATTAACATGGCACTTCTCCCAATAGTAGGATTTAATGAAGGATTCAAAGATTAATTGTAATCCATAAATGTCAAGGCCTTCAGTGCTCACAAAAGGTGCGACACAAAAGGTTGGCAAGATGCTCTTCGAGATGTAAAGCGCAGGCATGTGAAACACATGTCCACTGAGGTGAAACGATAAAATGTCGTTGTTAGGCTCATTTTGAGAATATTCGTAGTGGGAAAGAAAAACTAATTGGCTCGACAGTCGCTAGGCATCGTGAGCAGATAGGACAGAAAGGGCATAATCTGGCAATACCTATCCTTTTTGGGTTGTGCTCGAAAATGAATGACATTTTCCATGTAAAGTGCAGGTGAAGCCCTAAAGTGACAAGCTGGGGATCCTAAGAAGTCTTAAAATCCAGTTCGCCTTCGTTGAGTTTTTTTCTTCAGTCGAAGCCAAAGAAAAGCCGGAGTTGAATCGGAATACGCCGAGCCGATGAACGCCAAATTTCGGAGATGTCAGTCACTTAAAAACCATTGTTAATGGTTTTATAAGAAGGAGTCACCAACGAGGCTGGTATCATCCTGTATTTTTGATGTCTTTCTATTAATTAATTCTTCCGCCAGAGGAAGTGCAAATAAAATCAGCAGAGTGACGGGTATAAGCAAATTTATCAATTTGGCAATACGAAAAATGGCAATGTGCATCTCCAAATAAGTTTTTTCCTACAAATTTGGGACAAGAGAAATTTCTTTCGATTAATTTTGGAGAGCGAAAACAGTATTATATCGGTGACAATGCGATGTCAGGCAAAGGTAATGTGACAATCGAGGGTCAGGAAATTGTTTACAGATCTAGTAATCCCAAAAATTTAGCAAAAATTATCAGTTCCGTAGTGGCACAGCATTGTTGCTCTAATCTCCGCACTATCTTAGTACAACAGTACTACGCTTATTTACTATTACAGCAGTAACGATCCGTTCCCACGACCTCCCACCGATACCCAGCGGGAAACTAATTCCTGAGAAATCAGAGAGCAGCTAATCTCATAGCCCACCGGAAATGTATGCTTTCAAGCGGCTGAGATTATCCTTGCATTATCTTAGAAGATAGAGCTGATCTTCAGGCTTTTACTGAAGTGAAGAAGAGGGTACAGGAGGCTTGTGAGGACCGAAAGGGTAAGAATTCCAATAAAGCAGTAAAATTAGAAAAAATGAGGACAAAAGTAAATGTTAAAACATGCGTTAGACAACAAGATATGTGTGGGAATATAAATTCTATAAAGATACACATTACAAGTACTAGCCGCTTTATAAATGCAACAAGATAAACTATAGTTACGACAGAAAAACGTGCTAAATAGATATGCACATTATTTCGATGATTAGCTAGTGTTGAGCTCGGTCCTATTAAAAATAGGTGTAAAACTCAATTTTTTGAACAGGGCAGAACACCACAGCCGTGGAGAAAAGATAAGAAGAGCTGTAGGCATTTCCTTTCCCGAATACTTGAATATGCGAAACAAAGTAAACAAGTAACATTGGGATAAAAATTGGTGTGAACACAAAGACTACGTGCCTGCAATCGTAATTCCCAAAAAAAAAAGAGAATTTGAACACCTTGTGGGGAAAAGAAGAAAAAAAGAAGCTATTATAGAAAGTGGGTACAAATATGAATACGTGAGCTAGCAATCGACAGTGTTTTGGGAGTCCCGAAAGAAAGCCCGCATGTCTGGCAGGAAAAAAGAAATTTATCATGGTTATGCCTTATAAGGTGGCAAATTTGCGTACTAACTAGTGACGGTCGAGAATTAATGGATGAGGGACACGAAGTCCTTGTCACGTACAGCCCTTGTGTTCATTCAGATTTGAGAACTTAACTAAGAAAATTGGATAACTTTTTGGGGCACAGCTTTATTTAATCACTATATTCTTATTATAATAATATGGGCAGAAAACAACTGGGAATAAAAGGTGATTTATAGATGAAGTTCTAAATTTATGTAACAATAAAGCGCCGAAAATACAAAATGGGGTCCAGAGATGGTTTGAATTGAATTTTAGAAAGCCAGAGTTACATTACAGAGAGTTCCCGGATTTTCCGTGACAATGACAATGACAATTCCCTAACTGACACAGCTGGAAGACTCGACTCATACGACTCAAGAGCCCCCTGCGAGAAGGTGTGGAGGATATTGCATTTACGACGACATCTGTAGGGGTCAATTGGATGTGCGGCGTGGTAGAGTACTCCATAGCAACGGAATTAGAGATGGAAAATGTCGTGGGACGAATAGAGCCGACCGAGCCAGCGGCCGCCAGCGATGTGTGTATACTGCTAACAATACATTATTCGTTGAAAATTGCTATCTACGACGAGAAACGTATAGCGGACCAATGAACGAAAGATATGTGGCCCTTCCTAGGCTACTAAGACGTAGGAAAACTCGTCCGACTAGCTCGCACACGACTGCAGCTAGTCGAACAAAGGATCGAAGAAAGGACATTCGATAAGTGTACTAAGCTATTACCCCTACAAGGGCGGAGTAAGTAAGTGCCAGGCAGCAAAAAGTTCCCATAAAAGACATTTATGGCCTCGATTTGATGTAAATAGACTGCTTTACTAGGGATAAACGCTAATAAAACCAGTTTCAAGGGCGAGAACACTAAAAAGGGATGTCTGTTACAGTGAGGGAAAAAGCAGTGGTTACCTCCAGCCCCTCAGCATCAATTCGTTCATACTCACATTGAAATTTTTCACAGTGTGACTGTGCGTGATGGAAACGAGTCGAGATGTCAGGAGGGTGTGAATGCACCCCTCTCACCATTGTACACATCCATCAAATGAGGAAATTGCATGTTCCTCATTGAGGAATATGCTGCATTAGATGAGATCCCAAGAAGGTGTGAGCGGAATTCCGGTTTCGGATGCTCGGAAGATCCTGAATATTGGTGTTACACGAGATTCTGACTTCTAAATTTCCGAAGGATTGGTAGTAGGTGAGTTACTCCAACTCATATATGCTGATTTCGTCTCTTTAAACCTTGTCAGATTTCGAACTTCCTCCAACTCCCGACCTCGGATCCTAGGTACTACTTCCACTCATCCCTGTTCCTGAGTAAGTACGTCAAAAAACAAGAGAGAAAACTAAGAACAACAAATACAACGGAAGAACTCTAGCCCTTGGAAATTTATTCACAATAGAGTTTAGGTGTTTCCGAACCCAACGAAATTATTCTGACTACTTGATGGCACATGTTTTGTCTACAACATCGAGGTTTACAACATATAATCACTGAATTTTCCTTCATTGTCTCACCTCAAGTTACTGGGTGCGAGTTGCCATGGTTCCGTCAAATTTTTTCGAAACGCGATTGCATCTGCTATCAACTAATTATTATATGTTTCAAACGTGTAACGACTATTGATGTTTCATAGTTCCTGCTAGGGCTGGGTAAATATTAATATTCATAGGATAACACAAGATTTAAGGAACGAAATATATAGTGAAATTGACAGATATTAACTGGACAACAATAAGCGTAATTGGTAGTTGTTATATGCATATTTATCGATCGCCGCGTCTGAGCGCTGGAGAACTGTCCCAAACCGCAACGCGTCCGCATGCTTGTGACAGCGCTGCACTAGAGTTAAATCCGTGCTGGTGCTGAAGCATTGAAATAGGCTTTATCGAACCAAAATCTGTACAGAATGACTGCCAGGAAGGAAATCTCGTACAAATGACAACAACTGCAATAAATATTCGAGAAGTAAAGTGAACAATAATTTTTTTCAATTAGCACTACACCCTCAGACGCCCTCAGATTGAATGCTTGAGGTTTCATGACGTAAAAGGCTCAGTCTCAAAACTATCCTCATTTCCGTGTAAATACATTCTGAATAGCGACAGTTGCTATACATTATAAAAACAATACGAGTACTTTTCTTCCTAGCCCTAGGCACGTTTAGAATAATGAAGCAGTCCCGTCAGGTGATTGGAAAATGCTGGTTTCTAAGATTTTTTTCTCAGGATCACCTGCCTACTATACATACCAATTTCTCAATTTTACATTCGATTTCTACTACAAAGCTCAATAAAACATTAACCACTTCGACGCAAGACCGAATCAATGAAGGAAATTGTTGCCTCTCCTTCCTGTCGATGTAAGAAACCCGCCTCCCTCCCCATGTTCAATATTAAGGTTTCCTTGCAAATCTGGAGAACATACACAAGGAAGTAATGTAGTGCTTTTACCAGCTACTAACTTTGTATAATGATTTTAGTATCCTATTAAAATAACTGTTTCTTGGTGAAAACTAGTGCATTCCAAGGAGAACGCAAATAACTTTTATGCAGATTGACATGCTAATATTTATTAGGGCACTTTCGAGGCTTATTTCTACTGATGGATGGAAATAAACATTGTGTAGTCACTTCTATTGTTTAACTGCTAAATTTTACTAACCTACTAATTGACAGGATATTTCAGGGATGAATACTTAATTTTTGTCGAGATAGCAGAATACTTAATTTTTGTCGAGATAGCAACTACGAGATTCATGAACGCTCACAGACGAACTCAGTGATTCCCGATCATCCGAAATCCACGAATTTTTTTTTGGACAAAACTTGATAGATAGATTTTCACGACTAACGTTACCACTGACTCATGAACTAATACCGGTAGATCACTCTGTCTGTATGTGTACAGAAAACTCGTCCATTTCAAGGACAACGTCAATCACTTCTGTTTCGAATAAAGTGGCTGTAAGTGCTCCACAAGAAAGGGAAGTGTCTATCCATCTCTATATCCACTCGTCTATGCTAAACACATAGATTGTGATGATGTAACACTTCTTAAGTCCTTCAAAATCTGGCAACCGAATTGTAACTCTGGACAAATGGCGGAAAATAGAGAAAGAAATGGAAATTTTCGCACAGTTCAGGTGATGATTTGCTGGTAGAAGTAGGAATAACTGCAAGTATGAGACACCATGTATTTCTCGTCCGTTCGTTCCTCAAAATGACCGGATAAGGGATATTGTTAAAATTTAAGCAGAAAACCAAATTTAGACCAACAGTCTTAACTGCATAATTTCACTAGCGCCGGGTAAACTCAACAGGACCATTAGTTAGACAAAGCTCCGGTGTCAAAAAATCATAGAATAGCTCTCCGGTGCCAAACGTTGTCATTGTTCAACGAGATGGAATCCATTCTTAATGCTGTTGCAATTGGCCTTTTAGCTTTTCGATAGAACCATTACTAGGTTTGAAAAAAATTATAAATGTAGTACTACGAGGGGAAGAACCTACCTTGGCCAGCAATTGAACAGCTGACTCTACGCGAATTTGAACATAGGCACATGTTGTGGTTACCGCGTTGTGGTCTCCACGGAGATGTTGCATGCTTGAGGAAACTCACACATTAGAAGGAAATCTTGCAGATAGTGATAAATAAGAAATAAAATGAAATAAATGAATAATATTCGTAGAGACTGCTCTAAGTTGCAGATTACTCTCATACCTATGTGGAAGATTTGATTTCTGAAGATCTCAGCCTGTATTGGATCGATTTTCAACTCCCCTTTACTCCCTTCACTTTCAGCGCTTGACGCTGGATATAGTGATAGTGGACCAATGTGAGACTATTCATCTTCGCTGTGCATCTCAATACCCTTGGGTATGAGATTACCCATCTTTACTGTATGTATCATAGTCCTCCTACACTATAGACAACGGTGTTGGTGTTCAACTCGAGAAGAAGTCATTTCCCCTAATTGTGTACTTACTCATCTAGCTGTTCAGAAAAAAATTGAAAAAACAAGTAGACTTTGAAGTTGGAGCATTGTACCATTAAGAGCGCAACCGAGTTCTGGGACTGGTCAGTTCATCGAATAGGCCAATCGCATGACGTGAGAGAGCTATTTTCAGCACAGCTCCATATATTCAAACTGTGTACACCGGGGAGTCTTCTTCGAGTCTGCTCTCAACCTTACCCTATTAATCAACTTTGTTGATGATGTTGGAGTAATAAACTAATTTAAAGCACGGAATATGTAACGTGATGCTCTTTTTAGCCATGTGAAAATCTACTCCCCTACCATTAACTGAATAGAAATACAGACAAAATAACAATAATAATTTCGGTGCATCAATAACCATAGAAGTAAAACCACCATCTTTCCCAGAAAAAAAAATAGTCCGTATTCTCTACAATTGAAATTCACGTGGGAAAATGGATTTGCAAAGTAGGCTGACAAAAAATTAGTAAAAGTCAACATATTTCTCTTATAGTAGTTGGAACGCGGTCGAATTAACACATCAGGAGCACAATTCTGGTCAAACTATATTTCTTCAAGAACTGACGAAATAGGATGAATCATCGGCTATAACTTTTACGACCAAAGCATTTCATTTCTCAGCCTGCTGTTCGCTCAACATCTGTGCAAAACTTCGACCAGCTTGGACAGTGAGCTCGGTCTCTGCTACATTTCCAGATATTCGTTAAAAATTGAATAATGTGTCGCTTCTCGGTCATAGATACGACGTCCAAATCTAACTAGGTATAGCTAACTCTCTGAGTATTTTCATGGGTAAAAGGTAGTGGTCGCCTATAAGGTGAAGATTTTGTAGTTACCTAAACTACTAGCTTAACTTATGGAGTCTCTTTTTTTCCGACTGTTCTCATCCTTAGCCCCTCTCCCTCTACTTCCTTGTCAAAAAGACACATGTACTTATACATCATAGCTGTTCGAGCACCACCACAAGCATAGGTCTCTCGTTGTGCTGGTGTAGTTTCATATTTTTTTTTACAATTTCAATGGGCTGCCTAACACAGCATGATTGAAGATCTGAATTAAAGAACTTCCACGAAATAATTACATGGAAGTCACAAAGCGTATGACTCACTTAATCAACAAACAAGTATTCAGTGTTCAGCTGATTCCTGGGACAGCCTGGGTCGAGTGAATTCTCGATCCTCTCTTTTATTTAGCCTACCCTCTCAGAACGATTTGTTTTGTGGACTCTTCCTCTCAAATCAATGTTCTCTTTCTTCCTTTTTTTTGCTGGAGTAAGCCTCCCCCGGAAAAAAAAACTGGTAGGAAGAAAGGAAAGTGTAATACGACTGAGGTGTTTTACTATTCTTGTATCGACAAATTATGTATGATATGAAAGCAGATGCTATGAGAAGTATACGACAGACATCAACGAGCGTTCGCAAAATAACTTGCATATTTTATTTGCTGGATTCAAACAATAGTTTGAAACATTAAGTTTCAGTAGGATCTTTTCAGGACTTTTTTTTTTCAAACAAAGCATCCATTTGACCGGTCCATTGTCTTCCTTCTTTGAGACTTCAATGAGATTAAACGATCCATTTCGTACATGAGCGTAGCGGTTCCAGATGTTGATTAGAAGTCTGAAAAACACAGTCTTCCCGTTGTCACGTGTACAGATAGTAGGCCTAGCACCATTGCTTTCTCATTCATTTAATTTTAAATGGATTCATGATGACCACGAGCAAACTGATGGAACCAAACCTTCTCTTGTGCCTCGATTAGTTGATTTGGCACATCCTAACGTATGGGACTTTTTATGTTCTCGTCATAATTTTCTGAAAACGTTCGCGCAAAAGGCAAAATTGGAGATGGAAAAGTAAATTGTGCCGAGGAAAGGGGAGAGACAGCGTTGTAGTCGTCAGAATGATGATTTACATACATTGCTTTTTTTTAAACTTCTTCTATTGCGTGAAGACCAAAACAGTTCACTCTCCACTCCCACGCGCGGAAATATTTCCAAAAAAAAAAATTTTTCGCTCAAACATCGTTTGGAGAGCTATCAATACACAGACATTACTAGACATTACTTCTCAATCGTTCTATCACCACTACATGAATCATACGTACTGCAAGAAATTGGCGGAAAAGCATCAAATTTCGTAGAAACACACAAAATAATCTCGAAAACCATGGTCATCGCAGTAAATAAGCCCACCCGTGAAGCTTGAGATGGTTGTCAGAGATGCGGTACATCAAAGGTACCGTAACTGAATGTGATGGTGGAAATTATATTGGCAGTTTCCAAAATGTTGGTTCTTACAGGCACTGCGGGGAAGAATCTTTTGTTTTGGACGCGAGTCAAGCGCTATTACTCCTCCTCCCCCCCCCCCTCCCCCCCATCTGATCGTTGAATTTGTGTCTGATCCAATACGTAAGATTTTTGTGGTTGACAATGTGCTTAAAGGCGGTGTATCACCTCATGTTGGGTATCGAGATATCCAAAGAATCCGATCCAGTTCGACGCGCTGATTCCAAAAATATACTTGGAATCTGGAAAAGCGATCAAAAACTTTATTTTTAGGTCAAAATTTGATAATTAGGTGGACGAGTTTTCCTGCTAGGAAGCTAGAAAAATCGGAGCTGAGAAGTTAGGAGTGCGTATTAAAATGAACTCCTCAGCAATAGGGTTATCCACAGAACAAATGTTCCATGTTGGAAAACTATGCCGCACCCTCAAACCTGAAACTTTTGGGGTTCTCGACATTCTTAAGAAACCTAAACTACATCTTTTGGCTCAGCCGCTCTCATATGTTCGACTGATGTAAGAATCTCGAATGCGATCCCTCAGCTGATACACTGCCTTTAAGACCATGAACAGCCCAGGGACAAAAACAACTAAGGCTTTGGGTCATTAGGGTAGAATTGTGCACAAGTTAGTCTTACACAAGTCAGAGGAAATTAGAACAGCAATAATCGACAGCGTGGTCCCGGAACGATTACTTGCAGGTTACAGTGCCTCTCCCGCATCACGCTTTTGCGATTTTCTCACTGGTTCATCAGCTAGGTCAAATCTATTAGAGGTATCCTGAAAGCGGAACGAAACGACCCCAAACAGCTGATCCCAGATGCTAGCTGGAGCGTAAACAAACTGCGAAACCTCCAATTAACCTGCAAGTTCCCAGAGCCAAAGGTTCCCATTTGTTTCCGTCTGATAAGCAGTTTATCAAAGAAGTATTATAAATGACAGCTATCGAGGGTGATTTATCGCCGAACAGCTGTTTACCACAGGTGAGGCGAGAGTCAGACGTGCAGAGTCGCTGCGGCCGGCGGTCAAGGACGCAGAGTGAGTCACTGCGGCTTCGAATCGTCTCATTGCGCGATGCATTTCCTGTGCGCTTTGCGTTCGCGCTGGTTTCATCGTCGGTTTTTTAGGTTTCCGTTTCGTTTTAGAGGAGTTTTTGCTTTGAATTGTCCGTTAACAGGAAAACAGGCGTTATTTACCTGTAGGACAAGTAATGGTAATAAAACTGTGGAGTTTTCCGTGACATTTGTTACCTGTACTTGTTGCTGTGCTTGTGTGCCGCTTGTTTTTAGCCACTTGCATCCCATAGCCGAGTGTGTTGTTATGTTCTCGCCGTTATTATTTGACTACCCTGAAGTGGAGCTATGATTCCAGTCCGCCAGCTTCTTCCGCCACCAGCTCCCCGCATTAGTTCTTCCCCCAGCTCCGACCGCACTGGTGTCACTTGTCAAACTGTCACATTTCGTTGTTCTGTGCAGAAACTTTGTCGGCGAGCTTATCACTTGTATTCGTGCCACTTACTCGTCAAACTCTCTCTATCTGTGTCTGTGTGTATGATCGTTTTTGCAAACTATTGATTCTCCTCGTCGGGAACATCGTTAAGCTTAAAACGCCCCACGCAATGATAAAATAATCGCGGTTTGTTAGTATTGCGATTATGCACGTCTGCTCAGCATTGATTCTTTTCCGTTCCGTTCCGTTCACTTCAGCAGTTTAGCTGTGTGATCGTTTCAACCATTGTACACATTCTCTCGATATTAGCTGTTGAGATAAGACTCGAAGCGTTCAAATTAATATTTGGAGCACTTTACCTACACATTTTTTGGATTTTTAACGTGCAAGATGAAAGGCTGAGGAGGATCAGCGGCGATGCTATTGGACTTTCGCAAAAATAGCGTTGCGACATAAGATGGGTGCTATATTCGTGCTCATTATCATATCGAATGACCTCTTCTTGGAATGCTCCAGCAAAGAAAAAACAGGTTTTTGAGACGTCGATAGTGAAACGATGACACAGTAACATTTTCATGGCGGAACACAAAACCAAAAAATTCGTTTGCAAACCAATCGAAACATACAAAATTCTGAATATATGTGTGCTGAATTTTTAATTTTTGCATTTAACTTCGTGCCCTGGTCATATGTGCGGCTGCAGGAGAGTCACGTTTGATTCTGCGTCTAAAAATGTACGGTGAGACATTCCGCTGAATCTCTCCAGCTATTCATTGATGGAGGGCAGAGAGACTTATTATCTGAGGGCAGGTACCCACTATACTTGGGACTGAATAAAAACCGAATAATTTTGTTACTTTGATTAACGATTAAGAAAGCAATTTCAACATCCAGACACTCGAGAATATAAAAGCCCTGAAGCTTTTCTTCTTCTTTGGTATCTAGCGTTGAAACATTGGAAATTTCCAGTTATTCGAAATATTCGATATTCGATAGCAACGATATTCGATTTCGAATGAATGGAAATTTTGGATGTTCCAATACCGGAGTTCAGTACAGTGCTGTACGAAAGAGAGGAAGAGCTTTATGGCTTTCCCACCCTCAAAGATCTAGACCTATAAATTGTTTTCTAAATTGTAAATTAAAGTAACAAAATTACCCGGTTTTTATTCGCTCCCAAGTGTAGTACCCGCTGAGTATAAGGCGCATAGATAATAGGCGCCGGTCATTGATCGTGTACTTGTTTAGCTATCCACTCTTAAGTGATTTACTCGTTCTCGAAACTTTTGTCCGTGGCATGTTCGTATATCCATGAATTTCAATTTGCAACAGTGTCCGAGCTGGTTCAGGTCCGCGGTGGTGAACTTGATGAAAGCAACTCTTTTTTTACAATTTATTGAAGCTCATTAAATAAACGAGGATATAGGCGACTCTGTTGGAAAATCCTGAGCAGAGTATAATTCTTTCCAGCTTAGGTTAACGTATAATCGGTTTCATCCAAAATAAAACTTGAGTAGTTCCATAAATTGTTCTATCTAAGCTAAGGATCTTTTTTTTTCGGTCATGGCTAAAAGCAGTTTAGTGAAATCGTCGAATCTGTAACAGGCTCCACAATCTTTAACGGCGATGGGATCTCCTCAGGACATTACCGAAACATGCTTGGCATGCTGATGCGGGCTGTCAGCAAACGCTGGCAGCCTATTCACCCTTCTTCACCTTTCTTCACCTTCATCGTATGAGGATGATCAACATTGTGTAATTATCAGCCGACTTCACCTTGCAAATTAACAGACTAAAATTCTTAGGTCTTCAGAGGTAGCATTCACTGGAATTACCCAGGCTAAGCTGTTAACACTCCCAAATCGTCATATATCGTTAACATGACCGTCAACACCTATACCCCGGGTAGTTCCAATGATGCATGCGGGCCCAGAACACCGTCAAGGATTGTGTGTTAGCGGTCAACCATAATTTACCATTTGTTCAATCGCGGTTAAAAAGAAACAAAAACAAAACAGCCGTAACATCAACGCACACTAAAATGACACTTGCGCGTGTAAAATATGTGAGTGACGGAAATGTGACAATGTCTGGGGACGAATTCAGATAGAGAAAGAGATAGGATTCACTCACAAATCTATTGAAGATGTTTCTATCTATCTATCTTTCTTTCTTTCTCTCTCTCTCTCTCTCTCTCTCTCTCTCTCTCTCTCTCTCGAAATCGACCATACGAGACTCTAGCAAGATTTTGAGAAAATTTCTGGTGATTTTGAGGGCAAAATCTGTTAGTAACAAGCATCTTGGCATCCGTTCTATGCTGCTTCTTAAATTTGAGTTGTTTTAATTTTTTAAAAATCTTTGTTGAGTTATTTCCGGCGAAACTCAGCACTTACAACGAATTTAAATTCCTCTATAGTTGCACCAATGTAATTATAACCATGTACAATGACATTTTATTGTTCATTCATGAACATATACTAAAACTGGAACAATACAGAGAAGATTAGCATGGCTTCTGCGCGAGCATGACACGCAAAGCTTGTGATAAAGAAAGATAAAGAAGTAGTCATTTGTGAAAAAATTGGCTCTAAGGCATGGGTGGACTTAGGGGGCTTTTTCTCAATGTGCAGCGGCTTCGTGTTCCAAAACGCCCTCAATTTTGGGACGATTCCAGCAGGGCTACGCACGTTCTACTACATTCAATCATGCCATAAGATAAAATCATCTGTTTTTAACCAAAATTGACCAAATCGTGCGATAATGGGACAAGACTGGACGGCCCATCATCACACGGCCCAGTGAACTTCGAAATACGGCTACAAATAATGTGCTGTTGGCATCGGATTTTCCTATCAAAATATTGAAATTTTTCACCAATCAGCGCGATATCTCGTTACTGTATTGCTTTTTATAGAAGACGGTTGTTTTGGAGGAATTAGAGACAGGACGGTTTGAGGTTCACGGTGGTACTTGGCTGAGTAACGAGATGCAACTTGGATGCTTCTCGTTTACTGCACATGTTGCAAGTTTATGCGCCAATACGCAACTGTCGTCGCTTTTGCGACAGAATTTACCCAAAGTGCAATAGGTCTGAGCAACTCTGTGAGAGTCACTCTTTATCGTTCTAACAAACCTGTACAGCAATAAGACAGTATTACTACTTCAAAGATGTGCTGTTGTTTAGGATGTTCGTACCCATCTTAACGTAACTTTGCGTTTCTTCGTGTTTTTTTTTGTTTTTTTTTTCTTTAACAAAGGACAACCCCGCCTCCTATTTTGACCCAGACACGGTCGGCAGATGACAAATGTCACCTGACGGGCGCTCTGCTGTCGCATGTCCCCTTCGTTGTGCTCATTAATAGCTTCTTTTTTAAGTAAAGATGAGTTCACTAAGTTGTTTCAGAGACTTTTTTTTTTGAATGTAAGTGACGATTTATGTAACTGTTTCAGAAGTTATCCTGAAATTTGTGTTGCTGTGCTAGGATTGGAAGTTCTTCTAGATTGAAGCTAGTACATTATAGGGACATGAATTTAAGGTTATAAGAAGTAGTGGATATAGAGCCTTGTATTTGGAAAGGGTGGCGCTGCTCGGCACTGCGATTGGTCATTTGGATGGATTGGCCAATCGCATAGTTCGATTGTACCTCCTACTCCGGTCCAGCGAACCCATGAACTACAGACAGTGTTAATTACCGAAAAATCTGCATTTCTTGGCTGTTTCAAGTTTTTTTTTCAAATTTTTGACTTGGCTGTGGTGAAATCCATGTTCGAAACATCAGTTTTGTTCTCCGCGCTAAAATTGCCGATCATGTGATCAGACTTGGAAAATTCATTGATCAGAGGGTAGAGCTGCAAATAATTTCCGTTTCGACTTGAGGCAGCTGTTGGCTTCTCTTGGGACGTTCCTAAGCCATCTTGTTTGCCGTGCTAGAACTTCTGCGTTAATTCTGCTTGCCAACCCTTCTAATTTGTCTTTTTTGTCAAAATTTTTTTTCGAACAAATTATGCGTGAAAAATCCACTAGTTTATTTTTTTTCTGGTCCAGGTATGAGTTTGCAAAGAATTTGTGCATTTTTCTCAAAGCCACACTAAGAGTTTTGCTTTGGTGTTTCTATGAATAAAAATTTAGAGATACAAGTCCGATGAGCGATGTCATAAAGTTGAACTACAATGAAGTGAACGAATGGCTGTTTCCTTATGAATCATAGCGATTCCTCACCATCAGCAAGGTTTCACAAATCTTTTCTTCCTCTGCTTTTACAGCACCTATCTATTATGCGCACTCTTTATCGCTGAATCGTTCACATTCCTTCGAAATACAGTTTTCTTCTAGCGAATGCTAAGTTTGACTGTGCCTATTTTCAGGGCGGTGTGGCCAGTGGCCGACTGTGACGTGTATTCTGTGAAATACAGAAGCAAATGAGTTCAACTACGGAGACGCAACTCTCGACTCAGGTACCATTTGTCTCTCATTGACCACTTCTTCGTCTTCGATAATTGGCTGCTGTTGTCGGCGACATCTAAATCATATGGCGGTCATTGTAATGTGAGCCGCTGTCTCGCACCGATCGCTGTCCACTCGGATTTCAAGTGCTTATCGCTGTCAGCGTGACGCACTGCTCTAACCAACGCGTTCCTGTGTTGAACATTATTGGGACATTTGATTTAGCTCCGACTAAACCTGCTTAGGGCAATCAAAAACTCGGATTGTGCAGTCACGCCGCAATACCGAACATTGTAATTTCATCCGGTCGGGTGACGTCTGTGTAGGGCTTTTCTTGTGGTATTTTCTTAGGTTTGGTTCATATAAGTTGCTGTTCATTCCGTTATTTTTAATTAGCAGAGTAATGTAAAGCGATCTGATCCCAAAAAAGAGGGCAAGCTTCTCAAAGAAATCCCGTACTCACTGATAACCCCACTTGTAGTCAAATTTTACGTCGAGCAGTGTCCAACCCTTTCACAAGCACTGGGTCCTTGTACAGTTTGGCGGCCGAAATGGTTGAGAAAATAATTATTTCCGACCAATGCGAATTTGGAGTTTTTATGACCACTTCCCGGTCTTTTTTTTTCAATTCATGTGATGGTGAAGTAGTAGCGCAGACTCCGATAGGTGTGCAGCAGGAGCACAACCCAAACAGCGTAATGGTCAAATGCAGAGCCTAGCAGCATTTCCTTGCAGTTGCTGCTATCCTTCCCTCAGTTGCTGCTCAAGCTTTCCTCCTTACAGCAGCAATTGACGAGAAATGGTAGCAATTGAGGGGAGGATGGCGGCCACTGATAGGAGATGCTGGTGTGCTTTGTATTAACTTTGCGCATTAAGCTGTTCGGGCTGCGTTCCTAGCTCTTATTCATCAGAGAAGTTTCAAATTTAGGTGTTCTCTGAAGTATACGATGTAATGGAGAATCAAAAACCCAATATAACCTATGCTGAATCGTAGATGCTCTTTGAGACAAGATGTATGAGGCTGTGAACTGCAAATTTAGCCCCATTCTTGTTAGGCTCACTTGTGCTCCTCATTTAACCACTGTACGGTAGTGCGGGTGGATTGCGTTATAACTGGGTTTTTGATTTCGCAATTTATGAGTGGAGTTTGACAAAGTAAATAGCAAAGTACGTTTCGGCCATACTCTGAAGACTACATGGTTTATTGTATTGGGCTGCGCAACTCTGAGTCATGGAATGTTTCGAAACAGCTAATTTCGCACATTGCCAATGAAACCAGTATTCGTGCAGATCGTATAAGTCAAAAGAGTCATAGAAGATGATGAAAAGATGTGGAAATAATGCTGTAGTGGGACGTAAATCAAAAATCTGTCTAAGCATGGCTGATTGGTGGTCCTATGTTCAACATGTTGTAGGTGGGAGCAAAGCTCACCAACTTCCTGCCATTCCCCACTTGAAAACTCTCTTTTCAGGCTCCACCCTGTTAAATATTGAGACTTCCTTCATATTGAACTGCTTTTAAAAGTAGCACTTTTTGTTTTGCTTTGCGAAAGGGGAGCAATAGTGAGCGTTATTTCAACGGCACATACGGTGGGACGTCAATGGCGTTGGCCCATCCCCGGCCTCGGGAAGGTGGTCGCGCAACCGCGTCGCGCGCGCAGTAACCGAGTTTTCTGCTGCAGTTATGCTATTTCTAGCAGCTCTTCTACCCGACTTTAAGGGTTTTCGACCAGATTGGAAAGGAGAGAGCCTAGAAATAATATCCCGGCGGCAGACGGCACCGATCCCAGCACGCGCGGTCGCGCTGCTTCTTTCTCGGGCTGTGAATCGGCCACCGCCGTTGCCGTCCACTGTAAGTAATGCTTCATGTCTTGTAATGTACGCATAAACCATTAATGATGGGAACAAATGTGGGTTCTTCTTCCTTTGAAGCTTTTTTTAAATTTTTTTTCAAAGTTCTGCTTGTGGTCATAACTCAAAGAGAAGTTCTAGAGCTCTTGTTTCTCTCTTTTTTTTTCTTTTTTTTTTGTTGACTAGCGCTCCTATTTCATTCTTCTCAGAACAGTTGTTAAGGGGAAGTGATTGAATGTTTCGTGTTCTGTCAGATTTGTACTACTACTACTGAAGGGTATAAACAGTTATTACATCATATGGAAATTCATAGTCGTATAAATTGGTTCGAAAGTAGCCAAAGTGTTAATAGACTCGCAGAGTACTCTTCCAAGCAATTAATGGCATTTAAGAAGGAGGATTTTTGGTGAGCGACCACCAGATGGTTGCAGAAAGCCTGCGTTACGACGATTTTTTCACCTTTCACGTCCACATGCTTAAGTTGCTTAAAGAATGATGGATGGGCAAGTACACGTGTCGATGGCTTTTTCTTTTCTTTTTATCAACTGTAGTGTAACTCTTCTGCATGTGTGTAGAGTGAGTTGGTGGAATTCTCGCGAACGCAAGCGCTCAGCGGAAGTATTTATTACTGTGCAGGGTTTTGTTCACCGCCCAGCTGTGCACTTTCAAGCATTACATTCTTTATCAGAAAAGTCTGGCTGTAGCAGTTTGTTTGCGGGTGAAAGGGGTTTGAAAACAAATATGCGGTTTTTTCCTCATTGATTTGAAGAAAGGTTGGTGCATTAAAGGTAAGTTGTGGGAACTCTGTTAATGCTATGATGGTCAATTATGGGTTATAAGGTGGTTTGCAGTATACCATGCCGGATTTACTTTCCATTTATCCAGAATGGGACTCAACTTCTTTTTGCTTTTAGATCGTCGCCCCTATGGAGGATGGCGATAAGCAATCACGCCACACCAAAAAGCCCTCGAACCGGCCGGCGATGCAGATCTATAAACCACCTGGTATGTTTACTAGATATTGGTTTTCAACGCGACCCAACACATACTTTTGTTCATTCCTAATGCACATAGAATGTTTAGTAAAAATAAAGCAGAGTTGAAGCCTGATGTGAAAGTTTTTCTTAGAGATGCCTGTATAGTTACAAGAGTAAAGAAAAATTGGAAGCTAGAAAGTTTCCTGGAATCCCGGGACACCGCTGCGGTGTATTTGACAAAGGTTTGTGTCTTATTCCTGTGCATTGTTTTTCCGGTTCATTCCAAGGAAACGTAAGGGTCTTCTGACTTTTGCCGCGGCGACAGTCACCCATGGATAAGAATAGATCGGCATCGTCTCCTCAGCATTCTTCGACGGGAGCTTTCTCACGTTCTTTGCCTTGACTGCGCTCATCAGCGAGCGGCAAGGAATTGTAGTTAGGGTTTTTTTGCCTTGCGACAACGTCTGTAGCTGTGATGTGGCAGTCGCCGCCGACAAAGTCTAAAAGCAGAGAGGCAGAAAAAGTCCGACCTCAGATATCGTCCTCGAGATTTTTACAGAAAGGAAATCTTGTGAGCTCTCGAGTCTCAAAGCCATCAGGAACTTCCGGTTTCGAAAGACTTAACTTCTTTGGGACTGTTCAGGGTGATCGGCATCTCGTCACAAACGAGCTATAGTTGTTGCTTAGACTCTGACATGGTTGAAGGCGTTCACTACACACATCAAGCATGGACTCATCATAAGAGCTAGAATTGATTTGGCTCTTGTAGAACGATCTGTTGACCATTTCGGATCATCTCACGTTTACCACTGGGGTCAGCGCATCAAGCTGGTCCAAAATATGTTGACATCTCTGAGCCGAAACTGAGGTGAGGCTGCCTTCAAGCAACTTATCCGGCGAAATGTCTCCACAGGCTGTTTTGAGAAAGTTCTGGACTTGTTTTCCTACACATGCATTGCTTGAGGGCTGGGAAGTCACCAACCGTAGGATTTGTAGCAGAAGAGCGTCCGCTGAATTGGGGGCATTCTTGTACTTTGCTGCAGTGACAGTCGTCCATGGTTAAGTCTGCAGTGATGCAAAGTTGTGGATGCGGTGACCTTTCATGCTTTTTGCGATGCACAGCGAGAAAATTCGCGGTATTTTCCTGCTGAACGACAATTTCTGTCACTCACCGCTCTGCTACAACGCCGCCGTCGAACCGGCAAAAGTTAGAAAGCACGTAATTCCTCTGCAAGCTGTGGAATCAGACTGACGCGAAGTTTCCCTTTTCCGATCAGTAGAGACGGATCAGCATGCGCAGCCATGCGTCCGCTTTTGCAGAGCGGAGTTTTTGTTTTGCTTGCAATACCGTGTACTCGCCGATATTTGAGCTGGTAGTGCATTGCAGAAGGATGGGAATCGCTCACATACGCTGTAATGTAATTTGGTACCACTTGGTACTGTTAACGTTGTATTGCAGCAGAAATTCCCCTATCGATCCTTGTTTTCCACTCCAGTCACTGGCATATTTGAGTTCTTCTAAAGTTTCTCTTTCTAACAGTTCTCTTTTCACTTTAGCATTTCCATGAAACACTCTTTGATGTCGTCAGTTCTTTCCCCTGACGATTGATCGGAAACGCCAATTGGCGGCTGTTCTGTCCAACCTCACCTAATGAACAACACGGGCATGAATCTGGTCTTCTTTAGAGTTTCTATCCTAGGTTACTAGCTAGTTATCGTACTGAATATAATTGTGTAGCACTTTTAATTAACCTCGAAAATTATTTTGAAATCCTACGTGTAAGAACTGTTCTATCACTATCTATGGAAATTTCAGAAACTCCAGAGAAAGAAATTTCAAATTTCGACCTTGAAGGATGACGAAATGGAAAGGTTTTATTGCTTTTCAATCACTGGTGAATTCATATAGAATTGGCTTCTAGAACTTTTTTACACAGTTTTTGGATGAAAAGTCGAGACTTTACAATTTTTTCCGGTGGTATATATGCCTTCAAAAAAAGTGTGCATTCCGAAAGTCAGTTGGTATGTACACTTATACCATATGGTTCGTCTATAATCAATCATTTGATGCCGTTGCTTGACAAATAAAGGCAATTTACATTGCACGGGTGTTTTAAACCAGAGCGAAAAAACCACCGTGCGCACAATCGTCCGTCTGGTTGCGGTTAGTAGTCCTTTCATGCGCAGTGGCCTGATTGCCGTTAGTAGCCGTTTTGTAGTGTAGTTATGTCGTTTGTTTCTGGGTTAATCTGCTCATCTCTATAGTTTCTTATATCAAAAATGATTTACTACTGCTTAGTGCAGTTATTGAATTCTTCTCGTTTTCCAAGCAGCCCTCCCCCCTCTGATAAGCGTCTCGCGACGTTGAACTATCGTGGAAGTTAAGCTGAGGAGACACATGCGATCCGATTACCAACGCACAACATTTGCGTGTCGTGACAACAGTTGTTTTGCCCCAATGTCATGTGAAGTTACATTTTCCATGATCCCCACGCGAAATTGTCATCGCACATGCATGAAGGTGGTAATCCATCGATACCCTCGCTGTCGCATGTGCTCCCTCACAGCATCCATAATTTTGATTGTTCACTCGACCTGAATACCCACGCAGTCATTCTGTTGGCTACAGTGACTCGTTCGCAGTGGACGACTGGTCCCTCTGATGAGTCCTTTTCCGAGTGTGAAAAGATCGATTGTTGCTGCCCATGTTCACAGTTCTTCCTCTGAAAAAAGATAATCGCAGAGAATCCGATCGATTGTGAATGGTGCACAAGGTTTGAGTCAATTTTTCTTCTTTACTTGGTCCCATCAAGTCTGCTCTGTCACACATTTTTCTCCGCTCTCATGACGCTTTGTCGTTTTACACCTTGTCACTCGGGTTTCTCGAGAATGTTGCGGCCTTTCTTTCGGTCGCAGTGATCTTAAGTGTTGATTCTCGCCATCCTCGCCAAGATCGCCTTTTTGGCTTCAAGCTTTCTGTCAAAGCGTTTCTTTTAGGCATATTTCTGCTATTTTCTAAAAGTTGCTGTTTTCTGCCGAAGAATGTCAGTGGCAATCTTAGGTGAGTCAGGGGTAACTGCTCCTGTTAACTCAGGTTGCTTGGGAATGATTTTTTTTTCAAGAGTTACTGTCTATTTGGGCCTAATTAACCATGTGAGGAAACTTATTTTTTTTATTCGTATACTGGTGTTAGGAAGTGACGAGGATCATTGCGGCACAACTTTGTATGTGCAAGCTAGCGTTTGTGCAAACACTGTTGTGGAACTTGACTCCGGATCGTTTTCGCCATTGATGCATTTGCTTAAACAACTGCGAATTCCTTTCCGAAGAAACTGGTTTGAACAGTATAACCCTTTTATTCCACATTTTAGTCGCGACATAATGATTATTATTTGGTTCAGAGAAAATGCTGATTGTGTTAGCGTTCAGGCGAAGTTACTTCCAAAGTTGTTACACAGCTTCAAATCTGTTGCTGTCGCTGCTCCTATGAAAATGCCATAGCACTTCATGTTTGAGCTGAATTGTCCCTCCTTGATGTTTTTGCGTAGGACTGAATTCACAGGCATAAACATATTCTGCTGATTGGATTTTCATGCTGTATTATGACTGCCCGTCTGTATTTATTACATGGCGGGCCATCCATTAAAAAACCATCTTGAAGGAACAAGTATGGTAAGACAATACCATAAAATCAGCGTATACTGCCGCATGAATACGAATTACAAAATTATGACTCCAAGTGGGAATTGAGCACTCTTAAATCTCTCGAAGTGCTAGTTGAGTCATGTTGTGATGTTTAACACATTCATGCCCACGCACCCAATGGGTATGTCGAACTCCTTCAGATGTCATATTTTTCTGGGACATTGGAGATAGTTAGCGAACTACACCACACATAATGAGCAGAACAGCTGTCAGCAAAGATAACTGTGGAAGCTCTAAATATAAAACGGATTAGAAGTTTTGTATGTGGGAACAGAAGTATCTTTTGTTCTTAGTACAAGGAGTGCCCACGCTTATGAATGTTTTACAAAGTTTTACGTAAGCGTTTGCATCCTGAATTGAAGAAATGCATTAGTGATGTCCTCTATATAATATGGCATTATGGAGCGACTTCATTAAACATTCTCCTCTTTCTGATACACTTCAGTTTTCAAATGTTTGGTGAGTCTTCGCCCACACTCTCATATCATGGTAATACTGACATTCTCGACATGTCGTTTAGTGTACAAAAAGTGCACTAAATGGCAGGTCAAGAATGTTAGTATCTGAACAGAGTCGCTGAGGTTTTGACCAACAATGTACCCTCTTGCCTCTTCAAGCAAGTTTTCATCGTTGTCAAGAAATTTGATCTGGTTCTGATTATCCTTGTTTTTGATAGCGTGAGGTGTATGACGGGAGAGTTTACCGACGACGATTTGCTTGTTGACAGAGACAGTCAAGAGAGCACCCAGCGCCGCGGATTATCTTTGAACACCTGGGACAGGCACCACATTTCTGTGTTCAGGGACTAATGTTTCATTCTACTGATTGGCATAAGGCTCTTTACCAGTACACGGGCAGTTAATTAACACAGAATGAAAGCAATTAGAAATTGACTGTAATTTGATTCTGAATGAAAGTATTTAGAATAGTATTGGAGAAATAGACACTAAGGGAAACCTGAAGTTGTATTGGTAACGTCATAAAGACAGATGCTTCCATTTTTTCCCAAACAAGGGTTACTGCTTCTAGAAAATGTGGCACAATATGCTGCACAGTGTATACTATACTTATATACTATACCATACTTTTTGATCAAAATGGTCACTAATGAGATCTTTCTGTGTCATTTTTCATTACAGAGAAAATGTTTGCGTATATCACTTTTTTACATCCAGGACTTCGATCTGGCGGGTCCAGTAACGATGGAGGTGCCTCCTCTGCCGCTGGAGGAGTCACGCTGGGTGCAACCTCTCCAACATCTACAGGGACACGAACGCAGACGTCCTTCAATATCAGTTCTCAGCAACAGAATAAGAAACCCAGCAGGGATTTGGAAGGTGAGTGTTCATTATGGAATTCCGCTGCAAAGTTGATGCCGAGTTTTTATTTCATTTTATCTTTGTTGTTTCAGAAAACAATAATTATCGCAGTACAACGATGTCGTCAGATCGTGATGCATCATCACGTTTTTCAGAGTCCTCCCACTCGCAGAGTTCTCAACGGCTCAAGCGGACTGAGAGCAGCATCAGCTCTGAGAGCGCTGTTTCGCAGGTAGTTAATCATGAAAGTACGAGTATTGTGAAGTCATATGCTTTCCTTATTCCTAGAAATCCTCGGGCTCTGGATCTGGACGTGGTAGTGGAAACGCGAGCACTGGTAGGGAAACGGGTGCTCCATCGGGAGGAGAAAAGCGCTCAAAACAGCCAACTCCGCCCAAAAAAGAACCCAAGGTACTATTCTACTTTTTGCTCTGTTTCTGAACAGAAACGGAACTATTTTAGAACAATATTTTCACTGTAATTTTTTTTTCAGAAGAAAGTGATGACCGAGCGCGAGATATTGGACGCAGCGGCTGGACTTCGTGCTCTAAGAATTGGTGGTAATACAACTGAGATCGAAGACTGGATAGCCAGTATGAACCGTCATTCAGTCTTTCCTCAGTTACTGTAGAGAAGCTGGAAATTTTTCAGGTGCATTCGTAGCTGATGACCTCGCTGAAAGCGTGGGATCAACGCTCTGCCAGCACGCGATTGAAGGTGGGGGCGGTCGTGTTGTGGCGAAGTTGTGCGGGTCACTACGAGATGCTCCGTCTGCTTACGCTCTTTACAAGGTGAAGCAATTTGTAACTGTTTTTATTGCCATTCCTTGAGTAATAACTGTTTAGGGCTTGATGTCCTCCGTTTCGCAATATTTTGAGTGCCGTGATCGTCTCCGAGCCGATCATTTCCGCATGTGGATCTCGTTTCTCTCGTTTGTTGCTGATTTATATGCGAATATTGGAGGCGGGAAAGATGGTTCGTTAGTTATCCGTTTTCTATTCTAATGTGGAATCCAGTTTAACCACACATCTGTTTCTAGGAGAGCTAGTTAATTTTGTTTTCCAAGTTTTCGACTATCTTTTACGCGCTCCGATCCTGGAAACACTGAAGATTGAAGAGGTATGTTGGTTCCACCGTGGATATCACCTTTATTAGGTCGACTATGTTTAACGGAATGAAACATGAGGTGTCGAGCGAACAGACGTCACATCTTGCATCATGCGCACAGGCTTCACGTGATATCTTGGTTTTTCGCGCATAATCTGCTTGCTTTGCGGGCGGTATCGCAATAAACTATGTTTTTTTATTATATACAAACCAAGCGAATGTATCTGTGGCGAACATTACCATAATTTGTCTTGCTTAGGGTTCACATAATTGTTTTCGATTCTGTGTGCCAAAACAGTACCTGCACTGGGAAAAAATGGGATGAGATATAAAATCGACGTTGCTCATTTTTAGTACGCAGTAAAATTTGAATCTTTTGCAGCCTTACATGCCAGATTTATTAAGTTTTGGCCTCAATTTGCCAATCCCGCCCCAAAAACTCAGAAACAATGTTTTCGCCTCTTCTTTGCCAAGGCTATTTGCTGCTTGGATTACGAAAACCATAATTATTTTGCATCATAAAACCATTTCCGTACGACTTTGTTAGGTAAAACGTCGATATACTACTTCACATAATCTTTTGAACCTTCAATCGTGGTCAGCATGAAACTTCTTCCACTCCCTGTACAAAAATAAAGAACATGCTATGAAATACCACATTTTTCCATTGTAGCCTTATAATACTGGCCTTTTGATGCGACATGAAGACTTTTATAATCAACTCATCCGGTAGCCACCACAAGCAAGGTTTGGGCGAGAATTTTGCTTTTGAGATCGGGGAGGAGCTAGCCGCGGTAGGGCCAAATTTTTAAAAACAAACGGAAAGGTGAATGGATTTCTCGAATCAGACCTTAGTTGATATTTTAAGATGATTCAGAGCATCTTGTTTGCAATGCTCTTCACAGTTATCAAGGCTCTATTATTGCAGTTAGAATCTCTCATCTCTGCCTTGCTCTCTGTCGGTTATGACCTGGAACGTGAATGTCCGGATCAACTGTCTCTTCTCAAGGACTTGATTAGGTATGATACTGTGGCGAACATTTGTATTGTATGCTCTTGTGCTTATGCGTGTTGTCATCATCATTCGCTCGTGATGTATTCGTACGCGCCGCTCAGCGGCGGCGGTGCCGCACCGCCATGACGCGTTTTTTCTGCTGTTCTTATATTATACGTCCTGGAGCGCGCTCACCTGGTCCTGAGGGGCCCTTTCCGTCCTCTATCGTCCGAAAATGGTAGAATCCATACAGTTTGTGTCACGACGTGTCAGAAACCGCAGCGGTCGCGGAACAGTGTTTGCGAGCGCACCACATTTCAGTGACCACGAATGTACACTAACTGATAGCGTAAATTTCCGTCACGATTGACCAAATTTGTTGTAGAGATGCATTCATTGACGTGTCTGAACCGTGGGCTCGCAAGATGATCCTACTCCTCCTGGAATTGGGAGCAAGTGGATGGAAACTCCCCGCGGAGGCCAATGAGTACTACTTTCAACAGACCACAAACTGAATGTTGCTGCTGAACAAAGGAGTCTGCCCAAGGGTGGAGGGTTTTTGTTTTATAAAGTGCCAAAATGAGTGATATTTTTTGCATCGTTTGGTTGAATTAATGTTTTTTTTTCTCGTACAAGTTGCAAAGCATAGATTTGAAAGTGTTTGTGTGTAATATATTTCTCATGTTATATAGCTTTTGTTCATGTTTCTTTTACATCATGACAAAAGTGCAATTTTTTATGCTCATTGTTCTTTTATATATGTTTATTTAAGCAATTGTTCTTTATTCGTAACCATGACATTTTTCTTTTCAGTTTTTAGTTAGTTAGTTTAGTCGGTGTTCTAGTCGCTTTTTCTAGTTTTTTAAACGCATGGGGTCAAAAATTGTAAGTCAAATTGTTTAGGCTAGTCACTCTGCAGCAGAATTTCTCCAGAGATTTGAAGTTTTCTCGACCGTAGTGGTCGTTCATTGATTGTGTGATATCAATCGCAGTCACTTGCTTTCGCTGCAGCTTCCTTATCGTTTTTTCTCCATCCTTATGATGTACCGCATGTTTCTGAACTGCTGCTCATGTTATATACTTATTTTAATGAGTCTTATTAGCTGCGGTGCTTTTCATTCATCACAGTGTGCCTTGTTTTTTTTCTCAGTTATCATATTTGTACAGAGAGTTAATAAATATATATAAGTTGTTGGAAAGGCTATTGTTTATTCTATTCGGTTATGGGACCGTTTGGTGGAGTACCTCATTGGAAAGTTGCTTGGAAGTATGGGCGGAGATACTATTCCTAGAAAATTCGGTTTTATTCTCTTTTTCATTAAAATTACGCAGAAATGCACAAGAAACACATAATAGTACATCATAATATCGATTTTGGTTTGGTTCTTGTTCCAGTTACTGATGATAGGTGATGCAATGAATTAGATTAGTTCGTTCTGAATAAGAGGGGAGAATTTGATGGAAAAGTTTCCCACGATGATCGATCTTTGAGAGGGAGCCTTTGGTGTACTGGCATTACGAGTTTGTTTTAGATCTGTTTTTTAAGCAGTTGCTCGTCACCATGTTCACTCATAATTCCTTTAAATGTTTTTATGATTAGTGTGAGTCATAACTTCCAGGGTTTTGCTTTTCATTTTCATTTTCTCTGAACCCCTTAGGACATGCATACATATTGTGCTCATTCAAGATGGGGAATACATTAATCACCGTTCTTTTCTTCCAAGTTCTTCTGACTTTATAACAGGCTTGTGTTGCAAAGACGGGCCGATAGTTTTTAGCTAGGATTGGGGAACGTGGTAACGTTTCTGACCATTTTTAAATCGGTTTTTAACCCTATTCTCCTGAGTTAGTATTCGAGTCAAATTACCACTGGGAATATGAATAGGAAATACTTTCGGTTACATATATGTTACAGGACAGCTTTTATCCCTGTTGTGACTTTAGACATGTTCAATTTTCCTGCAGCTTTCATTCCGAAGTGTGGGTGGCAAATGTTCTTATGCAAAAGGGTTTAGTCGCATTTTGGGAGGCTACATCATTGACAAAACTTTTTCTTCGTTCATGCCGTGAGCGACCTACTCTCAGAATAGCAGAAAATCGGAAGTCTCTAGCTTTGCTTGGAAACAAGTGGGTGAAGACCAGGAATGAACGGAAGTGCGAGAAGACCGCTTTTTTGTCTTATAGGAACGAGCACTGTACGTCTCACAATGTCTGGGATCACAATTTTATTCTTCATAATAACCACAAGTCGCTGTTCTTTGAAGAATGCAAACGAAAAATTCCTAAAACTCATGACTCATCCTATGTAGTACATTGTTTTATATGCAGAAAAGTCAAGCTGCAATGAGCAGTCGCATATAAGAAAACCTTGTATCACAATGTCTAATCCTCGGAATGACGATATCGATCTTTCTAAAAAGTAAACACTCCATCCATAATATTTTATTTTAATTTCATTTCTATCAAGTAGTTCGTCGCTTATTAGTAGTTGCACAGCGTGAGTCACCCTTTCAGATTTGATAAACAATTTCCGTATTTGATAAACAATTTCCGTATTTTCAAGGGAAGTTCGAGTATGAGCCGTCACGTTTGATCATATTTATTTTTCAGATATGAATGTGATTAGTAGACGGGATGCCGCAAATTCCACAGCATTTGACCATTTTATGACCCACTATAACCAGGGCCGCGCGAAGTTAATGGAAGCCGTTGAAATAGATGAGCGATATGATGGTAAAATTCTTTTTATTCGAGGTAAAATTCTGGTATTGTATGATGCCAATATTTAAAGATACATATAAACAGAAGAAGGTGCTAGCATGTGAACTGTACAAACAAGGAATGGATGCTTTTAAAAAGGTGATTGTAAGGCTATCTTTTATGAGGATGCCTCTTAATATTTGTTATCGTAGGCTGAAGCTGTTAATATCATGGAAATTCCTGCTGAACGAAGGAAAGAAGCCTCTGAAGCTAAGGAGAGAATGGTAGGGTATCATCGAAGTGCCAAGGAACGCTTTGTTATTCTAAGTTAGTTTTTATTCTGTGTTTGTTTTTAATGTTGTGTTTTGTATAATTAAATACTATGTTTTATATTTGCAGTGAATAAAATACAAGGGACGAATACATCGGCCCATTCGAACTCACTTCCCAGTACTTCTAGTGCTCGTGTTGCGTCTCCTTCACGTTTAGGTGCTCGTGTTAATTCGGCGCCGGCGGTTGGTAGTCTTTTTTTACTATCTGTCTTCATTTTCGCTTCTGTTTTGCACTATTCCTTAAAAATTCTACTTTAGTTCGAGTGTTGTCAGCGCTTTTTTATTTTTTCCATAATAACTTCTTTTTGAATAATGGTATTTTTAGTCGAAAGTGTTTCTGGTCTCTGCTTTTGGCGTATATCGATGTTTATTAGGCTACTACTTTAGTAGGATAGTTATTTACGAGTATAGCCCCTTGTATCGCTGTCGCCACTGCGACATCGTTTTTGGTTTGCATTCGTTGTGGGCGGGCTGTCGCAATCAATACGCATCAAAAGTATGGGAGCACATGAGACGACGATGTTCGGCGCTTTAATTTTCGCGAGCTATACTAATGGCGTTAGAAATAACAGCGTGGTTTTGATACGTTGCAGCTGTTTCTAAGCAAGACGTCCCATGTCTCAAAAAAAAACCATTGAATTGTTGATAAGCCGAATCTTTGACGCTGCTACATTGATAAGAATTGAGCTCATTATTTGAAGAGGCATTTTTTTGGTTTTTTTTCAATAATCTATGGTTGCCACAAGTAAAATAGAAGGGATATAATATGTAGAAATAGAGGCTTTCGATGGTTTCTGCGATCTCATTCTGCATTTTAATGCTCTAGGATCGCCGTAAGCTACGAAGGGTCAATGCAACGAGTGTTTTTGACGTTAGTCAGGTGCGCAAACGCGGACCCACACCCACAGTCAAAGTTGTTCAGAAGCAATTCCCGGGAGTTGGAAGTTTGCAAAAGGGAAAGGTAAACGTTCAGAAAGGGGTTCTGAGTTTGAATTATTGTGAGATTGAAGGGTCAATAGTGTGAGCAGATCGCAAGATTTCTCTGCTTCTACTTTCCTGCTTCTCGCACAGCTTATTTACTTAATACTATTATTTGATTCCCTCAAGGTATTCGTTCTTACTTCTTTTTTTAGGGAGGTAGAGGTGCTAACGCATGTCCGGCTATTCCAAGTCGCCAACAGTTATTGAAAGGTGTAGATGCTAAGTTTGGCGAAAGACTACTCGATGAGATGCTCGATCGAACAGGAGTGAGACTTTCGGATGTGGCAGGCTGCGAATCAGCTAAGGAAGCGCTTGAAGAGGTGATTCATCCACTGGAAGTTTCATAAATTTATTTTGTTGTTCTTTTTTCTTAAATTGCGTTTCCTTTATTCTTTCAACTGCTTCGGGATCATTGTTTCAATGTTTTGTAGGAGAAATGTTTCAGGCCGTTATTTTGCCTGCGATGAATCCAGGATTATTTAGTGGTTTACGTCAACCTGTGAAGGGCATTCTGTTATTTGGACCACCAGGAAATGGAAAAACAATGCTTGTATGTTTCAAAATTTGTCGTTTCTCCATTTCTTCTCTTTTATCGTTTTCATCTTGTTTTCTAGGCGAAAGCTGTTGCATCTGAAGCCCGTCAAGTATTCTTCAACATCTCTGCTGCGAGTTTAACATCGAAATGGGTTGGAGATGCAGAAAAAACGATTAGAAGTCTATTTCAAATTGCTAGAAATGCCCAACCTGCCATAATTTTTATTGGTGAGGGCCTTTCTCTGCCATTTTGTTTTGTTCCCTCTGTTCTTTTCTTTAACCGTTTCATTCTAGCGTAGTGTTATGCGTCATGCATTCTTTATTTTTTCCACAATTACAGACGAAATCGATTCAATTCTATGCGACCGATCTGAGAAGGACACGGAAGTGTCACGTCGAATGAAGACTGAGTTCTTGGTACAGTTTGATGGCGCCACAAGTAGTGCAGATGATCGCATTCTGGTGATTGGTGCGACCAACCGACCGTACGAGCTTGACGATGCCGTTTTGAGGTACGGTGACTTCGTAATATTCCTCGATATTTTTTGTCGGGAATTTCTAGGCTGGAACTATTCTTTTTTACTCGTGGATGTGTTTGTGTATGTTCATTTCGTTATGCGCAGATCATTTTAGACGATTTCCGAAACGTATTTTGTTGGATTTGCCCGACGAACGTGCACGGCGTACTCTCCTTAAAACAATTCTGGAAAAACACAATATGGCAGCAGGGCTTAGCGACTATGACATAAGGTGTTTTGTGGTTATGAGTTTTCATGTGTTGATTTCTAACCATCATTTCATCTCAAGATGGATTGCCTCGCGAACTTCGGGTTATTCCAATTCGGATCTCGTCGCTCTATGTAAAGAAGCTGCAATGGTACCCGTGAGAGATATAGATAGAAAGAAATTGGCTACTACCGACGAAAGCAAGCTGCGGGACCTTAGAGTGAGTTTTTGAGGAGAATTTGCTTCCAGTGATGCTCTATTTTCATGTGTTTCATTATGTATGTTGTTATACTTTCCATATGTTGAAACGATTATACTTCTGTCACTTTTTGCATTGATAAGATTGAAAGTTATTCGAACACTGATTTGGAAAGAATTATTATGTTATATCCTCCCGTAATACCATTTTCTTTATGTTAAATCCAGAAGAGCGAGCTTTTCCTCTGTTTTTGCATGGAAAGGAATAACTAACTTTTGCTCCGTAGGGTTTCCCAACGGTTCTATCGGCAGTTGCGTCTCTCAACAAAGTTTCTTTTCTTTTGCAGTGAAAAGTCAATCTGATTCTTTCAACTCCAGATATTTGTACTTCCAATTTCTTTGGAGCCCTTCCCAGGCTTTACAGTAGCATTCATGTTAATGTGCGATGCGTTCCTTCATTAACAGCCTTGACCCCGTTTCGCGATGTGGGGGTTTCTGGTTTTCTGTTGTACAGCTGTGGGGATTATGAGAAACCGACAATTGTTCTCTCAAAACAATGAAGTATTCAGAAGACTGTTGTTTTTTCGAAGATTTACCTTCGGGGAAAAAAGGAATTCTTGTCCTATAAGACCGCTACCTGGATTTTGTGGTTTGTTGTTTGAACATATAGTGGTGCGCCTTGATTGACTTTTATAAGTGAGGCAGGAGGTTCGTAGAACGATTTTATTTTAATTTGCTACAATTGCTGCGTGAGCAAGGAACCACAAGGAGCCAATAATTTTCTTTTTCTTCTTGAATCGTAAAACTTTTGTCTTGGATCTAGATATTTCGAATGTTTTGCAGTGTTCTGACTTCGACAAAGCTCTGGACGTGATCAAGCCGTCTTCAAACTCCCGAAACCTACAGTTGCTGGCGGATTTCGCCCGACGTGCCGGACAGGTGGGGTGACAATTATCGTCGGAACCCGGTATCACGGGTTCGAAAACTTTTCCGTGGTCTTTTCGCTTGGTGACATGGTCAGTGCTTGTTATGCTCTTCTATGCATGTTATTGCTATCTGGATTTGTTTACAGAGCTAGGGTATGCTGTCTTCTTGTCCAATTTCAATTCTCCGATGTTGTACCATTTGCACGTTTAACGATTTTGCATACTGCCTTTCAATTTTTCTTGAAAACTCCTCTCGCGATGAGTACAGAGTTTTTCATTGTTTGAACTGTGGTTAGATGTGTACCCACAATGTGATCACCTACCCTGCTCCTTGTGTTTTGAAATGTAGGGAGAACACCTTGATCTCATAATTTTATTTCTTTAACTTGTTCATGATATTTCTATGAGAACGGTGATTTTTTATTAATTTTTCCCGTTTATTCATAAAATTTAACAATTCAGTTGTGATATCCAGAAAAAAGGCACGAATTTAATATATATTGTGCTTGAGACTCGAGTATGAGAACATTTATTGAAACACCAGTAACTAACCGAGCTTACGATATTACTTTTTTATTCTTTACTCGTGCGATGCGTTTCTTGTGACTAAAGGTTTGTTTCCACCTCAAGAAACCTTGTTTTTGGCTTGTAGTCCAATCTCAGGGTAGGTTGTTGCTGCTTCTCTGGCCTTAAATCAGTTAAATTCGTTTCAGGTACTGAAAAATGCGATTTGCCGAAGTGTTAGCGAATAAATCGATTATTGATTGTCTTTGTGTAATATTCATTCAAAAATTTTTTTTCGATAATCTTCACGGTTTTTCCTTACCCGCTGTCTGATCTTCTCTTGGGAACGGGAGACTGTTGGCTGCTGGCCAGTGACTGAGCTCTACTTCTCCATTCTTGAACACGATTGACGGCTTCGGGCAAAGTTAGGGCCTTACCCATTGCCTGAAAACCGTAAATCAACCAAATTTGCTCATTTTTTTTTGTTCACTACGCGATTGTTGGCCGCGTTTACGCTACTTTGAACGAGTGTGTGGGGCTTTCAGGCTTATGTTAGTTGTCCTCGTACTTTGCCAGCTAAAAAAACTCACCATACTGATTATTCCGCACCAGCCGTGTGGATCGAGTCGTTGTAGCGGCTTACGTAGGTGTCGAACGAAGAAAAACTCGCAACCGAGCACAATCACAGAGAAGATCTGGAGTAGTTATCTAATAAAGTTCATTGGTTGGGAAAGACTTCAATGCCTTTATTCCTCTCACCTATCTCTTACCCTAGCTTAGAGAGTCATTTGGGGTTGGTTTTATCATAATACCATTTCACATCCGGATTATTTGTACTGACAAAAGAGGTGCAAGATGCCCGGCTCGCAGATCGGAATGAATTGTATCTGGCTTGAATCTCTGTGGAAATCCCAGTACATCATTATATGCATTTCTGCACACCGTCAGCGTCGGGGTGGCCGAGTGGGAAGATACTGGACTGTTAGGCAGAGGGTGGAGGGTTTGAAGCCCGCCATGAGCGCCCGTTTTGTATTCTTGTTTTTTTTTTGTTCCTTGGAGTCGAAGGCATTAATGAAATACATGATGTATCACCTACTCAAACAAAGATTCAAACCAGATAGGTTTCATTCCAATCTGCGAACCTGGCCTCTTGCACCTCCCTTGTAAGTGCGTGAGTTGCGCGTATGACTACATGATAAAGACTAGGACCTTACGCATCTCTGTCGCAGTCCAGGCGCACCTGAAACATGATGTTTGCGTCTGAGCGGCGTCCGAAGCGCGTATGTGCTTATTCTTCATCAAATAGTCGCACGCATTTGCGGTGACGAGGCTATCGGCGGCGGTCTCGTGATATTTTTATTAATGGCGTATATGTCGCGGTGATCGGTCCTCGTAGAAGATCCCCTGCAAGTGGAAGCGTGCGTCTGACGTACGACAGACGCACAAATTTAATACAATTTCTCATCCAAGCACGTGTCGGACTACCACGATGTATCGACGCGAACGTCCAGGCAGCGGATGCTTCATCTTACATATACGTAGTCGATGCAAACACACATCTACTATAAACTGGCTTATGCCGACATTTTGCGAATGTATTATGCGTACGAGGGTGGGTTGAAAAATTCCCGGAATGACAATGGCAATGGCAACAAAACAACTCAGGTGCAGTTCTTAACATGTTTTGTAGCCCAATCCTATCGAAGATCAGCACACTCTGTCCAATCTGTTTTCTGCTTCTGATTCTTTCCCTGCAAAGGATTTCTTCAATTTCCTCTCAAAAACCTCATACGGCCAAGATTAATCGGTCATTCGACCTGATTTTCTCTCTGTACATGAAGACTTTGAATTCTAAGAAAAGGCAGAGAAGTTAGGAAGCCAGTGCTAGGGAATAATTTGATGAGGGAGATCTCATTATTATTTTTTTTTTTGCCTAGAGTTAGCATTTGAATGTACTATCATACCGTTGTGGAGGTGTGGCGTAGCGCTCTTTTCCTACTCCCTATCGGGATATTTTCAAGAAATTGGAATTTCTCCAGTTCTGAAGAATTATTGTTCATTATTAGCGAATAACACCTTCCCTGACACTTAGTAAAATCCCTCTGACATGAGCAAAAACAGAAGTCAGCACTATTCCATCATAACGAACTGCCCTTCTTTTTTTGGGACCAATTCATCGGATCTAAACCACTGTTTTTCACCACATCTCTGTATGCATAGTATAGCACTGAACCTAGGCTTTTTTCATGTCAAAGTTTTGGGCGTCAAACCACTTCCTTTCCAAACAGGCAATTCAAAACTTTTTTGTTGAGGTCCACTCCGGGAAGTGCTTTTGTTCGAAATTTAGCAAATACGGCACACATCTTTCGGAACGATGTTTTGGGAACAATTTATTCTGTAGAAGTAAACTGTTTGCTCTTAAAAGATGATAAAATACTACTCAATTCTGCGCACAATGATTCGCCTATGCACAAAAGCCATATCGAGAAGTTTATCTGCGGTTTCTGGTGTGGTAGCCTTTTTCCACGTCCTGCACATGGTTAACGGTTTGCCTGTGTCCAACAACCTTCGATCATCCAAGAAGATAGGAACTGAGGGTGTTGAATGAGTGCGATTGGTGTCCAAGGTCATTTCCTAAGAGGTATTCCGTTTAATTGAGATCTTCCTCTTTATTTGTAAAGGCGTAATGACCGCTCGAATTTCGCATTCATCTCTAACTGAACATAATCAAAGTTGACTGACTTGAAGGGGTTGCTAAAATCAGGCTTTTTGGTAGATCGAGTTGGTATTCATAGTCAGCCCATAAGGAGGATTTCTCAATACAACGGCGTAGAAATAATTGAAAAACATTGACTCTGTAGGTCATTCTGGGAATTTTTCAACCCACCCTCGTATGTCATGCCGATGGACATTCCTGGAACTTCCTAGGTAGTTGTTATGCCTCTGTGGGATCACTTGTCTCCATTAAATAGTTTTGTCTGCATTCTGCATACGCTTTTAATAGAAATGGTTCTGTTTGATACTCCCAACCTTGAAAAATTTGGTATATACTGATATAAGACCTACAATGCCTCCGCCAAGCAGGAAAAATGCCGAAAGGAAATTTTCCACCCCCAACGGAGCAGACTGTGTCTGACCGTGGCTCTCCGGAGAGCAAGCGCCAGTCAGCCAGAAGTTCGCGAGTCGCTCGAGGTCACCTAGAGCAGTTTTAGTGGAATAATCCCATACCGTGGGAAAAATTTATAGGAACAACCTTTTTGTTGATATTGTAACATGTGCTGGTTAACCAGTGCAGTATGGGGGGAATTCTTTGGGAATCCAATGCCATATCCGGTCATACTTGCCCATTTTCCAACCTGGAATAGGTGGTGGCGATAAGCAAAGGGTTGGAAGCCCACGGATGTCAAGGAGCTTACCATCATCAATTCACAGTTTGCATCTTTTCCCGCCCAATAGTCGAGCACTACCGCATCGTAGATGAACGCATCCAATTTGCTGAAATAGGCAAATTTAGGACTTTTCAAGGGTGAGGATAGGATCCACCTACTCATTCCTGACGGCATCCACACCAGCAGTGATGTTATCGACGAAGAAGCGATTCTTCTGCACGTATTCATGCATTCTCTTCCAATTTCTCTTCATAGTCTCGTGCGTGTTTCCACCGTCGACAGTCCCATAGCGAAAAGGTGGTTGCTGGTCTGCTGGGTAGGTAATCTGGAAAACGGAGCCGTTCTGTGAGGTTTTTTATGGAGTAGAGCGCAGGACCTACCATTGGATCATGGATTCCGCTGAGGTCGTAGTACTGCACCCTGGTGATCATGAAAGCGGCAAGGTTTGCGGTGTAAACAGCCAGGAAGGTGAGTCCAAATGCTGCCCAGACTAGTGCCATGCATCGGGACACTGTGGATTTTGGAACATCTGAAAAATTCTTTAATATATGTAGAATTATAGTAGTTATATTCCGTTTCAAAATTTTGCTTTGGGCGGAGTTTAGCACATGAGCGGCTTGCCATTCTACTTCCCGCGAACAAACAGTCTGAACTAATGATCCATAATTTATTTCGTTTTTTCGTGTACGAAGACTGATGGAGCACTCATGGGAAACTGAGCCGAGTGTGATGCACTGTGAGGGGAAAGGGGCGGTACTGCTATTGCACCATTGGTGCATTTATACATGCGTCTCCAGTGTCAACTATTTTGCCGTTTACGTCCATTTCTGTCCAGGTAGTGAGGTAATCGAAGCATCAAAGGGAGGGAAGAGATGAATGAATGCTCCAATTGATAGCAGTAGCATCGGCCTGTTTCCACTCACGATCACTCACAGTTCGGGTTTCGAGGTTTAAAATGAAGATATTCTACCATTTTTAATTAATTTTTCATCAGTAGTGCGAAGGACTTTTTTGAACTCTCTTAAAGGGAAGTAAAAGATTGAAGAACAAACCTGTTGACACGCTGGCACTGAACAAGGTCGCCCAAACTAGCCAGTACGAACGACAGAGTGAGAACTTGTGGTCTGAAAGTAGCTTTCATCGTCGTATTAATCACTCCTCAGTAGTTAAGTACGTGGGAAAGGTATTAGAGTTTCCTATCGCATCGAAATTATAGTTCCTAATATACGTCACATCGTTACTGTGCGAAAAACTGCATATGTTTAATGATTTTTTTCACTCCCTTGCTCTTCCTTTTGTCCCAAATTGGCTGTTTACCTTGCATGATTTGGGACGGGGTCGCTTACCTGGAGGTGGATACCGGCTCATGTTGAATGAGTACGGACTGACCCATTCGAAGATGAAAATGGCAAAAGCAGCTCCTTGAATGGAAACCAGCAGTATGACCACCCATGTTGAGTATTCGAACGGCTCTGAAGGATGAAATCCTTGCTTATTCAAGTAAACTACTTATGTAGTTAAATGTGTTAAGATTAAATCTGGTCATTTTTTTCGGCGATTAAGAATGAAGAGGTAGAAAATGACCTCGTTAGAGTGGCTGACTCACCTAGGAAAGCTGTGGGTGAGAGAACGCCGCTTCTGATCTTCACTATGATGGCGATGCCGGTCTCAAGGAACGGCAACGAGAAGTCGATGTCTCGTGCGCGTTCAGAATTCAACTTTAGTGACGTTACACACATGTCGGCCTTATTATTGATGAGATCTGCGATGAGTCCGTTCCAGCCGGTTTCCTAGAAATTAGGTCTATGGAATGTGAATTTTTATCTTGTCCTCAAGAAAAAAGATTCCAGAGATTCTCATGGATTTTTAAATTTCAGGTTTCATGGAATTATAATTTCATGTAATTACGAGGTTTTGTTCCGCATCAAAATGGAAGAGAACGTATTGTTTCCATGGCGTAGCTCCCCTACAAATTTTTGAATTCTGCCCTTTCGTTCTTGGAGTTGGCTCTATTGTGATTAATTTTTTTTTACATTCGACTCCTGAACCGAGTACTTGAAACAAAAATATAAGCTTTAAATTTTTTTTAAAATTTGAATTGTGGGGAAATAAGTTCCGAGTTTCCCCTGTTCCAAAAATTCAGAAGGGTTTAATTTCGTGCAAAGAGACTTTGCATTTCATCTCATTTATTGCATGTGGATGTCCTAGTGTTTACTCTGAGGATCCTTTTTTTCGCTTTTTCTCTTCGTTTTCAGCTAGGTATTATCCATCAAAATTAGGAAAAAAATCCAGTCTCACCGTTTTTAATCCCCATTTCTCGTCTCGCACTTTATAAAGAGTGTAGGTAAACCCAATATCGTTCGCCAATTTGTTCAGCAGATCCACGCAGTAGCCCGAGCAGCACTTCCACAAAGTGCGATTCCTGCAAGCCATACCATTACTCAGTCACAGGGAAGGTATCCATGGGCAAAGCATACAGTTTGCCTCCTTCCGGAGTATCGATTTCTTCGTCTCCCCAATCGCAGATGCTACCCTGATTCCCGGGGCATCTGCCGGTGTCTGGATCAACGTCGGAGACGATGATGAACGGTGGTTCGTGAAGGGTGACCACCTGAAAGAAAAGTTACTTGGGTGGTCTTTGATTTAGAATTCGATATTATATTTATGAGTGTTTGGCGTGGGTGAAAAAAAAAAAACAAAACAAAAAACTGACGCCATTCGAGCCAAAGGAAAATTCATGGGTTAAAAATGTAATGCTTCAGTGACAAAAACATAATTTTTCAGATAGAGGTCAGAATTTAAATGTTTCAAGAATATGTCATGATGCATCTGTTTCTGGGGTCGGATGCATCCTCGGGTAAAGATAGTAAAGGTTTAATCTATTCCAATTTACCCTTGGCCACGCCAACATCTTTACCCATTAGTGGCGTTGTCTGTACCCAGCTGCTACCCGGGTAAACCCACAGGTATGAGTTTATCTATTCTTCTACTAACGCATCCGAGCCCTGAACTGTCTATCGTGCACCTAATTTACCTCTTTTATTTACCTCGAAAAGCCGTAAAGCAGCTACGGTTTGAAAAAAAAAAGGACCGTCAGTTACCCATTAAGGATAAATGCGCGCTAGAACATATACCCATGAATTTAACGATACCTCTCTGGTTTCTGTTCTCTTAAATTCCCGATAAATCTCAAGCATAGGTAAGTAGAAGTAGCCGTTGATGGGAGAAAATTCCCTTAAGAGCTTTTGCTGTAGATATAAGGAATAAAATGCTGATCCTCGACTTCTTTTCACCTTGACATGGAATTTATCAGCTGTTCCTTGTGGTGGATTCGCCTTGTCTCCCGGCCATTCAACATCCGCCATGCGCAGCTCGTTATTAGTGAACATTCCGACCTGAATTAGATCATTAAAACTCCCCTAGAACTCAAAACTTTTAATGTCCGCTTGAGGTTAGGAGCCATACATTGTTCGCATGCTTCAAGTGTTTTGTCTGTGACTTTGAATTGCTGCATGTTTCAGTTGGAATTGTTATGTTTTCCTACAATTATACTGAGTAATCGTGATAAAGTCAATTTGAATTAGTTATAGGAGCTATTTCTGGTCTAAAAACCATAAGGAGCTATTATTTTCCCATGGAGAACCATGAATGCTACATACTATTTGCATAGCGAGAAGCTCGGAGGAGGAATGGGGCAATTCCACGTTCTTTTCCCAATAATTTCCGAGATGACGGGATATCGTGGATACGGGCAATTTTCTGCTGTCATCTCCTTCGCATGATTGCTTTTCTACATGTCGTAATAGAGATTTTCGTCTTTTCACTTGTGAATCCAGAATTGCTTTCTTGATGGCCCCATGTGGACAAAACCATACATAGAGGGTCCTTTGTACTTTTTTTCAAAAGAGTTTTTTTTTCTTGTGGATGGGACACAGAATTATGGACAAAGACGTCCGTCACACTATTATGGGAGCTCCTCAGTCATCCGTACCATCTCTTTTTTTCTGCAAGTGCACTTAGGCTAATTTTTCCAGTTTTCTTTCTCTCAAGGAGTGATGTGACTTCTTGACACACCTTGTCCCAATAGAGTCCTCCCTTGGGATTCTTCCTGAGGTTCGAAATCCTTAGCATCGAGTTCTTCAGCGTTCCATACTTGTTGAAGGTATAGAAGAAGGAGTCGTGGCCATCATCCACGTGGAACGGATTGCCTTTCACGAAGGCCAATTTCATCAACCTTAAGTAGGCGATGCTTAGAATCTCCAAGCCCTGGATGGTAAAAGAAAAGCAAATGAAAACAGGTCGTACTCGTAAATCTTCGCCCCGTCATCCCAGCTGGGTGGGCCGTCCACGTCCCTACAGGAGGCTGTGGACTCCAATGACATTGTCTCGTTTGCTGGTAGCAGAAGCAGAGCGGCACCGAATAACTGAAAGGCTTTGAGATTTGTGTTTAGCATTCATAGGTTCTATAAAATTTCAAGCAGGAGTTTCTGAGCAAAAATTAGGTTAGATCGCTCCAAAGTAGGCTAAAAAACTTTGGGAAAGAACAAAAAAACGTGTGAGGTGTTGACACGATACAATAATCCCACTACCCCTACTTTTTGCTTGACTTCCTTCAAAATTCCACATGAATTGCACTCGTTTCCCAGCAACATTCCTCACGTTTTCCTCGGATTTCGGATTTGTCAGGAATCCAGAGAAAAACCGCCAGTGTAAAATTATCAGAGTATGGCACCTAGCATAGAAATAGAGCTGACCTTCGGTGCTAGCTGGATTATGAGCGGAAGGACGTCATCACGTGGAGCGAACATAGCATTTGACACTGGAAGGAAAAATGTTATATTCCGCTGAAAATGTGCGCGAAAACCATCTCAAATTTGTCAACTGATTGTAACTGGTCAATGCTTCTAAAATTGTCTTAGATCCAGATAAGTTCCCTCGATCTTTTAGCAGAATATAGCCAGGAAGCGAAAATTTGGCAGCTCTGAACAAGCTGAAATCATGCCACGTAACTCTTCACAGAACTCCGCAGCAGATAAGGGAAAAGGATCTGAGATCAGCATCGAAAACTGCATTTGTCAATATACACTTCTCTACGAGTTGTCGGACCCCGCTAGTATCCTCCTAAGCACACGTTAGAATGAAATATTAAGTTAGGCGGATATTAAGCTGTTGTTTTTGTTTGCTTTATGACGAGATCGGAGCTTAGCAGAAAGAAACGTACATATTTTTGCATTTACATGCATAGTATTATATGTGACGCAATTATGTGACTTTGTAAATTTTTTCACAAGCTCATATTTAACGCAAGTGGCTCGGGAGCTCACAAGGGAGGTGCAGGAGGCCCGGCTAGCAGATCGGAATGAAACCTACCTGCCTTGAATCTCTGTTTGAGTAGGTATTACAATAGGTATTTCATTATTGCCCTCGGCTCCAAAAAATAGAAATCGTACCCCATCATTGTACGCGTTCCTCTGGTCCGTCAGTGATGAGATGGCCGAGTAGGAAAGATACCGGACTGTTAGGCAGAGGGTCGAGTGTTTGAAGCCTGTCATGAGCATCCATTCTTGATTTTTTTGTTCCTAGAAGTCGAGCGCAGTACAGAAATACATGGTGTAGCACCTACGCATCTACTCAAACAAAGATTCAAGCCAGATTTCATTTCGATATGCAAGCCTAGCCTGTTGCACCTCCTTTGTCAGTGGCAAGAGGCCTATTGTCGCTGAAGAGGTCAATGGTTCAATCCTCTTTTTGTCCAACAAAGTGGTGTATCTCTCCAAAGCTTTCGTTTTTATGAAGATTTTATAGGCATGTGACCTCGAGTGATATTCCTACATCACGTGGATATTCAGATGTGATTCCTCTTCCACCTTAGCTTTCCATACCTGTATGGAAATTCACAGACAACATCCCAGGCTGTGTATGTCCCGTAACGGAGGTTTGTGTGCCGCGTACGGATTGCGTCCCAATCCACAAATACTTCTCTGACGTCAGTCCTAATGGAGTTGCCCTCTGAAAGACACACATAGTAATACACAATATTCGGACATGTTTCCCAGAAAGGACCGCTGCCAAAGTGCAAAATTTGGCAGAGTAATTTGCGCAGTTGATTGAACGCATTGTCGTCAGAGCACATTGTTTTTATACCTCGAAAATAGTCCTGGCTTCCGCCGCGGTAGCATAAAGAAGCACGATTTTTGCTTGGCTTTTCTTCAGCTCCACAAGTTGAGCGTCGACATCCGTCAAGTTTGACGTATCCAGTTGACTGTGGAACATGATCTCAAATCTGGAAAAAATAGACTTTTCCTCTCATCACTGCCTTCTCTATGTAGAGGGTTACAAGAAACCATGAAGTTTTTTTCCCCGCAATTCAGTTTCTCTTGCTATGAATGTAGTGCAGTTCTAACGCTTCACTTTGCATTTGAAACAAAAAACGATGGAGAAATACGAGCCGTTAGTGGCACACAGGTGGAAATCAAAAAAAAATTGCAGTAGAAATTAAAAAAAAAACGACGTTGGGCCCTTCTGCTCTTCTAGGCATCAATGTTCTTCGGGTTTTTTTTCGGCAGCATTTTAATTTCTGGCCATTTCTTCATTGCTTTATCCATTATTCTGTCAATTACATCCATTACAGACGCATTTACTAAGGGTTTTTTGCGCGATTTGCGGCCTGAAATCATAGTGCATCCGTTTTATGGGATGCAAATAGAATGCAGACACTGCGTGGGCTTCTTGTGAACAGAGTTTTTTCGTCAAGTATGATGGTGTGGGCGAGGTCTCCTAATATGGCAGGATTAGAGGACACTAACCCCCGGCGCAGCTGGTGGGGGCTTCTCTTTCCGTTGTTTTTCAACAAATGCAAATCGCTGAGAATAGGGTAATTCACAGACCCTTCAGATCAAATTGTTCCTTCTTCAAAAAAAAAAAAAAACAGACACGCGCAGGGGTCCAACGCTGCTCACTCAGGCGGTGAGTGCCTGCGAAAGTTCCTTCCTGGTCTCCAATTCATCTGATCACGCTTGATCAATGTTCTTCTCTTTTGCTGAATCCTGACTTACAGTGCTAGTCAATCGTTTTTTTTTGCCCCAGAATACCTCCCATTTGGTCTGCCGCGCCGCAACATCCACGCGGTGCGGCAGACCAGCTGGCGATGTGGTTGTCGGCGCTGAAAGTATTGCTATTTTGCTTATGTTTGGTGCAAACTTGCATTCTGGAATGAATACAAAGAAAGCGGTGGAAAATATAAGCAAAACATCAATACCGGCAACACCCGTGCCGCGCCGCAAAGGCGATGCGCCGCGGCAGACCAGATGGGCGGTGTTCTATAATGCAAAAGTGATTGATTGGAACTGTATGTATTCTGGTTGACACGTCTACCTTCATGGCATAGGTAATTAAAATGCAAAAGAAGTAGAAGTAAGCAAAATTCAAAAGCAATATTCCCAGATAGTGAAAATCAATCAATGTGCAGGAGACTGCAGTGGTCGCAGCCTACAGCGTGCGCTGCATCGAAACTCAATATAGTACTCTGTTTGTCTGCGCATCCGCACATTTCATTAATACCGTTTTCACTGGTTTCAACCCCGTTTAATCTCCTCCTTTCTGTTCTGACCTGTTCAAACAGGGCTGGGATTCATGAAACATCAATCAATCAAACCAACGATGGTTAGCCTGATTGGTTACCCTGTAGACAATATGATGTTAAGAGGCGCAGGACGTGAAATTAGTTTGATTGCTGGTCTGTTTTGGATACTAGTCCAGATGCGGAAGCGCATTTTTGCGGTCCTCGAGTGGGATTTCTTGTTTTGCTCTTAATCATTTGTTTGAGTTTGCATGACAATCCGTTTCTGACATTTTTCAAAGATAGTGACTTGATAACTTGACTATGTAAAGTGCAGAATCCTCAAATCACCCAATATGCAGCATGTCCCCGCCTTTCTTCCACTATGTCTCGATGCCGTTCCGTTAGTATTGAATATATTATTACCATTATCATCATGTATTTATATTATTGCCATTCAAAATAAATAGCGAAAAAATTATAAAACCATAAAAAATGAAGCCATTACTGGGTGACAACTACATGATTTCGTGAAAAAAGTGGAAATTGTAATTCGTTTTGCTCCCTTCTGGAATTTGATCTATACTGGCGCACTGTTTTTATTTGAAAAAGTTTTATATTATATTTTTTTGTTTGAGAAGTAATGAAAAATCTCTTGCTCATTACAGTATGATGTTCATTCCTCGAGTTTCGCAATTTTTGTAACAGTGCAACGCAAGCTGCACGCCTCCAGTTAATTTATTGTTCCATTGTTTCCAATTTCTTGGAACTTTTCAATTTAGTGAGTAAGTCAGTGGGGAATAATAGAAGCATTAACGTCAGCGATTCATTCGTTAGTGCTTATTCTAAATTATTAGTTGAATCAGCAATTATTCACTTTACTTTGAAAAGAAAGCTGTTTAGAGATGATGGCATAATCAGCGCGGAGCTTGTGATTGGAAAACAACAGTGACAAGTTGTTACTAATATGTGCATACTTTGTGGTAGAACTTTTCCAATTACTATTTAATTAATTAATCGTATAAAGTTCCTGTAAATGGCAGCGAGATTGCTGCTGCTGGTTTATTGCACAATTTAAGCATTTCGCCCAACAGATTAAGTGGTTAAGCTCTCAGAGATTAATAGCCTTTGATGCAATTTCTATATAATTTTAATGGCCTTTTTTCGCTTGAATATGCCGAATATGCAACAAGGAGGGTACTGGGCTGTTTTTGGTTTTTATTTTGCGTTCGTTTAGTTTTTTTAAGAACTAATTGTAAGTAGTGAGTAAATATGGAATCAGAACTGGAATTCGTTTGAAAGACCAGTAGATCACCCACCAGAAGCAGAACAAAAAAGAGATTTAACTAATAGCTTCCAAGGTCTTAGTAATTATGGAATATTGGCATATGTCGTTCCCTACGGGGTTCCCTGTGGATGTTTTTTCGGTGCACCTCGAGGTCGCTTGAAAGTAAGCTCCATCTCCAAAGCCGTACATCACTGCCAGAAGAGGTTAAGCGAGGTACTCCGTATAATTGCCGGCCTTCCTCCGCCACCACAGTTTGAAGTTTGACTGTTCAGAAGAGTTTTTTTACCATTCAATCGGATACGAAATCTTCTTCTTCTTTAACGTTTTTTTTTCTTTTGGTTGCGGCGTCCGCTTTGTTAGTCCTTTGACCCCAATAGCCCTGTCGTGTGCTTTGTTGGGATGAATTTCTGCTAACTTGAGCTCGGCGTGCATCGTATCCACCCATCGTTCCTCTGGGCGCCTTTTTGCCTTGTAAATCGGTGAGAAATCATGTTGGTTATTCTAAAATCTTTTGAGAAACCCGTTTTATATTGTTCTAACTTGCTTGGGTACCGCAACCTCTTGGATAATTTCTCTGTATGTAAAAGGCCGTACTCCTAGAATGTAGACCCTTCAGAGCAGCACTAGCAGCGGCTTTTATTTCTGAGACAAATGTGTCCCGGAAAACGGGCGCAAGCGAATCTCTAATGCGGAATGAGCACAAGAAATGGTCGCACACCACAATTTGTTGTAAAAACTGTTGTCGGGTTCAGTGTTTTCTATATAGGTTTTTGTTTTCTTTGCCCCATTACATCCAGTTACAATCCTATAGTTCGGAATGTTGAGTTAATGTTACTACTTTTACTTTTTCTATCTGTCCCCGGTTCTGTTGTGTTACTTAGTATTCGATCAGTTTTGAATGGCACACCTTGTTGTGTATTAAAATAAATAAAAAATAAATTTGCTTCCAAAAGCTGGCTGAAATTTTGATGACTCTGCTAGGAGACATTCAGATAGGCGTCGTATATCCCAGATAAATTGCAGTATTTCTGCCCCTTTCCCAGTTCCCACCAGCGGAAATATTCCGGAGAAAGACATAGGCATAGCCCATTAGTGTCCGTAACAGCACAATCTCAGCGCTGGATATGAGTTCCGTATTCCTCAAAACCCTAAACAATATCTCAACAGGAAATTCTCGTGGGTGCTTGTCACAGGGTGGAACATAAGTGTTTCTTAGGAAATTTTCCTTCGCGGTGTGGTTCATCTACTACCACGATTACAATGACCCACTTGGCAGGTTTAGAGAAATTAAATTCTCAATACAAATTCTAGTGCTGCCCCCAATTTTACCGCAATTTGTTAGAGAGGGAAGAAGTTGACTGCAGCTACATATATACTCAAGTCTTGCCTTGCAAAAGCGTTTTTCAGTGCGCAATAGATGTAAAAAATACATTTACGCCCACGAATATTGAGTATACGGTAGGTGTGTTTGGTTAATATATGCATGTTCGAAAAACTAGTGAAAAATGAGAGCTGGAAAGGTTAAGTAAGTAGCTCATTCGTGAGTCAAGTGACGAATTGCCACCGCGCGGCCGAAATGCCTTGAACGTGCTACTTCCGGGCAAGTCCTTTAAATTTTCTGAAGGGTTAAGAATGTTTATTTACTGACAAATATGTTTGTAAATATCCATAAGCAATGAAAAAATAATGATGGGAAGACAGGAACAAAATGTACTTAGTACACATAATTCAGAAAGTAACATTTCCCTAGATTGATAATCTTTTTAGCTTTATTGATGTTAGTATTCTCAAATATAAATTTCGAGATATCTACTCTATTGCTTAGACACGACCATATTTTATGAATCTACGATTTATCAAAGATTTCATGCAATAATTTGCATGAACCTACCTGGCTAAAAAGGCCGTCAGATCTGGTTTGGGAAAACTAAGAAGTGGGAAATCGTCTCCATCCATACCCATTCGCATTTCTAGTTATAGTACAGAAACAGTGCTTCTTCTACAATAGGAACGTGGTCTACTAATGGGTCGTTTTGGGACGAAAAATTAAGTTAGAAAAGATGTCATAGCGGGTGAGACGTTGGCCATCGGTCAGATCGTGTGTTGTTCACGTCCGCACCTTTCATACCCTGTTAGGTGAAGTCAGTTGCATTGAAAGTGTAGTATAGTGAGCGCCCACCCTTGCTCTCATCGTCCGGGTGATAGGATCCGGTTCAGATTTCACGGCTGTTCTAAACGCCTGATCGTCTAGCGACATCCCGACCACGACCATGGTTACATTTGAGTTTAAAATTGTAGGTAGAGAACTTCGCCAAGCCCTGGCTTACTGTCCATTGGTAAGGCGATTCCAAGCCAAAACGAAAGCAAAATCACCACAAGCATCCGACAAAGAGTGATCGAGTTTGAAGTCATGAACCATAATCATCCGAAAATCGCGTCGGCTCATCATTTGTTCGCGACCTCATAAAAATCCTCAGGAAGGAGCTAACCAGTATTTTCAAGAAGCACTTGAAAGAGGAAGAAAAGCTACACAAGAATATTGCATGAGCTGCGCTAAAATTGCTCAAATTGGACAGAAGAGAAACGTTTAGTTGAGCATACCCCAAGACGGCAATTATTTTCGCAACAACCTGATATTACTTAATAACACCGTCTCGCAAGGAATTCATAGTTTCTTTCCAAGAAGTGGGCAATTTCTTACTGTGCCATCTCATTATTCTTGCAGTATTCACAGCTATTACTGCAAAACTCGCAAGAATATGTGTGTGATGTGTGTGTATTGAAGGTGTGATCGCATTTCTTCAAAGCCTTATTTTTTGGTATCACATCCAGTTAGAATAGCGAAATTATGTTTTGGCTACATTTCTGCTAGTTTCAGGATACACATATAACAGTGCCGATCAACGAGTTGTGCAGCTGGTTTGTCGCTCCGCACTACTGACGCGGCGCGGCAGACCGGCTGGACGCTAATGTCGTCGGGCAGTGTTTCCACGATTTTATTTGTGTCTTTGTCTTCATTCCGAAATGCTGCAGTGGAAAGATAAGCAGAACATTAATTTCGGCAAGGTTCGACCTCTACGGCATTCAGTGGTCTGCCGCGTCGCGTATTTGGTGCGGCGCGGTAGACCAGATGGTCGGAATTCTGCGATGCAAAAATGACTAAGGCACTGCACATGATAGAATCACGAAATTATACCTTGGGTAGTGCTTTTGTTTCGCAGCTGCACACAAAATGTTGAAAGGAGCGTGGTTCTGAAGGCACCAATCGTACAACAGCATCACCGCCCCTTCTTTTGAATTTTGAATTTTTGGTCAACTAGCTCTACTGCGTAATTGCATATTTTCTGCAAATTGCAAAGCAATCCATTGATCATTCCACTTTTTTCTTCGAAGTCTGGTACGGCTATTCAATCCCCATCACGGTTTTAGCCGTAAAATTTTATGTGACCACGAGAAATCGTGGCCACGCCTCTGGGCGTAGTCCATTTAGCTAATGCCATCGCTGTGCAATTATTTAGAATCTAATAAGCCTCCAACCTGCACGGTTGAGGACTACTTCTTATTCTTATTAAATTCTTATTCAATTAATTATACCCTAGTATTATGCTATTCATAGCGTACTGCATGCTGTATTTGTGTGAGTTGGAACAGTAAGTCAATAGATTAAAGTATAGTGAATAATGATAAGGGTTAAAGTGTAGTGGAATTAATAGCAGTAATAATCAAAATAGGAGATAAAAGCACTAACTTCGCGGACTTGTTGCTGGCGTCGGCGATCTCATGACGTACGCTTTTGATGAATTCTGATGAGCCGGCCATCTGCGAGCATACCACTCCAAATTTTGACCAGCTGTAGCGCTGTAGAAGCGCTATCATTGCCCTGAATAATATGGACTTCTCCTTTTATGGCCAAGTGGACCTCGAAGGGTAAGGTGTACCTAATTTGGTGCTCGATAGGCGGTGCCATCTGGATAATTCTGTAGGGTGTTAGATCCTGAAAATTGAGGGAATTCAAGTTCTGAGAAAGAGGGGGCGGCTCTCACGTCGAAGAAATGTTTCAAGTTTTGACCTGAGTTATGCATTTTGAAATACTGTGTTCAGAAATGACCATTACCTTTGGGGCAACGTTATATTTAGTAAGATTATCGGACGAGTTACCTTTCCAAAACTGAATCCAGAGTTGTCCGCATTCCATGCTATCACTGGTATGCCTGTGTATCCGGCCAAGGTTAAGAAGTACTGCTCGGCAGCCGTGGTGGTGTCGTAGGTCTCCGAAGCCGTTACGAAAATGATCAAGGCGACCTGATGAAGCGAAAAATAATATGGGAAGAAGTGAGGAAGAATTTTTCGATCACTTTCCCACTTTTTTCGCGATTTCGGCACAGACTTTTGAGGAATCTTCCACGAGTGAAACTAAAGCCTCCTCTCACCAGAGCTCTGACATATTGTACCACTCTGTGGATAAAGTTCTTGTACATTTTCGAACGGCTACAACTCTTGCGTGTCGAAACGTTGTTGTGGTGCTAAGTGATAGTGACAGAACGATAATTGGACAATGGTTGAAACTGACAGACGAAATGAAATTCGCAGAAAGCACAAGATTCGTACTATAGGGAAAAATTAAGAAATCTCGAAAGGACCTTGAAGCTTGCTAATACTTGAACAAATTCATAGCTCGCAGACGGCGCTCATAATTGTGGCCGAGCCTGTATTTTTGTACCACCCAGGCTACCTAATAACGTAGTGTTAGGAGACGCATTTAGATTGGTTAACAACTTTGGTTTCGCTTGGTTATGCGCTCATGAATCCTAGCCGTAGAAGGTCTAGATGACTTCATTTGTCGCAACTCCCAACATGCGCTGCATTACATGCAACATAGCATTCTGTTTGTCTGTGCAACCACACATGTCATTCACATAATCGTTCTCATTCTCGTTTGATGCTCATGCTTCCTGTTCAAACCTGTCCAAATAGGTGGTGAGTCGCATAGAGCCGACCTCGACCACTGGATTCCTTGAAGGCAGCACCCACGAAAAACTTTGTCACTCAGGTTTTAGAGCGATCTTGGGTTTCTGACTATGTGGAGCATGAATAATGTGGTCAGTTTTGTCAGAACTCATGTTAAAATGGTTTTTGGATACTACCAATTTGCTGCATTATAGCAATTCGGTCGAGTTACGCTGGTGGAGTAGATCAAGGAAGTTGATGACGCTGCCTTTATTGTCAACGAATTTCTTGGCGCAACTAGATAATCGACTAATTTTCCAGCTTTCCTGGAGGAGAAAAAGCACAAACAAAAGAGAAATAGAATGTTCACCACAGAGACATGCCTCAAGAAAAGAAACAAAACTTATGGTTAAGTTTGAAGAGCTAACGAACAGGAATTTATATCATAATTGGAAATTTTAAAGTTCTGAAAAAAAAGAAGCGATCGTGCGGTGTAACAACAATTGAAAGAGCGTAGGTGAGGGAATCAGATGATCACAATGTAAAATTTCTGGAAATGAGCATGGAAAACAAACTTTATCTTAGGCAAACTGAGCGACTGTGGCAGAAATCAGCTGATTCGGATCGCGCCACATTTCACCCCGCGGATACCCGGATACCAAGTCTAACTTGTTAAATCTTGAGAAAGCCGTTACCTTCGGCAGACTCCAAAGCATTTAAAATTCTGGACATGAAGGTTATCGTGGGTGCTGCCTTTAACATTTGTAGCTATCGTTAGTAGTTTTCAGTGCTCATGTGCTCTTTAGTGCTCATCACCGCAGCTTTGCAAATTACAGCTATCAACGCGAAATTTCGCTTCATTTTATATGCATAGCACCTTGCTAATGTGTTCGTACACACTATTCCATTCCTAGGAGTGAATTCATAGAAGCACCCTCCCCCTCCCTTGTTGTCCACTAAGGCTGTTTCCCTGGGTCGTTGGCAAATTACATTCTTGGGGGGGGGGGGGTAAGTGGATCGACTTGGCCTTGGCTGCTCTAAGGTTAACAAGACGCTCTGGTTTTTGCGGACACGATCCCGGCAGGGGATCTTTCTTCCACTATTCATGGAAGGAGGACGATCTGATGTCCTGCCACGGGTTGCTGTGATTACACGAGAGGGTGGCGAGATAATTCGTATTTGTTGCAGTGGAATTGATTTTTTTATGGTGGCCTAACTTGTTTATTTGTCGTGAGAATTACGATGCAACTCTGAGAGTAGTCAAATAAATAATTAATTAATATGGGAAGTTTAATTTTGTCTGTACACTTCATATTTATGTGAGCAACCTACTTCATGTGTATCTTCTTCCCGGTGAACCAGCTACTCTACGACGCTCAAAGCATATTTAATCTGAGAGCAATCGAACGGCTAAACTTAAGTACTCCGTAGTGCTCAATTTTCTGCTAATGCTCCTTACTCTATATCCCTATAAGTGTATTTATTGTAATTATTATTTTGTGTTTGGTTCGCTGGAAACTCGTTTTGTTTTGTAGTGAACCTAAACTTCAACTCAGTCTTCGTAAAACAGTATTTTTTCCGAGAATTTTATTCGGTTTCAAGAAGGAATCCTCATCTCATGAGAGTCCTAGTCTCCGAGCACTCTTACGACAAAGTCAATTATTTTCCTTCTCTTGAAAAAGATACTTCATTCCTTTAAATGACATCTCACATTCCTTTAAATGGCATCTCATACTATTAGCTTAATGGGTAGTTACTCATGCTTGAAGGGCACCTCATTAGCCTTTAGAAAAGTTAAGATTGTACTTGTATGTACTTTCAGTTCGCGTCTTCCAGGTATATGCACTCACTCAGAAGAGGGAATTGTGAGAGTTTTGCGAAACTGTCCCTTATCGTAGACAGTCTCATTAGCGAGCTTGCAAATCACGTTGTTTCCTCTTCACTGATTCTCTATTTTTAACTGGAGTTCAACTGATGCGTTCTCAGGTTTCACATCGATGTCACAAACAATACCTTTGCGTAAACTCAAGTACATATCTGTGACTGCTCAAGCACAAGCATAGCCGAGAGGTAGCTGACATGTCATGCACACTTATCTCACTTTTGGATGTCTACGCGTTCACCTCATGTTGTTCTAATATTCTTGCTGTTAGGGTGCAAAACTACGGCGCTGTCTTGTTTCGTCTTAATGGACTCGTTCGTGGATACCTATTTTGAATTGCTTAATTTTGCCTGGAAGAGTGATTCATCCTGTATCTATCGATCAGTGGCGGACGCAGGGGGGGGGGGCGGGGGGAGGGGGCGCGCGCCCCCCCCCGAGAATGGGTCGCCAAATTTTCGAAATTACTTTACAATACAAACAAAAATCTTGTGTTAGTTTATTTTTAATTGTTTATTTTTATTATTATTTTTAATATATTTTTTATTTATTGTTTATTATTGTAATTAATATTATTATTAATTTTATTTTCCGTCTGGGTCCCCAAAACGGCAGAGACCCCACTTTTCTTCCCTCGCCCCCCCTCCCGCCCACTTTCTGCGTCCGCCACTGCTATCGATATATAAACTCCCTTACTGATAGCACTAGGGGAAGCTCCATGCTTTTAGCTCAACTTTCGTATAAAGGCAAAGTTCGAAACGGAAATTGAGCCATTTTCCATTTGTTTTTTTAAAGTTCTTCAGTTATTCATGATTTATTTATTGGAATGAACTGCTAAGTTTTCCTTTTTGACTTTGGACGAGATTTAGAAAACGACCGACTAAGTATTGTATATATGCGAGATTGCCTTGCTGTTTTACTTTTATTTATTTTCATTTATTTATTCAATACGTATACTTAAGGCATAGCGTTACAATGTTAACACAAGGCAAAAAAAAAAAACAAATCAAAGTTGAGTAACATTATATACAGCATTGTGTCCACAACGCTACATATTACACCAATAACATAGCTAGTTCAAACACCTCTTGAAAATGATGTCGGTTTCAAAACGTTAGAATGTTTAACATGCGAGTCACACGACGTTCAAATTGGCTTTGCTTCATTATTGACGGAAGGTTCCTTGTGACATTAATATAGGCATTCTCAGCTCGAAACGTAAATGACCTAGCTCTAATGCTTGTTTTTGGGTGTTTTTTTTTTTTGAGAAAGGAAAATCGTGTATGGCTCACCTCTCGTTCGCGAACATGTTAGTTTAAAGAAATTTGTCTATCCATCTACACTCGAGTTATGTTATAATTTGCGGGCCATGCATAAATCAAATACTTTGCGCCGGGATTCAAGAGAGGGAACATTCAATCGTTTTTCTTTGTAGCCACTGCTCCAGGAATTTTAGATACAGAAACCCTCCCATCTTAACGAGGAGCTTACGAGTGAAGTTGTTCTGTACTTTTTCAGTATCATCTGTATCCTTCTTTTTTACGGGGCAGAATACTCTTTTACTTGATTCTACTAGAGATCGTATGTGTATGGGTTTTGTATGCCTTCAAAAGAAAAGCTCATTTCTGACAGATAATACTTTAAAATGTGAAATGTTCGCAAGAGAGCTATCCTACAACGGTTTTTCATAAATTCAAGTTTAATATCGCATTGGAAGCCAAGATCTCTGACTGATTGGACATAGGTAATGGTTCACTTTCAATAAGATATGACTGCATAGGTAGGTTGGAAGAAGGAATACCTGGTCTTAATCTCATACAAACTGTCTTATTAGGAGTCAAGATGGGTTGCCAGTTTTTTTGACCAAGATACCATCAAATCAATTGCTTTTTGAAGCCTACTCACTTCATCTTGTTGTGACGTCTACTTTAAACGTGTTTTAAACTTCTTTGTACTTTAAACGAGGGCGAGAATTGAGGCAGCATTTAGAAAATATGTATTTGTTCTGCCACTTGGCCAGATCCATCCATAAGTTGGACCCTTAAAAAATGTCAACGAGCTTGGGTAAGAGAACCAAAAATGGGTGTGCTGGTCGAGCTATTTGTCGATTCATCTCATTATAGAAGAAAGAAAGCTGGGTATCTTTTTCCTGTATAGCGCAGACATGGCACAATCAGATTATCGCATGCTTCTGTCAAGAAAGCTTCTCTTTACATAACAAATGTTCAAAACCTGGAGTAAGTTTCAATTTTTTAAAATTCTCTAATTTGTCTCAGCGGCTTCTTTCGAGGAGCATTGGTTCTCTGAGCGGAAGATGGCGAAGCGTAACGATACCGGTGATGGGCATTTCTTCGGACGAGGTGCTGGACTATCGTTCTAATAGACATTTGACTCTACTGTGTCATATCGAGTCGACTTCCGAATAAATCGACTTTCGAGTGACAAAAAGTTATTTGAAATGTCTATTATTCAAAAAAAAAGAGCATGCCACCGAGTCAAACGCCTACGCACCTACCTATTCCATAACAAGAACATTCTTGCCTGATGTGTGTGCGTGGTCAATGGGTCTTTCTTTGGTAATGCATAATGTACATCGCTTGCCCACGCGAATTGCTTTCCTAGCATTTAGCGTGCCTATATGCATCAAATCTATACATAAAACGTATATTACTACAAAAAATTATAATATAATGCATCACATGGGTTGATATAATTGCGGCAGCACGTACTCCGGGTATGAGATTTTTTCCTTCGCAACCATAGAAGTTCATACATCACTTGGACAGCGATGGAATGGTGGAGGTGGTAGGGTTACCGGCTAATGAGAAGTGGATGAAGGAATCGGATTCCACCAACGCTCGTATTTTTGCGTTTTCGTAATTTTCTTCTTATTGTTAGCTAATGAGTGGGAAAATTATACATATAATTACTTGGTACCTTATCAAGCCGAGCTTCAAACCCGTTAGGATCCATTTCGATGTGTTGACTTACCCAGGGGTTTGCTTTTACTCTGTTTCCTCTGCAACCTTATCGTTTAGGGAGCTGGCTAATTATTTCAACGAATATAAAGTAATCTGGTGGTGAGGTATATAAACATAACAATAAAGTATTACTTCTCAGTTCCCTTTGAGGTAGATTCATTTATTATATTACGTTTTCAGTAGCCTTGGAGCAAATGCAGCTAAAATATTCTATCATCTGTGAGATAATGCCGCAAACAACTTTCTCCCTATGCATTCGGTGAGGCGAAAGTTGAGGAAGGGGGCGGGGTTTTTTCTATGACATTGGCATGATAAGCTTCCATTAAAGACTCTTTTTTTTCTATGCTTTTGCAGCTGCTTCATTAACCCTACCATAGAGTGAGATTACCTTTTTGCGAACTTTTATAAAAATAGTCATTCAATGTAATTATACCTTATTTTTGACGAGAGTTTTGCAAATGCAGTTCAATACATCGCTGACGAGAAACATTCCCGTTGGGAGGATGCAGTCGACGGCTCCAAAGGTGTACTTTGTCGCCAGACGGCGTAGGGATCTGAATGCGAGCTGATTAAGGGCATTAGGATATTTGCACACGAGAAAATTCTCACGATATTGAAGTGCCATCGTTGATTTTGCGAATGACCTCTTTGAATGCTTTGTCGTAGGCTTTGGAGCGATTCGCGTAGTGCTGGAATTTGCAGTGTTACTCTGTGGAACTAACTATCCATGCAAACTCCTCTGCTCCTAGTTTGGATAGGAGTGAGATAGAGAAGATGCTACATCATCTGCAAGTCTTGGAAAGCTACAGTCAGGTCCTGCAGCCTTTGCAAATGGGCGCCGGCGGGCGCTGGCCGCCGCCACCCTCCGGCGCCCGGTATTAATGAGCTATAAATCACTCGAGCTTGGGAGAAAGCAAAGAAAAATACAATTTTAGTCCATAGTAGACAGAGTGCAATGGATATGTTAAGGCTATAAAGCAGGGGACCATTTTCACAACTTTCACGTTTTTTCATTTTTGTGATTTTCATGGGGAAAGATTTCTGAATACACAATAAGCGAAGCCAACTCTTCCATTTTCCGCTATAGTACACTGCTTCGCGAATACAAAAATTGCCGTTATTCTTCTATAGTTGGACATAGTACTTCAGTTATCCCATCTGAATAATAAAGCTCTTCCAATTCGGGATCCTCAGAAATAACTGAAATCCGTATAAATTCTTCCATATCCATTGCGAAGTAGTTCTACCGCTGTCATTTATCTTTCGTGGAGCAGTCCTTTACGGCGGAATTACTCTCTCCCGGTTTCCCTCAACTTTGAAAAAGTGGTTTTTCACTATTACTTACACTATTACTATTACTTACACTTACACTTATCGTAGTTTATCTTCGAAATTTATGCAAAACGTTGCCGGATGCCTTCCTGGACTACCCGAAGGAGATCACGGGGGACGTTCCAAGCAGTGAACCCCAAACACTGCGATTCTTAACTCTGGATCTCCAACGGAGTGGAACCAGCGATAGGGACAGATTGCAATCTGCCACTCAAACCACTGAGCCATCCGGGCTACTTTTTATGTTGGAGTTTGTTAGATAACTGCAGCAGTCGTAGGCAGCATACTATATGTATTTGCAAAACGGGGGCACAGGGCAGGCAGGATTCGATCCCCTGACCATCACAACGTTGATCATTCGCTCAACCCACTGAGCTATGCGCGCACACGATGCAACATACAAATAGTGTGCAATCTTACTTACACTTACACTTATTGTAGTTTATCTTAGAAATTTAGGTGAAAAGGGAGTTGGGTGGGGCCACTCCTGTGAAGCCTAAGCCTAGGCCTTAAAGGCAGGGGTCCACCTCATTTTCGTAGTTCAGCTAACAGCAGATTCTGCATCTACTCGGCGCGATGGTTCCAACGGTATACATTAATTGTCTCAGAATGGTCTATAAACCCGTCTTCCAGAACGGGGTTTGTAACAGTTCGCCAACTCGAGTTGACATGTGAAGCCGTTGATCTTATCGATTAGACACGCCAAGACTCGTTGACCGACGCGGCAGCCGTGGCAGGCAGCCAGCACAGCTTGGAGCGATCCGCCTCCGGGCTCCAAATTTTTATCCAGTTCGAGCCTTTCAAAAATGGGGATTTCGTCGCTTCGGTGCCTGTTGATGTACATCCCAGGGATCAACATGATGAGAAGGTCTAGGATATGTTGGTAAATCCAACAGGCAGAACGAGGTGACCCTCTGCCTTTAAACCCATTCTTAAGCATAGGGTTAGGCTTATCTACCCTGTCTACTATGGACTAAAATTGTATTTTTCTTCGCTTTCTCCCAAGCTCGAGTGATTTATAGCTCATTAATACCGGGGCGCCGGAGGGTGGCGGCCGGCTTCCATTTGCAGTAGCTGCCAGACCGGACTGTAACTGTGGCTAGAGCTGCAGGCCCCGCTATATCCCTTGTGAAGTGTAGCATGCACACCCCCCCCCCCCCCCTCCAAGATTTGTAGTCACTCCCGACCTAGACACAACTATTGTCCCACATTCAAGGATCATTGTTAGGCAGGAGTTGCCAAATCTTTAAAAAATACATTATAATTAAAAACTTCAAATTAGCTCATTGCCAATTGTTTACCATAACTTGGCTAATGTTTGTAACTGACTATTCAGAATTAAAAACGATTTCCTCGTTTGGTTTGTCCTCGGATGGATGTTGGCATAGTGATTGTGGGTTACAGTGTTTTAGTGCTAGTTAGTATATAAATTGTCAATTTTTGTATATGTATGTTAATTGATATTTTTATTTTCATTATTTCTATTTCTCCATCCGGTTCTGCAAAGTAGCGGAGGCACCAATTCCTTTCGCACGACCTCCCCTCCGCCATCTCCACCCCCCTTCTGGCTTGCTAGTCCTGCGTCTGACACTGCGGCGAAGTATCATCGCAAATATTATTTTATATCGTGTATTATTATGTTGAAAGCTAACTAATCTATTCATTAACTCTGGCTTAACTGACTCGATAGCTGTTTATTGAAAGGAATGGTATAGGGAGCACTGTCAAGCTTTGTGTTGGTCTACGTTTTATTTATTTATTTTTGTTTCATTGGCCCACCGTTGAGTGCATTAAATAAATAAAATAAGTAAATAAAATAATCTAGGTAATAAGTAACGTTGCCTGATAATAGGTGAAATGGTTTATCGTATATTATCACATTATACATATGCATATCATTACATTCTATATTACTCTATTGTAATGTGTTTTGTCTCATTATATTATTTAGTATTACATAAACAGTATTTGTATTATTCAGAATAACACCGCCTAATTTGATTAAACACCTGTGCCAAGGCACTTCACGCGAATCAAAAAGAAAAAAGTCTGGAAATTTCTCGGAATTATGGGTGATTCATACCTAGCTGGGTTGATGTAATTGATAAATGTTTCCTAAAAACTGTGGTTTTGACCACAAAACTAATTTTTTGCGAATTTGCTTGTTAGTCTAATGGACTAGATGGTAATAAATGGGAGTGCAATTAGTATAATTAATAGTTTACGTGCTTTGACCTAATTAACTACGTATTCTAGTGCTTTCATCTCACGTATTTGTTATTCCGTGACTATAACGAATTAGTTTAGAGCACATGATTAATTCAGTTGTAATTGCTGCATTTTTTCACAGCTTTTTAGCAAACTATGTATGTTTTTCCTGGTTTAATATCACTTGATAACCTTTAATTTCCCATTTTGATATGAAAAGAATCTACGGGGGCTCCTGATTATAATGATGTACATGATTCCGTGCAAAACTGCGGAAAAACCCCTGTTGGAGCTCCAAATCTCAGGAGCTTGGGAGCCACTGTACAATTACGGTGTCCCCGCACCATGCACTCTACTAGTGACACATGGAGAGCAGCTCCTACTCCTTTAGGCAGTGAATGGTGAGGAACTCTTACGAGGAGTACAAATCTTCATAGAAGGTGCGATCGAGAGATGACTTGTTTAGAAACCTCGCTCTCCCGCCCCGCCTCGGCTGCTCAAGGTTTGGGGCTTGAAAACGGGTTTTTGAAAACGGTTTGGAGATCCTTGTAATCTCTGTATATAAAAATTATTCAATAAGGATAGTTTAATATGACAATCATTACTGAAAATTTTGTAAAGTTAGAGATAGATTCACTGGCGAAGCTTGTGCGAAAGAATGAAGAGAAAGGTGCTCTCATGAGTCAAGGTGTTGAGAAACAAATTTGGAAAGACTGCATAGCTTTCCTAATTCTTTTGGATGAATCTACCTCGTTTGCTCCAAAAGTTCCAAAAAAATCTAAATTACATCCATTCATACTACATTATCCCTGATGTACAATACCCTCGGTAAGTTCTTTAAGAAAAGCACACTCGGCCCGCGAAGTTGCGTTCCTTTCCTTCCATTCCCTAGAAATTTAAAAATGCAGTCTATCGAAAGTCCGAAAATTTATAGAGATGGAACGAAAAGAACGCAACTTCGCGCACCGAGTGTACTTTTTTGAAGAATTTAGCGAGGGTATTGTACATTTAGGCAAAAATGACGTCATTGGAGGAAAACGTACCCTTCTTTATCCAACTATGACAGTATGTATAAATTAATTATGTGTTGCCTAATCTTGACTACGTAGGTTTTTTGTCAAACCTTATGACCACTTACTGTGATGTTTACTCGCTAGAAACACCAAGATTTAGCATAATATATCAATTTCTCACGCTCACAATTTGCTCTTCCATGGGCCTGCTACTAATTTTCCAATCCCACGGTCTGTCTGGTCTGTGTTGGGTTAGCGCCAGACCACCAAGAGATGAGATGTGCACCGTTGTATTATTATCACTACTTACCATTTGTCAAGTGCAAAACAGTAACTAAAATCTGTGATGGGTGAAGTGCTAATTTCCGTTTGAATGCTTTTTTTTTTCTTTTACCGTGTCAAGTGGCTTCTCAAATAGGATGTAAAAAGCACAGATGTGCGGAAGGAAGATTTTAGATTCCGGAAATTCAAAGTGAAACGACTGTCGTGAAACGGAAAAGTGAGGGGTAGAGCGGAAACCCTACGTATTCCTAATTCACAAATGATTGGCCATTCCACTCTATTATAATCCTACAATTTCCCCTAGTAAGTAGTGATTGTCTCAAAAAGCTCACATATTTATTCTAGATTCATTCTGTCCATGACAACAACATCTCTTTCTATTCCTACAGTATGCAATGTATGAAAAAAATAAGCAAATAAGAAAAAATGACGCTCCCCACGCGAATGCGCAAGGTATCTCCTTTCAGCACAGTTTTTCGATTATTTTTTACATGTATGGGAAAAAGCCGTTTGCCTAGCCATTCCCCGAAAAAGTGAAATAACACGTGCTGCCGTCATGACAGCGCAGTAGGGGAGAGGGAACTTTTTCTTTTGAAAGAAACGTGGGAAAAGTTTTTGAATTTGTCAAAAACTGCCAAGAAAGACGACTAAATAAAAAAGGATTCTGTTGCTATTCTGGAATATCCTGGAGAATTCCTCCGAGAATACCCATGTTTGCACTTTCGGTTGATTAGGCTCGTTATTGCTGCCTATATAACCTGACTATTTCCTTAGAACAACTTCTGGACACTTTCATGCTTCGTACGAGTCATCCATCCCAGGATAACCCCCGCTCAGTGGCCAGCCACTATTTCTCATTCGAGCTCACCTGATACACTAGACCAATGTTCACTCGTTGTTTTGTAGTAGGCCTTGATGGAAGCTGTAGTGGATTATTCCTTGATGATGTCAGATCAATGGCAAGTACTTTGAATGGGAGGCAAAGCAGTATAGATATGGGTGGGATCCACATTTTACATGGTTAATGGCTGTCGTTGATTGCTTCGCCTTCTCATCCTGAAATGACTAATCTTTGCGTTGTTCGTCGGAGGAAAACAAGGAATAGCACGAGAAGATTGACTCAGTTCATGCTACTCAAGTCATTTCCATTGTCTCATTTTTTGGAACAGGAAATCCGAGCTGTGCTAAAGCCCTATCATCAAGCTTTCTGGACATATGAATTTGCAACAATAAATCCGATAATAAAACGTTTCTGGAACAGCACTGGAAAAGTTTCGACTTCAGAATCTCATCATCGTTGGAGTCACCAGAGCAACTTGTTTAGGTGGAAATTCGCTAAAAGCTCTCCAAATTCATCCCCTTTGAGGGATAATAGATTATCTGTTCGCTCTGTTCGCAGAACTATAGACAAGGTTCAGTGAGACTCGGGGGGGGGGGGGGGCAATAGAAGGTGATACTCCGGTGTTTCTTCATTAACTGCTTTGTGTTACAGTTTTTGAAGCTACTGAAGACGGAGAAAGAAGAGGAAGGAAACAGAGCTGAAAACCCAGAAAATCCGATTTTTTACCCTATGTTTTTAATGTTCTAGAAAGAAAAACATCCAAAAATCCAAGCTCTGTCAGAATTAACTGGAGGAAGTAAGGAGAGAAGTAATGTATCTCACTCTGACCAATAGTTGAAGAGACGCCTGAGAGAAAAGAAGCAAAGTAAAATGTGCAGAAATTGCAGAGAGTGACTAGAAATATAGGCAGTATGCTTGAGCACTCGACTATCGTTTGAAACGGGCTGTATTCACAGCTAGAAAAAGAGTTTAGAAGCAAAAAATTCACAGTAAGAAAAGAGGAGATATGCCTATGAGAAGGAAGAAAACGAGAATTAAAAGCAGACATTCGGCATTTTCGCTGATGGTGGCACACAAGCGAAATCGTCACAATAATGCCAAGCATAATGAAATACATGGAAGAAGTTTTCGAGAGGAAATCAAGTGGCTCAAGTTCTTATAAGATCCCGATAAAGCCTTTGCCTCGATTGAAGAGCAGGCTAAATGATTCAGTGGATTGAGATTTGCGGCTTCGGAGGTTACTCTCTAAAAAGCATTGAAATCCTCATTCATTCCCGATTTTCCTGAGAAATGTATCGAGTCTTCCACCTTCGCTTCAACTAGAATTTATTCCCAACTCTTCGTGCCTTCGAATCATCGCATAAGCCAATTTCTTGGGGCTTGTCATCAATGAAAAATGAAAATGCATCGTGTCAAAACATCTAATGTAAAAATGGGTGTCAGTTTCGCTATGGTGGTCATCACTCAAAAAATTCTCTCCGCACAATACGTAAATATTGAAAGTACAGAATCACAACTAGCAATTTAGTAACTTCAATAATAAATTGTAGAAAAAGAATTCTGCAGGTTTTGCCGTAGTTTTAGGCCTGCCCCCCCCCATTTTTTAAAGAGTAACCTCCGGTGCCACAAGTCTCAATCCCCCCCCCCTACTATGTAATAAATCTCTTACAGTTTCCTTGTTCCTTTTTGTTACCCTAATAGCCCCATGTGTGGTAAGTATAGGTCTGAAAGGTAACCGCTCATATCATCGCATTATAATATTCTTTGTGGCCATAATTTCCGTTTTTTATTATTACCATGCTAGATGTATACAATCACATCTCGTCACATAATATGTAGCTGAGGTTCTATGCCACTTCTACTAGTAACACATTAGGTTATTAATTCCTGGTAATCTATGATGTATGACATGATGTCAAACTCAAAGTCACATATGCTTCTGTGCCACAAAAACTTCGCTTTGATGGATTTTAGGAAAAAAAACCTAAGTCTAAGGTGTTCTACGTAAATCCCTCGGTGTCCTTTTGTTCATCGAAAGCCACAAAATAACAACTTCTCATTGTCACCATTATCCATGGACAATTAGATGTTTAAGCGCTGGATCAGCAACCAAGAAACAGTTGTCCTTAAGGCTGAAACCTATGGTTGCTCTCGCCTACTCTACCATTTTTGTGAACCATTCTCTTCGTTTAAGCATAAAATTACAACGATCAGAGAATTTATTTGTTTTTGTGGGGTTTCCAACCAGTTTGGAACAAGCAGTGTAATTTCCCGTCTAAATACGGATTGGAACGAGTAAATTTTGCATTCTAGTTGATTTGTATTCTTTTTCTCATTTTCTCCTGCGCTGCTTTTTTCCTTTTTTTTCAATCTGCACTTTAAATGGATTTGTAGTCATTGCTCAAAACCATCCATATATTTATCCAAAAAAAGAAATCGTATCTGAAAATTATACAAACATCTAAAGAAAAAGTTCTTTTTCTCCTGCTCCATGTTTTCCATAACGTTTTTCGGCTACGAACACATACGCTCGTGTCTTTGAGAGTTTTAAAATGTACGTTTCTCTTTTTAGGACTTGCAAAAATCTTGGGCATGAGCTTTCAAGGATTTGTAGGATGAGAGAGAAATAGAGCACAAGTCCATACTTGTAGATTTTTTGAGTAGATTTTGTTATCAGCCTGGGAAAACTTCTAGAAAACTTCCTTTCATTCACCTTCCTCGCCCTTTCCACTTGGTTGGTATCCTTTCCGGGCTTTTAGGCCTGGAGACGTGGGCTAAGGCTTCCAAGAGTCACAAAATTTCGATATAAAACTTAAGGGCTTGCGACTTTTCAGGCTAAGGACAGCGGGATTCCTCTTTTCTACGGGTCTAATATCCTGATTCTCAAGTTTTTCGAGCATAGTCGTCCAAGACATGTTATCTTCAAGAATTAAGCAACCGGAAGTCCTAGCTTTTTAGAATTAGGTTCTCAGAATCTTCTATTCCTTAGGCTGACGCTTTTGGGCCTCGTGATACTCTTAGACTTGCACTTGATAAATTTGTAGTATTTCGAAAAATAGCCCTTCAGGATTTATAACTGTTTGAGGCTTGGTCTCTCAGAATTTGTGATGTCTTAAATTTACCCGTTCAGGATTTTCAAGTGCAGTTTTAGTTCTGTTTGAAGTAGTTTTCAAGTTTCTAAGGATTGTACTTTTAGAGCTTATAAAACAAAAAGAGACTTAGGCACTTTTATGGCAATCCGGGCATATACGTAACTCATGGACTGAATAGAAATTTCGTTTTAACTTTCATGCACTTTCATCGAGTCGCGTCCTGAAATATCTTTATCAAAGCAAGTATCTTCATCCAAAATTCAAATTAGCCTCTGAGAATTCGCGACAGAGGAAGGCAGATGTAGGACAGCAAAGCAAGTTTCGAGTACATCCTAATAATATATTCTATATCTGCAATTCAAATTGTACAAGTAAACAAGTTGTAGAGGAAATTTTACTAGACTAGGAATAGTCGAAGTGCTTCTTGGATTAGTCAAATGTTCGTGGATAAGTGGGAAAGTTTTGCTTGAGAGATGATTGAATGCACGGAAGCGGCGGACGAAGATTGCCAATTTCCCAATTCGCCTCTCGACGACGAACCAATTTCAAGCGCCGTCGCTTTGCTGGCTGGAATTCAGCGCCGAATAACAGCGCACCGAACTCCTTTCATCAGAAAAGAACCCCAATCCGGCTGAATGCACAGGATTTTGCTGGCGTTACTTTTGTGGAATCTTGCAGCTGTGCAACTCTATCCGGGAGACACACATCCAAATGCCAGCTTTTTTAAGGGGATTAGCTCAAATATTCGCGGAAAAGAGAGATTTTCCAGAGGCATTCAGGAGGAATGTTCGAGAAAACGGTGATAAGTGGCCAAAATGTCAGCTGTAGTCATTTTTGCTATGTAAGTTCTTTGCAGTAGGCTCCATCATGCAATGAATACGAAACCACTCTGATAAAAAGGCTTGCGCTTACTTAAAGGGCAAGCTGTTTGTTTGTTTATTTGTTTACTTTATTGAGCTTTCCCTATTTCATGGGAGTCGCCTTCTTCACCACATAAAGGGTAAATATTGGGCTATAAAATGAGTCCCCGTTTTTTTTCTTCAGTGTAATGGAATGTTGAGGACTGAAATGGTCTGAAAAATTGCCCACTGTGGGTGAGCTCCACCCGTGCGGTTAAGCTCCGCCCACTTGTCTTTCTTCTTATTCATCTAGTGGTAATCTGAGGCAGTTGCGAGCGATCTTGTTAACTGTAGTTCAAATAAACTTTCCTTACAAAGCATAAACACTTTGAGCTGCGTCACACTCTTTTTGGAAAAAAAAAACTGGAGGAATAATATCACATATGGTTATTTATTATGGTCTATATATATTCTATTTTTTTCACATCTGATACAAGTATCTATCTGTTCTCTGATTTAGAGTTTGAATAGGAGCTGCTCTGGCCTGAAGCGCTGACCTGAACGCTCATAGTAACACGACCACGTCACGAGCTCTGGTCGATTATTGGTTTATTTTAGCCACATTCAGTGTTTTTTTTTTGTCGTTGAGCCATTAAACAACATTAAAAACATTTAAAACAACAGCAATAATGGCTGCACAAGGTAGTGATTCCAATGGGGTGCGCGGTCTCTCCTCCATGCGCTCCAAAGTCCTCAAATACTTAGGCTCCATTGGAGCCCTCTGTAGGTTCTATCGGGGAGTTCTCGATGTGGGTTGAATTACCTCAGCGTGGTATTTTTGTGAAGGTTCAGATACACTACTAGTACCAAGATGCTGTTAGTCCAGATTATTCCCGAAAAGTAGGGTTACCCTTGTCAGGTGTACCGTTAGGCCCCAGTTCACCATTCGCCTTATATTCGTCGAAATATTCTCCATCCGAGTTTACAGCTTCCTGACATCCCACACTTCTGTGCTCCTATGCATCACATGAAGGATGGATAACCCCATACCCATAGGTACGTAGCAGCTGGATGCAGTCAACGTGACGTATGGGTAAACTTGTTGGGTAAACTGAACATCTCAGTGCCGAGTGAAGGGTAAATTTGGGTTTGTTAACATGTTCACCATGGGTGATCGTAATGACGCATCCGGGCCCTCCTCTTGAAAAGTGGGATTCGTAGTTTTACCTGCACACTTTTTGTTTTGGTTGTAGCTTGATAGCGACAGTGAGTAATTGTAGTGGCCTAGACACCGTGGATCGAGTCACATCTAGCATTTCTAGGAACTGCCACAGAAGCTGGATGAAAACGAGTCATTCTAGGTATTTGAATTAATGAACAACAATTCTTGTCGGATGCTTGCCCTTGTCAAGAATTTCAGCGGAGAAACGCTATTTACGCTGTTAGGACTCATCCAGCATCTAAGGTCTTCAGCAACGAGTTGGACAATAATTTCCAGTGGTTTTTCCATACTCTTTCTTTTCTGGCAATTTATTTACTTAAGAACTCTAAATCCTCCGTCTAAAGTTAGTGATTGCTGTCTCTTCTCGCCTAATCTCCACTTCTATGCAGTCGAAATAACTATCGAAGTTTAGCTTTTGGTTCCAGAAGCGTTCACACCAAAAATTTAAACGCTTTGAGCGTTCATTGCTGTGTTTCTGCTGCTGTTGCTGCCTCTTGCACTAAGCTTATCTATCAGATTAAGTATAAGCCCCATTGCTTTTCCAAGATGGTTTTTGCCTTTACATGTGCGTCATAGAAGAAGAAAACCCACCATCTGACTTTCAACGATGATGCTACGACATCAAAATATTCTTCGGTAGGCTAGGAGCAATGATGTGCTAGACCTACCGTGGGCAGCGTTTTTGAGGAGAGAAACCAAAAAAAATTTTTTTCAAAAAAAAAGAAGACATGTATCTCTGTGCAACTTGAAAACTTCAAAATTTCGGCTGTAAAACAGAGGGTTCACTCATTTGCCATATAGTAACACGTTGTGGACCTATCACATTTTTTAAGTGTGCCCAATTTGTGTCTGAGTTTCGGTCAGACCAATCTGATAAGCTGATTTCGGTATTTGATATTGTAGTCCTGCAAAAGGGCCATTGCATAAAAGCATTACTTTATGTCCCATGTCCATCTATGTGGCCATATCGGGACGAAAAATCGTGATGCATCATGTGCATCACGTAGTGCGCAATGGGTTAGAGGCTTACCCTGCTTCTATATTATTTTCGTCCATCCCATAGAGTTGCATTAGTAATTCTCCGCGGATTTTATTTCTCATCCGCGTGGAGACAGCGAGCAAGCTCATAAGCTACTAATCCTTTTACATAAAAAAACGTCTAGTGACCGGAGTACATGGAGCAATTTTTGCAAATTGAATTGAGGCTCATCTGGTTCCATTGTTGTCCAACAAGGTCCTACAGCATGTAGCCTATGTTAACCCTAGGACACCAGGAGTTCCCAGAAGTTTATTTGTTAAATGATTTGTGATAGAATAGCCGAATGAGTGATTTATTTATTTATTTATTTATTTATTTATTTACTTATTACATCACAAGGATGTGCCATCAACTATCTTGGCAAGACCTGGAGTCGGAATCAGATCAAATCAAATCAGACGAACGAAGAACAGGAAATAAAATAGTTGGAGTTAAGTTAGAAAAGCTATACAATAAAAATTCGAGGCAGCAACACATTTGCCTCATTAAAGAAGGACGAGATAGCCCTCACCTTAGTTCCTAAAGAAATTACGAACTTTTTTACCTTGAAAGAGACGCTCCAACGAAAAAAAAATCTGCAAGAGCTTGATACCAGATGTATATGCAATATACATCAGAGTATTGAGCTTTTGCTTAGTGGTTCAGTTCCCATGAATGCTCTTTCTTTTGCATCTTTGTGTTTTGTCTCTAGGTGCCAAGATATTTTGGAGCTCCGTGTTGGGCGGAGCTTTAAACAAAATTGATTATATTTTCATCTACAACCCCTTTGCAATTGCTTTGTGAACCAGTCATTTGATAGATTTATTTATTTGTACGTGGAAACACCACGTTAAATGACAAATCCCATCAAAAAGAATAGTATGAACACAACGCAAAAAATTTTTACTAGCTTACTAATCCTATGTGCGTCTCATTCCTGAGTATGGTGCTATAGTTTTTAGCAAGAAGTCCGAACACTCAATTATGCTATTTCTATCACAAAGAGTTCTTTTTGATAGTGGGAGCAGCAGTAATGAATCTCCATATTTGAAAAGTTTTCCCACATTTTTGAAGTGATTCTTTTTATGTTTGCAGTTCTTTCGCGCCCTAATATTTCGGCTTTGAGGCTCTCCATCAGCATACCGGCTTTGTGCGAACATTTGTTGCTTCTGTCATTGTGGCTCCCTCTCTAACTCTGGCAGAGAGTCTTTCTTCGTAGTTCTTTAGATAATTTGTTTATGCATAATCACCTTTCCATCCCTGGATACCTCAAACGAGAGGAGTGAGTCCGAAGAAGTCTTGCTTTGTCTGGGTACGCATAGAACTCAGGCAACTCGCTCTGATTACTACTTTTCCCGTCTTATAACACTTATATGTATTCTATGTGAAGTGGCTTTTACTGCTATTGTGGAGGCTCTCCTGAAATTCATGAGAACCTAAACGACAGGGGAATTTATTTAATTATTTGTTTATTTAATACGCCCGTAAGCGCGCTACAACCTAAGGAATCTTGCTCTGCGAGATTCCTTAGGTTGTGGCGCGAAAACCGTAGAGGATTAAAAAAACAAAAAAAAACAACAAGAACAGATAAAAAAGAAAACAGAAACTCCCACTGAACAAGACAGTATCCAGTAATCAGAAATCTAGGGTGGGGAGTTAGGTTCAGGAAAGAGTAATATTCGCAATTTTAGCTAAAATTCGAAAATTCCAAGGAAACGGTGGTAGTCCGAGCATGTAAAGGGACAGACTGTTCCGTTGTACAGTATCGGAGTCTGTGAGGATCGGTCCAGGAATTAGTCCTGCAATGCATGGAAGATTCGTTGACCCATGCGTGGCGACACGAAAAGAATATTACACATTGGACTGATTAAGAAATCTTGCACGATTTGATCGACATCTGTAACATTACCAAACCCTACCGAATTTCTTTTTTTTTTTCACAGCAACACATGAGTTAGGAGATGAAGTTCAAGAGGAAGATGGCTGTTCGTTTCTAATCTGGTTTCGGGGCTTGAACTAGGCCGGAAGTCCTTTAGTTTCCCTCTGGATATTTTGATGGATTCGAATATACAAGCTTTAGAGACACTATGAAAAGACAGTGAATAGCTTCTGTCTGTTGATCAGCTCTCCCCTAATACTCGTTCAAAATCATTCTTGTCACTTGTTCCGCGCACAAACTTATGAAGAGATTATAATTGTCTTCAACACTGAATACCGATGAACATAATATACACTCGTGAAAACATTGGTCTATTCTTTGTTTGGCCGTTCTGTGCTTTTGACGTAATTGGAGCATTCAGTGGAAATAGGCGTGTGTTGCCTTCTCGCTCATGCTCGATGCAAAAGTATATTTTTATAGTATTAGCCTTACTTTCCGGAATGAGATGACTAGAATTCACGGTGTCATATTCCAAATGTCAGTCACTCATCCCCTAATCCATAATGCCCCTATGGCACTGTTTTCATATTACTCGTTAATTGAGATGTACAAGGTAGTTTGAATGGCGCTTGTTTTGGATTCCAGTTTTTGTTCAGGAAGTAAGGAGTGTTTTCATGTAAGGCTAACTACTTTTCACACAGGCACCCTTAGCTGCCCACTTTTGTTTCGAAGTTTATATTTTTACTTCAGACATTTTGCCACTTGATTCTTAGATTTGTACGTGAGATGCGCTTCCATCAGATTTTGCTGGGGTGGTAGTAATCCTACTGAAACTGTCAGTGAACGATCAACGTTAACTGGCAACTAACTCCCAGCTTACGGGGAACTGCGGGAGAGTATTGTAAGCTTCATTAGGACGAACATGGTTCTCCAAGTATGATGCTTAAAAACTGTCACGAAACAGTGACCATACTTGCAGGTGAACTCACAGTTCGAAATCGAACTATGAGCTCACCGTCACGCTGAACTTGTTGCCAGTATGAAATGACGAGGACACGGGAAGCGAACGAGTGTGCGGCGCGTGAGACGCAGACGGCGATCCCGCCGTTTCGCGAAGAAGCCCTCCAGAGGACTTTTTGCTCACGGTTCGAGTTCATCGTTGTAGCCAGTCGAGCGTGCACTGACTCTTTTTCGGTGAAGACATATTTCCGGGTACACCCAGCTGATCGATGTTCCCACTGTCTCGATCACCATGGCCTTCCGCAGGAGATCATCGATGACTTCGATTTCCTGGTGGCTGATTTTGACAGCTGAGCCCTACACCTTCTCAGATTAAATCCCACATATTTTATGGGTACGCAATTACATTTGTGAGCTTAACACATCGAAGTTAGGCTAAGCGCAAGAGATTCACTGGCCGCTTGAGGTATAATGGTCACATAAGGTCCCGTTGGCATTCGAATCCATGGTTCAGAGGTATGTCAGCATACTCCGAGGACAACAAGTCACCCATCTGTGAGGGTTCGAAACCTCTAAGGTTTCGAAGGTTTTGCATCATTCAAAGACCACAGTTGTCAGTTAGCTCCTAGCTAGTTCATGGTTGCAAACCGGAGCTGGCAGTTCACTGCGACTTTCTGCTCACCGTTTCGTCGCCGTTCCAGGAGGCTTACTACCACCCCTGCTACTTTGAAGTAGATTTAATATAAAAATTTTTAGCATTTTGCTCATACAGCATGCGTGGTGGCTTTGTCGGTCACGAAGTGATGCCTTACGTTCTTTCTCAACCTCTATTTTTCGAACCAGGCTAAGAAAATCAACTTTATACATATTTTGGGAGTAGAAGGAATTTGGGAATTTCTAGCCTTTCGTTTACAACAATATCCGTCTACAGGCTCAGAACAGAACTGCTGTGAACACCAACACATCCATAGGGGCTATTCCTCGCGAGCAAATCTTGAGACAAAGAGGAAACTTACGCTGTGAGGAACCCGGCAGAGAGGGAACCTATGATTTTATTCCACTTGTGCAAAGGAATCGCAAGGAAGGAGAATTGTATAGGTTCAAAGGATACATGGGTGAATATCTGCTCAGTTTGTAGGAGCAGTTTGGAGCGACTATAATCATGTCTGGGGTGAAGGTGGATTAACACATATTTTTTGTACCGCCTGCTTGACTACTACCTGTGCAACTACAGTTATCACTCACTATTGTTTCCTAACTCACAATCAGTTCATGTCTTGTTTTTAATGTAATGTTTAATGTTTTTGATGTTTTTTCTGCATTTCTTCATGTTCACATCTTCTTTCTTTCTTTCTTTATTGGGCATGTGAAACACATGCATGAATCAAATAAAACTTTTAAAACAGAACGCATAAAAAACAGTCACACAAAATGCATAACACGCTTTCGAAATGGGTTAAGCTTGACAGAAAAAACATAAGAACATAAAACAATATTAAAGTTAGAGCAGATTCTTCGATCTGATTTGAGATCTGGCTGTATTTGTGGAGATTTCAAATGGAGCTCCTCTCGTAATTCTTAATTTAGCACGCCCATGTGCGTAATAAATAAATAAATAAATAAATAAATGTCTCGCAGACACTATCAGAAACTAGAGAACTTCTTATTCACTTCTTCATGCTTATGTTCCATCATTGTATTTTTGCATAGTAAAAAGTAGTTGAACAAAGAAATGAAGCCTATTTTGATTATTCGCCATGCTTCACCATACTTTCTGCGGAAGTAGTCCTTTGACGCTTATGGAGAAAGGAAATTAACAGGTCTCTGAGGGGGGGGGGGGGGAACTCTAAGTTTATTCAAGTTCATAGACTCATATAACAATGGGCTCTCCCTTTTCCATTCCTGACTTCCTTGTTTGACGCAGCCAACGCAGTTGGAAGTGCTACGCTTAATTATAGCTGCCTGCTGTATCGTAATTGCACTTGCTGTTGTTAAGGCAGCTCGTTCTCATTTCAAGAGATTCCCCTTAAGGGTGGACATCCTAAGTAGATATTTTATATGGCTTAATCAACAAATGGGTACCTCTCGACGGGCAGGCGAACGTTCTTCGAAGTCAGGCAGTATGATGCACGTCTCGTATTACTTTTGGATAACCAGAACAGAAATTGTATGAAATGATACAATTCTATCAGGTGGTATAGATATTTGTGGCGATGTCGTACTTCTCTGAGCTCGGGACGAATTCTAGCGATGTCGTTGAGGTTGAACCAGCGATTACCCTCTAGAGTAGTGTGTTTTAACATGCCCAGCTCCATTTGCAATAACCAAGTCTATGCCTACTATATATTATTGAATTTCATCTTTTGTATCAAAGATCTCTGAATTGCTCTTGTGACAGTACGCTCATCATAGCACGTTATTACGGTAATATAATGTATTTCTCTCATTTCCTGGTAAGTTCCGATCTCATTAGCTTTTTTTTCTTCCTCAATCTTTCCTTACTTCCCTTACCATATGTAATAGATAAATATATGATCTCCTTGTGTATGTACATATGTTCATTTATACACTTATTATACGCTTCATCAGGTTTGTTATGTTTTTTCTTATACAAATTCCTATGTGAATCATACCAACATAGGCTGAGAGTTTTCTTTGCAAGTGGAGATTTGCGAGGTTGCTCCGGCATGCACCTTCCTAATGAGTAGTAATCAGTAATGACCCAGATCATATCGTTCATAGTGAGCTTAATTTTCAGTCCTGTCAGTGGTCCGCCACATGAGGCCCCTTGTACATTTACGAAAAAAAAAAACTTCGGAGCAGTGGATATTGCCGGTGACCGTAAAATGCGTTAATCGAGCCAGTGCCAGCAGTGCAACTCCTGCAACTTTGAAAAAAAATCCATACTTTTATAAATGTTGCTCATGATAGAGCAATGGACATAGCGAATATCAGGTACGAGGCTAATTTCATTTAATTGTCATCAGTATCATCTACACATGGCAATACTCAGTCTCACCTGTTCGGCAGCATAGTACGACACAGCACCATTGGTGGAACAGTTGATGAGTTGGTTTTGGCAGTGCATGGTTTCTTCTTTCCATGCTTTTGATACCGGGTTTCTATCACAAAGTGGATAGATGCTTGGCGAGCTAGACGTTAGATATTTCAGATCCAGTCTCTTTGTAGACCTCTGAAGACGGCGATAGCGCCGAAACGTTAGGCCAAATAAACGTTTCCATCTACCTATTTACCTTCATTGGTTCAGGAAATCCACACCTTAGCCACTATGCCGAGGTTTAAAGAAAAGAAGACATTTCAGCTGTTACAACAATAATAACGTTCCTGGAATGTCAACGGAAAGTTTCAACGATGTGTTAGGTTGGTGCAATAATGCGCGTTTTTCGTTGCTTCATCTTTGGTGCAGAAAACTTCCGGTGTCTCTTATAACCGCTATGAGAAGTTGTATATGGTTCTATAGCAAATTTTATGGGCTTTTCAAATATCTTATGCATTTTGAACGGTGTTTACGTTTTCGGTGAGTTTTTAGTTCTGGAACGAAAGAAGCCAAAACAAATTTTTTGCCAAACTCACTTGAGCGAGACCCTGCAGGCTGAAGCAATAAGGCTAGGAAGCTCTTCCTCATACATCATGATCGACAAACCCCTCTCCTACCGACTATCACTTACGAGAGAATTTGGACGACTTCTTCGGGGAGAGTTTTTTCGAAGACTGAAGGGATACCAAAATTGCCTTCAGGAAGTTCGTCAACGCTAAAAGGTCCTGTTCGAGTGGTATGGTAATCCGAGAACATCTGCCTTATTGCCAAAGATTTGTGGATTACAACATTTCTAAGCTCTTCTGAAGAGATCCATTTTGGAATGAGTTATGGCGTTCGGAATCGAAGGCATTAGTAGTTGCCAGGTGTTTCCTTCTCTTTTTATGAGTGGTCATGTTTTTCCTTTCTCTTAATACTCTGGCAGTCTGTATAAATTAATTTGAAACACACTTTCTCAATGCTTTTCTCAATTCCATTCTTGAATTCTGTGCACGTGGCTGTCTTGTGTAATAAACGATTATATCAGCTGTTTAGAGCAGTAATGTACCATTTCAGATAGGCTCAACGTACCCCAGCGATGAGATGCGAGTCCTTGGAAGTACCCGCTAACATAGCGCTTTGTTGCGTATATGGCTTCCATGTGACAACTTTTTCGTTCATTGCTGTGAATATCATGTTCAAAAAGGATACCTTCCATCCATTTTTTAGGTGGGCGACCTGAGCAAACCAGGTTTTTTGATTTGTTTTTAAAACGGTGATGAGAACATCCACACTGTAGACTGGATTAAAAGTGGTGTTTCTTCAGCATACTTCTAGCATCGTTTGTGACTAGCTATGTTTTCTCTGATTTTCTTTCAATGTTGTGTTTAATCGCACATATAGCAAACTCATTTCATGACGAAATGACGGTGTTGGGACGAGTTGGAGGCAAGCTTTTTTTACTAGTTCGGTGCTGTAACAGTTGTCAGAATGCTGTTGTTTTAGTGGAGATTACAGCTTTTTCATTGGAGCAAGGCCCCATCCTGAGGTCGTTTCCGAGAAATTCATGTGAAAAGAAACTACTAGAGGTCTTGATCACAACGATATTCGTGACTCCGTGCAAAAACTGCTGACAGAACACCTCTTCGGGGGCAAACTTTGGAGAAGTTTGTGGGTGGGCCTTGGGCTGGCTGCGGGGTTTTCCGTTTGTATTTCGTTGCCGATCACACAAAGGACGTGCTTCCTACTCTGTTACTGAGTTGATCTTCAGCAACTCTCACGAGGAGTACGAATTTCTAAAGAAAGTGTATTATTCACAAATCACGTTCTCTCGGCTTGGTCCCACCCCGGACCCGCCCATAAGCTCCCCAAAAGTTGGGACTTAAAAAAGGGATTTTTGACAGTTCAGTATAAGATAACATATAACATTGTGATCAGCAGTGTCTGGAGACTTCTTTCATCTCAAAAATGATTTTAAGATGGGACAGTGCTTCTGATGAAGACATTGCAAGCATACTTATACTATTTGCATTCAGGACTATTTTTAGAAGTATTCTACACGTACGCCTCTCCTTGCGCAGTTCTTATTCTCGTTGAAAGGATCGTTGCTTCCTGTTACGCTTCGCAATATGAAAACAGTCGCCCTTGGGCTGTTATGTTGCTGGCACAAACATTATGCGTAAGCGTGATTATCATTTGTACATATGAATGTCGAGCTCACATTGAATGAACTAAATGAAAGTCCTTCTGCTCAATCCCCCTCTACTCCCTTGCACTTTATTAAGACGTTGAATTTGTGCAGGTACTGCCTATCAAATGGGTTGAAAAGTGGTGCAACTGGCTCCGCAGCATTTTCACTAAGTCCGATGGCATACTGGGCTGGAATTCACGAAACGACAACAGCGCAAACCAACGGTTGTTAGCGTGATCGGTCATCGCATGGACTATGTAGTGCTAGGAGACGCACAGTGTGAAAGTTGGTCGGCTATCCTGGTTTTACTTGGTTGCGCGTTCATGTTCACGCGTCCTAGCCCTGGCGACCATCGCATAGCGATGTGTTTACCAAATTCACAAAACATCTTTAACTTCCCCTACGAGCTCTATTTGTATCAGTATGGAAATAAGTGACATCTTTAAGTGGCATGCAACAGACAGCTGGCTCCAAATTTTCATGTAAGTCGCCAAATCGAGGCATTTCACTAAGGAATTGGTGAGTCAGGCACGAAATCTTGGGTCATTCTGAGCTGGAATTCATGAGACGTTAACCGTGCTCACCACCGATGATCACAACGACTGATCATCTTCTGATTACTATTATTTTCTTCTTGCCTGCCGGAGTCAGTGTATGAGGGGCTTGCAAAGGAATGTTACATGTCTGTCTGTTTCGTCCTTATCCATGTAGGGTAAATAGGCTTACAAATCACGGTTTGCTATGCTAGGGCATGCAGAACGCAAAATTTGGTTTGCTTACCTGATTTCGCTTAGTTATGCGTTCATAAATCGTAGCCATGCTAGGTATGCCTTCGGCCCAAGGGGAATCGCGGAATCTGGTCGGCGCAGTTGCGAACCACTTTAGGCAGAAGCTGTATATATGGAGAGGTCACATGTTAAATGAGGCTGTGAGGCCATGAAGAGGCAAAAAAGTGAACGTCAGCGGCACGGTTTGTCAGAATGCGATCGGAAACATCTATGAAAGAGCAAAACGGGCTCGTTGACAAGTGAAGAAAAATGAATTAACCTAAACCTGACAGACGTGCGACCCCCCCCCCGTAACAAATGCAGCGATGAAATCTCCACAAAACTTAATATCAATACATATTTTACTGAAGAACCTTCGCTAGTGGCGGTAAGAGCGAGCCCTTATTGCTTTCGCTTTAACACATTTTGCTCATGTCAAATCCATGGGCATGTCAAGGGAAAAGTTGCTGATCTTTGCTGTGCACAGTTCAATTAAAGAATGTATATATATATGCTTATTTATTTATTTATAAACGTGAATATATATATATATACATATATGTTGTGCAAGAGAACATTTTTGGTATGTTTGTTTGTACAAGTCATGTTTAGATTGCCATCTCCGTCGTTGTCGTTTCATCGCAACAATGGGTTAATAATTTTGACGATTTCAAACAGTGGTGCTTGCTTGGACTGCAGTCATTCATCATCTTGGTGCTTTTTTTTGTTTATTAACTTCAACTGAGAACTTTGAATTGATGAGGGTTCCCCACGTAATCGAAGAATCCCACTGAAATGAGGTTGTTTAGGTTTTGATAGTTGTCCTTGTTATAAATTGGCTACGTACGGCTCGAGAAATCGGTAATGGCCATCTCGGCTTTCGATACCAAATGGCTGAAAATATCAACGCTCTTCGGATTGTCATACCTGTGAGTGCCAAATAATATTTTCATACTCGTTATATGTGCACAGTCATCGCAGAAGTTCCTCTGTCAATTTGTCACTTTTCCAACGACGAGAGAAGATATTGGGTCGTTCGGAAAATAATTGGGATTTCGGAGGGTTGCCAAAAAAAATTCCAATAATGATTGGATATTAACTAGTGCAATAATTTGTATTTTATTCGACTACCTTTTGCCATTCTTCTGGTAAACGCATAACTCTTTTCTCATATAACTTCTGGGGTGGTAGTAAACCTACTGAAACTGTCAGTTAACGAAGTACGTTAACTGGCAGCTAACTCACACCTTACGGGGAACTGCCGGAGAGTAATGTAAGCTTCATTGGCCCGAACATAGTTTTCTAAGTACGATGCTTAAAAACTATGACGAAACGGGGACCATACTTCCAGGTAAACTCACAGTTCGAAATCGAACTATTAGCTCACCGTTACGTTGAACTTGCTGCCAGTATGAAACGACGAGGACGCGGTGAGCGAAAGAGTGTGCGGCACGCGAGACGCAGACGACGATCTCGTCGTTTCGCGAAAAAGTCCTCCAGAAGACTTTTTGCTCATGGTTCGGGTTCATCGTTATAGCCAGTCGAGCGTGCACGACTCCTTTTTAGTGAAGACACATTCCCGGGTACACCCAGCTGATCGATGTTCCCAATGTCTCGATCACCATGACCTTCCGTCGGAGATCATCGGTGACTCCAATCTCCTGGTGGCTGATTCCGACAGCTGAGCCCTACTCCTTCCTAAATTAAATCCCACATATTTTATGGGCGTAGGACTACATCTTTGAGCTTAATGCATCAATGTTAGGTTATGCGGGAAGAGATTCACTGGTCGCTTGGGGTATAATGGTCACATAAAGTCCCGTTTGCACTCGAATCCATGGTTCAGAGGTATGTCAGCATACTCCGAGGACAATGGGCATCCCATCTGTGAAGGTTCGAAACCTCTAAGGGTTTTCAGGTTTTGCAAGAGCGTCATCATCCAAACACCACAGTTGTCAGTTAGCTCCTAGCTAGTTCATGGTTGTAAACCAGAGCTGACAGTTCACCGCGACTTTCTGCTCATCGTTTCATCGCCGTTCCAGGAGGTTTACTACCACCCCTGGTCTTTTTCAACAAAAAAAAACAGGGCCACATAAGATTTGATACCCTCATCTTCGATAAAGGTTTTCCTATCTAAACAATTCCGTATCAATGGAAATAACTGGTATTCAGATAGCCCAAGATGAGGGCTTTATGGTTGCTACATCAAACCCCAACGAAGCTCCAATAATTTTTGCCGAGTCGCCAAATAAGTACGCGGTGCCTAGGTGGAACACTACTCCTTTGCGACTCGCTAATCCCGCCCGATTTTTTGAAACTTCTTCATCTAATTTTATCAGAAGTCGACAATAGTCCGAATTGAAATTCTCGTTCCTTGGAAGCACCTCAAAATATATCAGATCTCCGTAGTCCCGAAGGAGTAGTGTTCCTCCAAGACAATGCTAGACCGCATAGATGTTAGGCGACTCGGCAAAACTTACTGGGGCTTGGTTGCGGAATGATGTCGCATCCGCCATATAGCCCTGATGTTGAGCCATGTGGCTACCACTTATTTCGGTCGTCGCAGAACTACTTTCACGCGAAAAACTTTACCGAAGATGGGGATATCAAATCTTATGTATCCCATTTTTTTGCTGAAAAAACCAAAAGATCTATGAGAGAAGGTTTATGAAATTACCAGAAAGATGGAGATCGAATGAAATAGAAAATATATAATTGATCAATGTTCTTTCATTATCGGAAAGTAATTTTTTTCAGCAGCGCCCAAAAATCCCAATTACTTTCCGAACGACCCAATAGCAAGAAAGGAGATGCGTGCTAAAATTCGAGAATAGATGCTCATTATTTGGTTAAACGTACTGCATATAAATACCCATTTTGAATATGAACACTAATAAGTTTCAAGTGAATTGTAATGATAGAAATCATCGTGAATAGGTAAATGTGCCATGGTTGAGTAATTTATGTACTCCAAAAATTGGCGCGTGTCGGATCGGTACCTCTACTCTTAGTATCTTCAAAATCCCGGCTGTTTAAACAGAAGGAATAGATTATGAGCCAAAATTGGGCTCCTGTTTGAAACGTCCAAAGAATGATTGCTAGTTGTCGGAATTTCCAATTTCCTGTTTTCGCATTTTTAAGGAGCATTTATGTCTATTCGATATTCAACTTTTCAAATCCTAGAATTTTTCTACTTTCACCCTTCTCCGCCGTGATATTCCAAACTAACTAACACAGCTCATTCACTAAGAAAATTCTCTGTTTAGGTTATTGTGCTGGATGCATTGATAACTGTTGTCGATACCTTATGCAAAATTATATTCTCAGTCGACGTTATATTCGATCCAACGATGTGCGGTAAAAACAATTATGTAATCGTTTTCGCCATTTCACAAGCGGTATGGTCACTTCCTTCCTTTTTTTCTCCATTGTTTTTCAAATATTTCAAGTAGAAAGCAAAGCAACTATAATTTTATAGTTTCGAGTGGGGCTTCAAGCATCTATGCCACTTTGTATATTGTTCCTGCATCCATCTATAAAGAAAGCCGTTGTAGTGAAACTATGCGGCAAATTCGGTTCTACACGTAACACTGGCCAGTACGTTCACAAATCTTCACATAATTTCAGAGTAATTCTTCGCTTTCAAGGAAAAAATTCAGATTCGAGCTGAGGAACGTGCTTGGAAAGAAGATCTGCTCCACTCAATCCACTGATAAACATTTTTCGCGTTTGCGAGCGGAATGGGATTTGTAAATAAATATTATGTTATTGTAAATAAATATGTTGACGTTGCAGTAATATTCCATGTAGTGGTCGAAAACGGAGCGGGGGCGAGAAATGAGAGAAGGGATCGGGTCCCCGCCAGAAAAAGAAATCAGATTGTAATCTAAAGACGAAGCTACGAAGGAGTGTTTGAAATTTGGATACATGTTGAGTGGATGTTTGGGAACAACAAAGAAAATAAGGTATTCAATGGAAGTGAGCGCGGGATTGCTATCTCTTCCGAAGAGCAGTCTTGAAAATTTGTTCGCACTGATGAAAACCCTCTACCTCTTTCCCTTACTACTGCAATCACTGCTCGGACATAGCTGTATTCTTTTCCATCCCACCCTGGTTGTTAATTGGTTTTTTTTTCAATCCTGTTGCATAAGGTTTTGGAAGTGTCGTCTTTTTCTGAAGTCCTTGAATTCGCTCATACTTCTAATTATAATATTTATAGACAACAGGTGCTCATCCTGATGTTCGCATTGAATTCATAGCCGATGGCACCAGGCAGGTTGACATTTCCAAAACATCCCACCAAGACTGGGTCCATCTGGAGATCGAGAAACATGTCTACCAGGCTGACTAGCATCGTTTAAAGACAGCACTCACGGAATTTTTCACTTTTGAAGTAATTCGCCTGGTGTGGAGTCGGTTGCTGGAGAAACGTAACAGCAAATAGGCCATCAAGAATTGCCAATCATCTGCGGAGATATTGCCGTGAACGCCGATGTCAGTGTGAATGTTTCGGTGCCCATGCGCACCACATAAAACGCCATTTTTATGCCATTTTGGTGCATTTCTCTTTTTTTCACATTTCGCGTTATTTTATCACTAGGATAAAAATGTACGCCTCAATAACCTTGAAATACGTCGAAGTTTATGAAGCGAACACCTTCGTGATGCTGCCTTTGAGTAGCATAAGCAAGGTCAGTAAGCAAGCTTTCGTAAGCGCCCACGGTTGCGCAATACAAGAGCTTTTCATAGTTCAAGCTGTCATTGTTTTTACGAGCCCTCCTATGCGATTCTCGCAACCATTTTTTTTCATTCGTTCACCATTATCTAAGTGTTGTTTACCTCACCTACTCTTTTTTAAAGTTTTTTTTTTGTCATCCGACGGAGTCTTGTCAGCACCCCCTTTTAACATGCAGCCGGTAAAGTTGTGGACCCTTACCTAATTAACGGACCTACTAAATAGGCATCCGGAGTCCTGATCTTTTCCACTGACGGACTTGCGGTGTTGGCGGCCAGTGTCAACCCGAAAGTCTTTCCACCTCCAGCTTTTCTAGGGTAGTATTCAATGTAAATATTCTTGTGGTTGCCGTTTCCAATCTTATTATCATGAGTTCCCTGTTTTACCAATAATAAACCATCGCATTGTTAAAACAGATTTATAGTTGGCTCAATCGGCGCTTGATTCACCAGTTACGCTGCATTTCCTTCCCTTTCTGCTCCGGACCGTGATATAAAAGGCAAAGCTCACTTACGCTACCCAATCACCTTGCAACTCTTGCCACTTTTTTTTGGAACGAGACGCTCGAGTTCTCTAATGACTAAGCTTGCAATCTTCACGCTCTTCTAGCACTAAGCTCATTCAAATCTCTGCTTGCAGAAAGTCATTTGCAGAGAAAAGGAATTCACGGACATTGGCCGTCTTCAGTCTTTCTCTTGCTTGCTGTATGAGGAGATGTAATCTTGCGAAGTAGCGAGCTTAGTTCTCTGTGAAATGTTATCCGATAGGCAACGTATAGCTCCCCAATCTGCTAAGCTTTCAAGGTTGAGTCACATCCTAATAAGCTGCGCTTCTTTTGCCTCCTCTTCAAAAGTTAAGACCCGCTTAAGTGTTCTTACAGTCGCACAAAGAGCAATTTTTCGTTTTTACTCAGCAAACGGTGTCATTCTGAAGCCGTTTCAATATTAGAGCTGCATCTTAGTAACATAAGGCCATTCAATAGATGCAAGCACAATGTTGCAAAGTTTCAGCACAAAACTGTATCATAACAACCAAACATTTGAATTTTTTCTGCAGTCAAGTTAATATGACAATTGGATAATCCAATAGAGGACCAAAGAACGTCTCGTTTTCGAAAACAATGACGATTATAGACCTGTGGTCTGCGAAGTTTTTTTTTTGTCTGGCTGGTCTGCCTGATTATTTCCACAACAATAGTAATTGCGATACATGCACCTTGCAAACGATCATGTCAGCAGTTGTTGCTCAACAGGTTCACCACTACGCATCATCGGAAAAATTACCCAGATTAAAAATGGAAGTTCCAATGCACGAATCAGTGCAACAGCCCATGAATACAACAGGGAATTCATGTAGAGTTCATGTTCATTGCCTTTGATAACTATCAGAGCAATTCTTATCAAATGGCAAATCATCTGTTACTATAAAACCTAAGCTTTTGACCTCATTTACTTCCGGTAGGGGCAGGAACACAATTAACGCGATGTTCTAGCGTAGTTCTTTTGGTAGTATACTTCTTGGAATGATCACCGTATCATTGAGTGAAAATGTTCAATTCCCTTACCAACAGGTAAATATTCCATTCATTCCCCAAATCCGACTTGTGCGCACAGATTTATCGCAATTAGACCCACTTAGCTGCTTCTGCAGCAAATGCCATATTGACAGAAATCAGCTGATTCGAACAAAACAGCATGACGTGAATATTGTTGTTGACGCTTCCTCCGATTGCATCCTTATTGTGATGTATTGATGGTGAGCAAAATCACTACTCCCAGTAAGTGTTCAGAACAAAGACACCACGAAGTTGTTATGAGGATGCCACAAAGCTATAATAAGATGAGCGTCTGCTACTTTGCTTAATCGTTTCTCCCATAAAAAATCCTCACACACTCGGAATTCAATCTTAGCCGATGCTGCCACCTGAGTCCTTCCAGCATCACATCAAAGCCCATGTCAAGCTGCAAATCGCCGAAGGTGTTGATTCCCGTAAGGAACGAAACCTGTCATTCGGTAAACCTGAGGCACGACATGAGATTGGAGAGGTGTTCTCGAGTACACACTTATGACGAATCTGTGAACAACTAGCACAAAAAACGAAAACATTTCTGATGTCACCAAGGAATTATGCAAGTCCATTAATAGGAATAAGCTAAGAAAACATCAAAAACGGCGGAAGTCCGCACAAATACTTGAAAATGGAGCAAAACATGGAGGCTGTGGCACAAAGAACAGCTGGTCCTGCTACACATAGTTAATGGTATGCAATTTAACCTGTGGCGTCATTGAATGTATTGTTATATTAGTCGCCATGTTCGACTCTCGATGAATCTCGGCATTGTAGACTAGCAGATTGTGGATTGTTCTATTGCAGCCGAACACGAGATTGTTAGTGACTTTATTAGGCTGACGTTTCGGCGAGTTCGCCTTCTTCAGAGCCTGAAAGGGCGGATTCGATTGCGATCTATTCGGCCAAACGCCTCCGCAAACCTACAAAGAAACATTCTAAGCCTAATTTTTGGTCACAAGACCACGAGCTAACGGAAAAACCGTACCTTATCGGCGATCCACAAGATGGGGGCGTTGGGTGCGACTACGGGGTGTTCACCTAGGGCGCTTAAGTACCTACTGTAGGTCAAAACAATAGGCCGAAGTAAGGTGAGAGCTCCCGCGTAATTTGAAAGCACTCGTCTTTCCGATTCATTTTTGGATTTCGAGCGTGGATCCAAAACGCCTCTAAAGTTTTGCGAGCTGCTACCTGGGTCTCTTGCGCTAGGATCTTGACCGATACATCAAAATCGGCTCCGTGGTGATGTTCTACGCGATGAATACCCAGAGCAGAAGAAGGACGCGATCTGGTTTTTGCATCCAGGTGTTCCTTGATGCGCACGCATAGAGGCCTGGCCGTTTCCCCTATGTATTCGTAGCCACACTCATTGCAGGAAATCAGGTATATTGCACCTGAAATCATGCAATCTCCCTCACTGCCACCTGGGCAAATTTTGCAGTCAGGGGTGGGGCAGAGGCGATCATCAAGGCGATTACGCACTAACATGCGCTTAAGATTGCTAGAGGGTATTTCGACCACAGCAACTGTGTTTTCTAGCTGAGTTGTTATTTTAGTAGGGCTATAGTGAAAAAAAACTACAGATGAATTTAAAAAGGAAGAACAGAAGGTTGAAGGAATCGACTCTGGGGGGTAGATCTGGAAGAGGAAGAAAAGGACACAATGATAAATCAACCTGGGTACGCATGGAAAGTTAGGCCATTCGCCCAGGTGCTGCTCGTCTTTTACCGCTCGAAAGTGATTTTTATCACACCTAGGTTATTTTGAGCATAAGGAGCGGAAACCCTCCTTTATGACTTCGTTCATTACTATATGCATTTGGGAAAAAGGCATGGCTTATTCAAAGGATTTCTTTGCTGCTGTTGAATCGAGCTCTGGGCTTAAGATGTGGAAGGATATTATGTTCAATCGTTTCTTGTGTTGTGTTGAGAAGCACCTCGAGTGCATTTTAATAAATAAATAAATAAATAAACTTCTATGGGTTGTGACGCAGCACATATTGGTGTGCTATCACCTGTTTTGTTAACAGCTACACATACTTTTCATATATCACAGATTTTAGGAAGTGTCGGAGTGTCAATGAAGAATTCTGCCGATCAAATGAGGACATATACCGATCATGTAAAGACATATAAAGTGGTCTCACAACGGAATGACGTGCTTGGAGTTCAAAAAGCTGTGGTATCTAATGATAATGTAATATATCCTCAAAGCGACCCAGATGGAAAATAAAAGTAAAGTAATCTCCACGGAAAGAATTCGAAGCATGCATAATAAACTAGTAAATAACTCATGCGTAGGTATACCGACAAATTTCTTCATACTCTCGTACCAGAGGTGGACTATGACCTCTTTCATCCAGAAAAGAGCATAAGGGTTTGATCCGTCATTTTGCGCGCAGCAAATGCCTATATCAATACCGCAAACAGCGAGTCATCTCCTATGACACAGAGTCAATTAAAACGTTGCACGGCTCGTATGATACACAACCACGAGATATTCTACAATAGCACTTTGAAAGTGACAGCTGTACGAGCGATGTTTTACTCAGATATCTTATTGCTGTTATATGTAACATATGTAGATATAACATTGTTCAACACTGAGTTGTTTTTTATGCTACTGCGCATGATTTTGTAACGTATTCATCCACATCTCACTCAATTTTTTTTCGAAATTTTACTTTTTTGCTCGCCTTTCCAGCAATCCATCGATGTATGTATATGTGATGATTCAGGGTGATCCCTGGTATGCTTCCCGCGAGGCTCATCTTCCTCAAGATCACAGCTCTCACCCTCTCACCTCATTCTTCTGAAACTGCTTACGTATGTAGTTAATCCTCTGATAAAGAGTCTACAGAAGTCACTTTGCGAATAATCTTCAGATCATGTGTCCAATTAATCCGCGCCATGCAACACGCAGAATCACTAGAGGATTCGTAGAAGGGCTTCCTCCTCCATAAGATTCCCATTTACTGGTGCAAAGAATTTGATGAAAAACGATGAGATTTGAAAAAATGGCTCTGAGTTGTATGTGAAAAATTTATTTATTTATTTATTACGCGCGTAAGCGTGCACCATTAGTAACCGGTCTGTGATAGGTCAGAATAATAGAAACTGATGACAAAAAGAAAGACAACGAACATATGGTAGAGGGCGTAAAATAGTTGAATTCCTTCCTTATTTGTCCTCGGCGTAGTATACAGCCGGTGACTTGCAGTCTACGTCGCCTGCCACCATCGCTCATCTCATAAATTCGGTAGATGAAATGCCTTACCCTTGGGTGCTTCTGTTCTTTTACATGCATCATTCAACAAGGACATTCTTCATAAGAACAAAGAAAATGTTATAAATTGAACCAAGTGTTGCTTTTTGGATCAATTTTCAGAGAAAATTATTGTAAAGAGAACCAGGGGGACATTGAGAGCCAAAGCCCATTCTTTCAACACCAACATGGATGTTCTCTAAATTTTTTGGCTGCCTTTATGTGCTGCTGACCTTTAGTTTCCCCAAATTACCCTATCTCAGTACTGAATTGGAGATTGTTTGCAGATGGCAAGTACTACTTCTGTGCAAGGAGTTCAGAAAGGTTTATTATCGGTGATGACTACAGATACACTCGTTCAGGTCGGTTATTAGTTGAAGCAAAAGAAAGACAAGACGGATAAGAATCCAATTTGATGCAGAGAGTGGAAGATATGTCGAATGTGGGTGAGCTCATTTGTTTAGGTTGATCTATATGTTCTGCCTCGTTTGGCAACTTTGCTTTAAACCAAATAACTTTACAATTGTGCATCCGCAGTCAATGATATATTCGTCATTATGGACAAGCACCATCTTCTGATTAAGCGTTTGATCACATCGCTGAAGAATAAGGCCGGCTTTGACTGAAAAAAAAAACCTGAACGGTGCTTGCTAATAACCACTTGCGAATGGCTAGAGAAGGCAATTTTTCTTTTCAAGCAGATGATTTTCCAGAAACCTGAACAGATGATATTCTGATGGTGCAGGGTCCAGAGAGTAAGGTAGTTGACAAATTACGCATCATCCTGACCGATTGTGTGGGATCCACGCAAGATGGTGGGGTGAGAGCAAAGTACAGGGTGGCCGAAAAGTATGGGCGTCACATAAAACGTCATCTTCGCTTTTCTGGCCACAGTTATTTTATCTTTTCATTTATAGCAGCTGCGCAACCACGCGATAAATCAGTTTCACAAGGATTTTCAGAAATTGCCTTCCTTGTCTTCGATACAGGCCTTCAACATTGCCATCGCGAAGCCCCCATGCGCCGTAGGTAGTCCTCAGTAATTTCTGATCAGCATTACAGAGTTAGGTTAGCGCTGTACACCTTCTGGGAATATGATAATCTTGTTCTCCAGTGTCACCTCCATTTAACCTCCAACGTAGAAATCCAATGTGTTTAACTCTTGAGTGCAGGAAGACCACTAATTCTTGCGAAAGAATGTGGGGGTCGCCTCTTTAGGTAGGCAATTTTGTTTTGGCCTCGTGAGCCGGAGATTCCTCGGCATTTTCAGCATCTATTGGACAAGCACTTCTCCAAAACCCTAGGCGCGGCGCACCTGTCAGACGCTCAAAAACCTCCTCATGCCTGTTAACTGTGGCAACAACGATTAGATGTTGTGCCTTGAACATGCAAGAGCGGCAAAATCTCAAATTTTTTCTGACAATTACTTGGATGGAAAAACTTGCAACACTCCGACCTTTGGTCATCTTGATTGCGCTCACTCCTCCATTTCAGGTGATCCTCTTCTGAATGAATGCAGGAATCCTACTTGTGTTCACCGATCGGAGAGGGCCCGCTTTTCTTTTCATGTTGATATTCCCTTAGCCTTCCATAGCTTGATCATCTTCTGCGTTGGTCGCAAAGGAGTTTTAAAGTTCTCTTTTCAGTGCCGCAGCGGTCCTTCCAGACTGCGCGAGGAGTACAATGGATTCGCGGTGCGGCCACGCTCGCATGAGTTAAGAAAATCAACTGAGCTATAAGTTAAAAGAAAGAAGATTTCATGGCATCTCTAAAATATGCAATACGAAGACGTAATAGACACGAGGGAATATCTTATTCTTGTTTTCCCGGCGTTTTTCTCCCTCAACTATAACCTGCTGTATGGGGTTTACTCGGCCGGAAGGAACGGTTCTATGCTTACTTTTATAAGTATTAGTGGGAAGATTGTGAGCTGCCCATTCTTCTTAAGTGAATGACTTTCTCAGGTGAGAAAGGGAGCACTTTGTTCGGCCAACTAATCGCAACCACTAGTTATAGCCTAATCTACGGACTCAACTTCAATCAGTTGTTTTTGGTACCAGCACTTTATGGGTTTATTCTTGGGAGGTGTCCCTATCATGCTGCTAACGCATCATTTCTTGGGTAGATGCAGTGTTCACGCTTCTCCACTATTTCTTACTTCGCAATGAGGATGGAACAAGTTCTGTCAAAACTCAATATCCATAGCAAACACTCCTAAATTAAAACCTGGGCCTGATAATCTGATGAGTTATAATGCAAGCAATCTTGTGGATTTTCGTTGAACTTAATGGTAGCACCCACGGAGAGTTTCGCTTCTTAGCTCTTCGCCGATCGTGATCCAGTCGATTGTGGGGTCAATTCTGCATCAGGATCACCAGTTTGAACTTTTTCTACCACGAGTTATAACAGGTAACACCTGGATCAGCAGGATCGCTAGGCAGTAAGTTTCACGAGTTTTCATTGCTAGCAATGAGCTCCAAAATCTTCACTGGAACGCCAAAAATGGCCACTGCCAGCTGATCCGGCCAAGATTTCAAGCGGTAGTCTTTTGTGTTGGCCTTTCCTCCGCTGTTTTCGAACACAATTGCGTTGCTATAATCCCCAGTTTACTTCATTTTCGCTCATTATTCCATTGGGTACTCCTCTAAGTCCTCTTTTGCACTCAGACATCTACTTCCTCGAATATTATGTGTATTTACCCTATTTAGTTTTTCCAAACCTCATTACTAGATCTTGTTTCTCTCCTGTCCGTATTGTTCGACCCCACCCTTGTAACCCGACCATCCCGCTCTAGTCTACCGAAAGATCTAAAAAGTGTTTTCTCATGAGATTGGGCAAAATTGAACACTTTACCTGTGCCCCTCATAGTCCGTAACATAAGATCATGTTAAAGACTCGGTGATCAAATTTTCCGTAGGTGCTGCATTTCAACTAATTCTAATTTTCATGCTGAGAATTCTTTCATTTCTTCACGCATCATGCCGCTGCGGTGATAAGGAAAACCGATGTGCGAGATAGCGATTGATGCAAATGGTCAAACAATATGCATTAGGTGCATGTGTATGGGCAGACCTTCCTTAAAATCTTTAGCAAGGAGTAGGGAAGTATCCAGAACATGTTCAACCATGGCATTCACAACTGCCAGCCCAGCTCACATCAAATTTGCTAATCCACGACTTGAGGACAGTCTCTAATGGTGAGTTCAATTTTGATGGAGTACCATCGAGAAACCATCGTGATCGCAATTTGAAGGCCTTCTCTCCTCCTTCACACCACAACATTCATAACTTAACATATGTTGACACCCTTCGTACACAATACATTTGTACTATATGTTATAATATATTATATAAGATGTAGTATATGTTGTGTACGAAGCCACGTCAACATAAAGTACGTTTTTATGTTCATGTTACACAAAAGCAGGTTCTGCTCGTTCTCATAAGTTCCCAAAAAAACCTATTTCTTGAACATATTCATCCGTATATAGTAGGCGAACAGAACGGGCAAATAAAGAACCTTCGTTCACTGGAGTGATGAACGAAGCTTATTTTTGATGCGGAGCTTCCTTGCAAATTCACCACTATGCAAAAGCAGGAAAACTAGAAATAAAAAAGAGCTTAATCTAGAGTTAATTGTTTGTATCACTTTATTATTGCCTAATGAATCGTAACTGCTAGCGCTGTTGAAATAAATAAATGATTTGTGCTCCGCAAAATTTGTGTTACCCTGTAATGAACAGGAGATTATGGAGTCGGCTAACATTATTAAACTTCAATAGTGCTATAGTTCTTATAGGCGAAATGACATTAACACCTGTTGAGTCACATCATCCTTTATTATGTAATAATTTCCCAAATATTGCAAAAGACTGCTTTAACAAAAACGATTTTTCTCAATAATTCTATCGAAGCTAGCAATTTTTTGGGAGAACACTTGGAAATTTTGTGTCAATGAATTGATACGTCTTGGAACATTAGCCGGGGAGGTAGCAATTTGTTCGAAAGGGGCAATTAATAAACAACTTTGAGTAGCAGTTCCCTTCGGTCTCGGTCAATCCAATGATTTCGTGCCCGACCTTTATGGTCTGCACCAGCGAATCCGCGATGGAAGCCTCCAATGCAGGAGTACGTGCTTTGAAAGTACAGATCTTCAACACCGTCCTTCTCTCTTTAGGCAGCCTAGATAACCCCTCGGACCTCGCTCTCACTGACGCTGCCGTATTAGTGACTCTTCCGAGATCAGCCGAACACTGAATATTGTTGCTGTGTCGAGCGTGAAGAAAATGACCTACAGGGAATAGCTTGCTCGGCTCTGTACCCCTGCTGCAGTTGGCGAAAAAGTTTCATCGGAGTTTATTCATTGGAGGCGACTCTGAACAGCCTCTCGTGCAGCTCGCAGCCTACTGAATTTAGGGCTTTTGGTCCCCTAGAAGTGCAGGGTACAATCTTCAGTCATGCAAGCACACCCACGCACTCATGCATGAGAGCATTCACACACCAGCAGAATCTATGAGTCGTTCCGTCACTGTAGAGACAGGGAGTCAGTCCCCTGATTCCACCCGCATCTCAGGTCCGTGTTGGTCCATGATTGGCCCCTTATCCGCTACCTGGGGATGCACCACGAAGCCTAGCGACTATCTGGCTGGTATCACTTAGGTACGTGGAGTGAGTCGGTATCAGTGGTGTGCGTAATTTTCCGTTTTCCGTTTTACGCTTTCCGTTTTCCGTTTTACGTTTTACGGGACTTAAAATTCTACTTCCTCACATCCCTGGTCGGTATACCGGCTTCAGATACTTATGATTCTGAGAACACAGACATGCAAGAGGCCGAGCACAACAACCGTGGATCACGATGTACCATTTCTTCGAGCGTATCGTTGGTAGTACTATGAACTTCAGCGTACTATTATAAAATGTGATTTGCACTATGTTTCTGGAATACCTTACATCAAAAGTAAATCGTATCTCCGTCGATCTTCTCCTAAAAATAGGAAGGCTAGACGCTTCTAAACTTCTGCCAGAAGGTGTCATAGGTCACCAACTCCGCTAAAAAAGGAGATGATTCATCTTTCCTAGCAATGGAAAGTTTTCTATCAGAAATTCAGGAATCCCTCACTTATGTTTAAGTAACTTTCCATTAGATAAGTTCCAAGAAACTTCTCCATCTCTTTTGCTTTTTATTGACCAAGAACTCTGATATTAAGAACGATTAATCGGTAAAATAACAACGTTTGGTAACTATGTGAACGATCGACATGTTCTTTGGTTGAAATCTCGATAACGCGTAATTTAAACTATGTCCGCCGGTAAATCTCTCATGATTAAGACTTGAATTCGTCATAGTTAATGTACTTATAGTTACGGTAACCACACTTCTAATGGAATTCTCATGAGAATGAATGAGAAGTCGTATAAAAATGAAAGGTCACTATGTTAACTTTTCAAAGTGATGTGAACTCAATGGATAAATCCGCGTGAAATTATTATAGGAAACAACATCAGACATTCGGGTGGACCCCAAATCGCGAGACACTTACCGCCCAGAAATCGCAGACGTCCCCCCATGTGCCCTGACAGACTTTTCCCCATGTGTCCTCACGCCTATTCCCGATCCCGAAAAGGGATGCCGCTTCTTCACACCTGTTCAAATGACAAGATCTGAGCGGATTACGTGTGCTTTCGAGTAGATTTCGCTCATTTTTCGCCGGAATATTTCCCCATTTCACCCTTAAAATACACGTAAATCTCCAGAAAATGAGCGAAATACGTTCAATTTTACGCGAATTGCGCCCGGAAATTAGGCGAAATCTGCTGAAATCTCTGAGTTGTATCCTCGGGAACAGCCCAGCCAGCAGCACCGCCGTGGGTTCGTAGCAAAAATATTGCTCATGAAAGAGCAAACATTTTGTATTTTAAGTATTTTACACACCCAAATCCAACTCCAGCCCTTAGACCTGCGTCGAAGATCTTCCTCATTTCATCTAGCTGACGTGCGTACATTAAGATAAGATGTGAATTTTCTTCAATTCAACGGAATAGCTCAACGGCAGCACGACTGGGGAATCCCGGCGGACTGCAGCATGTCCGGGGGCATGAGCAACACGTTCTGCTTAAACAGAACGTCGATATATAACTTCTTCCAAAGCGGAGCACGGAGGTTCAAAATTTTGTGAGAGTTGTAGATACTCATGAGAAATGGAAAAAATTTGAAACCTCATTCCATCGACTTCCTGTTTTTTAAGAAAAATTTTCTTTTACAGAAGTCAAAATCTGTAATTTGACACCACTCGTAGTGCCTCGCAAAATGACGTCTATCGTTTAATCTGACCCCGAACTTCTTCCTTGCAGCAGAGCTAGGAAATGTGCATGCGTTGACTACTGGTTGATATCTGCGAGGACCATTCGGAGTTGATTAAGCAGCGATCCTCTATGGATGTTTCTGTCAGTTCGACTCCCTCTCTCAGCTTTGTTTGAAAGGGATAGATGCTGCTGACCATCATACAAGCTGAGTTACAGGTGTTCGGCTTTGATGCACTTCACTGCTTCTTTTGAATTCCGAAATCTTTCGGCTGGCTTCAGTGCAGCCAATTGTGCACATCATGGATGATAGGTTGGGGAATTTTTTCTGTGTCAAGAAGGAAGACGCCTGAACTGTTCTATGAGTGGTAATGATGCCACAAAATCCCTGGAATATTGATGGCGGTTCATGTCGCTATGGATTTTATGACGTAGTTCTTATAAAGGTGTAATTAAATCTACGAGACACCATCAAAGTGGGATGCTGTAGTCTGGCACTTCGAAAACTAGCCAATTCAGTTTCATTTGGATGAGGCGAACTTGAAGAGACATTTTCAAAGCAAAGGACACCAGGTCAACTGTGAGAATTCGTGTGTGGAGCAAGCGGGCACATGCACTCGTGCTAGTAACCAGCACTCCTCACTTCGAGTAGTCGTGTTTCGACAAATCTAAGGCGGCATGGATCGCCATGTACACGGCAATATTTCAGGGAACCTGTAGCATCTTTCCCACCTATGGGATATTCAGTTGTCCTCCTCCACAAGACTGAAAAAATTCCAAAATTTATTTTCCGTGATATGATATATGATATTTTCCGTGCGCAATTGGCTGCACTAAAAGCGGCCGGTTTATTTTGGAATTCCGAGGGAGCAATGAAGTGCATCAAAGCCGAGCATCTGTAACCAAACTCACAGAAACGTCAGCAGCGTCTATCCCCTTCAAACAGAGCTGATAGAAAGAGCCAGGCTGACAAAAGCATCCATCCATAGAGAATTACTGCTTAATCAGCCCCAAGTAGTCTTCACAGATGTCAACGAGTTGTGAGCGCATGTACATTTTCCAGCATATACGGGTAGATTCTGCACCAAGGAACCAATTCGTGGTCAGATCCCAACGATAGACGTCATTTTGAAGACATTGCAGATGGTGCCAAACTAAATTAAAGATTTAGACTTCTGCAGAGGAAATTTTAAAAAAGGAAGTCTATGGATTGAGGAGGTTTTGACTTACTTCTTCCTATAAAAATTTGGACTTCCACGCTCCGCTTTCAAACAAGTTCTACACAAAAAAAAACCAAAAGTTGCAATCTTTTTGCTCGCTATTGTATGTAGGGCATCACAGTCTTCTGATGCGGATGCATGGTTTTGGCTTTTGCATTGGTTTTCTATTTGGAGTAACTAGCTATCTCTAGCTGGATAAACCTTCCAGAGCAACAACTGTGGTTGAAGTGCTACATAGCAGCGGCTCCCCCCCCCCCTCCCCCGAAAATGGGTCGCCAAATTTTCGAAATTACTTTACAATACAAATAAAAATCTTGTGTTAGTTTATTTTTAATTGTTTATTTTTGTTATTATTTTTGGTATAATTTTTATTCATTATTTATTATTAGAATTAATATTTTTAGGTTGGTATTATTTATATGGTTGAACTGTCTCCTCCTGTTTAGCACGTTCACTGTACCCCCCCCCCCCTCCCGCCCACTTTCTGCGTCCGCCACTGCTACATATATAATCAAAATTCTGTAAGTTACTGTTATTGCATGTTTAGAAAAAATTCCTGAGGTAACTTGATCTTCCGTTGTCTGACGTTGTGTTTGTTTTTTCTTCAATCTTTTCCTTTATATTCTATTTTAATGGTTGAACTGTTATTGTCTCCTTTTGTTTAGCACGTTCACTGTATTGTCCTCAACAACGAGAATAAGGTTGGACCCTATATTTATGATGGTTGACATCAAATGCTAAACAACCTCAAATTATCCTCCTCTCATATCTCTTGAAATCCAATCCTTTGCTACGAAATGGGCTGCCATAACACGTCCTCCTCAGTCTGTCAAGTAAACCATCGCCCATCCTTCTCTTTCACCTTTTTTCTAATTGACATACAATGCACTAAGGCCTCGAAATGGGCTACAAATCTGCAAGAAGTGTTCGTTGCGCTTAGTCTGTGACTTGAGGAGGCATAAATTGGTTTCATTGGCCTCGTAACATCTGCCATTATGAAACGACGAGCACTCGAAGTGGCCCTGCAAATGCGCCATGCACTATGAAGCATCAGAATTTACGATTCTGCATCTCCACTTCGCCTGGATAACTTTAATACTTCCTTACAAGTCGAAGTAAAGAAAGCAGAGCGACTCAAGACACGATTTTCATCCTTTTATTTGAGACAGAAAAGCGCTGAATCAGCGAAGAGAAGAAATGTCGCCGTGACGCCATGCCAAGGGACAATTTCTACTGCATCAGTGATGGACAGCACTGAGACATCCTGCAATAAACTACTTTTTTTCAGCAACTTGTTAGTTAGAATACGGTGTTTTAATTAGTTTTCTTTTGCACAATTCATTCATTCATCTAGGCTTTCTCCAGACTGAACTTAAAACTGCTACAAGATGCACCTTGATAGTGAAACACCAGCAGCAATTTAGGGAGCACGACTGTTGGTGACGCAGCTCTTCATAAACGCCCTTCACAGCGCTAAAAGATTAAAAATGAAAACCAAGAATCCATATACAATAAATAACAGAAAGTCCAACAATTATTCATTATTGATTTTTGCACTAAGAAGAAGGAGCATCAGCCGCACCGCGACCGCACACGCGTGCGGTCGCGGTGCGGCACGCAACGTTGCTAACGAAGCGTTGACGGACGCCAACAGGGTTGAATCGACACAGTGAGCCGATAAGCGATTTGAGCAGACGACAGCTGTAGGGATTCCGATGCGTTACAACTGGTCGCGTCGCGTGCCACCGAATCAACGCGCCTGTCAGAGCCTGTAAGGCTCACATAGAGCTCAACAATATTCCCCGACCTGATCTGTTCTGTTCACATTCGCTGACTTTTCTATTTTATCTTGGAGTACATCATTTACAGTGCAGGTCAATCATTTTTTGCGCCACAAAAGACCACACTAGTCTGCCGTGCCGCATCACCACCGCGATGCGGCTGACCAGGTGGGCGATTGGATTGCCGGGTGTCGCCAGTGCTGATGTTTGGCTAATGTTCATTGCAACGCTTAAACAAGCATTCCTGAATGAAAAAAGGGCACGAATAAAAATGGTGGTGATAAAAAAGGGCAAAACACTAACGCTGGTAGCGCCCCTACCGCGCTGCGCAGGCGATGCTACACGGCAGACCAGGTGGGTGATATCTGAGCTGCACGAACGACCTGAAATATGATGAAACAGCCCGATTCGAAAGAAGATAACTGTAAGTTGTTATGTCGTTCCCATCCTGGTTCACAGGTGTTGCATTCACTCTGTGGAGCAGCTTCGCTGCGATGCGGTTGTGCTGCGGTCCTGCCAGGCCTTAACACGCCCTGACACGTATCACGCAGTTCCTGATAACGAAAGAAGACCGTCAGCATCCGCATCGTAGGTGTCAAGACGTTCCAGAACTGTGGAAAGCTCGTTTATTCATGCTTGGAATCCTGGTATAATTATGTGCTCCATTTCTAGAAGTGAAAAACAGCAAACTTCATGCGAATCACCCGCATTTTTGCTGTGGAAGCCCTCGATATTGACGTGTAGTACAAGAGACTTGCTTTGCTGATCAAAGACGATCCAGTCTGGCTTCCCGGAAGCCACTCAATATGTGATATTTGAAATATCAGCCTTCTGAAGAACCATCACGTCATTCAATGATGTCCTATCACAATGATAAACGTCACTTCTAGCTTGTAAGCTATAACGACAAAAAATTACTGCCCTAGAGCCCAATTTAGATTAAATTTAACAAAATAAACTGGAACCTGTGCAGGTGTGTACAATAGGTGCTGCGGAATAATTCTGCATTATTTTCTTCTTGAAATAGTGATTAAAAGAAGAAAAAGCACCCACCTATTTTTTGTCCGATTTTTACCTCGCTCGTAGACTCGAAACCCACGACATCAGGCGTTCCTCAACGTTTTTTTTTTCAACAAAGCCGTCGGAAATTCATCCGCAATTTCTCATGGCTTTATCCGAGCGCGAAATTTGAAATTATCGAGGCAATCCATCTTGAAATTTGCGCACTTCCTATTGATTAGACCAATCACAGCATTGGGCATGTGAATCCTGTCATAAGACTGCTTAAAAAGCAGAACTATAGCTATTTGTTGGCTTCGGATGCATAACTGAGATTACCCATGGCGCACGTGTTGGCGTACCTGAATTTACCCCTTACCTGGCACCCATGAACATATTTACCCACACGTGACTTTGTCTATACTCAGTTGCTACCCGTGCTTAATAAATATCCAGAAGTATGAGATTAAGCACCCTTCCAGTGATGTATTCGGGCTCTGTTTATTTTTCATCCTTAAAGCAGATATGTACTTGGAATTTTAAGCTTTTTGGCAAGGATGTTTTATTGGACGGGTGAGTTATACCATACCATAAGCGTACGCTTACTCTTAGTAAAGAGCGGGTTAGAGTAAGTTAACGCGTTTGCCATGAGTAACCTCAGTGATGCGCCCGAGAACTAATCCTAATCGAGTGATTACCCAGGGTCATAGGGTAGATTACCAGATTCGTAGAGTTTTACAGGAACAAGCTCACTTCCAGGTCAAAGTTGATTTTGAACATTAATTAATTGGAACTCGGCCATTAATGATGCATCAAGAGCATAAGAAGCATAAGAAAAGCAAATTGGTTAGTGAGTGAGGATGAAAAAGATACAGAATCGGCAGGATAAACATCGGATGCCAAGTAATTGAAAAGGAAAGTAGGAATAGCGGAAATGAGACGTAGTGCTAGTCCCAAATTCAACGAAAGCGAACTAAGCGAGGATGGCTAATGTTTTGGTTAGGGATGGCTAGAGTCTCCATTGGATTTCCTCAAGATATTAATTCCCCAATGAAAAAATGGAAGTCGTATGAGCTATGATGGCTAACTCAAAACTGTAATCCGTTTTCAAAAATAAACGACGATAGTTGAGTATTTGTACCTACAGTCGGGTCTGGCAGCCACTGCAAATGGGCGCCGGCGGGCGCCGGCCGCCGCCACCCTCCGGCGCCCCGGTATTAATGAGCTATAAATCACTCGAGCTTGGGAGAAAGCGAAGAAAAATAGAATTTTAGTCCATAGTAGACAGAGTGCAGTGGATATGTTAAGGCTATAAAGCAGGGGACCATTTTCACAACTTTCACGTTTTTTCATTTTTGTGATTTTCATGGGAAAGATTTCTGAATACACAATAAGCGAAGCCAACTCTTCCATTTTCTGCTATAGTACACTGCTTCGCGAGTACAAAAATGGCCGTTATTCTTCCATAGATAGACACAGTACTTCAGTTATCCCATCTGAATAATAAAGCTCATCCAATTCGGGATATCCCATCTGAATAATAAAGCTCATCCAATTCGGGATCCTCAGAAATAATTGAAATCCGTATAAATTGTTCCATACCCATTGCGAAGTGGTTCTACCGCTGTCATTTATCTTTCGTGGAGCAGTCCTTCACGGCGGATTTACTCTCTCCCGGTTTCTCTCAACTTTGAAAAAGTGGTTCTTCACTACTACTTACACTATTACTATTACTTACACTTACACTTATCGTAGCCTTCGAAATTTATGCAAAACGTTGCCGGATGCCTTCCTGGACTACCCGAAGGAGATCACGGGGGACGTTCCAAGCAGTGAACCCCAAACACTGCGATACTTAACTCTGGATCTCCAACGGAGTGGAACCAGCGATAGGGACAGATTGCAATCTGCCACTCAAACCACTGAGCCATCCGGGCTACTTTTTATGTTGGAGTTTGTTAGATAACTGCAGCAGTCGTAGGCAGCATACTATATGTATTTGCAAAACGGGGGCACAGGGCAGGATTCGATCCCCTGACCACCACAACGTCGATCATTCGCTCAACCCACTGAGCTATGCGCGCACGCGATGCAACATACAAATAGTGTCCAATCTTACTTACACTTACACTTATCGTAGTTTATCTTAGAAATTTAGATGAAAAGGGAGTTGGGTGGGGCCACTCCTGTGAAGCCTAAGCCTAAGCCTTAAACCCATTCTTAAGCATAGGGTTAGGCTTATCTACCCTGTCTACTATGGACTAAAATTGTATTTTTCTTCGCAAATGGGCGCCCGCCGGCGCCCATTTGCAGTGGCTGCCGGACCGGACTGTATGATCGGCATTTCCTGCTTGCCTGTACAAATACATCAATATTTTTCACGCTCTCTCTTCTTCTGATATCTTCACTACAATATATGTGGAACACACTAGAACGAGCACTCTGTAATTCCCTTGTTTTTTTTTCTCCGCAATACGCCTTCATACAGAATTAAGCATGTGAAGGAAAACCTTCATGAGACATACTGTTAAGAACTTTGAAAGCTGAACCTCCGAGCCTCCGGTTATCGGGGTTTCCACGGAACTAGTGAGCCTCTGATTTGGGCATAAAAGCGTTTTGAGTCTCGATGCTTCGGTGGATTTATTAACCGTGAAATCCTCTTCACCACGCATTCTTGCGGAAAACTCTGGAAAAATCGTACAACATGGGATATAGTGGCCGGATTCCTGCGTTACAGACATGGCCAAGCTTGGTCTTCGAGAACCATTCTGGCAGTAAAGGTTCACAGAAACCCAGAGGGAGAGCAACTACGTGCGTGTCTAAATTTACTCAGTGTTTGTAGGATTTGGTAACATTTGGGTTGGATGCTGTTTGGTTGGAAGGACTTCTAGCAACAACATTCAGCTATCAAGATGTAGCCATATTTGCCTTGGCTCTGGACCACGTGTTTGATGGCCATGCGCGGGAACCGATCTGGATTTTCAGGAGCAGCGCACTCAATTTTAAAACATTGTTTGCGAGTTCACATAGGGACCATTATATTTGACTGACCACTACAATAAAACCACTTATTTGTTCATTAAACTGGCCTATTCATGGATTCCTGGGCCAAGCATGGCTGGCACAGCTAATGTCAGGATACGGCTCAAGGATCTCAAGAGCCACACCTATCCATCGTGGACAGATCGGAGTTCGTTATATATTCTCAAGACTTTTTTTGGCCTCAATCAATCCGTGACACCTCAAGAACGACTAAAATCTCGTAAACCTGGTATTTGGTTCATTTAGAGCCCTGTTTCGTTGTTTTGCATCCGCCACCGCCACGTGGGCGCTCGCGCGTGCAATGAAATCCATTTTTTCAAATGAAAAAGCATTTTTGGGCGCGACAAAGTCGCGATGATGTCATCGCATGGGAGGGGGGCGATTTTCGATTCACTGACAATGTCTGGTGGGGCATTTCACCCACCACTACCACCAACCGGTACTTTAGCCATGCTCGGCTGCTTGTCACCTCCCACCTACTCTGATACGGGCGTGTCCTCCTAGGGACGTATAGCGCGACGGTCACGCCCCATTCATATCCTGGCCGGCATGAAATGCGGTGGTTGGCTATTCTTCTCATGTTAACTGTTGTATCTGCGAGACCGAGACGTAAGTGAATGTTTTCTAGAAGGTTCTTTATGCTCAAGAAAGTTATGCTGTAGTGTTGCAGCAAAATAGCAGGCACTGCTGCACTCCTGGCATTAGGGGATTCATCCAGGCATTGAGTAATCAACGAAAGTTAACATTAACATTGCTAGGCTCTTAAAGGCGCTAAGCAGCTCTTCAACTCCTCATTTGAGGGCTAAAGGCTGTATAATCCAAGAATTCTATGCCCTCGAAGTCCTACTTGGCTTTTGGAGCTGGATTTTTAACATTCCGAATAGGTCACTATTCACACATATACCAATTCATAGGTAGTATTCCGTCTGAATTTTGAATATTTCGACATGGGTCGGTATTCTTAGGCTTTTAAGGCCCCATCCACTCTGCCAGACAACTGTTCAGTAGCATATCCTAGAGCTTTCCTAAAATAATTCAAAAGTAATGGAACCCCTCTTGACCACTGTGCTAATCCTACAGAGATCCAGCCCGATCTTGGAAGCCTAGAGGCTTTGTTTACTGTCCACACTTGTCTACTGTAAATACCGTAACTACTCCTGAGCCGCATTTTCGGCAGCGGAGAGAGATTATAATTTCTTTTAAGAAACACCATTTTTAATAAGTTTATTGAGCCAAGAATTCATAGGCACTACTTGAGCTCCAGTCAAATTCTGAACGCTTTTCGGGGTGGCACCAGCCTGAACCTTGTTACTGTGCCGTTTCTGGTTTAATTTCAGCAAAAATCAGTTATGTGTTAATCTCTATAAAGTACTGGTAGGAGTTGAGAACCTTCAAATGGCTTAACTAAACGACTTCTGCTGTTTCACAGATGTCTGAGCTTTCCTATCTTCTGGAACTAAATTCTCTAACTTCCAGCGATAATTGCTATTTATGGAAAATTCTCTAACTTCCAGTGATAATTACTATTTATGGAACTATATCTATGATCTTCTGAGTTGAGCCGGCCAATAACAATGATTATGAAGTGGCTATTAGGCCGTAGCTGCCTTGCAGCTCTAAGCAAACAACGAAGGATACGTCTCAATCTCAAGAAATCGGCGCAGAGTTTTAGGGAAAATTCAGATAGATGTGACAGATAGAATAGTCAGAATAGTTCCTACTTCAATATGAGAAGTTGTTAGTAGTGAATATCATAGGAACATCTACAGCCGAAAAGGTTGTCTTTTGTTCGAAATTACTGAAAATTCTGTTTCCTCACTTTTTTTTGAGCTTTTTGGCAATCCCACTTTTTTATGTAATGAGAAGAACAACAAAACACGACTACTACAGCAAATTACCTACTCAGATTAGGGAATATTGTGAATTCTGACCTTTTGAGACTTAACGGAATTGTAGGCATCCTTATGGAGCCTTTTTCTAAGGTTTTCTTTACAAGGATTTTGGCAGGATATCATGCCGAAAATAGTCTTTTCCTTCCCTACATACCGTTTCTGTAAACATGTTATTCTATGGCCTGCCATCGGGTTTTTCGAGGTAAATTCTAAAGGTTTTTCCCGTGAATCGCTGATTTCCTGGTATTTTCCCACATGGTTCTGGGTGAACGCCTGCTGGATTTTGCAAAAATCGTGGGTTTCTAGGAGGCCACAATTAAAATTAGTGTATTTTTGTGGCAAAACCGGGGGTTTTGTTCAAATTTCGGGGGACCTGATGGCGAAACATAGAATTTTTTCTTCATCTATCTTCCAAGGCACTTCTCTCATCTTTTACTGGAATCCGAGCGAAACACATCGAAGTAGAGTTCCAAAGGTATGGTCAGAATTCCCAGGAATTCCCATTATCTCCAGCGTTTTTACAATCACACCAAAAAATCGTCATTGTCATGATCACTAATCTCCTCTTGAACCAACAATTATGGCCGCTCGGCATCAAGCTCTAATTCAACCAAAGAAGTATCACATTACGCTGAGCCTTAATTTGCGTGAGACACGAATGAATAGAAGGAAATGTTCCCATCAATTAGGCTCATCACTCAGGCTCATTTTAAAGTAGATCGCGCTTAAGTAGTCTTCAATAGATGCTTAATGAAGTGAGTAATCACTAAATGAGAGGTGCTGTGGCTGCAAAAACGTGCAATTATTAATGGGTTATCTCCCTTGCAGAAATATCGTATATTTCCCGGGAAAACTTCTCGAGACTCCATGAATTGGACATTTTCAAGGATATTCGCGCAGATTTTTGACTCAAATGGCCTTCTTCCGGGGGGCGGTCGTATGGCGCGATTCTTCGGGTGGCACTAGACACAGGCCGAATCTGGGGCGCGCTACTACCACCCGATTACGGTCTCGCGTCGCGGTTAACCATCATCCGAGCTTAGAGAAGAACGTTGGACTAGCTTTACCAGTGGTTTTTAGGGTGTAGGGATGAACGAACGTCTCGAACATCAAGCTTATTTGAACACCCCAGTATACTGTCAAAACAGGGAAGTTTTTACGGAAGCCCAACGAATTCTCTGTTAGAATAAGAAGCTTCCTGAAATATCCGAACAAATACTTCTAAAATGTAAAAAACTTTCCAAATTTCCGAATAATTGAATTACCCTAACTTGTAGCTTCCCGAAGTTATTGGATTAGGGGCGCTACGAATGACTCGCGTATAAAGTTGAACTCTTGACGTCAAATTAGTCTATGTAAAGATTAATTTCGTCAACGCTCTATCAGTTCTATGTAAAAATGCAGCACATAGAGAACTGAAACCTAGTTTCGGAGCTTCGTTACAGAGAGGTAACTGCGATTCTGTATGCTCTCTTCCACCATAGAATAGTGGAGGAAAGGTGGACGAGTTGCCCTGCCAGGTAGATCCATGTGAACCGTGACGCATGGATCTACCTGGCAGGGCAACTCGTAGCGCGCCCCAGACTCAGCCTGTCTTTAGTGTCACCCGAAGAATCGCGCCATACGACCTACACCCCCTTCTTCCTTAACTTCTTTTGCCCCAAATCGCTCCCTACAGTGAACTTTTCAACAAAATTTAGATCTCACACGGGGATTACGCAGTATTTATGAAGCTACCATGAAATCTCATAGAATTGACAAATTAATCGTTAATTATTACACTTGGAACTGTCGGTTTTATCACATTTATGAAATGGTACCGCGCTCAAAGCTCCATTTTGAGGGATATTGGAGGAACACGTAATTTCTGGCAGATTAAATGATCTTTAGGGAAAGAATTGTTTGGAGAATCGTCGTAAAATAGGAGTTTCGCTACTTTAAGGAGTCCTAAACTGAACAATGTTGCCTAGAAGGCAGGATTTCATGTCTACCTCTCGTAAGTGTGAGCTGCCGGTTTCTGGATAGGTCCGCGAAACTCAGCACTTCAGGAAATCCCATGAGTTTTGAGGATATCTCGCTCCTCGATAAAATTCTCCATCTTCAAAATTTACACTGAAATCCTACTTTAATTTGACAGCATTTGTTGAAATTAGGTGCAAGCCCCACAAACTTTCCTTCCTCATTCCTGACGCTACTTCGTGGAATTTCTTATAGAAAAACTGATGAAAAATAACAAGAGGAACTGCTTTGGCTCAACCTACCTTGGTAAACTTTTTGAATTTAACTCTTTCTCGGCATATTTTACTCAAATGTTCCCAAAAGCATTGGACTAGAAGGTGCCAGTTTGACCTCACTCACACAGCTACTTCAAAACTCATGGCCGCAAAAATGCCTTTTTTCCTGAGATTCCTGAAAAAATATCTGTTTACTAAAACAGCTTTTCCCCGGGAGATAAAACAAGGAGGTCTTTCTTAAGTACCACTGGAGGAAAAAACCAGAAATATCTGCTCTGCCAAAGATTTCTGGGAACAAGGAAATCTGGAAATTTCTTGCAAATTCCTCTCAATGGCTACTCTAAGTTGTTATCCGTTCTATGGCTGGACTGAATCGCTCAACGTTGCTTCGCTGTCGTTGCTAAGAACTTCATCGCCTTGAGGATCATCCACTTGAAGCTCTTCCATACAGAGATGAGCTGGTGATTAATGTGGGAGCACAGAAGTCACCACTGATTCAAGAACTGAAAGAGATTTTCTTAGGACTGAAACGAGCAATTCCTAGATTTCACGGATTCGATTTTTGGCTGAAAAACCCATCAACTCTTGTGTGGTCCCATTTTGTTCACAGCAATCTTGAAGCATCACCTTTGCTATATCAGTTTTTGAATAAAATAATTGAAAAAGAATGGGAAACCTGGAACACAAGCTCTGAATTTCTTTCCTTGATGGTGCAGGGGTCCTTTTTTTTTTGAATTTACGATTTTTTCCTCATTTGAGAGTGAATGGCTGGTTAGTCTAACTTGTGTTCTATTATAGGCGATAATTAGGTCCTGAGGGCTAGGCTAAAGTTTTTTCTGGAGTTTCTGGGCTCTGGCTCCAAGAACCGCTTCGATTTTTGCTCGTCTACCTCCCCAACTTCTCTCAAACTCCAATAATATTCAGTAATTATACTTGGGACCATAAAACCTAATTAGTAGTTTATGATCCGGTCCAAAAAAGGCGGTCATCATTTCTCTTTTCCAACATCTTTTTCTTCTTGTGCTGTGCTCTTTCCTCACCGAATTTACCGAATTTCCGATCCATTCGAGATCGAATGATCGAACTCGAACACATCCAAAATAGGTCCAGGTGTTATAGTAATTACTTAGCCATCCTGAGAACTTTTATCTTTAGATTCTTTCCTTTGCGCCACTTTCTATGCAGAGCATAACATCTTCTCTTTCAGAAGTAGCATTTCCAAGGATTTTCTCCAGTCTTCTAATGATTGGACCCACGCTGCACCGTCGACCCTTAAAAGGTCAATGAGGCAACTTTTATCCTAACAACTTTCCTCTTCAGTCAAAATTTCACCCCCCACTCTGTTGCTCATCCCTTATCTCTGCCCCCTAAAGAAGCTTTTCTCTATTATATGAGCTTAACTTCCACGATTATGCTACCCTCGTAAGCATGACGTGTTCGATCTAAGTATAGACACCGAGGCTGGAGCGAGGAAACTCGGACAAAATTCGTCATTGTATGAGATGCACGGACAGAGCATGTGGGTGTGCATGTGTGTTTTGACTGAGTGACATCCTTCCCATTGTACATAACGTGACTGGATTTGCTATGCCCGAGTGCGTAGTCGTAACCCACACACAGACGCCCGCGCGGCGGCGCTGTTTTGTTGCCAAATTCAGCTGAGCCGGAATTTCTAGGACTTCTCAGCGGGAGACACCCCACTTAGAGAGAGTTCAGTGGCTGAGGCGGCGATAGCTGACGCCGGAAATCGCGCGCGACAAAGCGTGCATTCAGCCGCAGCTTCTTAACGTTTAGTCCAGTGAGGGGGCCGGGTCCAATTTGTCAGATTCAGACCTGTGGCCTGCTCAGATCCTCGAAAACAAGTTGACGGCTCAGCTTTGCCTAGAAACACCTTGCAAACAAGCTTTTAATCAGCAAATCGTTGCCGACAAACTTGACGTCATCATGCAACCCAAAATCAAGTTGTCGACAAAATTTTCTCCTGACGACTTGTCGACAAGGAAGAGAAGCAACAAGTTGTCGACCAGCTTTTCCAAAAACAACTTGCAAACAAGCTTTTGGCCGAAAAAACTTGTCGACAATCTTTTAGCTGAACAACCTGTCGACGAGAGGAGTCAAGTTCCCAAGAACGGGTCAAGAACAGATTCACACGTTCGACAACCTGTCGGCAAGGAAGAGAAAAAACAAGTTGTCGACGAGCTTCAAGGCGGACAAGTTGTCGACAAGCTTTTGGAAAAGCAAGTTTCAGATACGACCAGAAACTTGCTCGCCAAATGCTTGCCGACAAGTTGTTTTTGGGTTCCTAGTATGGAGTTCTTGGGAACTGAGAGCTTTATGGAGGGGAGAAGGGTGGTTTCGTGGACATTTTCAAATTTTACGAGCTCGTTACCGTGTTAATATTGGTAATTTGGCCTCGTAATAAGAAAGGCGAATCAAAGGCGCGCGGCCCTGCATAGAGGCTGACCGAACAAACTATTAGTCCCGTGTAGGGATCCCATCTTAAATTTAGCTCCTCATACCTCAGATACTATTACTGCCTTCCGAATGACCATGACTTTCCCTTGCAGTTTTTTTTTAAATTTTTCCTCCCCTCCCCTCCCCCACCCCCTTCCCATCCCTCTTGGGACCAGCACCTGTTGAAGTTCTCGACTCCGAATTAAGGTACCGTTAGTGGTGAAAAAAATTTCAGCGAATCATAAGCTGTGACGACGCGCCAGCTTACACCACCGTGGTCACGTTCCCAAGCACGCGCTTGGTGGGACCCATGAATTCCATGGCGCACACTCAGCCTCATGGAGAGAAGCAGCCGGATTTCGTGGATTTCATACATTTTCCACGCAATTTCATCGCAGAATGCGAGCTCCTCGTCCACCAAGTACCAGAAGTTGGTCAAGATCTCAAAAATAAAAGTATGGGCGGCTGCCGTATTCAGGGACCATGAATCAAGAGTCAATCAAGTGGACAAACATTTAGCCGGAAACGACCAATCTGGTCTAATGTGGCTGTCCTAAAAGGTCGAATTCTTCGCTTTGAGAGTGGGGAAGGAGGGAGGGGGTTATAAAAAGGTGCAGTTCCTATGTCTAATTCACTTAGGGGTACTTTTAAGCTTTAAACTTCGAGATTGGCGAATTACTATGAGTTTCTATGTCTGAAAAACATTAACTATGAAAAAAAAACATCCTAGAAATAGGTACAGGAGCAGAAATCTCAGTATTACGTGAATCGCTCAAGGTGTCTAGTTGCTCAAAACGTTCCCCGATTTGGGCCCAGATGCATCATTGGAAGAGTGGGTAATCTCATGGCAATGGACAGCAGGGTATGGAGAACGTGAGGTATGGGTAAAATTGCTGATGGGTTCCCAGTAAAGGGTAAATTTGTACACTTTAAACCATTTACTATAAGTTATCTCAATGATACATCCAAGCCTTTTAGAATCACATCCTGCTAATCTTTGAAAACTATTTGGCAACAACTTGATCAACGGGTACAGGTGTCCGGGAGTGTTCTGGGAAAATGAGCTGCTTCCAGATGCAACTGGGAAATCTCTTTAGGTGTTATTCCTCTTTAGGGAACCAAATGTCTCAGCTGTTCTCAATATTTATCGAAACATTTTCAAGAAACACGGAAATTTCTTGAACAACGACAGAACTTTATCTTAGGACTTCTGATGAAAATTCGAAAATGCGGAATTTCCTATGAGTTTACCATGGTTATTTTTACACGAGTGATGGCCACGATTTCTTTGCAGAAATTTTTCCCACTAAAAATTCTGCAGAAAATCTTCTCGCCTATTTTCAGAAGCTTTAGCGTCGTGCCCATGAATCTATGCATGCAACCAGCAATTAAGTACGTAGGCTGCAAGTTCTGCACAACATGAGATTATACGTCAGACAGCAATTCAGATCTTACTTCTTCATTCGGAGATCATTGTAAGCAGATCTCAGAAAGAAGGAGAAGGAGTGAAAATTTTTAGACCTATGTGTATGTGATTTTTCTTTAACATGATGTTAGTTCAAACATTTTGGCAGCTTCAAAGAACCGTAGTCGTAGAAAATATGTAAAATATTTGCGTCGTAGGTATTCAGGGTTTCTATGTATGCTGGGCCTGTTTCATTTCATGGGAGAGCATGGAGATTGACTCACGATTTGGTTCACCACAATAAATTGTCAAATTTTACATAATACTATAGTATTGGTAATACTTCAGCATTAAATCCGGAAATACGGTTGAAATCCATTCATTTACTTTATTCGAAATACAGTGGGTATGCACATTCCAAATTCAAACGTTAAAACCGCTTTGCTTTCTTTTCTTAACCGTTGAGATGCAAATATTCTAAATAAACCAATTTTGTCCAGCACTTTCTCTTGCACAATCCTAAGCGTCCCGATGACGTCACCATAGTCCTTTTCAATCCACAACCCTCCTTATAAGTATCCTTAGTGACAAGTGCACGAATTTTGCCCTTGACAACCTTTCGTACGAGTTTCCTTCCCCAAAATTGCATTCCACGACGTATGCAGCATCACGTCACTTTCTTTGTATGAATGGGTTTTTATATTACGTTCTGCTACTAAGGGCTTCCTTGATGGCCATGAAAGGAAAAGCTCTCGTGCCAGAAAGGTCATGGCTGTTTACATAATAATAGCTGTTTACCCAGAAGTCGCATGATTTTCTTTTTTCAGCGTGGGGGAGGCAAATATCATTTACAAAGGTCTCTAGAGGTCTATAAAGGTTGTGACTTTTACTTCGGCTGAGATTTGCTGAGTGATCACCTCGCTGCCCGGACTCTAATCCGCAAAGAATGTTTTGAGAATGCAGGGCCCAAAACCCAATGAAATACCACTTTATAGTTCCTATTTGGTTTCTTATAGGCATTTGAGCAAACAAACATGACCTTTCTCTGCTGTTTGCAGGTTCCTTGCAGGTTTGATTGAAATCAGAGCTGTAAAGAACGAAAACTTTTGAAGCTGCCCTCTCCGAGAGCTCCATATGTAGGCTGGTAAAGAACGGCCTAACGAAAAAAGTAACCGGAAAATTCTGTCGTTCCTGCTAGACCATAGCCATCAGCTTTCCGAGCAAAATCCAGAACATCGGGTCAAGTTTTGAATAATCCGAGTTTTGCACTACATATGAGAAACATAGCTCATGAATCATCTTCATATGAAGAAGCTGAGATCGCAGTCACGAACCCAGCCGTCTTGAAAGCTTTGACGATGCGCCAACTTACACAAGGGCGCACGAAAAATAACACCCTAGTTCCATGGGTTTCTCCAAGGGTGCCATATGTGCTGACAAATCAAAAAAAATCTGTAGAGCATAATTTCGCATTGGAGCACGTTTTCTCTTCATCTGAAACTCAGAGTTGAAGATGAAGATCTGGAAAGTAATGGCTATAGGGAAAAGCATAAGTGTCACCCTCATTTTCTGGATCCTCCTTGAACTAAGCTTATCATGGAGAAAAACTCAACTGCTCTGTACCGTCAACTCCCTGGGAACAAACAAAGCTAACCCGCATTACCATTAAGCGATTATGCTTCTTAAAAAAAGGACCCATTATGAACTCGTGCTCTATTCCAAAAAAAAAAGGGATCTGCAATGAAGATAATTCCCTGGAAATGTTCTTTGGGGTCGTAATCACCTCGTGAACTTATTTGCATGCCTCTAAGCGTTAGAGAGCATGGGGTTATAAGAGACCCAAACAATTGAAACAAAGACCAGGCAAAAATGAAAAAAAAATACACCACAGACCATTGGTGAAAGTACTTATTGAACAGAAAAAAGATGTAAAACTGTAGTCATGCTGTACTCCTAGTCCTATGGTAAAGTGGTTAGGAAACCCACCCGAAGGTTGCAAGGACATAATTTCGACTTCCGTCTAGGGCCCCCGTCTTCCCATTCATAAGCTTGATCCAGAACTTACGAACCTCATGATTCCATTGTTTTGCCAGTTAAGGCGAGAAAAACGAAATTATTCACCACGCTGTGCATTGAAATCTACAAAATGACTTGACTATTACTCTGTAATCTTATGCAGAGCGTAATTTCGCATTGAAGCGCGTTTTTTTTTTGTTCGCGACTTTACGACCTCGTCTCTCTAATGGGTATGACATCACGGAGTTTATCTGCCTTTGGGAATGGCCCATATGAGAAGTTTCCTGATAGTGCTGTGCCATTAATTGGCATTTGAATACGAGTCTAGAAATAGTACATTTATTATAACAAACTCCATAAGAGACCAAAGTTCTAGCCCTATGTGAAACCCGCTAAGGGACTAAGACTATTTTCCAAGCCTGATTGACCTGTGGGGCTTCTTTGTGGATAATAAATTCTCTTGAGAGAGGAAAAAGCTTAAAGGTCATCAAAGATCCAGAGGAGAAAAAAAAGGAAGAAAAGACTTGCTGGAGCTTAGTCGAACTTAAACAACATCACATAAGCCTTTGACAAATGGTGCAATTACTTTCCGGGAAAAGATCTGGATTACTTTTTTATTGTAATTCTAACTTCTTCCTTTTTTAGTGCATTTTCCCGTAATTGTGCAATTCTTCAACAGTGACGACGTCATCGAACGGATATCGCGCAGTTATGAGGAGGAAGCGAGTCCAAAGTGAGTCCTAAACCTTTGTCGTTCAAAATATGTCCAGAAAAACTCTAACTGTGCCATAAACTACCAGTTAACTGCTGATTTACGCTTCGTGCTTTGGTTCCGCATGGAGTCTCCTCTATTGAAAACACGTGGGCGCCCAAATAGCAGTGTTTGTTGTGGTCCGGTAGGAGTACGGAAACCTTATCCAGCTATGGGAATTCAGCGCATTGAACCAGGGCTTCCAAGGAGTAATATATAACATACTAATGCTTTCTTGGATGCTTAAGAGATATTTTTAGCTACTATATACATATTTAGAATATGAGTAAAGAGCTGCAATCACGCGTAGAATTTCATTAAATCTGGGAAGATGCGGCGTGCGAAAACATTACTTTCGGCTACGGGAGCCTTCTCCTCGACCCCTCCATATCAGTAAAAATAGAATTACCCCTGGATACGTTTCTCTCAGGCCGAGTACGGGAATTTACCCATAAGCTAGATTACGTCTATTAAAACACTGGGAAGTTTTGATGTCATGAACTTCTCCGTAGAAATGGTGGCCTAAAGTGTACAATCTAAATATAGAAACTAACAAAGAAATCCTAGCCCTGCTCTAGGATCCAAGAATACAACTGATAAAGTCAAATTCCAGAATGTACACATCCCTGTCTGAACGTCCGGCTGACGCCAGACTTAAAGGCAGCACCCACGGAAATTTTCGACTTGAAAAACTCAGCAAATTCCAAAGGTATCGAAGCTGCTGAACACTTGCATAAAGTCGAAACTTTCCGGTAGCACCAAAAACCCTGTTTTTGGAAGCTCACGGTAAGATTAGGTGTAGGAGGTGTGGTCGAGTTGCATGAGCTATGGGATGGAGATTGACAGCAAAAGATCGATAATGCCTTTTTTCACCAGTTGGATACTTGCGCAATCAGTTATTTGTTCCAAACTGCAGGCTTTCCGTACCTCATTAGGAAAAACAACTATTGGAAAATGTGTAGCACTTAGAATGAACGTCATTTAAAAATCAAAACCTCAGAAAATCTTCTAATAGAAGAAAATTCGGAGAAAATCGAAATTTCAACAAAAAATAGTTGGAACTGTTGCTAAACAGCCTTAATTCCTGTGAAATGACAACGAGAAACATTCCATCTAATAGAATTAGAAAAAGTACAAAAAAATCCCCAGAAGGACTCACAAGGAGCGAAAAACGGTTGGATTTTACCCGAACCACAGCAAAACAGCTGTTTCTGTTACAATTCGAGCAAGAAACAACTAACGGAAAACTCGTCCAAATTGACCGTTGGCACAAGGATGTACCAGTTACTGCGCTGAACGCAGTGGGTTTTCGTTGTTGTTATTATGAAGAAACCAATCGGAGTGCGCTAAACTACCAGAAAATGTGGAAATCTGAGGAGCGAAAGTTTCCGTGGGTGCTGCCTTTAAGCACAGCCTTCAACGCATGTCTCCCCCACTCCAATGGTAATCTTAGCGTTAGCTACTGGGAAAAAGCGTGGGAAAAATGGGCACCCCGCTGCTTGGGATGGAGTAAAAACGATAAGACTACCAATCTGAATACTAAATATCTAATAATTATTGCTTAAAAATGGAAATGAGTAATTTAAAGCTAATAGGCACAAGGTTTCACTTATTTTATAAAGTTATTCCAAATTCGGCGAACCATTTTCGGTCTCACCAGATGAGGACGTGTTTTGTCAGATCTAACCAACTATCCGCCAGGATAGACCAAACAATGACATGTTTGAACTTGTCTCAACAATGTTTCTGCTCTCTCGATTCCCCTTACTCCATCGCTGATAAATATCCTGCAAAATTACATAGTTAAAGGCAACGTCCGACAAAATTTCATCTCCCGCATTTCTATTAAATTCGTAGCCCACGGCAGCGCCTTGGACGAAAACTGCAGGAAAATCCCCGAAAGAGTCCCACAACGAACTCTATCCATCGATGAATGTCGGTACGGCGTTTGCGAGTTTGCGGCGTCCGTGCTTTCAAATGACGTTATACGGCGCGCCCTACATGCTGTCTGGTGTGGCGTCAAAGGAAAAAGTTCATATAAAGAGGACCGGTGGTCCGTTTGATGTGGTGGGGAAGATTTCACGAAGTGTACGTTAAGCTGTATGTATCTGAGCGTCCGTCGTTGTTTATCATACACTCGCGCAGCCTTTGTGTGTTGGAGCGCGTTTTCCCACGACCACCGTAATCCTCGGATGTTTTGTCCCAAATACAGCGATAGAGTTTATAACGAGGTCTCAAACTGGAGATACGTGCTGCACATACGGTTTGTACTCCAGAGAGCAGAAAACCTGGGTGAGCAAGATTTTGACCGGACCTTGCCTTTAAAGTGTGAATAGTGTAAAAAGTGCGGATAACATAGTAGTGGATTCCAGGTATTCATTAAGTCTCAATGATAGAGATTATAAAGATCAAAAATATCCTGGCGGAAAAGACCTTGGTCATCCACGCCATGATACAATTTCATGTCCTTTCTAATCGGATGAACTCCTTTGTATAATAATGAGTTAGACCTTTTCCAGATATGGTTTTACCAGGTACGTAGGGTTATTTTCAGATGGAGGTATTAGTGGGAAACTTCTGGCTCTAATGTCCCTATTATATCAATTGTATGTATGTAAGTAGATTGAGCAAAGTGCAGAGTTCACCCTCTGAAATCTTTGTGAAGGAAACTATCCGGAAAAGATATAGCTATCCATAGAGAAGAAATAATACTGAATAAATGATGCAGAGTTTTAATAGCAAGTTGACAAACAACTGGAAATTCTTAGCTCCAAAGAAACCGTTTTCGTTGATGGCGCTTTTCTTTTTCTGGATCGACATACAGTGCCAGTGTTCTAGGCCCTGTTCAGGAGGTGAAAAAAATAAAAAATGAATGAGAGATGAATCGTCCTGCTTGGTCAATACCCCTTATATTTTGCCATGATGGGAGGAAAAAAACAGCGGTTACATGGCCTTTCATGGCGACTTTCATCCATCCTGTTATACAGCACGATTTGTTCGTCCACGAATCATTTCTTGAGGCGAACCGGATAAAAATATATAGTAGTGGCACTTGCGGATATACGCATTCGCTGATAAGTTCATTTTAGAAGGCCGAGTATCCCGACAGTAATAATTTATCCATGAAAACTCGTTTATTGGATCGGATAAAGTGTTTTGGGCACGGGCCATTTATACCGCAGAGCATCATGGCATTAAAATCTGGCGAGAAAAGGCCGCAAGAATAAAGATTTTGTTTTTGGCCTAACTTTTCCGGATACCCAGATTAGAACTTTGTATTGGGTAAGTAGTTGAAAAGCAGCACAAAGGGTGACATGTAACGCGGTGATACTAGTAGACTCTCCATACGGGTCGTAGATGTCTCTCTGACTATAAAAGCTCTTGTACTTTTTCAAAATTGGTTGGGATTGGTGACATATCTATGTGCCCATTTTCCCCACGAAAAATTTTCCAAATGGATAATTGGGTCAGGCTGCAACCTGTCTTGTAGCATTCAGCAATCCTTGCTCTGGATACAATTAACCGTTATTGGCTATATCAGTCACTGCAAAACCTTTCTCACTAATCTGCTTTAAATGATATGATTACATGGCTCGCATTGATGAAAATAGAATAATAATAGAAAATGGAATAAAAATAGAACAGAGCAGACGAGACAACAAGCAGCGTTTCACTCAATTACTCAAATAATCTGCGAGGTGACTCCATTCCTGGCATTTCTGATATTCCAGTAACTCTACAGTTTTCATAAATAGAGCTATAATCTGTTGATCCACGATGGAGTAGTATCGCACGCAAAAATTGGAGATTTTCTCCTAGAAACTTGTCCACCGAAGTCGGAAAGAGGTGATAAGGACCGTTGACAATGCCACTTATGTCTGCGGAAACTCGTCCAGCTGATGTTCTTATTCGAGCTTTTCTTCAAATACTTGGATAAGAGGCCTTAGCACCGAATAATAGCACCGAATAAACAGGCTGATTGTGTGATCGAATTCCGTAGATTTTTCCATGGCTCATACTTTCGAACTCGTTGGTACTTAGTATGTTAGTATAACCCTGATACCCATTTTTTAAAAAATACCAAATCATCTGGGTATTTCTTCGAACACCAATGCAAATCGGCCAATCTGAATCAACGTAAGCTCATAAACGTCATGAAAGATCCTTGGGTTCCTCTACAGTTATTTCTATGCAATGTCTCATTACTTTAACCCTCAGTGCAACATAGACTACCACAAACACTTCCTGCTTACTGTTATGCACCCCAAAAAAAGCAACCTCATCAGATTTTAATGTATTTGGCGTTAACCTCCACTTCAGGGTTCTGACGCACGCCTCTCAAAATTTCGCTGCTTGTCTGAGCCTCAGTGATGATGGTGTTCTAACACTCCTTCTTGTGACCATGGGAAAATCAGTTGATCTGTGAGAATTCCGCGCCTTTAATGATGTGTGCTCCATATGCACGTGTAGAGTATTGGAGATTTTATGCATGGGAAGAAAAACGGGGCTTGACATCATGAAGGAAAGGGGTCAGTCTTGAAGTAGAGTACACCTAGGTTCGATTAACTTATAAGTATATCATTTTGTTTGTATGGGGGACCAAGATTTTGTAGTCTTTTCAATGTAAAGTCGTCCCATAACATTAATAAATTCACTATATTTTCGACAAGTAAAGGTAAGGCGGATATTCAGAAAGTTTAATCTTAGAAAATTATACAGGCGCAGAATCGTGGACAAAGAATAAGAATTTCCTTTTTTACGCTCCTTCATCCTTTTTTTAATGGGGAAATGACGTTGACGCTGACTCTTTTCCAGTATTTATCCTGCTAGTCAAAATTTGCAAAATCTATGCATTTTTTTGGGTGGGGAAGAGAAAGGAGAGGGAGTCCACCGTTCCGAGGTTCCAAAAATATGCTTGTCCAGACTTGCATTCAAAGATTCGTCCTTTCGAAAGGCTAGATTTCCAATGAGGTATTTCTCGTCATAGGTTGCAATACGAAGCTCTAACCTAATTTTGCCGGATCTAAAGTCCAGCGAGGGTTATAATGAGGCAAATCTCGAATCTCGGTCAGGGATAGGGTGACGTAATTACGATTAACTGTTTATGAAATTCTGCAGATTTCAGCTCCCTAAAAAAGAGTAAACTTAGTGGAAAATCGTGGTCATGCTCCAAAAAAATTCCTGTATTTCCTTTTCGAGACATCCCGACCTAATCATTTTTTTCCTCAGCAGACTGTACTTCTTTCGAACATCGTCATTTTTCAAGCTTGAAGAACTGACATTCTGGCTTGTTGAGTTCCTAAAGTCAGGTTGCTAGGCTATTTCTCAATATCAATATGGGCAAGAGAACCAGTCCTATTGCTCCAAGACCGCATCATTGGTAGGATGGGTAATCTCATACCTCAGGGTGAGATGACCCATAGGTAGAAGCAGGGGTTGAAGAATGTCACGTCACGTATGTATGGGTAACATGTGGAGTGCCGGATAAAGGGCACAATAACACGTTTACCACGGTAATCTCAATGATGCATCTTCAACCAGGGTTAGCCGACTTACCAGGGATTTGCATTCATACTAAGCTGTCTATCTACGCCGTCGGGTGAATCAGAAGCTGCTCTGTCGCACACCTTATAGCTTTGCCTACTTTTGAGTGGCATATTAATTTCCACTCAATTTACAGATCCCCAAGCGGGTTTCACGAAAGTCCCTGGAGCTGTGGTCCACCTTCTCTTATAAAACGGAAGAGTTTTCCGGGCAAAAAGGGGGGTCTCTTGTGACAACGACTCTGCTCTATCAGCAATGACAAGTAATTGCACAGACAGCAAAATTTTTCACGAATTGCTCCAAGAAATCGTTACTTCTTTATCAGCACGATTTCTGAAAATTTTCGGGTAAGCTCATGGATTCTGCCACTGATCCTGCCAATGCTACTTTAGTCCTGCAAGGCTCTTGCTAAGGAAAATGCACAATACCACAGTTTAGATACTTATTTTTAGGGCAAACGTACCTTGAAGCTTTAATTGATAATCAATGATAATTGATAGCAAGCAGTATGCCACAGCGTACAAATATTTTTAACGAAAGATGGAGACCGCCTCAACAAGTAAATAAATAAGTAAATATTTTTGCCATTCTTCCCAGAGGCGGGAGTTGTTTTTTGGGTGAAATAGCTTCGGTATTTGATTTGGATTTGGTTTTTCTACTCTTCAAGTTCACTTCAGGGGAATTTCATGGATCAGGGCTCTACATCCTGAAAAGAGAAGTTGCCCAAGAACCAGCACTAAGATAAAATTTAGATCGACATCATCCATTCGGGGGGCGCTGTATAATTTTCTCGGCCATCTCGCGTGGGGATATCGCGTGTTGTTATTGGCTGCCTGGATTTCTGATTATTTATACGTTTTTGGCGCAGCAGCCATCACTCCTTAGTCATCACACTTCAGATCCTCAGATTACCCCCTCAGACGGGGAAGTTTTTCCTTGTCACGTGGTATGTCCGCCTAGAGAAGGGCGAAACACTCCACAAAGTTCCTGAGAAGCGATTAGACATTGAAAATCTAATAAAGGTACACGACAGATTGGATCTGCTGAGTTTCCTGATTTTCAGGCACGAAAAACCTCGCCCATTACGATTCGGACGGTGACGCGGCGGCGTCGGAACTGTACTACATTGAATAGAACCGGCTCAATGTTGAGTATGTGCGAACGAGAGACCGAATGTGTGGACGGCGACTGCGTACTGAAAAATTTCCATTACATTTTAAAGGTGTCTATATTAGTTGTGTGAAGTGCATTTCTCGGCATAAATAAAAGACGGTTAAATGTGTTAAAACACATGGAAATATGGATATTCCTGCACTATGACGAGGTTGCTGTGAAATTTTCATGAGCTATTCAATTGAGACAGTATGAGCTGTGAATATTCAAGATTTTCTCCAAGGAATGCGTCATGGAGTGGTTGCTATCGAGTTTCATTGCTGCAGAAGTTGTTTTTGTTGGGTTTGTTGGTAATCGAGAAAGAGAATGGAAGGAAATCTTGCAAAAGATGGATTTTGTCTCTTGCAAGTCTCCAGAGACTCCCCCGCACAAGCCAGGAGGTCTCTGTGTTACCGTAAAGAAATTATTGAAAAATAGGAACTCCTCTGCAGACAGTGCAACTGAGAATAACATTCACGGGATGGCCACACATACATATCTTACTGAAGTAATGGGGTACTAACAGTAGAGATTCTTAACACTTCTACTCTATAGGTACGTCTTTGGGTGCAGACTCACAGAAGCATAACCTTGATAAAACAAGCTGGGAAATTAACCTCCACATTCCGCGCATCTGAAAACACTTTCTTGAATAACTAAGTAAATAAGCTATCGCTGGTTTAAAGGCAACATCCACTAAAAATTTAAACTCCAAGATTTCAACATAACCCTTGGTTTTCATTTTTTTTTGAGGAGCACAAATGTGAGGACTCCACTTCTTTCAGAACTCGCGGAGAACACAATTTTCAGATGCTAAAATTTCGCTACGCTTGAACAAAACGCTCGAGCTGTCATTCGGAGGTTGGGCAAAGAGACGATGATACTGAGTTGTAAGTAAGTAATAGTAATAGTAAGTTGATCGTCATGTATAGAAGGAAGTACTAAACAACTGGTTCAACGTCCACCCGGTTGGAAAGTAAAGATAAGATAGAGTCAAACGGCGCCTAATTCCACGAGCTAGCTTATGCCGTAAATTCGGAAATATGAAGAAAATACTCAATTTTTTTCACATTGATCCGGTTTCGGGGCTTGAACTAGACCCGAAATGTGGTACCCTTGGCGCTCCAGGATCTACGACCTTTTCATCAGTACTTCCCAAGAAGACTTCGAAATCATCTAATCAGAAGACATGGGAAGTAAAGTAGTGCCTCAACGCACTTGGGTATCTGAGCGAGATTGTAGCCTTTCCGAGTAAAAAAAAATACAGAAATCAGGTAAAATTGAAGTATAGGCTGCGCAGTCAAGAAAACAAACTGTTACAATCACACTGATATGAAAATAATGGGAAAAAATGTGCAGAACAAATTTTTCTCAGAAAAACTGAGCCATTGCAGGCTGATTCGTACTCAATGCCCCCTCAAGGCCATTTTGCAACGCAGGTTAACTAGCATCGGCAGACTGGGTTCGAAAGTTGAACTGCAGTTATATTTGTGATATCTCATGAAATTTGGGGTCATGACAGCACTTCCATCGCAGAATTGTCGGGACTATGCGTGAGGCTAGCAAACTCTCAAAACTTCAAATGTGAAGATTATCGTGGGCGCTGCCTTCAACAGGTCGGTGTTTCTTGAATCCTACCCACAGGTACTTTTTCTCTACATATCACGTAAAAACGCCTCAGCCAACATGAATTTCTGCAAATTTATGTGAATTAGAATAAGAGGAATAAGATTATAACAAACTAGACGGTGTACCCGGCTTCGCCCGGGTGTTCAATTCCTCCCGGCCATTTAAAGCTGATATGCTATTTGTTGAACCAAAGAATCCTTTCAAAATGTTCATCATTTGGTGATCAGCTCAAGTGACCTTCCTTCACCCTGCCCCCCTTCCCTCAAAAAATGGGGTGAAGTTGCTTGACTGGTAAATAAATTCTTATGAAGTGCTTGCTTCATCCACGTTCAGCGTTTCGGAAAGTCCCAGAAGGCACGTTTTCACCGACCCGTGTGCAAGAATGTCGAAAAATCAATATAACAGATGAATCGATATTTCGGCCAAAACGGTTATCATATCCGTGTTCAGAGCACTGCGATACCCCGGTTGACATGTCTTTACCGCTCAGCGGGCAAGAATAGCGAAAAAAATCAATAAAATCAATAAATCGATATTTCGCTCAAAATCCATGTTCATGTTATCCATGTTCAGCGTATTGAGATGCCCCAGTAGACATGTCCTCATCGCCTCCTGGGCAAGAATGGCGAGAAGTCAATAAAATCGATAAATCGATAGTGTCATACAAACTGATTGCCATATTCGTGTTCAGCGCATTGAGGTACCCCAGTAGGCATGTTCTCGCTAGTCCCTGGTCAAGAAGAGCGAAAAATCAATAAAATCAATGTAATCGATAAGCCAATCGATAACCCCAGTTGCAAAGTAGCCTATATCCTCCCCCGACCCCCGAAGAACCTACATACAAAATCTGGTCCCGATCGGTTCATCTCCCGCGATTTCTATTCCGAACATACAAACATACAAAACACACACACACACACACACACACACACACACACACACACACACACACACACACACACACACACACACACACACACACACACACACACAAACTTTCGCTTTTATGTATGCAGATGTCTCAGCAATAAATCTGGTATTCTTCCAAGTTCTCAACCACTCCGTAAAGCTTTCCGGGTTCCCCCAGTTTGTTCAAAAGTGATTTCACATGGTATAAAACCATGTGACTATTAGAAACAGAATTTTCTGGACTCACTGAAGATCACTGTTAAACTGATTTCTATGCTAAGTTCATAGGTGCCAATCAGTGATCAGCATGCATGCATACATATTTTCCAGCAGATACATGCTGTTTCTGCTGGCTTTAGCCGTTTCGACAACAAAGTGTCCAATGACGTGTTCAGACACGTATAATCATTTCAGAGCATGATTTTCCTGCAGTTTCCTAGCAATGCCCAACTTTTTCTTCACCTAATTTCCCGAGTCCGTTGAAAATGCAGTACCATTGACGCACACTGTAAGGGTATTTCATTGTTATACAGCAACTACAACGATTTTGTATTGTGCAAATACTTAAGGGGTAGAATAGGAACAGGAATAAGTTAGGTATTGTTTGCAATTTACAGGGAAACCAAGCCTTTTCTTGTTATACATGTCTGAACACGTCATTGGACACGATTACACACGTCTAAACACGACAAACAAGTACCGTTGGACACTTCTCGTTGTCCAAAAATCACAGATTTGTCCAAAAATCACAGGCTTTAGCCGTTTCTGCTGCGCGGAACCGGCTGCGTGACAAGAGGTACGCTGCTGGTCTGTGATTGGTCGATTCATGTGCGCGTCGCGGCTGCAGCCTTCTAGGGTACGAGCAGTTCTGCGTGAATACGGACAACTTTTCCGAGCTTGAGTGGGACAGATGTGTGTTTTCGGAACCCACAAACCACGAAAAGGTAGCCACTGAAGTCATTTAGTGCGTCGAATTTAAAGAAACAACCTGAACTTGAAAAACGGAAACCAAACTATTCTTTTTCTTTTTTCTTTTCTCCTTTAGTAGTAGCCTCTCTCCTTTTGTGTTGTTTTTGAAGAGCATATGCGTGCGGCGCGGTCGCGCCACGGCGTACGTCTTGACCGCCACCCCGCGGGACCGAATTCGCGGTCAGATCCGACCGGTACACCTCCTTCTGTGAGACATTGTGAATCCTACCAAATCACAGATTTCGACCACTATGAGTAGAATTTTTCCTCGAAAACAAAAATAGTGAAGGAAATGGAGTGAAGATGGGTGGAGTGCTTCTGTTCCAGAGAGGTGTTAGCAACTCAACTGAAGAATTTCTGCCTCTGCGCTGATTTTTTAAGGAAGTTATGGACGAAAAACCAAAATGAGGTGCTCCTTTTCATAGCTGTGTTCGCCGAGATAGTTATATACCTTATTCTCGACTACAGCTAATGTTTCATCGATGTCGCTTTCGTCAGAACCTGCAAGTCGAGAGCACATTCATGATTACTCCCTCATAATTATGGCAGATTGCTAAGCCACACTATAAAAAGCAATACGAGTACAGTCCCTGGTATTAGCGATCTGTCCATCTACAATCACAACGGCAGCGAAGGTGAGCACAGCCCGAGAAATGTGTTCTCCATTTTGTTTCTGATTTCCCTGCTGACTGAACTACATTCTTTACGGCGATGGGGTGCTTAAAAGGATAACCGTAAATGTGCCTTCAACCTTGAGGCTCTGACGAAGGTGACGAAACGTTAACCGTGATCGAGAACAAAGGATACAACAATCGTGGTGAATACAACTATAAAAAGGAGCATCTCACTCGTTTGGAACAATAATTCCAAGATTTTAAAATTGGTAACGCACCTATTTAGGAAGGCTAGAATACCATTTTTCTGTCAAAGGCAAATTTCTGCCTTCTTCATCTAAATCATCCATTTTTTAGATTCTCGCCATGAAACCGCTGTGCTCAACCTGCAATCGCCCTCCCCCGGCGCGTGAGTACAAATCTTCCATATGCTGTCAATTATTCCATCGCGTCTGGAGGAGGTAGAAATCTAACCTTTGCTCGTCACACTCGTAAAATACTGATGTGGTCACGAAAAAGAGGGACGGGCCAAGCTCGTAAACGTGAACAGGAGGTGGATCTAGGGAAATCACCCATGAAAATTTTCGAATGTGGTAGTGAAAGTTGGGAGTTTTCTTCGAAGGAATTCCCCCGTGGACTCGCGGAGAAAGGGGCTAAAACTTCATTTTTCTTAAGAAGTTTCCGTACTGGAATAAAGAAGCATACAGAATTTGTGAGTTTGTGTGGTATTTATGGCTATAAATTTAAAAAAAAGTACTTCTAAGTCCACACCACTGATAGGTTCGATACGGCAGTGATGAAGGTCCCAGCTGTGTGCTTCTATGCATCCCAACAAATTCCCCGAAAAAAAAACGGGTGAGGAATGACTTGTACAAGTATCCACTCCATAATTGAGTCAAAATGCCTGACCCGCCATCAGGAAAAACTGGACACCTCAATGGTTTCTCGCTGGAAACAACTATTCTGGAACAATAGCTGTCACTTTTCAAACTTCAACCCTGTTGATAAACATTCTGTTCCCTTCGTCACTTCTTTGGAATATTCAATTGTTTTGGTAACTGAGCAGCAGAATCATTGAACTTATATTCATGCGTACATGCATGTATAAGTGGGTATTTTGATGAAACAGATCAAGCCAACTCGTCCAAGTCGGCTTGATACGACTCACAACTGACACAGGGTTTTCAGAGTTGTTTCGAATAACTCGAGCAGTGAACCAAGATTGTCACAATCTTTTATTCCGGATAACGTTTCAGCGTCGTCGCCTTTGTCAGAGCGCGGAAAGTCAAAACCCAATGTAATATATCCTCTGAAACGCCTAATCAGCCCACAAGGTACAATTCAACATGAGGGTAAATACAAACAAAGAAGATCAGAGGAGTGAAAACCGCTAATGCTTACCTATTTACCAACCACCTTACAATTAGATAGCTTGAGTTAGCCGCGATCCAAGGGTGCCGCCACGGTTTTCTGAGTATTTTAAAGGTTTTCCACACATTTTGACACTCTCACATCGTATTTTGAAATAAACGAGAATGGATCTAAACGAGGAAAAGCCGATACTTTCTAAAAAAAACTAACACGTATACAGGATGACAAACATGGCAGGTGATAAAGTTGAAATTAGGTGAAATAATAATCCGAAAATTCACCAGGATTATGTGGAATCCATGCGCATCAACAGACCACTTTTATTTCTGATTATCTCTCCTTCACTGAGGTATTTCTTATCTCACATACTTAGGGGTTACATTTTGTCAAAATATACGTACAGTCCAGTGGCGGACGCAGGGAGGGGGGGGGAGAATACATATAAAACCCTTGTATTAGTTTATTTATATTAATTATTTAATATGATAATTAATATTTCTGTTAATTTTATTTTCCGTCTGAGTCCCCAAAGACCCCACTTTTTTCCCACGCCCCCCCACCCCCCTCCCGCTCAGTTTCTGCGTCCGCCACTTGTACAGTCCGTTAGCTCAGGAAGTGCACCAGTTAAGATTTTGTCTGCAATTGCGACCACAGTGGTTTCGACCGCCCGATAGGCCCTGTATATTTCACTGACAGTGTACTGTAAGTATGATGTGCATATGGTGTGATTCTTTCCATTTCGATGTTCCGCTGCTGTCTCCGACAGAACTGTCCCCGATCGGCTGGCCGATACCACTGTGGTCGCAATTGCGGACAAGGTTCACCCCGGTGCACTCCTTGAGCTAACAGATCCTATGCATGTTGAAGGATATAAAGTGTTCTCATTCAAGAGCAAGCTAATCATCCACTAGCGGTAAACGCAAGATTGGAGTTTTGAACTAACAGTTCCGTACTGGTTTTTTTTTTTGATGAGAGAGAGAGAATATTTAAAGAATCTGCTATATTATTCAACATCTAATTACTTCTTATTGCATCTTTCCTGTGACTTTGTGTGCTTTGAAATTTGCAACGTTTCCAATCACACTGGAGCAATATCAATGAAGTTACCATGAGATCACAATGAACACTTCCACCAGTTTTGTCGTAGCCACCCCACATTTCTCTACAGGCAGGTACAAACGTCATCCAGTGTTCTTGAAGGTTTGAGGAAACTAGTAGAAAGCAATTTTACTACGCAGTACTAAAAACGCACAAGTGAGGCACTTCTCGCTCTCTATTCTCATGTTCTTGTTTTGCTTTTCGTCGAGAACACAGTGGTGTTTTCATATAAATACAAGTGCAAGAGCGACGTGAACATCACCGACTACTATGAACTCCATCTATTTGGTATTCGCTCTCCTCTTCCTTATTCAAAGGTAGTTGGAAGTCTACAATTCCATGAATTTTACTCCAAGAGGATTTCAAATTGAGAATAAGACATTGTGTCCCAATTCAGGACGAATCTTAACTAATTGCAGGTCCAACGCGAGCTTCCCCACTGCATTCCACGGTTTGTGCTTTTCCTTAATAAGAATTTATTTCTAGCGAATTAAAGGGGAAGGACAGAATCCAGTAACTGGAAACAGTAGTACATTGCTGTTCTGAAAATGTCAGAGCAACTATTTTCACCGTTTATTCCCTCTTTATTGAGTTTTAGGCTACTCACCTTATTTGCCCTATTATGGAGCAGTAGCAGCTCCAGGTCCCGTGGTGCAAGCTGCTCCGACGTACTACCCGTACTCGTATCCAATGGTATGTTTTGCTTGTTACCTCACCTTTGCTAGCCGTTCTTGTGCTGCGATAATTCGCAATGTTCTATTAAACTTCTGCATTACATCTAACAGAAATAGTTTAGGCCTATCATCATCCTCACAAGGAGCTCCACAATGTCGCAGGAGCAGTCCAACGAGGTAATAGTTCAGAACCACTTTTTCCTGTGAAGCAAGGGAGAGCGCTGTTTTCTCCCCGTTGAAATAGAAGGATTCAAAGCCTCAGTGTTTTCTTTTGCAGAAAGCGGGCTTCTCACCGATGTCTCCATTCGATTCCCAGCCAAGAAAACACTCAAGAGTCTTTAGAATATCCACAACGAAGGAAATACCGGAAAACACTTAGCTTGATTGCTCAAATTGATTGACTTTGATGAATAAAAATATGTAATAATCTTGTGATGAATTTGCTCCGTACTGCAGTGCCATCAAGTGCTCCTAGAGCTACATTTATAGTGCATCGGAGTCCGATCCGGTTGGATAAGAGAAGATACGTACTGATCCTCGTCGCATGGATACGGATAAGGATCGATATGTACCTTTCTTGTCGGACTCTGATGCACATAAATGTAGCTTAAGGTGGTGGGAAGGAATGAGCTGACAACGCCTTCTCACAAAGATCAACAAACCGACCCAAAAGCCGAAAACTAAAGACCTTTTTTGTGCGATTAGAAGATGTATCATTTGAAACAAAAGAGAACACTCAAACAAACGATCGCTGTGCCCTTTCTAATGATTTCTCCTCATTTAGTGAGCTGTAGAAGAGGTTGGGGTTGTACAGTGCGCACAGTAGAAAACTAGCACAGATGCTCTTCTACGAGGTTGCTCTCCATATTCAGTGAGCTACCAGGGTACACATACGACGACGTCTCCCCTATATCAAGTCTTTAAAATCCTAACTTTCTTCTTTGCAGTTCTCATCTTTCCTTAACTGCGTTCTTGTCCTATTAACTAAATAGCTCGGTAAGCATTGTCTATGCCTCGTCGCTACATGTAAAGAAAAGAACGATGTCATTTGCAAAACGAAGATCTGTGCGAAATCTCCCATCACCCTGAATACCAATTTCCTCCCAGTTCCTTGTTCACTACAGTGGACATTAAACAGCATAGACGGTATGATGTCGCCCTGTAGTACCTCTTTGCAATGAAAAACCTAATTTGGAAAGATGGGAAATGAAGATTTTATCACAAAGCTGCTCACGAGACATCAAAGACCGGCCATCTCTCCGCCAAGTTATCGTCGTCGCATTACCATAACTTCGTCAGAGCATCTCCAGGCAGAGAACTAAGATGACGATTCAATATACTCACAATAGTTTTACAAATGCTGAATATGCTAACATTAGTAACCAAAGATATCGCCAAAGCATTAAATGCGCCTCGTTTACCAGTGTTCACTGTGAAACACTGGGAAACGAGTGAGGTCTTGACCAAGGCAACAACCAAAAAATGATACCCATTGAGTCATTTGGCTGGTGGATTAGAGAAACGAGTGGTTTAACGTCGCCCGGGGAAGAAAACCACGGTGTTGGTAGAAGCCAATGCATTCTAACATGCAGACGCGATTCGGAGATGGAAGAACAGCAAGCAAACATTGCTCACATGACCAAATTGAGGCCAGAAATTTTGCTTAATGCACCAATGATTGGAAGTCCTTCAAAGGTGATTTTTTATTGAATCTACAAGCATGAAAACCACTATACCAATGATTTTGGTTAGAGCCGTATTGGACTGAATCTCCATGAACTGCACATAATTCCACATATATATCATTTTCGACCCCATTATTGGCAGTTCCCAACGACTTTACTTTCCAGCTTTCCCTGGAAGAGTCCCAACATGAAGGGGCTACCTCCCGCCATTGCTGAATTCGACTGGACTTAGCACTCCCCAACCTCTGGTGACCACCTCATGCTGCGATTTGGCTGTGATACGCAGTTTCAAAATGGAGATGTTCTCAATAAATTGTGAAAATGCGACGATGGTGACTCTGCCAAAGGATAATCGGTTTTCAACATTTCGTTAGTAGCATTCCAATTCACAGAGGCGCGATTTCTTCTACGTTGGGTCTGCTACTACAGCGGTCTACCACAATTGTTAAATCTCCTATAGGCAGCATCAAAAGGCGAACCAAATGCGTAACAAAGTGGTTGTTCTGAATATTAGTGTAGTGTGTTGCGGCAAACTGAGCTGGTGTGCTACAACTGTACAAACGCAACTTCTTCTACAGCTCATCAGACGAAGAACAAACCAGTAGAAGGAGCACAGTAGTCCTTTGCTTAAACATTTGTCTTTCTCTAAAGTAAAATATATCTCAATTGCATAATCAAACCTTTTTGTTCTTGGCTTTCGGTTCGATTTGTTGATCTTCGTGAACTTTTGGCCACCGTTGGAACATTTAAGGGCTGGCATTGTATGAAGGTAAGAGGTAATCCATTGAAAGATTATCACACATATTCGTTTAACACATATTTATTCATAAGAGACAATCCATTTGAGCAATCGAGCTTAATGTTCTCCAATTTTCCTTGGTTTCAAATCCTTTAGAGATTCTTGAGTGTTTTCTTTACTGGGAATCGAATGGAGACATCGGTGAGAAGCCCGCTTTCTGCAAAAGAGAACACTACGGCTCCGAGTCATCCCATTCCAAAGGAGAGAAAATGGCGCTCTTCCTTTCTTTACAGGAAATAATGGTTCTAAACAATTACCTCGTTGCACTGCTCCTGCGACATTGTGGAGCTCCTTGTGAGGATGATGATAGGCCTAAACTATTTCTATTAGATGTAATGTAGAAGTTTCATAGAGCACTGCCAATTATCAAATCACAAGAACTGCTAGCAAAGGTGAGGTAGCAAGCGAAACACACCATTGGATACGAGTACGGGTAGTACGTCGGTGCAGCATGCATCATGGGAGCTGGAGCTGCTACTGCTCCATAATAGGGCAAATAAGGTGAATAGCCTGAAACTCAATAAAGAGGGAATAAAGAGTGAAAACCGTTGCTGTTACAATTCCAGAACCGCACTGTACTAGTATTTCCAGTTACTGGATTCTGTCCTTTCTATGTGATTCGCTAGAAATAACTTTTTATTAAGGAAAAGCACAAACCCTGGAATGCAGTGGGGAAGCTCGTGCTGGACCTGCAATTAGTTGATATTCGTTCTAGATGGAGAATTGAGACTTCATTTCTAATCTAAATTGATGTAGAAAGCAAAAATCCTGTAATAATGCTTTGTTGAGTACCTGTGAACGAGGAGTAGAGAAGCGACAAGGAAGTAGATGGAGTTCATGGCAGCTGATGATGCCCATGTCACTACTGCCCTCGTATTTATATGAAAACATTACTGTGTTCTCGACGAAAAGCAGAACAAGAAAATGGGAATAGAGAGGGAGAAGTGGATCACTTGTGTGTTTTTATTACTGCGTAGTAAAATCGCTTACTGCCACTTTCTTGAAGATTCAAGAACATCAAATGGCACACACTTGTGCCTGCCCGAACAAAAGGCAGGATGAAGTTATGTCTTATGACAAAATTTATGGATCTTTGAAAAGTAATTAAGTAGTAATTCAATTGAAATTTCCAGAACAACTGGTAGCGCTGAAAAGTGCAAGGCACACGAGTTCACAGGAAAGAGAGCACTGAGAGCTTGAAAGCTTCAACTAGACCCTAGAACACTTGTACTTGGTTTGTTTTAGTACGTCGTTTGTCCAACTGGGCAGGATTCACGATAACCAAGTAAAGCGATAATGGTCAAAACGTGAGTGGCTATCGTAGGGACTGCGTTGGTGCCACATGATCAATTAATTATTATATCATAATTATGCATGAATTAACTAATAAGGAGATGTGGTCCAGAACCAAACTCCTTCTGTGTCATGCGTAAATCCATCACCAGAGGAAATAACGACTAACCAGTAATTCCTAGAGCCAGAAGTTATCTAAGATTTAATTTCTTAAAGGCATCACCCACAGAAATTTTGCTCTCGCAGATTTTTCTATATTCCTAGGCTTAGCGCTATAGCGAAGACGAAGCCAGTGAGCAACTTTGTCAAATCCTACGAAAAAGGCGGCTTTCGTTGCTACCGATTTAGAAGATTCGCAAAAGATAGCCGAGTTACCCGAGCTCAAAGTAGAAGGAGATTGGAATGGAAACGTGTGGTATCATATGCAAAGAGAGTGATTGTAAACAAAAAAACCCATCCATTTCATTTCACAATTCATCCAAACTGATCGCCAGCACAAACTTTATCTCTTCATAGATTGAGAATGCTGATAGCTACGACTGTACAACTTTCGTAGAATTGTTGCGACAACGGGTGAGTATCCAAAACGATCAAGATCTCAAACTCGAAAATTTGCGTGGATGGTGCCTTTAAGATGAGATAATTCGCAAAGTTCCTTCACTGCTTTGCTTTTTTTTCCGATTTTCCCAATTGTATCACGAATATCCTGATACTGATGTTCCGAGCACATGTCTGGTCCTTGATCCGTCCACGGTACGCTCATGGGTACGCTCATGTAATAATAAATAAGAAGAAGTAAAATGATCATTGTATTGTATCTGTCATGCAGATCGGAATACTGAGAGAAATTGTGGTGCGCCTGTGCGCGTACTAATTAAATAAATAAATAGTGGATAAATAAATATGTAGTCTAGCCTAAATATTACATCTTCGCCCTTCCGTATTGAAGAATTGCGTAGGCATGACCTCCTGTGATTTTCAGCACTTGCCCAACTTGTCGCAGACATCGCTAATATTAATAACTCTTTCATAAATCATCTTCACCTGATCTCTTGCCGATGAAGGGTCTGGCATAGATGTGTAAACTACACTTATGCACAAAAAAATTTACACGAAACTTCGTGAAAAAACAGTACAGAAAAAAAGAAGCAGTAATAAGGAAGCAAATTTGCAGCGGCTTGCACGGTTCGTTGCCTTAAAAAGGTAGTTACACATGAACAAGCAATTATTACGCGTTATAGGCTAACCCGAACAAAAAAATAGCCAGCACAGACAACGCCACTCAGTTATTCCGGGAAATTATTTATGGTAACAACCTTCATAGTGTGGGTTCTCCCAAAATATCTCAACCATTACTATTATAAGAGCGTGCCCAGATAGGGTTCATGAAACACACAGTGAAGAAAAAAGAAAGCACTTGCTACCGTTTCAGGGAAGAAAAGTGTGATGAAAACGATTGTACCCATTTCCATATAGTCTCATTCTTCACATGGGACTCTTTGTTCGTACAATTACAGGAACTGCCATGAACGTGTCCTCGGGCCATCCAGTAAATTTCACGGGTCGGTCTTTCCTTCTACGTCTGACCAGTGCGAAGACGACAGCCGTGACGGGAAACCAGATCATGTGATGACATCTCGGATTTCGGTGGATTTCAACAGGATTATGGGTAGAAACGAGGAATCTGATTGTGAGTTGGAGATTTGGTATAGCAGGACGCTTGCAACGCGATAGGGGGTGCGGAACTGAAAAAAATCTCCAACTCACACAAAGATAAATGTAGATAACCTATGTCAACTGAATAAGACTGAGTAAAAGTATGACTATAAACTAGGGAATGCGACCCATTGAGAAGCTTCCACACTCTGATAACTGTGCAGCACGAACGCAGCTCAAACGCATAGAAACCCTAGCAGCAACGGTTCCCAGTTGTTGTCAGCCTCCCCTTGATTGCTGCTTGCCTCAGCAATTGCTGCTAAAGGGCCAACAGTTTGAGCAGCAATCATTTCTACTCAAACCATTACGCCGTACGGGCTGCGTTCGTGCTGTACAGTTACCACAGCATCTGTTCGTGCGGTCCTTCGGCAGCCTAAAATGCAGTGCAGTCGTCAAAAGGCTCGTAATAGCGCGAGTAGTTGATCTTATCTCATCGGTCTGAGTGATGCATGGAAGAGTTTCTGGATTTCGCGATGTTCTTCTGTCTTTGCCTGCCGGTGTGATTGAGAATTGCGAAATTCAGGACCTTCAAACATACGGAGGTCAATGGCAGCCATTCCTGAGCATCTAGAAGATCACCTTCCGCATACGATCGATGACCTCACAGTTCATTGGCCAGTTAGTGGTGCATTCCATTCCATGTATATGTTCATTTTTTATTTTTCCTTGCAGGACCTTATCCTTATTGTTGGAATTCGATTCTGCAAGTTGGTTTTCACAGCAGTGATGTTATTTTCGTGAAAACGTTGTACAGAAAGCGTGCGCTAGACAAAAACAAACATTTGCATTTTGTAGGCTGATATATCGTTGCTCAGCAACTTTGATACAGCGTCTGTTACGAGCTTTATTATTGTTCTACAACAATTTACCATTCTGCATTACCGCTTACTTCCGAGTAACAAGTTTTCCAAGAATGTATTGAGATAAACGGCAATGACCCACCTTTTTTGTGAGGTGAAGTGGATTCAGAATTGTTATGGCATTTTTTTGTCTTGCAAGCAAGGTTTTGATCCAGGAAGGTTTTGAAAAATGTCAGGAGCAATAGCGATAGCGATTCATTCACTCTTCCCTTCACTTACGACTGTTCCGGTATACGGTCTGACCCGCGCCATTCACGCTGCAATGAATTTCTGACAGGCTTCCCGAAGAAGCAGAATCTGAACACTTCGGGGGATAGGTGTACCTTCCAATCTGAAGGTATATATTTTGTTTTGGCCGCAATATCGCGGCGATTACTTTGATCCTGTCCTAGTAAACCACAAGAAGTTGGTAAAATTGTGTGTAAGGCCTTCCGTTAGAACAGCAGAAACAGGTTGCGATGCATTTTTTTCATGGCGAATGTAACGTTAATAGAAGTTATAGTGAGAGAGTGAATAAGCAGCAGATCAGGTGGGATGCAGCTGTAGAAGCCCAAAAAAATTCTATACAAACTCGCATACAGGCCACAAGTAAATATCCTCAAATAGGTTTGCTACCTCGGATCGTAGTTCAGGTATTGAACATTAATCGCGCCCCTGCAGGCTTTATATTGCCATGCTTATCCAGGCCACCCTCTACCAGCTATAGGCTATAGGGCAACATATGCTGGATGCGTGCGTCAATCGCGCGTCAAACAAACGCATTCACTTGCACTGGACGCATTTTTATGACGACTGAGCTCTACAGAAGGTACACGATGAGTGAGAATACCCCACAATCGCCGCGAATAGCTGCGACATCGGGCACGCATGCGTCTCATCTGCGTCTGGGCTGCTTCCTAGGTGTGCGTGGACCATTCCTTCATTGTTCTTCTTCCCTTCATTTGGGCACGCGACAAACGTGCGCATCTAGTCCTGATGGGTTAGTGAATGCGATTTGGCTCTGGTATTATATAATGCATTTTCCAGGAATCAGATCTTAATTCAGGAGCTCCTAATTCTTTGCTGAAGTGTTGATAAACTGAACCTGAAAAGACTGGAGCAGTGACATACAACTCTCCAGTCTTTTCAGGTTTGGTGTAGGAAGACGATCAAGCCGGAGACGATCACTGTTTATAGACCTCTAGGGATCATAGTAATTCACGTCAGAGAGGCACTGGCCTAACCACTCACTACGGCATACTTTCTGGGTAGTCAAGCTTGAAGAGTCAGGTAAGCTATTTTTTTTATTTTTTCGCCCTATATGTATATGTAGTTCCTCGAGTGAATTTTGAGGCATTTGTAGCAAGAAATGTAATATGAGAGTAAAACTAAGAAATTGTAAGATATTCAAGAGTTAGAGGATCTCTTTGAAACTACATTGCCTTGGAAACTAGTGAGTTTGAGCTTTGAACAGGGTAAGCGAGCGATTTGAGCAGCTGCATTTTCGCTGTCAGTCCATGTTTTGTGCGGATTTCTGTTCTCTTCTTTCCGGAACATCCCGGAGGTAAGGCGTTTGGACAACAGTGGACTCCTGGCACGTAGTCAATTGAATTATTTTCTCTAAGCACTGAAAGCTTGTCTGCGTATGCACCTGAATCTGCCTAACCCAACCCTCCCCCCCCTGCTCTGGTCCAGAAATATCCAGAATACGCTGTTTGGTTGGAAAGAGAATAGTCGAGAAACATTGGTCCCATTTTTATTCTAAAAAAACCAACTGACTCAGATTAAATAAATGCAACCATAGCACAAAAATATCACAGAACAAGGCCTAAAGCAAAATACTCAAGCTTTTATTATTCATACACAATACCAAATACAAGGGCAAAACATACAAAACAGGCAATTTACCCATACAATCAATACTTCTTCTTTCCATAACTATCATATTCTGACTCGTATCCGTAATTCTTCCAGCCCTCATTCTTGCCCTCGCTACCATGATAGGACTTGCCATGCTTATGTTCACCGCTGTCATGTTTCTTTCCATATTCCTCGTATCCGGAAGAGTCCTACATTCCAGGATTTGCCTCCTGGCTTGCTTTTAAGAAGGCATGTGAAATCACATTACCTGGCTGTATTTGTCATGATGATCGCTGTAGTACTCGCCCTTATCGTCATAACCTTTCTTGAATCCGCCTCCGGATGAGTCAGCCACGTACTTTGACTTATGTTTTGAGTCCTCGTAACCTAAGCAATCAAAGAAATAAGTAACAAGATTTAAAAAAAAATAAATAATTAAGAGGAAGGCTCTTGTTTCTACCGTTAAACTCAGAACTCTGAAAAAGAAGGCGAACCTTCAGATCCATAGTATCCCTTGGAGTACTCGCCATCAGGCCCAGATCCCGATGAGAAGTACGAGTATTTCTTCATGCCGTCAGAGTCTGGAAAAATTCCTTTTCGGGTGAATTTCTTATTTAAAAAGGAGTCCTCATGTCTACCTCTCCATGGGTGGGTTTAAGAGAGGCAAAACCATAGGTCCAAGAAAAATGACATTAATTTTTTAAGGGCTATTCTCATTTTCTTCACATCAGCTGTGTTCTTTCTCAAAAATATTTTTAGAAGGTATGAATTTTTTGCGCTCTATTTTTAAAAATTAGTTTTCATTTCATACTACGCATTACGGCCAAAGCATTTTGCGTGCATGTCTCACCTAATTGCACCACGCAGCCGCGCTGCGACCGCTCGCGTCGCGACGCTGGCGTCTGGGCGGAGTCCAATAAACCTGGTGGGCGCTATGCTACTACTTATTTTTCTTTGACAAAATGACAATATGGCGCGTTTTTACAGTTTTCGCTCCGTTCCTGACGCTAAACGGAAGCTAGATGACGTCTCTCGGAACACACCATGGTCCAGAAGGATAGCCTTATGTTAATGGATACGATTACCACTGGGTAGCATCAGAGCGTAAACTACGTCATGTAGGGTAAACATTTCCGTGGTGCCATATGAAGGGTAAATTCGGGTGCGTTAAAACGCCACCCATTTGTAGAGCGTCGAATGTGGTGCATTTCCATTGTGGGTGAAGCTTTCCAGATGCTCAACGTCCGTTATATTTTACCTTTGACGCGCATGGGTAAGTATTTTGTTGAGTGGCGGTTCATGGGAGCGTTAGCTCATTTACCCTGGGGAATCTTGAATATGCATCCCGAACTTTTTTTCGGAGTATTACACTAGTAAGATAAATATATGACTTCCAAGCGAAATTCTGGACAACCTTTTTCATGTTTGCCTCCCTCTTCATAGTATTGTGAATCATGACCATGTTTCTCGCCTTTGTCATAGTACTTGGAGCCGTCTTCGTGCCCGTGATCCTCTGGAACGATGCGATAAACCAAATATGGACTAAATTTCCTATAATGGGCGGAGTCTCTACCGTATTTCGATGATTTGTGACCCTTCTTGCCTTCGGTGTGGCCATATTTATCGGCATCGTAGCCGTGTGAGCCTTTTCCTTCTTTTTTATAGTAGTCTCCATAGTACTTGTCCTGGAAATGTTTGCGTTTTGAGGAGAAAATACTCCTAGAAATTGCAGAAGCGCTTATTTGGGGTTTCCAGTAGATGAAATTATCAGGACGCCCACCTCATGTCCCTTGTCCTCCTCATGGTCTTCATAGTACCCAGGTTGATAATGATAGTGATGTTTATGTGGCTCCGGCTGATAATGAGGTCCATAGTAGGGAGGAATGAAGCCGGCTGACGTCAACGCCAATAACGCCGAACAAGCCAGCAGAATCGCTAACATCCTTGAAAATAACGGTGAAATATTCCAGAAAGCTAGTGCGGAAGAGGAAACGGAGGAAACTGAACCAGGAAACGAACTATGCTTACTTCAGGGCCACACTCTCGTTTATATACGCATTCCAGATGACGGATTTCTTGCAGTCCCCGTGCTTTTTCGTGACCTAATGACTTGCAGATAACAGGTATCTGAGACAACGTTGTGCCATCAGAATGATTCTTTTTGAATAGCATTCTTGTCATATGCCGACTAATGAATCAGAACGCTATGCCGCCGTTCGTAGATGAGCATTGAATTGTCATCAGAGCGAATTATCCTAAGCACTATCCAGAAATTTAATCTGACTTGAACTTCCATTCTGATGCAACTCAAGTTGAAGAGAAGTGAAGTGAAAGGGAAAATGTGAAAAAGAAATTATTCTAGATTTCAATAGTTCAGAGATTTTTTTTTTGGAAAATTTCGGCAGCTTTATAATTTTTACATGTTTTCGTATTCCTGTAGCAAGAAAAAGTGCCTAATTAGAACAATTTCATGACTTTACTATGTCTACTTGTCAAGAATTACTATCCAGTTGTTTATTTAACAACTAGACCATGCAACTCCTACAAGACACTGATGACAGCATTAAAATATCCAGATATATTATTGGAACTGTTGTCTGAGGCAAAGAAGATCGAGTATGCTCAAAATTTTACTATTACTTCGGTTTCTTTGAGAAATTCTGGATTATAGGCCTGTAAACCGGATAAATGGAGCCTACGAGTTTCAGACAAAGCGGGCAACCGGTCCAGCTTTAGACACGAAAACAGGAAGCTGCAAACATTACTTTTCGTCTTTTCTTCTGATCTCTTCTTATTGTAATTGCATATTCTTCTCTGAATTGGAAAGCTTCAACAAGATATCTATTTGAGATACCCACGATCGTAGCGCAAGGAGCAACTTGTGTGGGCATTCATACAACCAGTCTCTATCATAAGCGAACGAGTTCGATGGAAGTGCCCCAACATATCGTACTCAGTAACGGTTAGCCTGAGGACGAATGGTCCAGAGAATCAGGTTGTTTTCTTTGGAATAAGAACTGAACTGCAGAGGACAACTATAAGATCGCTTTCTGCTTGTCATTCATCCCTGATGTAATGAGCAAGGCGGTAAAGGCCTGTTTGCGTAAGGTCGAGCATGAATATTATATAAGAGTTGCACAGGTGCCACCTGCAAATTCAATTTAAAAACTGAAATCGCTCGCAATTCCCTTCACAATGGACTCTGTTTAGTATATAATGGCGTTCCATAAGGATATGGGCTGTATGGTCTCGTGCGTAGTGTACTGTCTTTTTCACTAATCATTCGCAGTGGACCAGGTCCAACATGAGGTACGTCTCGTCACGTTGCTATGGTTGGCTCACTTCCATAATGGTAAGAAATATGATTAGCTGTGCGATCACAGTCAGTTTATTTCGTAATCGATCATATCTCATCACCTGTCAGACATCTAGACATTGTTACATAGATGAAACTAGGCGTACACTCCATATCCCTGTCAATGAACACCTGATCGTTATGACAAGATCCAGAATGTTAACATCCCTTGGTGCTCATCGCAGATATAGTCATAGCAACCATTCACTTGAGACAGCTGTCACCAACTTGGGAAACCGAAGTTGTAGGTTAGGATGGTTCTGGATAACCGCTCGGAAACCAAAGGCCGAATTCCAGCGTGGCCGCGGCCATCGTCATTAGCCGACATATATAAATTTGGCCACCGACATATATACTGTGAGAGGTATACCACCGAATTCCCTCAAATTTATCATGCAGCGGTTATTCGATGTGCTGAACACAAATATCGCATTCCTTTTATATCATACCCCGTTATGGGGAAATTACGGTGGGTGGTGGAAAATGTACATAATTCCGGCGCCATGTAGCCAGCCATTAATGGCCACGAAAGCGGCCATATTTGGCCGCGTTTTGAAAGGCGGACAAATGTGGCCAGAATATTCAGGAAAAATTTTGCTGAAACTTCGCATAGAGTGGTTATTTTGGGTGCTGTACACTGAAATCGCTTCCAGTTCCTATAATAACCCCATTTTAATAGGAATACGGTAGGTGTACGGTAGGTATCGTATCTTACAGAACTTTCTGAAACTTTGTATAGCCGGTTGTGTGAGGTGCTGAGCACGACTATGAATGTCATTTTGCGTGATATTGCCGTTTCCCTGCTGAAATCAGCATTTTCCTCCGACTTTTGGCTGGCCACGGCCACGCCGTAATTCGGCCTCAAAAATTAGTGGGAAAAAAGAGCATTGCAGTCACCAACGAACTGGCTCTGTACCAAGACTTTAGCGGGCTTTGTCCTGCTGCGTTAGACAGAGGCACTACCAGTGGCACACCTACTCGCAGTCATAAAGTTTTGACGGCTTCGTGAGCGTTTTGTTTCTGCGTTTCCGTTTCGGAATATTCCTCAGTTGGATTATAACTTGAGGCTGATTGGGTGTTTGGAAGGATGTGTTACATTTGATTTTGACTTTCTAGGCTCTAATCGATGACGCCGAAACGTTAGCTGGAGTGGAAAAAAAAACTCCAACAATATCAAATGTGTTTAGCTACAAGTACATTATTGTGAATCGCAGCAATGAGTAGAACAGAAAGAATTCGCACGTAGCTTCGTGGATCTTGATCCAATCGTGATCCAATCGTGGGGTCAATTTTGCAGAAAGAGTACCAGTTATAATTTTTTCCATTAGGAGTTACGACAGTTAGTACCTGGTTGAGCAGGACCACTAGGCTGTATGTTTCACGAGTTCCTATGCTACCGTCGATCACCAAAATCATCCTTGGAGCGCGAAAAATAGCAACTCTCAGCTGATTAGACAATGATTTCGAGTGGCAGCCTTTCATATGAACGTTTTCGGAACTCATTTCTGCTAGAATTACCTTGTTATCCTCAGCTCTTCCTCGCTTTGCTTCCTTTTCACTTGTTATTAATCTCTGTAAACCCTTTTTCTCACACAGAACATCCAGTTTCTCAAATATTGCGTGTATCTAAATTATTTAGTTTTTATAACTACCGTATGACTTTGTTCTTTTTTCTAGTCATGTCTTTATAATAAAAATCCCATTTTCTTTCCCTTTTTGCTCTTTCTAGTCCGAGAAAACTGCTTTTACTAGCCAAGTATCCGAGTGGCAATGATGACGTCATTATCGAATTTTTTGTTCGATCCCATACGTGTAACTTGACCGCGCTGCTCTAACCTACCAAGACAGAAGAATCCAGAAACCGTCTTGGCATGAGTTTTGGCGGGATTGCCACTTCATCCACGCTCCTCATACGCAAAAATCTAATATTCTGCTAGCCTTAGTAACGGAATTTTCCGTGGGTGCTGCCTTTAAAGCCTCTACTATGTACACATGAAGTTGAATGATGGGCGCATCCCGCAAACGGGATTGGTTATCGCCGACCGCTTTATTCTTTATCCTAATACTGAGTCTTGCCCTGCTTCGAGCTACGCACTAAGGGCAACATTTTGTGTTTATGAACAATTCCTAGCAACCAAACATTCCTTTGAACTCTTTATTTATGCTCCATGTTGGTAGCAATTAAGACGATTAGAAGAAGAGTGAGTTCGATATTAGTGATAGGTAACTTCTATAACATTTCCACTGCGCATGATGTCTAGGCTTTGCTTTTCAACCGCGCTCCAACCATCTCAGATCTGATACTCTTACCCGATTCATCTGAGTCTTCCTGAAAATGGGGTAGAGTGCTCCTGTAGCTCTGATTGTCACTTCAGCTGATAACTTACCACATAAGTTTCAGTCCTGGTTTTGGTTGTGCAGAGCCGTTTAATGACTGTTTTCGAGGGATCCATCATCTGAAAAAGAGTCTATTTAGCTGTGGTGAAGAAATACGTATTTTCTTTACATCTGTTTCATTGTATTTTCATCGATTTTATTTTCTATAAATTCATTGATTTTAGACTCTGAAGAGTCGCAAAATGGTCAGGAATAGAGCTGTTACCATCCTAGAAGGAAATTTACCAAAAATGGTCCAACCATTATATTTAAACTTCTTTTATCACTATTTTCGATCATATTCCATCGATTTTATAATCAACTTTATGCCATTTTTCGACTCCTTCCTGCTTCTCCACCTTCCACGCCCACGTCTCCAGAGCCCCTTCAAGGGGAATTTTTTGGTGACGCGACTCTTGAATTCTCTACAGAAGAATAGAGCCGGCAAAATAATTGTTTCCGAGCTTTACTCGGTATCATTGCTTCTGCGAGAACTGGTCCCCATACGTGCTCAGCCTGCGTGACAGCCAACACCCACCTTGAAATCAGTCCTACGAAGTCTTTTGATTGTTCTTGAAATTTCATCCATACTGGGACGCTGATCCGGGTTAAGCATCCTGTAAAGGCCATATTTCCACAGTATAAATATTCTAACAACAAAAGCCGCTAAAGTGAACAAAACTAAATTACTACCAAATTCTTGTCATTATTTCTTTAAATGGCCCTGGTGTCTTTGGTGGGTAATCTGGCATTTTTCCTTTTCTGGAAGTTTACAAAAAGCGTTGTTTGCAAGATGCAGTTCATTAAATGCACTATGGAGACTACCTGATGTGTGTCGCAATTTTTTTCGGTGGATCATCAGGCCACGGTTTTTCCCCATCGTTGAATATTTCGTACAGAAGCTAAAATATCGAAACTTTTCTCATGGCTCATCTATTTATTTATTTATGTGGCGTAGAATCCGAAATGAAGCTTAAGACATCAAGACATACGACGCCGTAACTCCAAATATCGCTTTTTAGTGACCACAACTGAGGGCGTTTCAGACATTCAGGTGCCATCCACCTTAAGATAGAAAATTCCAAAGCAAGAAATTTTTCCGACTGAGAAAGAGAAATGATAAGGAATGCGCACCGCAATGGGATTTGTTCAAGAGGTGGTTCACCTTCATCAGGTTTTCCTCCACCAAGTTCTTCCGCGATTTTGGATAGGCCAAAATCGGATATCTGAATATGGCTATTCTCAACTACAAAAATTTTTCGATAGAATTCCGGCAATTTCCCATTTTCTTAACACTACATTGCTTCTTAAAGGCAGCCTCCCACCTCAAGATCGTTTTTGAGATCTCGACGTGAAAAGAATCTCCAGGAGCTGGTGATCACAACGGTATACGTGATTCTATGCAAGACTGTCGAAAAATCCCATTTCCGAGCCCCAATTTTTAAGGAGCCTTTGGGCGGAGCCAGGGGCGGAGCTAAGGAACTTTTCGAATAATTCACTCCAGGAAGCGCACCTCCTGAGGAAATTCATGTTCCTCGTGAGAGTTCCTCATCAACTCCCTAACAGAATAGAAACTGTCCTCCATGTTTGGCTAGCAAAGGAGTTCACGGTCCGGAAACCCTAAAATTCCACCTTGACTCCAAAGCCTATGTGGGATTGCAAGGTTTCCGTCCCTTAATGTATTTGTAAGAATGGCGGAAATAAAATTAAAGAAGCCTAAGGTAACGATTAAAGCGGTAGGGGGCGAATTGCTCAATTTAGGGGGTTTGGCCAGATCTTGTTCAGATAGAACTGATCGGAATATGGGTTTCAACGAACGTAAACAAACTTGAAACAACCGTAACAGCAATGAAAAGAGCTATGCTGAGAATCACGCCCAGACACCGCATCGCAAACAAAAAACTTGGAAAGAGAACTGGAGCTAGAGGCATCATCTAAGAAATCAAAAAGAGCAGAATAAAATGGACAGGACAGGTCGCTCGTCTGAACAGTGATCGGTTCAAGGCAAAAATACTCTGATGTTTACGGAGCTGAAGAAGACCTCATGGCAGGCCATCAAAGCGATGGCAAGATTTTATTAAGGTTATATGCGGTCTACCTGGATCGAAAAAGCAAAAATCAGAGAATAATAGCTAAAGATCATGTGAACCGATCACCGCCGAAGAACGACCGTCTAAGATATCTAAAGTAAGAACCGATCGTCTATTCCTTGTATTCTGGACAAATGAACTGAAATTAATGAGAAGCCATCAGGTTCGCTTATTTGAAACAGGTATAGGTTATCCTCACTGCAACTCGACTCATGGCGAATGAGTGAGAGCAAGCGGCTGTTGAGGGAACAATATGAAGTCTGCTTCGAAAACGAACTTCAATTGATTGCTCCTATCTACCATCCACATTTCTGTCTTGCCGATTACCACTGCATTTTCTGCATTTTTACCTTTCTAGTATCCATCTGACCATCCTTCCGTACACTTTTGCAAAGTGCGAGCACTACACGATAGGCGCTTTGTATGAAAATCTATCACCCAAACGCTCCTGTATTGCCCTAAAGTCCTTACGCGCAATCGGCGGAAAATTTTCGAGCGCGCCCAGCATGCGGCGCGTGCGCGACGCGGCCCTCTTGTGTCAGCGGTCCCCAGTTGTGTTTTTCCTTCATTTTTTCTCTTACTGAAGTTTACCTGAAGGTGTGGGGCCTGTGTCTGACCGATATCGACCTATTTTCCTGCATGCCTCATATTTTGCACGTTTTCCCCATGCATGCCCCAAATGCTTGCTTTTATTGTTTTTATGAGGCATGCGAGGCCGTACGGTCGATATCGGTCAGCCACAGGCCTCACACCTTCAGATAAACTTCAATCAAAGAAAAAAATGAAGGAAAAACACTCATCTGGGCCAAAAATCTGACGAGCGACGGGGGACCGCTGCCACAAGAGGGCCGCGCCGCGCACGCACCCTATGCTTGTCGCGCTCGAAAATTTTCCGCCGATAGCGCTTGAGGACTTTATACCACTCTTCGCTGTGGCCGCGGTAACGCTGCGGTTGAATATAAGATGATTTCTGCGTTGTTGTTGTGTGCATCCATGCCAGTGCGGCGCGGCTGACTTCGATTGCGAGTCTTTGCTGCCATGCTGGACGGTTCTGTTGTGCAATTGTCTCTTGTTTTTCATTGTTGTCGTCTAATTTACTGCCAACACCTTGACAGCAGCAGTCCCCCCCCCCCTTTCTGTATCCCTTACTGATTATGCTACTGTTGTGTAGAGCCTATGTTCCATCATTAGCACGTATATGAACATCGACGTCGTGGACGGGAACAGCTTTTGAGCTCGGATTGAGGACCTTAAGAATGACTAGAAGCGAGAATCTAGTTTTAGGCTCGGTAGCATCCGTAGAGCTAGGCCGCCTCCAGGCAAGGAGGAAGCGCATCCCTCACTGGACGCGGTTTCGAGGTTATCCTGACCCAAATGAACCGCCGAGAGGCCTTGAGGCAGGAGAGAGCCTCTTACCGTCGTGCATGCCTATCTTGTACAATAAAAAACTCTGTTCACAAACCTTGATGACACCGTCCTCCGAAATTAAGCAGTTTCTCGCTGCCAAATCACGATGAACACAAGACTTGGAATGAAGATATCGCATTCCTCGGGCAGCCTGTAAAGCTAACTTTTCCTAAAACAGCATGGAAAATCCTGTAGAAAGTAATGCACTCAACACCACATCAAAAATCGCTCACCTCTGAAGCGTAGCAGATTAGCTCGTTTATCGAGATTTTACCCTTGTGCTTTTTCAAATGATCTTGTAAATTACCGCCTGGACAGAATTCCATAACTATCATCACTGGATAATGATCGCAAGCCACTCCATAGAGCTGGAAAGCAAGGTATCCTGGCTCAATACTACAACTTCTCCCAAGAATCAGCGCACACCTGGATGACATTTTTGTGGACGTAGAAACTCATTAGATAAGCTTCATGGATCATGGATTCTCTTGCTTGCTTAGATTCTTCTGTTACCATACTGACAGAAGCACCGTGGCAAATCTGAAGAAGTTTAATGTATTCGGATAAAACATGCAGTGGTGTGATGATTTACCTTTATTGCTACTTGGATTTCGTCGTTGGGCTCCCTTTCATACATTCCTCTATAAACTTTGCAAAAATTTCCAGTCCCGATCAGATCTTTCTGCATGTCAAACGTGCAAGATGCATGTTTGATCAGCCATTTTGGTCGGTAGACAGGCTTCGTCATTCTGAGGTGGCCAGGTAGTTCATGCTTCTGGAAGACAAGGTTCATGAATATTTTTGCAGCGATACAGTTGTACTGTAGAGAGAAGTGCTGATATTGGTGGTTATTCTTTTCAAAGGGAACTAAGGAGATATCGCTGAAGAACAAGAACGATAAGGGCTTCATGTAAAGAGTTTGTTTCCTTTTCTGATGTTCCTGAATCTCATCTTTGTCAAGTTCCCAAAGTTTCTTTTTCACTCTACTCTCACTGAAAACTTCTCCATGTCTCATGGTAAAATGGTGGTCATAGCAAAAAATTCCGGAAAAGCCTCATGAAATTTCCACCAGATCCTAGGCGTTCATTTGGCTAATGGGGGAAAAGAAGTGAAACCTGATAGTATTCGATGAGCTCGACCACAGAATCGAATTTCGGACAGCCTTTTTTCCTTATCAACGCTCCGAGCGCCCATTTCCCGTGTTCATACCTGAAACGCATTGTGATTTTCATCCACACTGGGACTTTTCTCTTATTTTTTAGGCGGTACTCATTACTGTTTTTTTTACTATAGTTGACATAAACACTGTTTTTTTCTCTCTTCGTTCTAAGTGAGATTCCATTCTATAGGTCTGCAGTACTGTGTTGGTAGCTAGAGTCGTCACCAACGTCTTGCCTCACGGTATTGTTGCTTTTTAGATTGTTTGTCTCTCTATCTGATATCGTTCTCAATTTTAAGGTCTGACGAAGGCATTACATATGCCGAAAGCTAACAAGAATAAAGACGTCGGAAAAGAGTCTCAATAACTCAGAAAAGTGAATAAACACTGTTTCTATTTGGTGTTAAATTGGTTATTTGTTTATCACTTGTATTTTATTACCACTGTGCCAGTGCCAGACGCAGAAAATGGACCGGGGGGGGGGAAGCATGGGGAAAATGTGGGTCTCCGCCGCCGTGACTCAGATTGAAAATAAAACAAATAAAAATGTTTTTGTAATAAAAAATAATAGCAAAAATTACTTTGAAAATGACAATAAGAATAATCAATTAAGAATAAAGTAATATAAGATTTTTATTTGTATTGTAAAGTATAATTTCAATATTTGCGCCCCATTCTCGGGGGGATGGGTCTCCGTCCGCCACTGTACACTGCATGAAACAAATATAGACGCTCCCCCATAAATGGCGATATCCTTTTTTTTCAAACGGACTTTTGACAAAAGTTATGACTAGGAATCGAATCAGCATGTGCGAGAACTCTGGCTTACGAAGTTTCATCTGGAAAGGTCAAAGAAAAAGATTTTTCCACGGTTGGCCCCTTCTGGACCGTATCATAATAAAAATTGTGTACAAAATAAAAATTGTAAAAAATTCCATTTGGAGAAATGTTCCGCTTCAATAGCACAGTGAGTAGCCATAAGTATGCTACACATAAATGCATGATGTCACCGGGATTTATTTATTTGGTCAATATCAGTAGATGGGTGCCATGTGCAGACAAGAGCAGAATCACTGGGATAAATGACCTGTTCAAGGATTTGCCATAGTTGGCTTACCAGGACGACGTGCAATGCCTCACAATCTCCCTGTTTAGATGTAGCGAGCGAGCTCACGGGCAAAAGCTAGCTGACAAAAGCCCCCTGAAGAAAAAGAAAGGCCAGCACATCCCATGGTCAGAGCAACAAATGGCGATAAAGAACAGACTGTGATAGCGATATATTGAAAAGCGGTGATCAAACTTGGGGCAGAGATAACACAAAAAAAGAGAAACGAAAAAAAAGAATGGAAATGATTGATGCTTTCTGAAGCTGAACAGGAGCGGATACGAGCACTTCACGCCGCAGACTGAGCAACCGCAGTATTGCCAAGCAGCATGGCCGTCGTTCGAGGACGATCGACCGATTTGTGGAGGATATGGTCGCCTATGGGGAAAAGAGGAGATCCGTATGGTCAAAGAAGCTGTTTCTGCGGGATGATTGTCGTATAGGGCGGCTCGTTTTGAGCAGCATGATCTCCACGAGCCAAGTTCGAATCGCTGTATGTAACATTCGTCCAAACATCAAAAACATCGTCAAATCTGCCTCGCAATGAGGCAGATGCTGAGTGCTTTATATAGGTTTGAATATGGGTTTTTTCTTTATAGCAAGACAGCAGTTAACCACGAGGCATTGTTGAGTACATATTATATTTGTGGAGCTTATTAGTTTTTCCGAGTGCATATGACGGTAACATCTGCCTTTATTTCGGACAAATTGCTTGAGTTCTTGAGGTAATTCAGTCCAAATTGTGGCTGCAGTGATTTTTTGAAGTGGCCAATTGCCATCCATGGCAGAAAAACTCCAAAATCTGCTGCTCCAGAAAACTTAGAATTTGGAGGTGATCTTATAATTATGGATTATGGAATCCAATGCAAACATACGATCAATATGCCTAATTAACTTGGGTTTCCAGTAACTTTTCCCAGCTTCTCACCGCTTGGATGACCGCGTCTCGTGAGGGATGTTGACTCACGGGATTAATGCACATTAATTACCCTATAAATTGCCTCGCCTACCCAAGGCGACCTATCCTTGCTCACTTCCGATATCGGCACGTGCACTCTGCTCAGCTCTTGTCTTTTTCGTGCACTTGGACTTTCGGCCCATCACGCTAAGTTAGGCAATCTACATCGGCCAGGTTTTGTGAATGTGAAGCCATGCATATCATGGCTTAGCATTCGGAAAACATGTCCGACGGAGTTAGCATCCATATGTCAACGTCCAAGCTCTTCCTCTGGCGAAGCTGTCATTTGCAAACGCGATTCCCAGACGTGTAGTCAACATTCTGTCTATCATCTCGGCTACATCCAAGGATTCAGCTATTCTGGATGTTGTTCACTTTGGAAGAATCTTAGTTAAACTTAGTTATCATATAAGTTTGTACGTTCTAGCCAACTCTGGCTTAGGATGTTACCATAGAACTTGATGCTTAATGTTCAAGAGGAATCCACAGCAATTTATCGGTTCATTAAAAAAGTCCCATGTTTCTTGGTGTTTTCATATTCTCCTAGCAGTAGGGATGTTTCCCGGAGAAAGCCCTTTCCCTAAACCATTAATTTCCTGCGCTATCAAAAATAAAGTCAATCTCCATGGCAAGTAGCCCCAACGCATGAAATTCGCCCACATCATTCAGCCCACGTGCTCTCCATAAATGGGAGCTCATCTGAATTCGAGGACCGCTTTCCGGCGGAAACCTTAGTGGCTCAAACAGCATGGGGAGCGCCTACTCGTTCTATGAGGCCCGTCAACGTCAATCTGCCTGGCATCGAATTGCGGACGACCTTTTCCTACGTGATTATGGCGATGTTATGGCTATGAAATAAGGCTCAAAGCTCGCGGTCGGGCCCTATTCGATAGCATCACTCCACTTGCCGTCTCGGATGCCTCATTTTTGAGTGCTACGCTCGAGTGAATGAGTTCTTTCCGAGTTGCTTTTGCTTGTGACTAAAGTCATCAGTACCAATTTTTTTCTTTCCTAAAATGCCCCATCAACACATTCGGGACAATGCACGTTCTGTTTTTATACCATTTTTCCAATGTAGATGTGTCTTTATTTGCTAATATTCTCCTGCGCAGTTGAGGTTGTTGGATGGAATTCTTTATTTTAATCGGTCCGCCGTTTCGACGTCAACGTTCTCTTCCGAGGCCTAGGCGTGGTCTCAGAGCTATTCACGATCTGGACCGCCAAACGTCTTATCTCTCTGAAGAAAATATCAACATCCCCCCCCCAACACATATGGGAATCCCTCAACCGAGTCTCACAACGAATTATGTTGTCTTTATTAATACCTCTAATATTTGTGCAGCACGAACGCAGCCCGAACGGCGTCATGGTTGCCAGCTGCTGCCATTTTCCCTCGATTGCTTCTCAAGCCGTCGGCCCTTCTGCAGCAACTGCTGAGGGACGGCAGGAGAGGATGGCAGCTACTGACAACCGTTGCTGCTAGGGTTTCTACTCAAACCATTACGCCGTTTGGTCTGCGTTCGTCCTGCACAGTTATCAGAGACAGAGGTGTCGATACATAGAGCTTATTTAGTGTGCTGATAAGGAATACGATGTCTTTCTTCTCGCCGCATGCTATGTAAGGAATCTGGGAAAGAATCTCACAGGATCTTATTTTGCATGCTAAGCACTGTCGTGCCGTCTGTTCTCTACGATGATGCCCCTTTGCGAAGTTACAGTACCTTACAGTACTCTCATACCATGGAACACATCGGACTGGGATTGATGTATAACACTTCAAAAATGTGCTATGTTGCTAGGTAGGTGCTATATTCGTAATCAACCTATGAACAACGTGTCTCTATAGGGTTTAGCTAAATTCTAGATGAAGACAGTGTGCGCAGTGTGCCCACAGTAACCTCTAAAAGTGCATTACATCATGCATTTGATGTCACATTCATGTTTAGCATGTCACGTTACGGTACAAAATGTCTTTTTTGTTTTCATTGGACCACTATGGAAAGAAATTGAGAGAAGTCTACTAGAAAGAAAAGGAGTGGAACAGTTGCAAGGGGCGCTAATCGTTACTGCACACCTGGAAACATGGACGCGCCGCTGCAGCTACGCGGCGCGGCAGACCAGGTGGACGCTTTGGTTACTGATCGCGATAGGGACTACTGCTTTGTTTATATCTTCCATCGTTAGTTCATTTGTGTTTGTGTATGTAATTAGCAGCTATTACTACCACGCTCCGGAGCAACGGCCCCAGCTGGTCTTCCGCGTCGCGAAGGTGACGCGGCGCGATCTAGTTTCCAGGTGTGCAATAAGGGATTTCGTTGCAAATGCCGACCTCTCTGACGTTTTTCAAGGGTTTCAAAGGGTTCACTTTATTGAGTTTTTCGCTTCATCTTTTGAAAACAGGGAAAACTTAGGGAGAGATAATGAAGCAGTTATTTTACTACTACTAAGAATAGAATAGTAGTTATCCCACTAAAAATCTTCAGATCGGCCTGAAAGGTAAAGGTTTAGACGAAATTCCTTTCCAGTAACCCACTTCAGTGTCAAATGTGAATGTTCTCGTTTCTCGTTCTTAAGTGATATGATAATTTCTGGAATTTCTCGTGAATCCGTCGTCCGCACCAGCCACTCTCCAGGTTGATTTAATAAGCCTCTAAAAATGACACTGAATCATTTAGTTGCAAAAGTCCATTGGTGGGGAATCGCACTCCCCCCCCCCCTTCCCTCGAGCGCGTCAAATCACATTGCCCAATTTGAACCATTCAGCCCAGGATTCGATTATGCACCTCGAGAATGCGAGCAGTCACGATCTATCGTGCTGATGAGTGGCTGCAAACTGCCACAGCTGGCCGAGCTTATCTTTTTGTGCACATTCAGTGGATTCCAGCCATATTGGTTTTCTTTATTTATCGGTTTATTGTGAATCAACAAAGCGAAATTGCCGCATTGAGCCGACAAATTGGAAGCACATCATGGTGGGATTTAAGCGGATTGGTTTATACTTCATCGCACTGCTATCGTCGCGAACATGCAAAAGCTATATTTATAGTGCGTCGCAGTCCGATCCGGTCGGATAAGAAAAGATACATATTCATCTTCGTGGGATAAGGGTAATTTGTACTAGCTGCGTGCGTCAGTCGCGCGTCAGTCGCACGCATCCATTTACATGGGATTTTCCATGAAGACCGGTCAACACGCCATGTAGGTCCTCAATGAAAAGAACGCGCAGCTGCCGCGAGGTCGTAAACGCATGCGTCTGAGCTGCGACTGCGATGCGACTGGGCCCTATTCTTCATCATATAGACGCACGCGCGTCAGTCGCACGCATCCAGTGTAAATTGCCGTATATGTAGATACGGATGAGTATCGATACGTATCTTTTCTTATCGGACCGGGTCGGAGTCCGTTGCACTATAAACGTAGCTAAAGTGTTTAAAAGCCGCGCGTGGAAGCATGGTAGCAGCACACTACCTCAGACATTCGTGCGGGAGTCCTGTCTGATAAAATGGCCTCTTATCATTTTCGGGACAATCGGGAGCTTCGGCGGAAGATATCATTTTGGTTTTGTTTCGGGATTAACCGGAGATTTATATGGGTCAGTGACCGTAATTTGGTAATACTTATCAAGTGAGGGGTATATGTCCTCAGTTTGCGTCCTGCGGGACTCGACTGAAGCCAAAAACAATGGCCCAGTGCGAAGACTAGGCGAGATGCGTGGGACGCGGTCGCGCGTGGACGCGGCGCGGGTGCAGAAGCGCATCTGGGTTCGCTAGTAGCGGCCGGCGTCGGCGCACGAGACGCGTGTCATGCCCCGGAATTCGACGCGCGTTTTTGCTTTCCCATGTTTTTCAGTTTCGCTGCAAAATCTGGTCTCCCGCACCATGATTGTAGTATCATTTTCGGGACAAAATCGGGATGTTGTGAGACAAAAATTCTTAATTTTGTATGACTCGCGCTCACCCTCGAGCGGAAGACATTTTCTCGGGCGGGTCTCCCGCATGAATGTTTGAGACGGTCGTGCTTTGCTAATTGCCGCTTATCCTCGCGATACGACGCCGCTGAGCTCTATGAGGGCAATTTATACTGGATGCGTGCGACTGACGCGCGTGCGTCTTTATGATGAAAAATAGGGCCCAGTCGCATAGCAGTCGCATCGCAGTCGCAGTTAGGACGCACGCGTTTAAGGCATCGCTACGGCCGCGCGTTCTTTTCATTGAGGATGTATGTACATGCCGTGTTGACCGGTCTTCATGGAAAATCCTTTGCAAATGGATGCGTGCGACTGATGCGCGACTGACGCACGCAGCTAGTATAAATTACCCTATAGCATGCTGTTTGTATTTTCCCTTCGAAAAGGCATACATGACGTGCTGACCGGTCTTCATGAACAACCCTTTGCAAATGGATGCGCGTCTCTGACGCGCGACTGATACACGCATCCAGTATGAACTGCGTCCATGTCATCGCGGCACGTGCGATTTCATTTTTGATACGTATCTGTTGTGGGTGATCTTCTCTTGCAACTCGGGCTACTCAGAACCTCAAAAGTAAGTTGTCGGCCCAGTTCTGCCCAAAAACAACTTGCAAACAAGCTTTTAACTAGCAAATAGTTGTCGACAAGTTTGACGTCATCACGCCACCGAAAACCAAGTTATCGACAAGCTTTTCTCCCGACAGCTTGTCGACAAGGGGGAAAAACAAGTTGTCGACAACGATTTGTCAAAAACAACTTATCAACAAGCTTTTGGTAGAACAAGTTGTCGACAAGCTTTTGGGCGGACAAATTGTCGACAAGGAAGAGAAAAAACAAGTTGTCGTCAAGCTTTTGGAAAAGCAAGTTTCAGATGTGGTCAGATACTTGCTCGCCAAATGCTTGTCCAACAGTTATTTTTGGGGGTTCTGAGTAGTGTCACAGGGGGATCTAGCGAAGAAGTGCAGTTCTATGGATGCGATTTCGGACAACACTTGCAAATCCACGCCTTGTTCGCCACCCTAGTTGTCCAGACGGCCGGTGAAAAAGGAGGGGGGCACCCTATGAAAGGTCATAGGCTTCACCTTGTAAGCCTAAGTAAAAGCACTAGCCTAAGCCTAAGCTAAGCCTAAGCCTAATCCTATGCTTAAGCATGGGTTTAAGAGGCATCAGAGGAGTGCCCCCCCCCCCTAACTCCCTTTTCACCCAGACGGCCAAAAGCAGCATTTAAAGCGCTCACAAAATTCATCGCTGACCAATTTTGTAGGACAAATCCATCCCTTCCAGGGTGTTCTCAGGATCCGCTCAGACCCTTCCCCAGGCATGCTGCGACGGGTGCAACTCAATCTTCGTCCGATTCTCCGCATCTGCCAAAGCCACGCGTCTCGAATAACCATTTGTTGGCAAAGCTACTACGCATTCGCATGAAACTTGAGATCTTCGGTCTGGCTGCGTGGCAAGGAAATTGCCTCCAACTCTCATCCGAATACACCCCACGTCATTTCTCACTCTCCACACGGGACCCACTTACAGTATGTCCCTCCGCGGTCGTAGTCCGTGGTACCATGGTTGATCCTCCAAGTTCTTCACAGCCATCACGCTGCGGAACAGTGTGGTTAATAAACCTGCATAGGGAGGTTGTTTGGCAGTTGGGCCTTTATCAAGTTCTAATCACAGATTGTTTGCTGGCGTATCGTATTGCATTTATGGGGTGTGTCGGGCTGTTTTTCATTGTAGGAAATCTGATAGTGGGGGTGTGTCTGGCTTGGACAGAACAAAGGCCATCAAATGAATAATAGGTCAATGTTTTGGTTAGGATTTACCTAGGGGGTATTTCTGGACGTCCATATCCTCGTAATTTGCCCTTTTTGCAATATATTCTGTTTAAAAACTGAATAAAAGGGGTGTAGTGATGCAATAAATATAAATATAAATAAATGAACAAAAAAGCAGAGTATCTCAAATCGGTTACCTTTTTTAAGAGCTGAAAATTACTTCAAAATCCCCAAAGGTACATCTTTATGTATTTTTTCTTCAAGGAAATTCTTGTCACACCTCCTTTGCCACAGATATAAATCTACCAAGTAAAATGTCTTGGTCCCGAGAAGAAATCCATTTTTTTCCTGGAATTTCTACTATTTTTAGACTTCCCTTTGGCGTTTTCGTATAGTATTATAAATTTCATTGAATACATTCTATTGTAATACTGTACATTATACACTGAATTTTATTGTATGTATTGTGCAAATATCATGCTCTTGCACACATTATAATTAAATTGATCCCTTGATTTTACCCTGGCCACGCCCCAATTTTATCCCAGATGCCTTCCCACCTCACACCGACTGACCCTTGAAATTCTGCTGCAGCCCCAATTTCTCTTATTGTTGCAGCCATAACGGAGATGTGAAAAAAATGTACTTAGGGTGTAGCAACACATTAACACCAGCAGTATTGCTTTAAACACCAGACAACTGCCACTTTTACAACTTCTAACAAATTCATTACATGCTGGAAGAGAGCAAATGCATGAGTGAATGAATACTGATAGGATAGAAATTGGCTGTCAGTTGCTCTCAAAAAAAAGTTTTTCCCGTTCCGGGTTGCCTCCCTATGTTTAGTAGATGTGATTTGTTATGCTCTACGCCTTGCAGCACCTACTATCATTTTTTGAGGTATTTTTCTGCAATGCACCAAAAATTATCAAATTAGCCACGGGAGTTCATAAATAGACGACGTTAGGGGAGCCCATCCAAGCACTAATGGTTATTTTGCAAGTGTGCGTAATTTAACTACGTTTCTAGAGTGTGGAGCGTTGTTCCTGGATGAGATAAACAGCCGAAATCTGTGATTGGTCAGTTGCTCTAGCCCGCCAATCGCAGATTTCGACAGCTCTCACAGCTTTCCCCTCTGTACACATCCAGCACTCGCCGTTTTTTTTTTGCGGTACTATTGTTGTAATGCCATTTCTTTAATAGAATTCCTTAGGGAAAAGATGGGCTCACCATTTTTTCAGAGTTACACTCCACAAAATACCATAACCCTATCTAATCTTACTCTATTTTACATTAGTGTTCAATAGTCTATGTAATAATCCAACGATTCAACTGTAATCTACAGCAGGTATCAATGGCGGTAGGGTGCGGGGTGTGGGGCGAGCCGGAGGGAAGGGGGTCCGAAATCCCTTTGTATAATAGAATAAATGAAGTTCTTGTATTAATTCATTCTTGTTCGTTTTTATTGTTTTCAAGCGTTGATATCAATTATTTTATTTTTGAAACAATATTTTTATTATTTTTACTTTCGTCCTGGTCCCCAAAACGATGGAGACCCTGTTTTTCCCCCGCACCCCCCGCCCGCCCAATTTCTGCGTCCGTCGCGGGTATGCATAATATGTATTAACCCATTGCGGACCACGTGATGGTGTTGCATCACGATCTTTCTACCCATGGGACCATGTGGTAGATATGATACATGTAGTTATGCATTTATATTAAAAAACTGACTTTTTTCCGAAGGTCCTTTTCTAGGACTACATTACTGGATAGAGAAAACAGCGAATAGGACTGGTCCGATCGGTATTCAAACACTATTTGGCCGCCCATGCGAAAAATGTGCTCGGTCGACAATGTGCTAATAAATGGTATGCACTACATATGTTGACTGTGGTACATTATGCCCATAAAGCACAGCGTGGCCAGCCTCTTCAATTGGTCAGTCAGGTAAACGGACGAATCGCACGGCTCGCCCGCGCCGACATTTGCAGCTATAATGCGCTAGACCCTAGTAATTGCTAGTGAATTAAAAAGTAAATTTTCATAATCACATCGAACTTTAGGGTCCAATTGTTCTACTGATTTCCATAACATTTTGATCTCTATAAATCCTCAAATGAATAAATGAAAAGGTGATTCCCAACTCTCTTTCGAAAGCTTTCGTCGACAATTTTATATTCTCATTAAGATTCGCTGAGATTTCACACGCACCCCATCGATCTCTTTGTTCAAGCGAACCAGTGGCATACGAAGCTGTTTACTTGCCTGAGTAATTACTAACCATTAAGGCGGCGCTGAATAATTAACGGTCTTTTTTACTGCAGCTATCTTACTCAGATCCCAGTGAATTATATAGCTGTTTCCCCATAAAGTCAGCTCTTTGTCTTGCTTATTTGGAGTTTTGAGGTATAATGTTGAAGAATAGCGATGATTCCTTCTCGCTATCTATTCCATATTGTTAACGCATTTCATGAGGAAGACACTTGTCTTGTTGGAGAACAGCACGCATGTGTGGTTTTTTCCTATTCAGCTTCTACTCAATGTCGTCATTGTCATCCATCTGACTTCCCAGAGCTGCTACTTAGAACTTCCGAACGAAACGCCGCCTGAAGAAGAATGTCCTCTTCGAACGAAAGAGCGAGTCTGCAGTTATAATGCAAAATTGAGATGGCGCAAATGCGATTAGCTCCAGGGCAACTGTCCCAGGACAGCGGCTCGCGGTCAATTTGCAAACGAAATGCACCAAAACGAAGAGCAGCTTGGAATAAATTCGCTCCGTCATCCTACAGTGCTGGCGTTTTCTCTCTACTATGCCATTCAAAACAGCTTAATAACCTGCTCATAAATCTGCTATACATATGATTCATTTTATAGTGTTTGTAGAGTCATTCATTCATTCATTTATTCATTCATTCATTCATTCATTCATTCATTCATTCATTCATTCATTTATTCGCTCATTCATTCATTCATTCATTCATTCATTCATTATTCCCATTCCTTCATTCATTCATTCTTCCCATTCGTCCATTCATCCATTCATTCATCGCATTCATCGCGTTCATTGATTCATTCATTCATTCATTCATTCATTCATTCATTCATTCATCCATTCATCCATTCATTGATCGCATTCATCGCGTTCATTCATTCATTCATTCATTCATCCATTCGTTCACTCATTCATTCATTCATTCATCCATCCATCCATTCATTCATTCATTCATTCATTCATTCATTCATTCGCTCAATTCACTCATTTATTCATTCATTCTCATTCATTCATTCATTCATTCATTCATTCATTCATTCATTCATTCATTCGCTCGTTCATTCATTCATTCATCCATTCATTCATTCTGCCCATTCATTCATCCATCCATTCATTCATTCATTCATTCATTCATTCATTCATTCGCTCATTCATTCATTCATCCATTCGTTCATTCATTAATTCGTTCATTCATTCGTTCAATTTATCCATTCATTCATTCATTCGTACATTCATTCATTCATTCATTTGCTCATTCATTCATTCATTCGTTCATTCATTCGTTCATTCATTCATCCATTCGTTCATTCATTCATTCGTTCATCCATCCATTCATTCATTCATTCATTCGTCATTGGCCGAACGACACTGCATACGGTGCTTCCTATGATAAATAAACAAGCGTGTCGTAAATAGGCAAGGCTAAAGAATCATGGCTGTCTCATGACTTGTTTTGCTTCAAACTCACAGCTTGTTATCCATAGCTCACTCAGTTTCATTTCTATGCTTTTTTTGGATTTACTGAGATCTGCTTACGAATTGATATTGCGACGTTCTTTTAGAAGCTATGGCATTCTGTAGGTTTGCTAAGAAAAATTGCTAGGGGAAAACAAATCTATTGTTCTAAAATTGTTCACTCAAGGGATCATGTTGAAGCGTAATTCTCTTCTAGCGAATGATTCTATGTCTGAATATTTGAAGAACATAGAGACTACATATGTAAGTTCTAATGACTCCAGGTAAGTTGGTAAACGTTTTAATCTGATTTTGGCTACTATTAGGTGTTAACATAAGTCCCTTTTTTTCGGATGCATTTTTCTCCACCATTTTGCCACCTTTTAGGAACAAGTCATATACGATTCGGAAGCGCTATTCTTCCTCTACAAGAATATTGTGAACAATCTCCTTACAGAGATAGTTTGCTCAAGTTCTAAGCCTGCGAAGTGGAGCAACGAGCCAATAAAAAACGGCGCCACCGACAGCCACCTATGCTGTGAATCAGTTGAAGCTCGAAAGGCCATCAAAACTGGTCCGATGACCTGTGCTGAGCATGAATGAGACGTCTCACCTGAAATGACTAGTCATCAGCGGTTTTCTAAGATCAAAGAAGACATATTTGGTCTTGATGACACCAACCACTTCGACCGAAAAAAAATCCCAGCATGAATACTCGCGAATTGCTCCAAAGGAGTCGTATGGTCTAAATGAACATCATACTTCTTAAAGCCATCAAATAATTGAAGTAATTCCGCTGAAAGAATCCAACCGCGAGGGCCTAGTCATCCTACCTTATGGTGACGTCGGACCCCACTTTCCAAAAATCGTCAAACTGGCGCTCCAACATTTCCACTGATGATGCTCTTCCGCGTTTATCTTCTCTGAGCTTACACGTTCAAGCAATATGGGATGCTTTCTGCTCCCTTCCGCATAAAAGGAAGAAATTAGGTTTTTCCCCGAGTTGACGTTTTTCTTTTTAGGCCCAAAAATTGGGTGATTCAATAGCACTGTGAAAGCGCTTGATGAAAGGAAGAAATGCGCTTTTAGAAGGTATATTGCATGTTAGAGAATAATGGCAATTGGGCGGAGAAAATCGCAACTTAAAAAGCGCAAGGACTTGTGTTAACACCTAATATATTTCGATATTGTAAATCTCCTTCATCGCATTTTGGTCATCCTGGATGAATCGGCACAATGATTCTCATTTGAAGGGTAAAATTAGAGTCGCCACCACCCCCTACCCCGATTCTCCATCACGGCAAGGCCGGAGGCATTTTGGAAGTCCTCTAAGATGAACAAACACTTGAAAGTTCAGCTTTTTACTGCTCTCGCATCGTTTGTGCCCATCTCAATCGAGCCGACATGCTCTTCGTTCGTTCTGTCAGTGCTGGATGTACTTCAAAGCCTGCTTGTGTCAGTGCCGCTTCAGTTTAGTGAAAAACACGGAAATGTCTCTGACGCAGACCCTAAAATACATATTCATTCAGCGAACAAGTATTCTAACCCAAGAACATATGCGCCGGCTGTCACGTTATGTTCTTTTCATCAATTACCACTTTGAAATTGCCAGTACCCCTTGTAAAGGGTGATCCCCAGAAAAACTAGTGAGGAAGTGCGTTCACATGCGATTCTCTATCCTATGACCCGTAATTGGGAAGGGCGAAGGGGAAACAAGTGTATAGAAGAGATGAAGAATCGTAACGAGCACGTGAGCGTCATCTGGCGTTCTTCGATGTCCCACACTTTCCTGACCATGATATTTCCATTCAATTTAGGCCGGTGCACTTTTGGAAGGTTTGTTAAATTCATACCCATGGGTAGTACCTGGCTACAGACAACTTCACGTATGGTAAACATGTTGATGTGTGCCAGGTTAAAATTAAGCTTGGATATGTTAACACGTTTACCATGGGTAATCTCATTCGGTTTTGATTCCCCATCAACGTCACTCTTGGATAAGAAGGTGTGGTGTTCAACCCACAGTCTGGATGCACGACTGAGATCATCCGGGGTTATCTCAGGGCTTTTATAAAAATACATTTAAGGAACCTAGCTTGCTGGCTGACGTAGAAATTGTGCTGGAAAAAGAGCTCCTTGATAGCTAGCTGGATCAGAAATTTCACTAGGAAAGTATCCTCCCGAGGTTAATTAGAACGTTCCAGGCTTATTAGAGGTTAAATTGATGGGGCAAAAGGCCGCTAGTCCTGATCGGAAAAAGCTGAGGTTCAAGGAAAATCCAGAGCTTAGATGCATCATTGAAATTACCCGAGGTAAACGTGTTCACACCCGTGCTGACGGTGGGTAAATTTATGTGGTGTCAACACGTTTACCTTGAGTAGCCTCTATGATGCATACGGTTTACGGTCTGTACCCATGAGAGACATTAGAGTTCGTCAAATGATTGACTAGTTCGTTGCAGATGAATATACAATGCATTATATATATATATATATATATATATATATATATATATATAATACACAATTTGAGCAAAAATATAATAATATAGAACAATACCTTGACACAGCCCTAAGTAGCGTAGTTATGTTATTTAGCTATAGCAGCGTTCGTTCCATGACACCCTTATGGCAGACATATGTTTGTTCCGTTTTTCCTTAGTTTTATTTTCTTTTCTACCTTGCATATGCGCCATCTGTAACTTGTATATGACAATTTATTTACATAAAGGATGAGTGATAGAAAATGACGGAAGGAATGAATGAATGAATACCAGCAAGAATTTATAGGGACTTTTGTTTTATTTACTCGCTTTTTTCAGTCCACCCCCTGTTCGTTTACGTTTTTTCGACAGAGAGCTTTCCAGAGAAAGCAGTTCGAGTGCTGCTAACCTTCTCCTTTCGCTGCGCTCGCGATAAGTAGTTTCTTCACATCATTCATTCTCTATGGCATGCTATCCACAATAGCCTGGGTCCCACCCTCTTCTGGAAGAGATTTTTAAGTGAGCACGAAAACAATGCAGCAGTGGGAAAGCCCTGCCTTGCCCGGAAACTCCTCCAAAACCATTTGTTCTCTCCGCTCTGCTCGCGGCCATAAATATCCTAGACTTAGACTCTAGGGGCGTGGTCCTCAGAGACTAATATCCGTATTAAGAGTCCAGAAACTGATTTCCATCTGTGGTGATGGGAGGAAAAGGTCAAACAACCTCCTAAAACTGTCCTGGAAAGCCGACTTCCTTGTATGAAGTCAAAAGAGCTCAATCAAAGATGTACTCCTCGGAGAGTCGCACATTCCATTAGTAGCTGCACTATGGCTGCTGTCGAACCTTTAGTAGCCTATTCGTCCGACCACGCCCCTTTTTCCTGGATGCCGTCCGCGGCCATTGTCATGTGAGGTGCTTTATGGATGTGGTGGCCTCTCGTTCATTAATGGCAAAATTACTCCTCGAAACTTATATTATTACCCTTTATTACATAATATGTAACATACGTCTAGTGTTATGTAGTACAATATTATGTAGTAATATAATAAATGTAGTATAATATCTAATTTCAAGTTTTTAATGTATAGTGTAATATGCAGCATTAATTCCTTGGAATATTTCTAATGATCGGATGGATGTCAGGATGGAAATCTCGTCTGAAAAAAAACTATTACCAGCTCTCTTTTATTGCCAGTTGTCCATGATTTTGCTGAATAACCAAGGTCAACAAGTCTTGCTACCTAAAAACTTCTTTATATTCACAAAGCTCACTACTCATTCCACTCGGGACCCCACGCCGAAAACCTTTGACCGATCCCTTCTTCTCCACCTTCACATTGAGTTTGGCAAAGTGTTTTAGCAAATGAGCGTAAGACGTGACGTTCACCGTGTCGCTCATGCATATGTAGTTGATCTTCGAGCCGTTCTTCGCGTGGCATACATGTCTGAGTACCAGTTTCTCACTCCCCTGGAGTTAATAAATTCACTGCTTTTTTCCAGCGAATGCATTTTTCTTGAGGCCTATGGAAGTACTTACTTTAACCATGAATTTGCTACGTATAAAATGGTTGGATTTTCATATATTTACAACGAAAGCTTCAATTTTATGCGCATCAATGCTGATTTTCAATCTTTACGGGTTTTATGTTAGTTTTCCTGGAATTAGCCACAAACACTGACTGGAACGGAAATCGTAGCGAAAATACAACATTCTACATTTATTTCATCTAAGCGCTAGGCTCTGTGCTTAATTCTCTGCAATTTTCTGAAATATTCGTGAAATAATTAATTAATTTTTAAGCGTCACTCGAACTTGGTATGATGTTTATTTTGGCTAAGGTTTTGGTTAATTGCCTCCTTCTAAGTCTGAAAGGTCATCAGTCCAAGTCATCTGTTCGCCCAAATCTCTCCAGCAACCAAAATTTTATTTGTATTTTTCACTCACAAATCCACCTGGCAGAGCCATTGTTCACCGTTATGATGTTACAGCGCTGATGCTGCTGCACTGCATACTTAATGGACGCTCACAAACCAGATGGAGAATGTCTTGAATACCTTATTCCAACCACAAACCTGTCCAGAATACGGCGCATGTTCCCAGCTTATTGAAAGGTACACTTTAGGTTTCTCCCGAGTTCACAATGCTTTTGAATTTTTTCGTTTGAAGTATTAAAAATTCTTGTGAGAACCTTCCACTATCGGTGTGGTATCTCAACAATGTAGCTTTTCTCAAAAACTGGACGAATTATGACAAGTAATACGCTCAGCCAAAATGAATATGATCAAAAGAGTATGAGTAAAAACATCTGCCGTATCGACCAATTCCTCTGGGAAGCTTAGTGCCTTCTCACTAAACGATTTTTTATGTTTCATATGTTCATAGTCTCGCAAGCAGGCTCATTCACTCAATCACTCATTCATTCATTCATTGTTCTCTCAAAATCCACCGTTTTCGTATTCTTCCTATGACGCCATAAATGCATGTTTGTCAACAACTCCGAATCCCATGGCGACAACATCTATTAGAAGGGACAAGATAGCATGTTGGAGAGGACCTCTGGTGATATGCCTCCTGAATCGCAGTTGTAAAGCTGCCCTGGCTAGCTGGTTGAAGCTTATTGTATGTGTTGCGGAGCTGGACAACACTCAGCACCTGCTTCTCATGAAGCATTTTAAACTAAATCTGCACGATTCACTCAAGAAGTGCGGCGATGAGAGTGCGTACGAGTTTTCAGGACAGGTAATGCCTTCACAGTGTCGTACGTTATAGTCCACGGATGACAATAATGATAGTGAATGAATGAACAAATAACTAAATGAAAACAAAAACAGAAATAAATACACTGAAATTGGCTTTCTCTTGTTATGCAGCACTACATTCGCAATGGCGAGCGTCTCACCTGCGATTGCTATGCGTTAGTGGATCGGTGTTGTCTACCGCCGGAATGCTATTTCTGGACGCTTTTCTTCCCCGATTTGGTCGAAAACCCTTAAAATCGGGCAGAAAAGCTGCTAGAAATAGCATAAGAGCAGCAGAAACATCTTTTACATCGCGCGCGGCGCGGCTGCGCGACATTCTTCTCGAGGCCGCGGATGGGCCAACGCCATTGATGTGCACTGTAGACCTCCTCGCTTCCCTGTATTTTCTTCTCTGTTCACTCTTGCTATCTTTCGTTAATTTCCAAAGAAGTCTACCTACCTCTAGTAATGTTCTCCCATCCAACATTTATTGATATTTGAAACAATGAAAATTTCACATTCAAATTGCAAACGTACAAGACGTGTACACTTTTTTTGGTTTGTGAGCATGCGAGCAATCTGTTTGAATGAATGAGATTTTTTTTATTTTTTGTCCTTTCAAAAGCGCAAATGTACATAGCCCTGTGGACAGTCGCTGGTCTCGGCACGAAAAAAGAATTGATAAGCACACGCGACGCGCTTGGCAACTAGCGATCTAGCGCCGTGAGCTGGAGTGTAGTTGAGTGATCTGAAGTCTTAAGCATTTTTGGGCACTGTTTCGGTCTTGGTACATATATGGACATGTAAGCTGTTTCTTTGTGGAATATCTTCACGATTGTGATTTACTCGGAACCGTACACGCATAGCAAAAGTTACTCCAAAAACATAAGTGGAGTTTTCTTAAGTGCCGCTTTTAGAAACATTTGGAAATTTCTTCTATCGCTTCCTACCAAATTCGGAAAGTTCGTAAAGCAAATAGTGTGCCAGAAGAATTCCTTCTCTTGGAATCTCCATGCTCTCTGATCATAGAACCTGAACATTCTTACTTTGATTGTATATTAAATTTCTTCTGTGCTAGACGGGTTGTTATACGGACACGTTTACTATGGCCTGACGTTTCGACTCAACGTCGTCTTCTGAGGCCTGAAAGTGGTTCAAATTCTTCTATTCACGCTCTACACCACCAAAGACCTCCTCACACTCGTTCATTCAACTCATCCAAGCCAGACAACACTAAGCATCCAGTCAACGGACGAACTCACCACGGGTTCCACCGATATAGCGGAGCAGAATGCCACCGCAACAATAGCTGGTTGTCGATGGAGAATGACTAACGTATGGTACAGCCTCGTTCTTATAAGGGCATGCACCAGTATCGTGACGATCTTAGAGCTCACATAATGATAGGAACGGCATAACACCACTGGTAATCGACATCTGCTCATTTCTGCTGTTCAACCCAGGGGTGCGTGCGAGAATCCATAACGCTTCAACTGCCTTTCTGGCAAAAATTTCAATTTCGAACGCCAATATGGTACACTTTATATCGAATAAGAATTCTTTCTTCTGGCTTTAGCTATCCATAATTGCCTATGAAGGAACCTCGCGTCAGTTTGTTGTTGTTCTACGAACACAATCTCACAGCAGACCTCTCACTGCATTCAAGCAGGAAAATTCCATTCGCTTGTTTTCGCTTTGCTTGAAGTCTTTGCCTTCGCTCAAAGCATCCGATATCTCGTGAATTTCAAATTGCTTTCACCACTTCATAGCAAACTGCTAAATCTGCATTCAATGGAGAACACCTTTTTTTCTGTGCTTCGGCCGCATTTAACTATTTTGCTTCTAGCTTTCTCGTAAACCTGCAGTGGGCGGTGTTTATTGCACTTTTGTGCGTGATATCATTTATTCTGAACATGTGATATTTCTCGTGATTGGACGCTAAAAAAAGTCCTTACATCGTGGGAATTAGGCTGTTTACGAAGAAAGGCCATCATGCAGAGGTTCCTTAAGTTCTTGAGAAGCTTAGTTCCAGGAGTGCTCAGATGTTTGATCCTCTCATTTTGCCATTTATGTCTTCCTTTCAAAGAGATTGAAGTGGAGGGAAAAAGGCTCATCTTTGGCCTAGACGTATAATTCAGCATGGGATTAAAAAGGGTTTTATGTTCAGAAGGAGGCTCCTGAAATGTAAGTTTACAATCCCTTGAAGCCAGTAAACACCACGACCCCTAGAGACTACATCAATCAGCTGACGCGAATTTGGAAGCGTTCCAGGCACTGATGTTAATGCCTGCTGCTCCAAGTCAGATGGTAGAGTCCTGGAATACCAATTAGGCTATTTGCGTACCTTTTCGAGCCTGAAGCTCATCGCATTCCTTTCCAATATGGCCAGTCCTATCTACCAAAACACCCTCCTTTGTGCTTCATTTTCTTAGGAACACTTCAGCGATGTTCCTCTCATTAGTCTCATGGTCAGACCTAAGCAATATGTATTTTCTGGCACACTATGAGAAATTTCCACTTTTCTTGTGGTACCAAGTAATTTTAAAAATTACATGCCACGCTGTGCACGTGCTCAATGACCTTCATGCCCTAGTCCATACAATTCATCATTTTTCCACTGAAAAACCCGTGCAAGGCTTAAACATCGACTACACGAGGGAAATGTCAGCTGACTGCCTCTTCTATGTAGCTTGCCGCACCAGTCGACGTGAGAACTTCATGGCTATAACGGTGCTTCTGATGAGTACATCTTCTGAAAGTTTAGAAAAGCTAGAATCTGTGCCCTTTTGTTTATCCTGGATTTGTAGCCATCCGTACCTATGTCATGGAAATAGAACTCCTCAGTCGACTTGATGATATGAAAGGACAGGAGGGCATGATAAATAAATGTTCTCCTGTTATTCGTTCCTTTTTCCTTCTTCTTCGCTACATCTACAGAATTTGTTAGATTTTGCCGGGACTCCGTCCGATTATGAGCCTGATCTCACAGGATAAGCATAGAATTAGCGGAAGAAGGGGAAAAATATGAGAGATAACGAACAGAAGCAAGTATTTTAGTACACAAAAAGCAAAGATAATAGTATTTGAAAATGCAAAAATTTGCAAAAATAATCCAGAAAGAACTTTATATGCATCGCTTCCTTATTTTTCACATTCTAGACTACTATGTTCTCAAACCAATTACTTCATTTGGGTTAGGGCTGAAAAGAATGTGGGTTTTTCAGGACTTAATTCAAGGACCTTCCACCTACCGATGATCTCATAGAATTTTAATCCGTTTACATTCTGTTCATTGCAACTTTCTTGTTCTGATTTTTCTGTTTTTTTTTAAATTTACATCAGAGAGTTTCTAATCTACTGCTCTAAATGCTGTTACACTTGGACTGACAATAAGTCACCAAAGAATCAAAGTATCCTCCCAGGTGTAACAGACTATATATAAGGTCTCCCCCCTAAACTAACCCAGTTTCTTGTTTAAATATCACGCTGCTGTTGGTCATAAAAAGGAGATTCTTGATAGTTTACCATCTTGTGTTTCTTTTGTTGCTATATTTTCTGTTGTAGTACATTTCATTGGGGGAATGGGGCGTTATACCTAGAAGAAGCGGTGCAATTGGGTTCTGCGATTGGCCGATCTGCACACCTAGCCAATCACAGAGGGCGTGCGCCACCCCTTTCAGGTATAACGCCGCACACCTATTTCATTGTATCCGTTTTATGCCATATATTGTTATCATCATTTCAACACAGAAAGAGAAAAAGTCCTCTATAGCTTTGCAGTACTAGTCAAGTAAATCTGGTCTGCCGCGCCGCACCGCCCACGACACGCGGCAGACCACTAGGGCTGCGTGGTTGTTGGGCGTTCCCAGCATTGATAGAACTTTGGAAAAGAAAACAAAGGCAATAAGAAAAACAGTGAGAAATATCCAAAGCAGACATTGATAGCGGCAACGCCCGACAATCAAGTAGCCTAGCTGGTCTACCGCGCCGCTTGAATGAAGCGGCGCGGCAGACCAGGTAGGAAGTATCCTGTCACACAAAAGTGATTGACTGGCATTTTAAAAGCAGGTAGATTGGGAATATTACTGGATTTCTTATTAATTTTCAAATTATTAAGATAATTGTTTGTATTAGTGCCACCTTTGGGCCACTCTTCTCGAGGTCACACTAGGCCCCGCGGCATCCACATCGGGCCATTCACCACATTGAAAACGCGAGTGTACCAGTTCTTTCTTCGAACGCAGCCATGCATCATCACGTACCCATTGACGGCGGGCGACATTTCGAGGAAAGCTCATTTTGGCAGAGGTGCTGGCAGCTGGAACGACGTCATGTAGCGAGGCATTGCAGTTAAAAGCAGTCGATTACAACCGCGCATTATCATTCCTCAGGGAAATCTCGTCCCTAGCGTGCAGAGGGAGAGTACGAGTTTCTCGGAGATGCCGGCGGCGTGCACTTGATCTGGCGAGCGCCTACCAGCACTTTTGCTGCTAGTCAAAATGCTCATTTCGTGGATAATGGCTCCTTCTTGGTGACTTCATCGATCTTTCAGGTGTCTACCGTTGTCATCGGGACGTTTTTCTTTGAAATCCATGGATTTTCCCTAGGAGCAATTTTCCATAGACATCCGCCTTTTAGATAATCTTTGCTGATGCATGAACATCCAGAGGAAATCTCGTTTAGCTACGAAATCGACAAATTTTGCTTCCGGAAACTTCCCTAATTTTCCAGGGTGACATATGCCCACATTTCAAGTCCTGCAAAAGTCCTACGTAATGATCATAGATGAGCAAAAAAATGACAATAGTTTACAAGTGCTATTAACTATAAAAAATTACCTACTACATATTAAAAGTTCAGCTCTCGTTGACGCTGCAAAGGTGGGAATGTCCTATGTACCCCTCGTAAAAAAATCTCTCGGATCAGCTTTTCCACTGCCGTTGTAATTTCCTTACCCAGGAAAAAACGTCCTTCAAGTTTCCGCTGCCAATTTTCGGCACTAAACCACTCCAGCAGCCAGCCATCGGCTTTCTATTGCAATTAAGACGCGAAATCTGGCAAAGTTCAATATTGCCGGCAATTGAGTACCGCTCTCATCGCCCTTTTCATGTTTTCCACAGCCCCATTCCCGAGTTTTCAAGATTTTTTTTTTCGTTGATTAAGTATACTTCTGTCCCTAAGCCTCATTCGTATTCAATTCTTATTTCGGTTTTGTTTCAGGCTCTTAGCAGAGCCGTTTTATTTCCGGCAAGCTTTCGGCGATTAACGCCTCCGTCAGACCTTAACACTAAGAAATATTACATCATCAATTGCTTTACAATACTCAGATAAGCAAATCTACCGTGTGGCAAGACGAAAATTGTGACTCTGACAACTGACATAGAGATGCTAATCAATAGAACAGGATCTTATTGACAAGAAACGGTACTTATGACAAAGAAGGACCTCACCCCCTGGTTGTTGGTGACAGAATGAGGAGAGGAGGGTTGGGTCAGAGAGCGGAAAGAATGTCGAGGGTTTGGACTACGTAATCAGACGCAGTATCTCCCTTAACTTTTGCAGTGATTTTCCCGTGAATTCCGAGAAATTTTTTTGGTGGTTGGGTAGTTCTCTCAGAATTACTGCCTTTCACTAGAAATCACCTGTTCACCATGGAATTTTCTCTTCAACGAATCTGCCAGTGATTGCTTCGAGAAAATCTGCGGTGTCCTTGTTTTATGTACCTTCTGTGGAATTGGAACACTTGTGAATGTACACTTCCTGTTGCTGGATAAATTACAAGGCGTATCAAAAAAAAAGAAAATTGTGCGGTATGCTAAATTTCGCGAACTTTCTTGGATAAATTCCTACAGAGCCTGCACGCATCACTAGACCTACCCATGATGAATGTGTTGGCGCCCGTGTTAACGATGCGTAGATTTGGTGTAGAAGAGGGTTAACACGTTACCCTTGGGGAATCTCAGTGAAGTATGAAGCCTCAGAGCTCCTCCTCTATGGTGATTTTGAAAATGGGCAGATGCTTGATTTTCCAGTGAATTCCGAGGAAATTCAGCAGTTCTACCCAGATTTTGGATAAATTCCGCTAATTTTTCAGCCTCATTTCTCAGCCCTCATCCTGGAAGTGAGATGTGCTTGCTTTCACTTTAAAGCCATGCATGCATCAATGAGGCGTAAATCTCGCCAATCTCGTTTCATCTAAACTGTTTGCGTCCGGATGAGTTACATTGCTAGAACACTCCATGACTTCATTCGTGTAGAACCCTTGTGGCGATTATCCCAAAAATTCAAGGGTTCAATGCACCGGGAGTGACCTTTCAAAATATTTAGGCTCTACTCGGTCGTAATTTAACGCTTTTTTTATCATTGTCTGTCATGAGAAATGATTTAAAAGTAAGGAAAAGAGATGAAGCAGTAGGTGATTATCCTTTCTCCCCGAGAAAGATGCATCTTCAACTTCCAAAAGGTTTCTTTGCTTAAAAATTAGCCCCCGATTCCACTAATGAAGCGGCTTCTACGGAGGTAGAGATCAGGTCCTGTCAATAATTTCCGGTTTTTTTGGAATTCCTATGCATCCGTTTCTATTCAATCCATCATTTCACCTCTTCTGCTTCCAGGAAAAACATCATTTCCGAGCATTCTAATTAATAATAACCACCTGATAAGTTGAAAATTGACGAATGTTCAAAGCAAAAAGTGGCACTCCCTCCTACGAATACGTGACATTTGTCCCTGCAACGACCCTCGTATAAGCTATAAAGTTGGTGCATAATTATCCGGAGTTTTTTTTTTCCAGACCATTTTTTTGCTCATGGTAAGTAGGGCTTTCTTTACTTTCTCCGTGAACTTTGTATTCTACGGTATCCGCTTAATAAAAATGCGCATAAGCAATCATATTCATATTTTTTTACATAGTGTCCTATCATGGTAGTGCTACCGCGGCGATGGAGAATTTCGGAAGGTTTTCTTTTGATTCTTTACCTTTTAAATTGCTCCTCCTTGCCATTATTTATTTCTGGAATTTTATATGATTATGTGAAGACATATTTGAATTGACGACATTTCTACCATCCGCGGCACTTCACAGAGCTTTCTTCTATACATATAGCAAACATTCCCAAGAACAAATTCTGTTATTTATATGCCAACCGCCCAGATTTTTCGTGAAAAATGATCGAAAGCCCAAGGCGAAAGGACGACATCTCAAGAAATGTCCCAAGACTGCAGCTCAGAAAATTTCTGGGAAGCACTGGTGTCCACGCTTCACTTGAGATCTTATCAATTCTGGTCGTCAACGTAATTTTCAGGCCTTTTTAATATAATTTTTACATTCTACAGTTAATTACCTATCAGTACACATGATAAGGGCAATTTATGCGCACATGCGTTTCCATCATGGAGCATAGGCTCATTCGCAGCCCTGACGCAGCCTAGACGCAAGTCAAACGCACGTATTCCCTGCTTCGCTATGATCGTGCGGTACTTTCGTTCAACTGTAAATGCCATGCCAACTGGTCCTCGTGCTAAATTCCATGCACATCGATGCGTGCGCCTGATGCGCGACTGACGTACGCACTTGTAGGGCAATTTATACTGGGTGCGTGCAACTGACGCGCGTGCGTCTATATGATGAAGAATAGGGGAGGGGGCTGGCAGTAGCACCACATTCTCAGCTCAGACACACGTTTACGGCCCCGCGCGTTCTCTTCCTTGAGGATGTGCGTGCTGCGTTGACCGGTCTTTACAAAAAAAATCCTTCTCAAGTAGATGCGTGCGCGTGACGCACGACTGACGCACGCAGGGAGTATAAATTCGCTCGATATAAATAGCCTTATAATATGAATTGAAAGTGCGTCGTTTTAATATTACTTGATAAGCTAGACTGTAGAATTGTCAGCCTCATGGTGAACTTCAGAAACGTCCAGCGAATCCAGAGCGGACGAGTTTTCCAGCCGGAAATTGATACATTTCCTTCCATCTTCACATACCATTTCTCAGTCTGACAAAATTTGTTGGTGAAACAAATTTTGTTTATGTTTCATGCTATTATTATAGTCCTTGTTATCTCCCTCCCATATATGTAAATGTAGTAAGCTACGTACCATTATTACTGGAATAATTGTTCAAGTATGTTTTATCCCAAGAAACAGCTTCGAATCACTCCGGGATTAAGAATCTGCTGTTGAGTCGTATTTTTCACATTGCTGTGCTGCTCTCACAGGAATAGCTAACTATTCGCTCATAAACAGAGCTATAAAAGACGCTATGACGTAAATTCGTTTCTCATACATAGGACACAAAATTATTATAGTTAGTGCCAGAAGGAGTATTTTTAGCGCTAATATTACGTTCATCATGGAACGTACAAAAACAAAATGAGATCAATTACTGTGCCGTGGTCTGTTTTTCCCACACACCTAATTTGTACTTTTTCTTGCCTCTTGAATAGAATTATCACTGAAACCCTCCTTCATAATGAGCAAAAACCCTCCTTTATAATGCGTCTGCTCCCACGCAGTGTCCTTGGAGCTTCTAGAAAAATCTCGAATGACAAATTACTCCTGCACTGAATTCCCTGTTTTACCGCCGCAATGATTACTTGTCCAGAGAATGCTGATTCAGAGCAGATTTCCCACAGAGCATGGGAAATTTCCCATGATTTCCATAACATTTGCAGTCATGTACTCATCACCACGCAGTCAGTCGTGGAAATATTACAATTTTCTGGATTTTCTTGTCCAGCAGGACACTTATTGAATTTCACCATTCCTTGTCTAGTCGTTGTACATAGATCGTAGATTGCTTAGCGCTTTCTTGATTTACGATTAACCAATGTCGTCACTGTCTTTTCGTCTATTTATGACAACTTTATAACCTAGCCATTTCATGGTTGATTCGTTAGCTAGTCAAACTACATTTATCACTCTAAAAATTTCTTCGCTTGCCCGCGGCTGCTACAATTCTGTCACAATTTATTACATAATCCAAAAAGGAATAAAACAAAACTACATCCAAAACTACATCCAGAAAACTACATCCAGAAAATCCATTTTTAGAAATGTCATAATGGCTTGGCTTTCAAATGTATCCTCAAAAGAGTTATAGTTCAGTTATATTCCGGACTGAGAAAAATATGTTGAAGATAAATTGAATTGTCCTAACTTTCTCAGAAACTGTTTTTTTTTTGAGCTCATAATATTCATGTATGTCATGGATTGAGAGGATATATCAAACGAAATTTTGAAGAGCGCAAAACCTGGCATATTCTAACATGTTTTGGCGTGCACCAACATGAATCATGCAATTGTTAGAGTTCCTCTCCTGTTCGTACTTGCTAGGACCCGTGCAATCTGCGTCAGGGAGTGTCAACACATGTCAGATTTGCAGCGCAACCGCGTAGCTGCTGTGGTGCGCAGCGAACGTGAGACGAAGCCAGAAAAAAGGCAAAATCAAGCTGGAATGGCTGCTTCTTTCGGAAGAACATGTAAAAGTCATCCCATTTCTATTTCATTACCCTTTTCTGGATTTTCTGGAGTCCCGTTTTTATTTAGTTTGTCTAATATATGTAATGAATTATTATTAAGTATAAGCTAATTTAATCAGCAATGAATTAGTAGTTACCAATTACTTGTAGCAATAAACTAGAATTTATGAAGATAAAGTAGAATGGACCCTCTCGCTCTATGTAGCACACTATTGGCCGTGAATGAAAACATTGACATCGATGAAATATATGGATGCACAGACAATCAGTGTCTGGTCGCGTGCAGTGCGGCGCGTGTGAGCGGGTCCAAACTAATGGAATCTCCTATTTGTAACTGATCTCTAACATTATATATGCAGGTATATCAAATTACTGCTTACTGAATAACCTGGATTCATCCCTAGTAATGCTTTTTCATCTTCTGAGGAATTAAACTATTCCTGAGCGTGGAATTCTTGCCACATTGGACTCATTCTACATATTTCTAGCCAATTCGTACATCTGCACTAACGATACATATTGCTTCTAGCATTCATCATGCAAAAAAAGGACAAGCCTTCCTGGAAAATTTATGGAATTCCCTATGACGACGACAATTCACTGCGTCAAAGGTTTTATTCGTCAGAGTCATTTCCTCGTTCCCAGCTGCTTAGCATCTGGAGGACTTCTTTGTCTCACAATTTGATTTTCCCACAATTTTCAAGATTTTCTCAGTATTTTCCAGTATTTCTTGCATTTGACGTCAGCACGCCTTGCAGATGCTGGCACCAGAAGCAGAGCCACTTGCAGTTGCTGCCAAATTTGCCATCCCAGCTTGCTTCCCGAGCAAATTGCCTAATAAAATGTGAGAATAAACGAGAGCGGCGGCTGCAGCGGCGGCAGGCGGGTGAGCCTCACGCCGTCACGCCTTGTAGTCGACGACGAAAATTCCATTACTGCACATCGAATCAGTCTATTAGAGATATATTCCAGCTCTTCTTCGCCGCCATAGCATCCTCTCACGCGGCCTCACTTTGCATGTTTTTCGTTCGTGCTCTGGATATCCGCATTTCAATCCAGAAATTTGGGAAATCCTGAATTTCCGTTCTTTCAGACGACTTCACAATTCCAAGAACTTTTGGCATGCGGGAAGTGTTGGCGAAAAATGCCTGAAAAATCCGGGAAAGATGAGGTGAGTGTCTTGATTTTATAGTAGAGTCGATTTTTGGACAATCTTCTTTCTTTTTTTGTTTACTTTTGGAGAGAGGAAGTGCTGCTGTTCTAGTGAACATCTGATTACTTTAGCAGGATGTACTGGTTCCCTCAGGGTTTCAATAAAAACATTAGGTGATGTTCTGCTAACCCCATATAGGTCTAGTAGGACCTACTCTAATTATTACCGCATCTACTCTTCTCATTAGCTGCAGTATAGCAGGACATCCTGCTATTTGAGCGTAAAACAGCTGGTTTATTTGCCAGGAAGCACTGTTTGAGCAGAACCCGTAACGTTTTACTGTTGGAGGGTCGTCATGCCGCGGAGCAGGGGGGATCGGGGGGGGGGGGAGAATTAAGTATTTGTATGTCGAAAAGGATAGAATTTTTGCCGGCTTTGACGTAAGGTGCGGTGAATTGGTATGGGATTCTATCATCATCAAAATCATTTTTGACCTCGCTGCTAGGGCAGGATGTGCTGCTATTGTCGCGCAGTTTAAACTATGTGCTGCTATTGCCGCGCTGTTCAACCTCAAAAATCTTTTTGAACAGGTGATTCTAGCACTACTGAGAACGTTTTGGTATAATCCATGGGATATACAGCTGGAATAATACGAATGTTTGAGCTTTTTAGCAGGACGTGCTGCTATTCTCCTGCTGAGCAAGGAATGTGCCCAATTGCTCAGAGCTATGTTATGCTGTTGTCCATAGCTTTATCAAAAAAATGCTATTTCTATGGAAATTCCAACGACGAGTTCTCAGGAATTTCAACAATCTACGTAATGATAACTGCCGTGGGAAAGAAACAGACCTTATCGAAAGCTTCTGCCATTGTCATTGCTTTGCTCCTTAACTAGCCATTAACATGCGCATCTTTTATACATGATCGCTTATTACTGCATATACTAGTCCTTCCCCAGTCATTAACACTAATTAAGTTGTCAAATGAGGCAGTAGTGGATCTGTGGATCTGTCTACACCATGTGCGTCCATCTGGCCATGATCAAATTATGCAAAGCAGCGGGAGGAACAGAGGATGACACCCCAATAGTGAGGAGGACTGGGCCAAATATACAGAGAATCGCCTACCTTTATGGACCTTACCAACCCCTTCAAGGACCTGCGCCTTCGATTTTTTTCGCGCATGTCATAGCATCATCTATTCCAAAATATGAGTAGGGCTACACTTTTGAAACTTCCTTGAGCAACTGCCAGTGCCGGACGGGATCCTGATGTGATAATAAGTGCTAAAAATATCAATTTTGATAATAAACAATAAAAACTGGAGATTAGAAAATAATAAAAATGCACATTTAGAAACAAACTAATACAAGATTCGGCTCTGTTTTTGTTTTATGAAGTAAATTCGAGAATTTGGCGACACATTCTCGAGGGAGGGGGGGGGGGGGCCTGATGAGGGGCACCATATAGTCTCACCGTCGGTCTAATTGAGTTCAGAAATAAACAAAGAGTAGTCATAAATTCTTACTCTGTCTATTTATTATCATTATTATTATCTTCGTTCCTTTTTTTTTCATTGTTCACGCAGTCACTTGAGAATTATTAGAGAATGCTTGGCTATCTAACAGTTTCTTCCATACATGGAAGAATTTACTTTAAGCGTAAAATTTACACTTTTTCTTCTTTTTCTTCTACTAACTGCTTTCTTTACTGCGTACATATTCATCATATCTTATGCTGCTGTAGGTCGTTTTCATAAAGTCAGGAAAACGTCTTTTCGAAGCATAGCGGAAGATGATAGCATGAATAAAAAATAGCATCTTAAGAAGATCGTTTCCGTTCTCTAAAATCCCACGGATATTGGACTTTGTTAAGAATTTCTCTCACGCACTTTCACATATCTTTCACTAAGTGTTTTTTCTATTTGTGGCTTCCAGCCGAAGCTATTCTACATTCTTCGTTTTCATCCGGATGGAAGGAGCACTACTCAGAGAATGGTCTTTTGTGGAAAATCTAGTCTTCTGCCTCACTTTAGCCATATGAGGGGCTATGAAATCATCCTTTTAATGAGAAATATGTAGCGAAAATTGGCTCTACAACAGATTCTTGCGCAACATAGGTGCGATAGGGGTGAGAACGCCCCTGCCAAAGTGAAGGGGGTTACCGGACAAAAAGTGAAGGGTGTCGACCGGGGGGGGGGGGCCTTTCTGCTTCCTTTTAGTAAGAGTTGTGGTAGTGGTAAGTGTCAATGCCCTATCCATTGATGTAATACCCAACATGTCTTCAAATGCCATGGAAACTGAGCAAATCTTGCAATATATTTCTGCAAACACACCGTTCAACAGTTTCATGAAACCGTACGATAGCGATGAGTCATCGCTATCGTGCTGCGGATGCTCTAGGATACCGCTGTCAAATGAGGAAACAGCCATTGATTACATGAATGAAGATAGTCCTCAGCACACCTTCATGATGTGGTCCACTCATACATACACAACTGTACAACATTTCTTCTCTCCTACATACAAAAATTTGGCACTGAAATTACACCTGCTTTTGAGCCATTTTTGTATATTACAGCTTTATTCGGAAATGAAACCTAGGAGTGAAGGGTATTATGTTCTCCTCCTCCAATACCCTAACTGATAAACCACATCTCGTTTCATGTGGTTGCGTGTCTTTCTCTGTGAAGGGGGGTGAGAATGTTTCTGAAGCCATTCTCACCCCATGCGCGCGCCTCTCTTCCCTCATCGCACTATCTCGCCATTTGTCTAACAACGGGCACGAGAATGCTCCGTTGTTTCGGCTCACCCACCCTATTTTTGAACCAGAAAAGGGTTTCCCCCATACATTTGTATATGGGCGGAAAGCGCATCCTTTCTAGTATGTATACATATAAATACTTACCACTTTCTCGGAAACACAAGACGAAATCCTTTGAGAAACACCTAATTTGTAGAGTTTTCGACCGTCCTGTAGGTACCACTTTTTCGCCTGCTCGTCTTACACTAACTATCACAACTCATACACGAAAATGAAGAGGAAATCTTTGCAAATTGTGGAGGACTATCCTCTTTTCGGTTAGTTCACGAACTTTTCCATAATGATCTTAGAAACATACATGCTATGTTTTTCATATCCTTATGTGTTCAAAAATTTCTCCGCAAACATGCTATCTATCGCTTCCCACTTCTAACATGTAAACTCTACTAGGTTTAAGCTTCAATTAGATACCCTTCACTCATATCCAATTCTTTATCCTTCACATAGAAATTCGCTCGTCATTTTCCCTGTCTGCGGCAATGGTCACGTTGCGCGCTCCATCCAACACTAACGTCATTTCGATTCCTGACTCCTTTATTCACATGGGCAGCAACAGAATCGATCCTCTATCATTGAATTCGTTCAGTTTCACTTCACTAAACTTTTGATTTCTTCACTTCCTTGTTTTCTGTAACTGGTTTGGTGAAGGGGGTCTATTGGCCCCCTCCCAAAGTGAAAGGGGTCTGAGCCTTGGCTCGGACTATCGCACCTATGCTTGCGCAACCAGTGGTTCCTTTGGATTTTCGGTTTTCTTTGCAGAATTCTGAGCCGTGGCCAAACATCAATTCAGGTATGTAAAAGAGATCTTTTTGTTCATTTGGGCAGTTTTATAATAATAGCTGAGATTTGATCCCTTCGTGTGCCATCTGAGATGTGGAGAGCAACATCAATCATAACAACTCGCTGTTTTTTAATGCTTTCAATGTTTTCAAATCGTTCTATGGTTCATCCCGACCATAACTGTTTCGAAGATGGTTCTTTCTGGTCCGTGTCTGTTCTTTTTTGCTCCTCTATACAAAAAAAACCTATTACCTCCTCAATGACACAGCAGCTACATGGGCTAGGATCATCTCTCTTCTTGTGCTAGAATTACATTTCTTATTAGTGCTTCAGAACCCTCGTCTCGCGCTAGGCATCCAAGCACTGTTTACTTAACGAAATGAAATCGAAGGACACGTGCGGTGAATCGCGACTTCCAGAAAGGGGCGAGAGGGATTTCTTCGGTTTTGCTTAAAGAAATTTCTCTTCTTTTAGTGGGAAAGAGGGGGGGGGGGGTAGAACGTTGGAGATCTATTTTCTTTTCATAAGAGAAAGCGCTGCATACCAGGCTTGATTTTAAGCGGTTTGATTCCTGTTAGTCCTCCTTTTCTCCCTTTAGTTCTGATTTGCGGGTATTCTCTTCTTTGTCGATATATAATACATCGCCTGGACCCGTATGCATCACCGAGGTTACCCAGGGTAAACATGTTAGCGTACCAAAAATTACCACTCACCTGGCCCCCAACAACATCGCCTATACGTGGCATCGCCTTCAAAAGGGTCATTGAGATATGCATAACTAAGATTACCTAGGATAAACATGTTTACGCCTGGAATTCTACCCATCGTTACCACAAGCGCAGAGAAATTAACCCTGGGTAACCTCGGTGATGCACCTATGTTCAGCTGTTACCCATGGGTAGTTATACCCACGATGTGAGGTTATCCAGCCCTGCTGTGACGAATCCGGGCCGTGCACCAATTCTCTCTAATTTCGTCACCTCTACCTTCTGTTACTACCTACTGTAGCGCGACTTTAAGGTAATTTATGAAAAATAGGTAAAGAGATGAATAGATGGACAAAAAAATAGCTGGATAAATGAGTAAAATGAAGTGCTCGTGTCTCCCTCGGGGATATAGATGTCTGTTAGAAAAACATTTGGCCAACTTGCTTGGAATTTTTTTACCCATGGCAAACGTGTTGACGCCCCGAATACACCCTTAACCTAGTACTCTCCAAAAATTTTACCCGTGCATGACTGGATTACTGCTTGCTTCTAGGTTGTGGATGCGCAACTTTTCTCATGTAAAATTATTTTTTCTTAACGTATTTGAACGCGGGTCATCATCTATCATATCTTCAGCATTTGCAATTTTTCGATATGTATAAGTTATTCAAAGTTTACTAACTTATTCGTCCCTCTTCTCTCTCCAATTCTTTTTTTTTTTCGATTTATCTCTCACCAATTGCATTCTGCCTTGGGTGTTCTGGTGCTATTGCGTGATATGACATCATAAAATATTCCACAAAATCTCGCAACTTGACGCCAGATTCCTGGTAAGGCATGCGATTTTATCATTAAAATATTATGGCCTTTTCCGGATCCTATAGTATTACTCAATTTCCTTGCCAGAAATACGTAGTTCATTTGTACATTTGTTTTTTAATAAACATTGCACTTTGCAGAAGCTGGCAATAGCGTCTGAGCAGTGAGAAATGAACAATAAGGATGTCATTTTGTCAAATTATGTAATAGGGACTTCTCTGTGGTAATAAATGAGCGACGGAAGACCTCATCAAAAGTACATTTTGACACCAACGCCAACTGAAGTTTTTCTCACCTCCTTTCTTGACTGCTATCCATTTGCTGTCATTTTAGGGGTCTAGTATACCACATGCATAGTCCCGCTTTTATGATGGGTATGGATGGATCTAATACCGGATGAATGCGTCGTTATGCCTGCACAAAGCACAAAAAATTCTTGACGAGCTACGAATAAGCTTGGCTACCATGTGTCTGGAAGTTTTGGGGTATGGCGCGGTAAACACTCTGACCCTTTTTTCACCGGAATTTGACCGGATTTTGCGGAACGTTCGGAGGTTAAGCGGCCCATGCGGGCATTATCCTGAATTTATCCTGAAACGGCTGCAGCAAAGCCGCCAAAGCACTTAATATATGAGCTTCTTGGGAACATACTTGCATAAAAGAGATTTGCTCCAAAAAATGAGAAAGAAAATGCATGGGAAGATTGCAAAGCACTGTTGATGACCAGACCAGTGATATGGTAAGAGTATTTCTTCCCAGTCATAGTTATAAGTAAAACTCTAGAGAAACGTGCTACTTCTGGATTCCTCCTCCCGCAACGGTTTGCACAGATTAGCGAGCAACGCTTCACAAATTTTATACATCATGCCATTCATGCTTCTTTGTACAACTAACCCCGTCGTGCAAGAGGGGCCGTTGGCGGTTCCGTGGCTCTTGTAGATCCCGAGCACGACTGATGAGAGGGGAGGAGAATGCGCTTCCTACTTACCTAATGATGGCACATACCCACAGACATACCCAACCGGAAACCTAGGCTCCCACTTCTCTTCTTCCTATCTCCCTCACAAGGTCCTACGCTGCACCCCCAGCCCCGCACACCTGGTCATTATGTACAGGTAAGGAGACGAGAAACATACTACATACACAACATAACACAATACAGCCGATAGTTTATGTTATGCAAATCGCACAACATCAATCAATACGCTAGCAATCAATAGTGGTACAACGAGGTGGTAGGGCCAGCTTAGACAGAAGCAGATGGTAGTGGTCAACTGGAGGAAGACCTGCTGCTCCTGGGAATGCTATCACAACGAGCAACAACGGAATAAGACAACGACGCGAGAGTACCGAAGAACTCGACCGTCAGGCGTCACAGCACAGCAGCGACTGATTTCGAAAATCAGTCGCGCCGCGCTGTGCGCACGCTGCAACGGCGTGGGAAGTACCGTGCGCAGGTGCGCGCGGCGGGACCTCGCCATAGGGCAGTCGCGCTCGGCGCGATAAACCCTACCTCTCTTGCATAGTTTTGACGAACCTCTTCATCAGATGCCTGGATATTGATACGATTTTTTTAGAATTTCTGTCTGATCATGGGCTGTTTCTGCCGGAAAATAGCCTGCTTTTCTTGCCACCCTCTCCAATTACTGCGCACTTTCCCGCACACTTCCTCACTGGCGCTTATCCAACTATCGTTTCCAGTGGAGGAGACAATAAGATTGACGATCAATTGAGCGGTTGTTCAAGATCAATCGAGACGTTACTTTTCTACCATGAATTCATATAGCACGTACATGTTATAAAATTCCAATGAGTAACATGGATAAAAGATTTACATTCCCTCAATAAAAATCAATTAATCTGATTGTCTTACTGCTATTAGCTCGCGCCGCAAAACTTGTGGAAGCCCAAAGCTCCCCAAACCTTAACAAAAACGAAAACAACAAGGCCTCTCATAAATTACACTCCTCAAAAACCTCCAGCCGCGGACGTAAGCACATCTGTATGACGCCTGGATCTCAGGGCCTCCGCGAATTCAGTTGTTCGCCTGCAATTCTTTTGCATGGATGTGCACAATGGCCCCATTGTTCTGAATGTTGGATACCGTCCAGGAATCGATAAGCCTGCTGGATTGGCTGAGGAAAATGTGTACTAGATGCTCTGCGGGTGGAGCCTACTGTCCAAATAAAAATAAAAAAACACCGCTCCACCTTAGAATCACTCTCGTGGTTTTTGCATGAAAAGAATCTCCAAAGGCTCCGAATCGTAATGGTTTAGGAGTTCTCGGCACAGAACTGCCAAGAATCTCGTTTTCAAGCCCCAAATCCGGTGGAGTTTGTGGGCGGGGCCTGAACGGGACCATGGGCTTTCCGCACATTTCACTCCTTTGCTAGTCACTGACAGAGAGTACTTCTATCTTGTCAGAGAGTGGATGGTGAGTAACTATCATGGGAAGTACGAATTCCCTCAGAAGGTGCGCGTCCGGACTGCATTATCCAAAAGCTCGTCCTCCCTTCTTAGCTCCGCCCACAAGCTCCCCAAGATTTGTTAATCAGAAACGGGTTTTTCGGTAGGTCTGCAAGGAATCTCTTGTGCCATTGTAATCAGCAGCTCTTGGAGATTTATTTATTTATTTATTTATTTATTTATTTATTTATCTATGCACTCAAGGTTCTCCAACAAGTACTAATAAAACAGACACGGAACATGTAGAAGTAATGTGAAAAAAACACTACTAGGATTCTTTTTATCTACTATATAAGCAAAGATCTTTCGCTTGCCTTTGAAGGAAAACAGATGTTACTCCATCACAGCATGAAGCCGCATCCTATTGTACTTCTTGTTCAGGAGGATCACACTAATCCTTGGTCTCCTTGTTCCTTTGGGCCCAACAAAAAGACAACACTTCTGTTTTTACATCCTTAACAGAATTAGGCCATTGGGGATGGGATAAATGTATCCGATGAGATTCCGGATGTGTGTAGAGTATCAATGGCCCAAAATAGGGGGCGGTGGTCTTGCCCCAGATTTTGTCACCAGAGTCATGCACATTCCAGGACACAATTTGTTCAAGTTGCATGAAATTCGCATGAAATTTGTATAAAATATACGTGACGGAAACTTGTTGCAAGTTTTGTGCCAGCTGCGGTTCTGCGTTGTTTCCTGAACAGCTGATTCCGGTAATAGAACGATGTCAGCTCAGCTCACCAAGAGCAGAAAAGCGGCACTTCCTGACCTTGTTCAGCGGGATTTTTCCCATCTAACCGAATAATATTACAGGATACACCTCGACCTATACCTCCAAAGGTGGTGATCACGCAACCGTCGTCCGCTGATCTTCTGCCGTCACTGACCGCGTCGATCGACACGCTGCCGTCGGGCGACAAGAAGAAATGCTGCGTGATACTCTAGCAATATGTATCTGTACGGTGTACAGTCTGAACACCTTATTCTAAGCCTATTTTCTTCCATTTTTGTGTTTATTTGTGTGTTTATTCAAACTTTTGCATGATTGTCATATTTCCATTGTTTGGATTTCTTTTACTGAAACGTCTCCATGCTTGCAATACGGGCTGATGTACTTAAATAAAGTCCTAAAACGTTCTAAGTGGTGTCGTATAGTACAGTGACGTTCAAAATCTTAAGATTTGTTTACTCGACGCTCAAATCTTCCCATCCAGGGATGAGCGGAATTCCGGGTTTCGGAAGTCGGGTGTCCCTTAATTGGCAACTGGCATCATGAAAAAATTTAATTTCTAGGTTTGCGAAGAATCGGTGGCGGCTCAGTTGTACGAAATCACACATGCTGTTTTTGTTTCTCCAAATCTCCTTATATTTCAAGCTTTTCATGATTTCCCACTTCCGACTTCCGATCCTTCCCAATACTTCCGATCATCCCTGTTCCCATCTAATGCCTTATAGCCAGTATTGCACTTCGCTTTCAAGCTCCACAAGTGTGGAAAGCTCTAAGGTGGGAGGGTGGCTCCATCAAGTTCTGCTATTGAGCTACTCTATGAATTGACCAATCGTGGAGCTTGGAGGCACCGCCCCCTCTCGTACAATGCTCCAGCCACCCACGCTTTTCAACAGAAAGTGGTGTCGTCGAAGACTATTGTCATTATGAGCTGTGGACTACTCTTTAACCATCAAAACTCAATAGGAGTTGTATTTTTTATACTTTGGAGTATGATTTTATTATTTTTCTAAGTGAAGTGTTGTCAAGCCACACTCTTATAAGTTTTTAACAATTCTAACATTTTCCATCATTTCTATCAACGACTAGTATCCGATATAATTCACCCAGCCGATGCTTGCACACTTTGAACTGGGAGAAAACAGTGTCTTCCCAGTCGCAGGATTTACGAACGTCTCCGGGAAAGTTCTATGGTTCACTCGTTTAGAGAGGACGAGTTTTCCCGGATAAATGTGATACATTGCCATCTTCATGATTTCTGTCATGGGGTAAGGAGAAATGTCCAGACGAATTGTACACATGTTTGCCAGTGGGATCCATCAATTTCGAACAGCAGACAGATCGCTACTTCTCCAGAAATGTTCATGGGTCCCGCTACAGGATTTTGCGATTGGCTATGGAACCACTCCTTTAATACCTATCAACTGTTCATGAAGGAACTTACATTTCCCTATCTTCGCTTTTTTTGAAGTTACCCTTATGATCATCTTCGCACCTCCCATTTGTTCCAGATTCATAATTACTTCCGGTTTCCATGACCAATATCCATTTGCTCATGAGGAATAGGGTTCTGAGAGGTTTTTTTCTATTAGAGATATAAGTGCAATGTGGTAATGCATTAGCAAATGAGAGGCAGTGACGAGAGTTCGGTGTCTTTCCTGAAATTCTCCTTAAAGGCAGGGGTCCACCTCACATTCACGGTTGAGATAATGCCAGATTCTACATCTCCTCCACACGCTGAATCCAGCGGTATAGGTAAATTGTCTCAAAATAGTCTTCAAACCCGTCTTTCTGGACGGAGTTTGTAACAGATTGCTAACCCGAGTTGACGTGTGAAGCCGTTGATCTTATCGATTGAACACGCCAAGACTCGTTGGCCACCGCGGCAGCCGTGGCAGGCAGCCAGCACAGCAACCGGGTTTTTGGAGCGATCCGCTACCGGACTCCAAAAATGTAGCCGTTCCGACCGCTCCAAAAATGGGAATTTTGTCACTTTTGAGTCGGTTGATGTACACTACTGGGATCAACATGACCAGAGGGCCTAGGATATGTCTTTAACTCCAACAGCGGAATGAGGTGGACCCCTGCCTTTAAGGATTTTGGACGCAATATCACATAATAACCTGCCAGTTACGTAGATTTATGTAAGGACGTCTGGAAAGCAGTTGAACGCCAGTTACCTTTCGAGATGGTGAAATTATGTACAGGGCTGGATTCCACCTTGTTCAGCGCTTCCAGATTTGACCCCGGCGATTTGCTCAGCGTTGAAGTGATTTATTGAAATATCAGATCATTTTACTATTAATACTATTACTATAATTATCTGGCTGAATTAGGGACAACTGCAAGGATAAGATTTGGGAAGATTCTGGAGGGTAGGATTTGGAAAGGGTCTGATGGGGATTTGACAACTGTTATTGGCCAAATTTGTTCATATTGCATATAAATTCAGTGGTTAAAATTTGTCTATGTGTCGCTATGTATGTCCATTCAACGGTGAAATCTGACCATATACAACAATCCAGATTCTGTAGATCTGAACTCATATCATTACGCATTTATTCTTCGTTCACTTTCACATAGATGTTCTATTGAGAGTAACTTGGGCGCCCCTACTATCGCCCATTCCTCCACGGCATCCCTGCTCTTGCACCATTTGCTCAACCTTCAGACCAGCAGCGAAGTGAAGCGACGTCAAGCTAAGTGTCCAGTTTCCCTTTCTTTCATAAATCTTCACAGCTATCGAATTCCATGGATAGTACGTGCGTCTCACATGATCTCAGGAACATTACGATGTGACGCCAAGATGAACGAATACTGACGCATTCATGTGCATGGTGAATGGGTTCAAAGTTACAGAAACCCTGCCTATCGAAAGTTTAAAAAATAAACTAAAATATGCAAAATTTTGCCAATTTACTGAGCTACAAGGGTCGAATAGCGATGATCTACATTAGCTGAGAAATCTGCTGGTACTGATCAAACTTATTCGCATACGTTTCCCAGAGAACTATAACCGAGCAATTTACTAGTCATACTGGCTAATGGCGCTACCTCTGCTCACGTGTGGCGGATAGCTCCGCCCTAACGTTCGCCAGAATGATGATCTCAAAACAGCTTGAGTTTATCTGAGTGAGATATGTGAATTCTATCGGGGTTATTTATGTCAATGCCTTTAGCATTTCACGACGATTCTAGTTATACAGGGATCCCAGGAAAATGGATAAGGTGAGACCTACCGTTAAAATCTATAGTCAGTTTCAGAAGCGACGATAGTGGAGTATTTGTGCCTATGATCTGCATTTCTCGCTTGTCTCTCCGAATGCGGCACTATTTCTCGGATTCTCTCCTTCTCTAATATCTTCGCAACTATGTTCTCCGGTGAAACACACTATAATTAGAATTGCACATCTGTGTTCTTAGTCATGAAAATAGGAGCGCTAGGGTGCACGATTTTTTCCCTCTGCTGTTGCTTTCTACCACCAGGAACCTTTTTATCTACCCGGCTGAAATATACATAATCAGGAAGCGGTAATACTAGGTCAGAGTGATTCACTGCTCGAAAACGCAGTTTTCCAGAATGACGGCTGGGGTAGTTAAGCGAAAACTAGTGTGAAAACGTCAAAAAATAGGCTAAAAAATTTCTTGGTAAGAAGAATGTCCGACGTTCCAAGCATCGTATATTCGTCGTGACCTCTCTGGAGGTGTATCATTGCGATTACCCATGGTAAACGTGTCAGCACTACACAAATTTACTCGCTATTCACGTGGCCATCGTTTACCCCGGGTAATTTCGATGGTGGATCCGACCCATGGTGAACGTGTCAACGTACCCAATTCTACCCTTAACCTGGCGCCCATAAAGCCCATAAATACGTTTACCCACACGTTGTCTATACCAGCCTGCTACCGATGGGTGATCATACCCATTGTTGAAACAAGTTACGCCAACAGGATCAGGATACATCACTCGAACGATGGGTAACCTTAGGGTGGGTGACTATTAATATGAAAGCGAGAACCACCTCTTACCTACCTCCCACCTTACCCATCGTTCGAGTGATATATCCGGGTCTTGTTCAAACCTGTCCACGGAAAGACAAAAACCTTCCAACCTTCTTGGAAGCGTCCATAAATATGGGTGTTGACTGGAGTGGGTTAGAATCCCCTTCTGTCAACAATCAGGGTTTCCTCGCTGGTTACCAACCCTCCTTTACCCTATAAAGCTACTCCTGCTCATCTCAGCAGAGCACAGCTGCAGCCTGCCCCTCCCCCTGTCTCTTTCACCAGGCGGGCTGTAGACCAGTAGAAACGTTCCGAAGAATACCTGATGAGAACAGAGTACACCCAGGTGCATTCACCTTCACTGCTGATGTATTTCTATTCACAAATGGCGTCATATTAAAGGTAAGAGTCTCTTGCACTGCGTCATTCGTCAACAAGACTAACAGTTTATTGAAAAATGTACGAAGAACTCGATACAATGGTAAAGAATAACGAAGAACGCCGCGTGAAGATATACACGCTCAAATGGGGAGAGATCGGAAATAGCGGGAGGGCGGCAGAGAAAATAAGGAAATATAATGAACAGTGAATTACAAAGACATACAAACGATCGGGCTGTGTGGTGAGGGGCACAAATTTCGAAGACAATGAACGAGGAGAACACAAGACACTGCACTATGGATGCCGTGAGGACGAGGAGAATGCCTCTTCCACCAAAAAGAAAAAAAAAACAGGAGCACAATCGATCAGTAGTCATTCGCAAACAGTTGACGAGGAGAAAACGAAGTAAACAACGCGCAAAAAAAAGAGAATAATACGAAAGGTGTTTGAAACTCAACAAAATGTTTAACAATAGTTTTATCCTACCGGTGGCTCGATACGAGTATAGCCAAATGCACACAAGCGCACACAAACCGGAATTATGTAACGATGCTCAATAAAAAAAGGCTAAGAAGAACAAAACTGACAACCACAGCACACTTGATGCACACATAATGAACCGAGAGAGTAAGAGCAAGGGGAATCAACGCATTTCATCCTCGTCTACAATGTTATTTGGATCCAACATACCAGGAACTGCGTTCTTCTTCGCCTGAACTGCTTGAATTTCAGCCTCTCTCTCTTCCAGGAACAGATCGGACGTATCCTCGCCGTTGAACTCCTAGATGGAACATATGTACGAGTACTTTCACTAGACCATTCTTCCAGCAAGTGCAACAGTAATATTGGTAAAAAAACGTACTTTGATTTGAACAAGGAAGTCACGCAAGTGATTGCGCATTCCGCCTTGATCAGTGTTAAAGCTGAAGAAGCCTTTGATGATGACGCGAATTTGAGCCCTGAAATAGGAAATCGATATGTCTCACCTGAAATTAATTAGAATAATTGGGTAATTAGTTAAGCACTCATAATTCGATGTGAACAACGATGCCGTTCCAGCCGAAAATTTTAGGAAAAACATCTCAAGCACGATTAACATTGATGAAAAATACTTTCAAAGTATTATCTCAGTGCAATCAATTAATTGGATAAAGCTTCGCAATTATTAAGGTGTCTACAAAAAGTTGTTCCCCCACCCTGTGGAAGTAATCCACCAAACAACACAACGATACCATTACGGATGAAAAAAAAAAACAGCGAAAAAATTCGCTTAAGTGTGCTCAAAATTGAACAAAGAAACGTCCCAAACTCACTCTGTGAGATTAGTGAAATGCTGAACAAATATGCTGGCGATATACTCGTAGATATAGTCAACATTGCTCTGTTTCGGATTTTCATCATTCAATGGCACTGTGATCAGGAATTCGCATGCCTTGAACAGTCTGCACAACACTTCCGCGTAGTAAGTCAAACCTGAACATCAAACTTGAATACGTACAGTAATACCACAAGGAAAGTAACAGGAGTAAAAGCCATAGAACAATGACCAGCCATCATATGCGTCAAATATAAAAGGTCGGTAAAATCCCATCTCATTCTCTCCAACTAGTGCATAACACGCACTCGAATGTTCACAGATTTGCAGATAGAGTGAGCTCTCAGCAGTTAGCCAGGACTCCAAGAAGTTTCCTACTGCTGTTAAGGAATGGTGCCTTGAGTGAAAGCATAAAATATGGTAAGCAATTGGTTTTAATGGTGCGAAGCGTGAACGGGAAAAGATTGCAAAAAAAAATAACAGCTTTAAAAATGTCTAGTGGAATACAAGTAGATAGATGGTACTCTTTCATTCTTCCATAATTACTTAGAATGCTCAGCTGGCTCACACCATAACCTTGTACTGAACTTCAAATGACCAGCGAAGCATCCACAGGTACACATTGCGCCCTACTGGCAGTGCCCTCTCATGTGATATTCCATGTGGCACACCCCGTACTCGAGCAAGATCGGTACATGACTCACAATCAGCTGCCATAAAAGGTCTTTCCACAAGCGATAATCGCAACAAAAATACCAATTACGCGCATACAGCGTCAAATGCATATATTCGACGAATCGAAAGAGTAACCTTCACTTCACGTTACGTTCATAATAATTATTGCATGTCTTCTATTCGAAAATTTCTAGTCTGTGGAGAGTCATTTCGTTCAAACTACGGAGCTTTTAGTGGGAAGGTCCAATTTTATAGCATCTTTTCGTGTTTACGGCAGGAATGACATTACTCTGAAGGAAACTAGTTCCATTATGAACAAAACAGAAGTGGCAACAACTAAAAAAACCCACCAGCTACATGAACCTGGCTGCTATCGGCGACAACCGCCAATACATGCTGTAAGATCTGCATATAAAATCGTTTATAGAATGGCTGCGACTGATCACGTGGAAGATGTTCTACTCTATCGAGCATATCCTTCAGAATATCCAATCCTAAAGAGCAACAAATTCATCAAAAATATTTGGAGGTCAAAGATCAAAAAACGCACGACTCACCGATTTCAGCAACGTTACGCATTGAATGTTGGAATGCCCATACCACCGCATCAATAATATAACTAAGTTGTTCTTGAGGCAGAGCAAGGAAAACAGGGAAACATTCCACTGTCAACGCATGAATGAGTTGGAAAAAGTTCGTGCGATGCTCAGGGAAAGCCTGAAACGGCTCAAATATGAAAAAAAGAGATTTTGGATGGCCATCACATGATAGAAATTCATTTAAAACAGATAATGATGCGATCAAAGTAACAAATCCAAAAAAGGATCGTACTTCCATGTCCTTATTGATCATTTCCAGCGTACACTCGAACACAGCAGCGAGAATCTGAGGCACTTGTGAAGCAAGCATCGACTGAAATTTGACAAGTATGGGAAAATAATAACTGACCACCGCAATTGGTAGCAAATTTAGTAAGGAGTTAAAAAAGAATTGTTACTTACACCAAGTTTCGTAACAATGATACTGAGAAGTGATAGCACTTTTGGTTCTCTAGCGGCAGGAACATTCTTCTGGTAATCGAAAAGCACTGCGTCGAACAGTGGAGGAACTATGTTCTCCAAGACCATCTGAAAGTTAAAAAAATACACATGAAGCAATTTTTGCGAGATTTAGCTAGTACTGAGTAGTAAAAGATGCAATACCTGTCTATCCTTAGCACTAGCCACCCATGTGGATATCAGAATCAAAATTTCACGCTTCACAGCTCGCATTGTTTTGAGTAAGGGCATCTAGAAAAAAAAATGACCTTGGCAATATCACAAAAACACCTGATTAGCGAAATTTTGAGCTATTAAATAATGTGAAGGAAAGCAATCGGAAATCCTTGCCTTGAGCACTTCCTGTCCATTCTGTTCAACTGCTACTGATACCTTCTCTGATAGTATACGGTACAAAGAAAGTAGATCAATGTATAAACGACTGAGCTGCGTAATAAATGGATTCCCTGCTGCTTTACAACATGCAACATTCGTTTTTAGAATGTTCAATAGATTACGCGTCACCTGCAAATAAATTGAGTGCATCACATGGTAATAAATTGATTTTCCAGGAAGTCATGTGAAAGACAGGCATCATGTGAAAGACAGGCAATCGAACACTTTTTCAAACAAGGATTGCACGCGTTGTCATTGCGTGATACATGTCCCGGTGTTATGTGTTATTACTATGAAAATTCCCCATATGGACCCCTTCCTCTTCTCAGCCGGAAAAGCGCATTCTGATCTTATCAACAAAACAAATTCTGGAACCAACTCACCTCCGGCTCTTCTAAGACAGACATATTTTCGCCCGCATTGGCGATGATCTCATCCCACACTGAGTTAGGCAGTGCCATGAGCTTTTCAATGAGGTCAGCCTGTTGATCGGGTTCATCGCTAGCTGATGAGATTATATGACCTACGGCTTCATAGAACACGTGAACCTAGAAAAAAGGGATTCCAACAGTACCAAACGCTGTACAAGCAGATAGTAACAAAAAAAAGCCAAATGTAGTGTTTTCAACAGCACGAACCTGAGATGGGGCGAGGTCGCATATGATACCACTGAGATTTTTCAACATTTCATCGATGAAAGGAGTCTGCTCACCGACTTGCATCTAAATTAATCAGAATTTTGCATTGTAACCCAATGAAACATCAGCTAATCACTTACGATGACAAAATGGCGTTTGCATTTCATTGCAATTTTTATGAAAGTATCACAAGCCATATCTTGAACACCTTCGTGTGTTTCATGCATGAACTCGAACAACTTATTGATGACCTAAAACGGAAAAATCAATTATTGCATTGAATTCCAGTGCTCTAACTCTTCAGAGAGGAAGTGAAAAGAAACTAAATCTGATCTAAACTGACCGTCTTCAAGAACTTCCAATGAGCCCTGAGGAATCTAGGGTACTGACCGACTACGTACATAATATTCGACGCAATCACAGCTTTGTTGTCTTTCCCTCGCTTCTGTTCACACAAACCGAGCAGATCTAAACAACAAAGGCTTCACAGCACAAATAGTTGACAACTTCGAGCACAAGAGGGAATTCGCTCATAGACTATTCCTTCGATTTAGCACAATACAATGCTATGCTGCTTTTCCGAGTATTCAACAGCGAATCGCAGGATTAATGCTTGACAACAAAACTTGTTTACTCTTTTCCAGCCGAAAAATATTGCACGACTGCTCTGTGCAAGGCTGGACAACAAACCTCTGATAACTAGAACCAGAAAACGTTTCTCATCCTCCTCCACCATTGTACCCGAGATTGACCCAACTGCCCAGCAGAGAGTGTTCAAATTCTTCCATGAAAACTCGGAACCATTGACCTGAAAGGGCACACAGTGATCGACTCATAGCCTGATATCGGATATTCAACGCTCCACTTCTTCAAACAACGCTAACCGATGCAACTACGCTTCTAAATCATAGTTTTCAAAACATTGCGCATCAATTCTTTTTTGCAAGTGTTTCCAGCATAGGAATCAATCACGATGTTGCAGAAAACTTCTGCGGTACAACGGTTCCAGTCTTAACTGACAATATGACTGAACACCTTGTTTACTAAGAGCTCTTACGTCAATTTCCAATTTTTTGCAAAAAAAAAAAAGAAATGCAATCAATTTCACAGCAACTAACACAGCATAACACGATGTCTAGGATGGTAACAACGAAAGCTTTCCTCAATATAGGTTGAAGCATGTTACGGTCCATCATAAGAAAATCGCAACACTATCGGTTGCCTTTCTTACAAAAGGACGGGGCTAGGGAATTCAGAGTTATTGTTGCTAAGTAAGAGTAAGCGTTTTCCAAAGCCTGTACACAGTTTTTATGGTGCATCGACCGAGAATCAAACTCATGCCACTCTCCAGCATCCTACCAGTGAACCAAAGCATAGAAAAAAGCTTGTGCTGGCCCAGAAAACACTACTGCTACTCAGCGAAAGAATATTCAGGAGATCGACCACCCTCAATGCACTAACATTCAACTCAAATACCCCAGCCCGTTCATTTCTCGGAACGGCAACCTAAAACTTTGCGGCATTTTTTTTCTTCACGATGGGTCACAACACAGCAACATGAGATGACCATTGAACTAAACATGTGTGCAACTCAATAATGAGGTTATTAAATGACTGTGATATGAGCTGAACATTTTCAGCAAAATCAATGCAAAAGACACGTGCACGGCATTTTAGCGAAAGGCTCAGCCGCTGTTGAGCGAATATCCGCCAGCGATCAATTTCACAATAATTGCAAAGTCCAGATATATTTTTGAAAAATTGTTCTGGCCTCATTAACATCGTAATTCAACTAAACACGCAGCTAATCAGACGACTATATGTACAAAAATGGACAACTCCCAAGATCTACCTGGCTGGCCAGCTTGTCAGTCATCTTCTGTTCTGTATCCTTGCAATCCAGATGAGTCAAATAGACAAGACACTCGCGCATGTTCTTGTACAATGTGATAGAGTCCGTGTCCTTGACAATCTCGCGCACAACCTGTTAAATAAATTGCGACAAACTGAAAAACCTAAACAACTCTATTGCTTAGACAGACATACCTCGCCCTGATCATTTTCTACAACCAGTACTTCTTCCGGTTTCGCCATTCGAGAGATCATAATTGTTCGCAGATTCGATAAATGTTCTCTGGAAACCCGCAAATTATAGTTACAGAACAAACAGAAGAAAAAGTCGGAAACGGAAGAAAAGATAGGAATCGCACTTGTATAACTTCCTCCTTGGATGTTCTTTTCCACCAACGGCAGCTCCACACGAAAACGATATGGCAATTGGTGGTGATGGTGGTGTGAATGGGTTAAGGCGATACAACTCCGACGTCAGAGCACACCAATAATCGAGACACACCTGTAAATTCACAAAGATGTTGGGAGACTAGGGAAAGAGCAAAAAAGATCGAGAATTCGATTAAGACCGTCAATATAAGCAAACAAGAAAAAGATGAGCTTGGTATTGATCGAGGAATATATAATTTATGAACAACAAGATAACAGGCTCGAAGAAATGCAAAAACAAAACAAAAGTAAAGCGAAAGAGAAAAAAATGAAAGAGTTGACCAACCTTGAAAATTTCCACGTCTTCAACCTGACTGATTGAAAGCAGCAGCTCTATTGCATATTTGTGATATTCAGTGACTTGTGGGCATGCGGGGTTGTAGTTCTGTAACAAAGAATTGACCCAAAGATTTGCAACTATTCATGTAGTTACGATTACCAGTACCAAATAAGTAATTTCTAATAATAACATTAGTTCAATGAAGAGTTCTTAAGTGGTTTTGGGTAATGACGTTTAAACTTTCACAAGTTGCGACCGTTAACTTCCGCTAGGATTCACATCCCAGAAATGCTCGGATTTGAGTATTCAAATCCGCACAACGCAAAAAACTCAATCTCCTAACAAGAAAGAAAAATATAGGCCTGGAGACGATAGGAAATTTGGGGCTTTCCTTCTCTTGAATGTTCGAATAATTTGCTAAGTCATTAGATTTACTAAACGGTTCAGTTCATGTTCGGATCTAATAATATTTTCGTCGTCATCAGAAACAGCCGCAATGCAAAAGATGTCCTTAGAATTTCGAAAACAGCCTGCCAATTTATACTATAATTCTTAAATGGAAATGATTCCGAATCATGGCCCAAATTGGTGAACTCAGCTTAAAAATTGGAGTTGGTCAGATGAAGGGTGTCGACAGGAGGAATCAAGAAATTTTAAGTCATATATATAAGTCTAGATTTTCACGAACAAATATGCCGTATGTGAATGATATGCATCCCTCACGGTTTCCACATAGACCGCAGTGATGCTCATAAGAGCCAGAGTCCACAGTAGCATGGATTTCACCTGTTACGTCAATTCATCTCAAACATTGTTCCAAACTCTTACATTATCACTGCCATCCCTAATATCGCAGACGAGTGTGAAAAAGCCTACTCTACCCTGCCAAACCAACAACTTGAATAACAAACCTCAACAAGAGCTGAGTGATCCTTCAGGAAAGCCACAAGGAATTGCGCCAAGCATGAGATGAATTTCTGATCCTGATCAGTTCCTTTCTGATAGGCTGTAGCTAGATCTGCTCGCTCTCCAAGCAAACTTCCGATCTGAACCGGATTCCTATTTCTGGAATCTCATCCGTCGAAAATAAACTCGTACCTCTTTGATAGTGGCACAGAACATTGCGCATAGTTTCTCCTTATATGCGTTATCCTCTGCTTCAATTTGTATCATTGAAATTTCCGTCAAACACTGCAGCGTTACCACTCGATAAACTTCCAGGGATAAAAACTAAAAAAAAGCAATGAGGGGGGGGGAGGGGGAATGAACATGGTACAGAGAAAAAAATTACGTTTTCGCTCAGCAGCTGCGTGATATTTGTCTCAAAGACGTATCCAACTGGAATCCATGAAAGGAAACGATGTAGTGTTTTCAACGTTGCTTCGACTATAGAATTAGCTGGGCATTTTTCCTAAAAAAATATAATTACGAACCGGACAACTTGCAACGCAGCAAAAACAATAACTCACAAGGATTGTTATGCAAAGAGTGAACACCTCCTGAAATTGACCACAAAACTGCTGTTTCAGATGTTGCTCCTTTGCTTGAGTTAGATTCTGGCTACCAAAATCAAACACTTCCTCGCTGTAAAGAGCAAAAAACCCTTAGATCATTTTTCCTCACACCTTGTAAGAAACATCGGGTAATTACCTCAGTAGACTTAGGATATTCATATTATTTACACAAATGTTGTCATTTGTCTTTGATGACTCAACAATATCCGTGATGAAGGAAGGCCAGTTCTTCGGCCAATCTTGCTTTACAATCTAAAAGAGAACTGCTCGTTGAAACAAAAAAAAAACAGCCACAAAGACGAAGCAGAAAACTCAACAAACAGAAAAACTTACCTGTACAAGCACAAGGTTGAGCTTGTGCAGTAGGAGCGAGTTTTTCTCGGATTCAACGCGTGACTCACTGAGTTTCAAGATGAACTGCACTATGAACCCCTTAATGCCATCGCGCTGTACAAGAGGCAGTGATTTCCACCTAGATAAAGGGAGGATATTCGAAAAAAAAACTAATAAAAATAAAGAGATATTTCAGAAGCAATACCTCCTACAACTTACTTAGTCTGAATAACAGATTCAAGGATTTGCAGGGCAAAGTATTTCGATTCCGCCAAGTCCGAGTATTCCAATATAGCGTCCACCTGAACAAACATACATTGGGATGACGAAAACTTCAGCTTCCGCTTTTTCAGAATAGAACTACTGCATACATTGAAAGTGCTACATACTATGCAAGTTCGGTCAAATTTAACGTAGACAGACCTAATAGTAAAAATCGCGCGCAACATGGACAGAAAATTGACTTTTGTCCAGAAAAAATGGCAATAGGCCTCTACATCGAGCACAAGGTAAGTGGTTCGATCCGCAGAGCAACAAAGCCCTTATTCCCGAAGGAGTTGCCAAACTGGTACGACTCCTTTGGGTGAAACGTCGATTTATAAAATGGATGCCTCTCGCAGATCACCGTAGACGCACATTCGAATGCCTCTATGATCAGGAACTGAAGTCGAGTGCGTGGAACATTCCAAAAAAGAAGCAGTGGTTATCTCCAACCACGTAGTATTTTGAAGTATTTTCAACTTCAAATACGCAACAATCTAGCGTTGTTTTAACATGATAAGAATTCAATAAATGATGCTTATCACATCTTTAACAAACAAAAAACTTGTTTTTCACAACGGGAAATTATTTTGTCGGAACCAAAATGTAAATCAGACGTCAAAGAAGAGAATTTGGCATGTTTTGAAGAATGTGCAAATCCAATGTTTGAGGAAGTTTGTTCTCACTTTTTTCTTTACTTACACAGCAGTACAAAGTACAAAGGTTCCCTGAAGAAGAATGTGATGTCATGGTCTTCGAACTTTGCAGAGCTAGATAACCAGGATGGAGAAATGACCCGGACTTTTAAAAACAAGTGACTCAAAAGATGCATATTATACCCAACCAATTTAACATACTCGTCATTGAAATTCTTTAAAAAATTAAATTAGAAATACGTTCATGAAGTATTTGGACATTCTTTTGATTTGGGGAAATTGTGTGGAAAACCATTCACAGCATAATCTTCTTTTCAAGATATATGATTTCGTCCTAATCTCCTTCAAAACCTGAACTAAAGCAAAGTGATCCTTTCACAAAGTTGGACGAGTGATACTGAGTGACAAATTATGCAATTTCAAGAATAAGAATATGGGATAAGTAATGCAAATGGCAATAAGTTTCCTGAAAGTTGTTTTGTGATTATTTTCGTGTACCCTCTATCTTAACCAGAGCGCGGGTATGCATGGTGATTGCTATCGATCGATATAATGTGAATCAAACACCAATTCAAAAGAAACAAAAAAAAACTACACTACATGGAATGTATAATTCATCTGTTTTTAGTTCAACGCCCAGATGCGAAGGAAAGGTAGGCATAAACGCTAGGCGTTTTGTACTCGTTCCCGGACATTTGAATTGAAGAAATAAGGAAGCTTTGTATGAAAAGCTATCTGGAAAAGAAGGGTGAACATTGTACATGTCGGAAATGCTTCTAACAATTTTTTGTCCTAGTTTCAGAAATATTTCAAAGCACATCAAAGAAGTAGTATTGTTTCAAAAATGGGCAAACACATCAGAAACAAACATATGTTAAATCAAAAGATGTGCTGCAAGGGATCAGTGTGATCAGTGTTTTAAGCTAGAGGATTTGGTCACGTATAAGGGATAGTGACAATCATTGAAAACTACCAGTGATTTGAATAACTTGGAAAATGCAGCATCTTATTCACAGTAACATTACAAAGCCGTACGTTATCATCAATTCGAAAAAAAAGCTGACGACCCACTTCATGGGAAAAATGTACAGAAGGAGTAAAGCAATAGCGCCTTGTATTACAATTAAAGCTGGTTCAGCAGATGCTCATTTGAAAAGGCCACTATATTCACCGGATCACTGGCCTTTCCAAACGGGGAGTGGTTGAAGTGGTTCACAAAGGTTTTTTCTTTCATTTTCTGATGGTCATGCTTTTTCTTGTTATGTTTCTCTAGTTTTGTTTTGAAATGATTTCTCATTACAATTTATAGAAACCGTAGATGAATGAATAAAGGAAGAGTACAGCTAATTCCCCAGACAGCAGTGTTTCCGAAATTAAAATTTCACATATATTTTCATGTTCGCTTCCCACCATCTAGTAATTAACTGCCGTGAAGCTACAATAAACAATTCCTTGACAAGTCCGAGTTTCGTCTAAGGCGACGTCCAAAGAAGACTAAGTACCAAGAATAACAATTCTACATTGATTTTCTAGGATAGTGACCTCCTTTTGAAAAAAAAGTACTCGTACTACGCCTAGTTCAGGTGTAATAAACGGAATTACTTCAAAAGTACACCACCGCGTAGAAAGCTGATGAGTTACGACAAAACTAACATATATATGACTTCACTAGATTTTTCTTCAATAAAATAATGGACTATAAACACTGGAAAGAGTCTTGTGAAAAAGCAGATACTCAGACATTTCAAGTTGGTTTGTGCCTCGAGCTTTTACAGAAACATTTCTGGAAAACTTTTAACGAATAAATAAGTGAAAAAGTTCTCTGCTTCCAGAGGATGAAGCACTTCGTTTCATTGGGGAGCTATCGAGTACTCTTTTGAATAAATTCTACAGCACTTTTGTCAATGTACTCTTCGTTTTCCCTTTGCAAGACATGCCATCGTTTATATTTGAAAATTAACGATTTAACAATTTAAAAAACAGTGTTCATCGTTGCTAATAGTTTGGAAAAGGTGTTTCAAACTGTACCTGCTAACCGTATATCTTAGACATCACCCACCTTTGTCCACGAATTCGGATTCTCTTTAAGCTCGACAAGAATCATATTTGCCAATTTCTGTTCCTCACCAGTGGCTCGATTCATCATCGTCACAACCTAATAATCATGCATAAAACGATGTCCACCAGTTGATACTAGAAATTTCACACCTGATCAAGAAGTTGCACATTGAGTTTGCCATCTTCTTGAAACTGTTTCTTCGCCTCTTCAAGTATGACCATAGGTGTCGCTGTTAGAGCTGCCATGTTTGACGTCGTCGTTGGTTGGTTGCTTTTCCAATTTTGTTTCGCGGTAGCAGTTCAGACTCTTCTTCCACCGCACACACTCGCAAATTCAATAATATACAAAAAAAATCTCTCACACACTCTCACTCACACACGACCCGGGATAGTCGGATTTAGCCCAGTTCTGAAACGAATCACTGATCGATATTTATTTGAGTAAAATGTTTTTAATCGAAGAAAAGAGCGGAACACAGCAGGGAAGATGGTATAGAGTGGAAAATTCCCTGGAAATTGGTGTCAACGCCGATAAAAAATGATGTCGACGAGCGCGTGACCCCCGGAAAAACTCTGCAAGGCGACTGCAGACTTAACTGCGATAAGCGCTGAGAAAATAAGTGGATAACACCCCTAGCGTCCAAAATAAGCCGAGTATAGACGATCCCGACGACGTCGGCCCGGTGTGATTCGAAAACAAGCGCACGTCGTTACGTCACGTTTTATTTTTCAGAAAGCGCGTGACAGGCGTTGCGTGGCGCGTCGTTATCGGAAAATGCGCGCCGCCGGTTCGGTGACTTGCAGCGGTTTGAAACGAAATATTCAGCGTCATTGCATGGGTTGGTTTATGAGTCATTGTCAATGCAGGGCAACAGGGAAATCCATGAAGCTACTAGTTGGTTATAAGTATTAGGCTGGTGCAAAAGTCCTGTCGGTTTTTTCCACACGCCTGTAATTTTCCCTAGATGTCGCCTTAGAAGCAGATCTGGGAATGTACTCGCAAAACAAATCCTGCTCTTCTTTGCTATAGGTTTAATGGGTGTCTACTGCAGTTAGTAGGCAAGAAATATGCACCTGAGGATTCACAGACAGCGCATTTTCAGTTCTCCGCTTTTTGCGTAATTTTCCTATGAGATTACAAGCAATTAGGTTGGAAACACCCTCCTTTCACTTATCCCAGAGACCGCTACTAAATTCGCTATCGAGCTCAGGTTGCTGTTCTACAGGAACGCAGACAAGCACTTTTTACTTATTTATCTATTTATTTATTTATTTATTTATTCAAATTCACTCGATGGTGCACCAAAATGGAAAAACAAACAAACTGGGACATCAATAACACATTCCGACTCCTGTACTAATTATGAAGTGTCAAACCAAACACTATCACCTTCCTCATGTGATCGGAAGACCCACTGACGGGATATCAGATCGCTTTTCTCCTACGGAAGGTGAAAAGGTCCCCAACCGAGATCCTGTTCCCAAAAACCGGAACGCGTCTTGCCAAGACTAGAGCAACCAGAGGTAGGCTGACCCACTTAACCCAGGGCGAACGAACTCGGGGGGGGGGGCGGTCGTATGGCGCGATTCTTCGGGTGGCACTATGGACAGGCTGACTCTGGGGCACGCTACTACCACCCGATTACGGTCATGCGTAGCGGTTTGCGTGGATCTGCCTGACGGAGCAACTCGTCCATCCAACCACCATCCGACCGTAGAGAAGGGCTTTGAACTAGCGGTTCCAGTGGTTTCTAGGGTATACGGATGAAAGAACGTTTCGAACATGAAGCTTATCTGAATACCCAAGTGGATGTACTGTCGAAATAAAGAAATTTCTACGGAATCTCAACGAATACTCTGTTAAGATAGGAAGTTTTCTGAAACATTCGAACGAATACTCCTAATACAGAATCTTTCAAACTGCTGAATAATTGAATTACTCGAAATTTTGGCTTTCTGATGTTCTTGAACATTTCAGCGGTGCTAGGAATGACTTCTATTAGGTCGTCAAGTATGAAATGTCCGATTTTATGGGCGGTCAGTTTGACAGTCTCTATCTTCGAAGATTTATTAGATCTCTTCTCGTGTTTTCCATTATGAAGGTACATCCTTTTCCTTTCAAAACCACTTCCTGGCTTTTCGATCATATATCTTATACTGCATCTTGCTTTAGAAACAAAACTCGAAATCTTCTCATGCAAAATCGAACATTTCATACTTGACGACCTAATACCAAAGATGAATACCTGACGCCAAGTTGATCTATGTAAAGATTAGTTCCGTCAAAATTCTATCAAGTCTATGTAAAGTGCAGCGCATATAGGATTGGAACCCATTTCCAAAGTTTCGTTACATAGAGTTATCTTCAACTCTGCACGCTCTCTTCCACAGTAGGATAATGGCGGAAAAGTGGACGAGTTGCTCCGTCAAGCAGATCCAAGCAAACCGCAGCGCGTGACAGTAATCGGGTGGTAGTAGCGTGCCTCAGACTCATCCTGTCCATAGTGCCACCCGAAGAATCGCGCCATACGACCTACACCCACGAACTCGCCAGGCACCTTGGGCGAAGGGCCTGGGAGGACCTCAGCGGAGGGGGCAACTATCGTGATCCTCGAACGATTAACCGCCAGTTCATCAAGATCACTTGCAAGAATCCCAGAAGATGGTGGTGAGAAATGGCAAAAAATCCGAAAAAAAAAACTTAAGAGCACAACTAATCCAGAGCAAAAAAGTTTAGCATTATTTTAACATTTATTTTGTAAGAAAGGATTAATTGAATCATGTGGTGAGCCATAAATTCAAAAGCAGGCTGATGACGCTTACGACATAACCGTTGTAAAATTGCATGTCCTGAAAGACAAGTCAATTCCCGATGGTAACCAATTCTCAATTCGTAGACAAGAAAGTATTGCAATCTTTTCCAACTTGCTCTTGAAGACTTTGCTGCTGGGGGATTTAATCGTGTCTACTGGCAGCAGTTTTTGAAGTATTTTCTTTGCTTTTTCTGGAATTCTTGATGAACGATCCAATCCATGCTGCTATGTATTTCGAAGCAGTACACTAAGCATTACCTGTAGCTGTTATTTTGGTCGGAAAGTCGAAAATGTTCCAATAGAAAAACGCTGAAAATGCCAAAAGGTCCACTTTCTGGGGCTGCCAAAATCGGCCAAAATTCACGTTTAGGACCTGCCTTAAATTTCGATTATTTTGCCGGCGAACGGTTTACCACCCGTCACATTTTCCAGGAATTTTGCAGTATGGGTGCCACCTTCCCCGACTTTGGAGACTACGCAAAAAGAAAATCGCCAAACATGCCTAATCAGAAATGGCAGTCCCTTATTTCTCCGCTTCGCAGCTTCTCAAATTCTGAACATAGGGCAGCAGGGACATGCTCATAAAATGAGCAGTAGTCTCTACTATAAATAGAAATTAAATCGCTCACCAAGGTTGTACTCCGGTAAAGTTGTGGAAAAAATAAAGTCGACGAGAAATAAAAAACGACAGAACTTCTGCACCAACCTCATACAATATAAAGGGGTCCCACTTGGGTATATACAGGGTGGCGAAAAAATACGTGCGCGTGATATTTGACTTCGTTTTATTCATTGCATGAAGCGTTCTTGCATATGTTTTCTTTCCTAAATATTCATCTGTTCCTTATTACTGGTTTTTAAGGGAAAAAGTCGTTTTCCAAGCTGTGGCGAAGATGTGCCCACGTCGAGACGCGATTGCACGGTTGGCAGAAAGTGGAACGAAGAACTCAGCAATTTTTTCGAAGCCCCGAATCCCTCTAAGAACCGTTCAGAAGATTGTAAAGCAATGGAAGGAGGAAGGACACGTCCAGCCCAAACCCATAAGTGGACGAAAATAGACTGTCAACACCCAACGGATGCTTGGGATAATTAAGAAAAGGATTGACCGAAAAGATGACATGAGTTTGAACCAGATGGCTAAACAGCTCAACATTTCTCGCAAAACTCTTCAAATGATAGTGAAAAATAATCTTGGACTTCGAAGTTATCGTCTGCTCAACGGCCAAGTTCTTACCGATCAAGCGAAGCAAAATCGGAAGGAAAAATGCAAGAAATTGCTGGAACTCTTCACGGTGCGCCGCATTGAAGACGTCCTCTGGTCGGACGAGAAAGTTTTCACCGTTGAAGTTGCTAAAAACTCTCAGAATCACCGCCAACTTCTTAGCCCGGCTCTCAAGAACAATCGCAAGCGAAAAGTTGCCACAAGAAGTCTTTTTCCTGAAAGCTCAATGGTTTGGGGCTGCATCAGTGCAACGTGCAAAACTTCTCTGATTTTTATCGATAAAAAACGTGAGAATTAATGCAAAATTCTGCCAAGAAAGGATCCTCGAGAAAGCTGTGGTGCCCTGGAAGCAAGAACATCCCAATTTTATCTACCAACAAGAGTGGGCTCCATCCCATAGAGCCAAAACAACGATCCACTTCCTGGAGACCGAAATCGGCTCTTTTTTGACGAAAGATTTGTGACCCGCCAATAGCCCGGATCTGAATCCACTGGACCTTTCGGTCTGGGGCTTTATGGAAGAGCAACGGAGGAGTCGAAATGTGAAAAATTTAGTGGATTTTCGAGAGAATTGATCGAAATTTGGAAGGATCTCAACGTCAACTACCCGCGCCGCACGATCGAATCCATGAAGGAACAAATTGATGTCTGCATCAAAGCTGAAGGCGGACACTTCGAAAATTCGTTGTAATTATGAAATGTTGTCCCTTGTTGTTGTATAAAAATAAATCTCTTCAAGTGTTTGTTGGCGAAGAATAAAATTAGAACGCTTCCTATGGCGCACGTATTTTTTCGCCACCTTGTAGTTCTCCCTCAAAAAATTCAAAATCAGAAATTTCGTTCAAGCTTTGCCTCTAGGGGTTAGTTGACACACTTGATAATCTGGATTACTGGGGTTGGGGTTACTGGGGTTACTCGGTACATTTGATGTTACTTGATGACCACGAAAATCATTTTCGTGATCGTATTCGTGACCGATATAGAGGTCATGACAAGTCAAGCATTCTAGTTGCTACACCACTCCCACTTTTGCTTGGGACAACGTCGAGAACTAGCGAAATGCGATGAGACGTTTGACCGTGTAGTGCACAGGTTAGTAACGCTGGAACCACTTTCAGATCTCTCAAGAAGACGGTCCTCGTCGAAACGTTAGCTCACGATAAACATTTCCACCTTAACCTGGTGTGACAAAGGAAAAATTGTATGGTAGCTCCGAATGTTTAATTTTCCTTATTTGGCTTGGAACTTCTCTCACCGATGAGTACCGAGTTAAGTCTTACCCTTTGTGCTCTCATTGTGTAAGGACACAGAACGAAACAAACGTTGAGCCTTGTTCCGTTTCAGTTTTATTCTTCATATTTAATACGGAATTAGTCACACATCAAAGATTTATTGCTCCAGCGCGTAGTATTCCGTTCATTCATATAACCTGGAAAACGTCTTTTGTCTCAGTGATCCGATCGTTTTTCGCCTGCTTCCGGATGCACTCAAGAGCTCAGCTTTCATCGTTGGTATTTCCGGCATCATCGTGTAACGCTCCGGGCGAGTGGTTCATGGATTGTGATGCTGCTCGACCAGAGCACATAGTGAACTCAAAGCCTCTCTGAAGTTTTTTTTTTCACAATGACCTTTATTGTTCTTGTTGAGATAATGAAATGTCAATAAAAAAATAAAGCGACCATTTCAACCTTTTTTCTCCTCACTGATGAGTACAGTAAAGGACATATTCCACATTTAAGAAATCGTGTAAGGATAACACAAGGAACAAGTTGTTAACCTATCTGACATGATTGCTATGTACTCACTATGCACTTACTCGATAGCACCTACTTAGGTGCTCATTTGTTGAGTTTTCATTTTTATTCCGATGTAATTTATATTTATAAGATCAGTATAAAGTAATAAACAGTTCACTTTTTTTTGAGATAATAAATTAAAAAAGAGGGATTTTTACAGCTGTTGATAACGTTTCTCCTGAGGTAAAAAATTGAATTTCCCTGTGATTGCCTGCTTCGAATACTGTCGTTATCGTCACTGTCGCAGATACTGTAGTCTTCGCAGACGGCCTCACTTGCCATATCTGTGTAATGTTGTTTTCTACAAAAATTATATATAGCTTCCTGCACTGGAATGCATCACAATCCAAACGTGGTTTTATTGCTTCTTAACAAATAACATAGAAATATTTATTGTAATCTACATCTTTCAGCTTACCGCGGCTGCCAAATGAAAAACCGGGTGGGCGGGGCCTAATTACAAAGGGTAGAGCCCAGTTACAGCTAAAATGGTTACATTGGTCATCCTTCGTCCACATCCATTCATCTACGGACACTTACCACCCGCACGCGCGGCGTCAGGCCATTTTGCCTTTTTGAACTTGGGAAGAAACAGCCAAGAGTGGCTAAAAAGATGCGAAAACACATTCCAGCACCGTATTAGTCACCTTAGCTCAAACATGACCTGTTCTTCCTGGGAATGGACGTGGAATAGCGGCTTTCTACAGCTGTTTTACCGGGCTGCAAGACAAGGAGTACTCTGCTGGTCTGTGATTGGTCGATTCATGTGCGCTTCGCGGCTCCAGTCTTAGAAGGTACGAGCAGTGCTGCGTGAAAATGGACATCTTTTCTAAGCTTAATTGGGACAGATGAATGTTATCGGGACCCAAAAACTATGAAAAGACGATTACCAATGCCATTTAGCCCGTCAAAGTTGAAGCTTACAGTGGACGGCAATGGCATTGGCTCATCTGCGGCCTCGAGAAGGACTTCGCGCAACCGCTCCGCGTGCGTCGTAATCTAGGTGTTCTGCTGCTGTTATGCAATTTCTAGCGCTTTTCTATCCGATTTTAAGGAAGCCAAGTAAAATAGCATTCCGGCGGCGACGACACCGATCCCGGACGCGGCGCGGTCGCGCTGCGTCCTTCTTGGGGCCGCGAATAGGCCACTGTCATTGCCGTCCACTCTAGAAAGCATACGCGTGCGGCGCGGACGCGTAGCGGCGTACGTCCCGACCGCCTCCCGTTTTACCGGGGCCCGACGTGCGCGGGTGGTAAGTGTCCGATAATCAAATCCATTGTCTCCATCGAGCACCGACTACCTGGCTCTCACAGAACTTCAAATTTTGAAAGGAAAATGCGGGAACTTATTTGACAACCCAATATCATATTTGAGGGAGGATCCCTAGTTATACAGAGGTCTCTATCGGTAGGGAGAAGCAGTGTGTTGATGAGGGTTCAAGAACTGAAGGATATCGAGAGGGATGACTTGGTCACTGAGTACGGATATGTCGATGATGTCACGACTCAGATACTGCTCGACCAGCTCCGCAAAGGGGTGGAGTCATGGGATCAGGGTATCATGAATGTTAAGGACATTTCCACAGTTGGGGATTTCTCGCAGTTGTTATTGCCTTGTAGGAAGTGTCGTCATCTCAATGAAATAAATTACCAGTTGTGTCTGCTGATTGATTCATTTATTACCGGATGCAAGAGTTGACAAAAAAGAAAAACCGTTTGAGAAATAATACCGATAAATACTATGTTAGGTAAAAGAAACCGCTCCAAATGAGTAACATACAAGTATGAGCCAGCTGTTGAGGCAGTTGATAAGGAGGCAGAGGGAAGGTCTGGATGTCGTGGTCGTGGATATCATGATTCCTTTCCGGACTTCCTCTATATATTTTTTTGCTCATTGTAATACCTATTAAAGGCAGGAGCACTCGAAGAATTTTGGCCCTGCTCGAGGTCTTGACGTCCTACTAGGCTTAACTTTTACGACACCAAACCGACTAGAGACCCCCTTGAATGCCTCTAAAAAACCTGGATTAAAGTCAACCTCAGATCCACGTAGAAAAACCATTTTAGAAGAAGATTGTTGTTTATGTCAACTCCGACGTCTGGATCAGTAGAGGATTGTTTGGCTCGTCAGGCTTTAATCAAGCGATTCTATTGTTTTGTTGTTTGCTTCTCAAGCAAACCTATTGTAACTTCATGGACGAAGAATTCTCTTTCTCGGATGCCTCATTGTTCCCTTGAGTTTGCAAACAACGTTTTCTTCGTCGTTGTTATTCTTCTAAGGGAATTCTGTAATCCTCCTATTTAAACAGAGAGCTGGCTTGTACTGATGAGGTCATATGGAAATCTCTACCAACCAAGGAGTTTTTCGGCAATTTTCTGGGAGAAAAACCTTTACTTTATGGACCTCAACATGGATTAGATCATATCCAGCCAAATTGTGGTCCCTAATCCCAAGCCAAAACTCCTGAAATACTGTTATCACATATTATTATGGAATACTCATGTTCTTTGCATTCCATCCCCAAAGCGTCACTAGCTATTCATTTTTCCCCGTCGCACTTGTGTAATTCTAGAATTTTATAGCAAATTACTGTTGCGTCATTTTCATAACCGAAGTGGTTACTATTTATTTAAGGGTTAAACAGTTTTATTGCGACATCAGCGAACGTTTCGGCTATTAATCGAGCCACTATTTCCTTTGCTATCTATGTAAATATGTATGTGTATTTTTCAATAGCAAATGACTAAAAATCCCACTTTTTGTCAGGCGATGCATATGCTTTGACGAATCAGCTCAATTTGATTAGAAATCACTATTATTATTCGTGTTGGACGCATTTATAGATTAGTTCCAGCAAATATGTTTCTGGTCGAACAAATCAAATAAGGCAAACTGGGCTTTGACGGACAAGCTGTAGTCGTGCTTCCCGGTTATTCCACTGAACTGATTCAATAATTCTGAGCTCTGCACATGATAGGTGTGCTAATGCTGATTCTATAAAATTATGGTTGGCGGTTTAAAATCAACAGAATTTTCAAGCATTTCAATTTTCAATCAACAGAAATTGTGCTGGGTGACAGTCATAATTTCGAAAATTCTTACTTCATCGTATTCTGAGATCGAATTCTGGATTGCACCTCCCTTGTGAGTATAAAACCATCTCGTCAACTAGAGGTGCTATGAATTTTTTTTTCAACGAGGATCCTTGGCGCAGATGTTTGAGAGCAGCAGAGTGGCTCATTCGCTGCCACACCCGACCCTTTTATTTCTCTTCATTTTTCTGAACAATCCTGCATTATTGATGACAATTTTTCTCTTCTTTTCTCGCAAACGCTATGAATTTTATCAGTTTCCATCTTAAACGCATCCACATTCATCACACAGTTATGATATGGATGAAAAATCAAGGCTTAAAATATAAATAATAAATATATAATAAAATATATTAAAATAAAGTACTGTAGTAATACCAATACTTTTTCTACTTTTACTTGTGCGAAAACTTGGCCCACTAGTTCCTAACTCAGAGAATGAAGGTTAGCATAAAATGAGAAGTGCTAGCATAAAGCAAAATTTCAACTATCATTACGGCTTTGTTGTTTTTGGGGTCCTGCCTGGTTCTTCGATTTCTGACTGAGACGCTACTTTCCTAGATCATTTCAGTCTTTTAGGCCCAGACGAAGTTGAAGACCTCGAAAAATTGGCTAGTAAAGCAGCACTGACAACCTCGTTTTCCGCTAACAACTATACAGCTTATGCTGGATTATGTAAGCTCTTCTCGTTTCAATAAATATGTACAGTGGAAACAAGTACCTCCTAGTGATCTTACTTACTCACTTACCTATCCCTTAGCTGGTGTCTGGAGGAGCGGTTTGACCTCTCAACATTGCAGTAGGTACCACTGGAGTACGAATTGCCTGAACGACACGCTTCCATTCTTGACGATTTGCAGCGATAATTTTTGCTCCAAAGATAGTGCACCTTAGTGTCTTCAGATCTGCCTCAACTTGCTTGGTCCATGTTTTCTTTGGTGCCGCCCGCTGCACTTTGCACAGCGTAGGTAGTTTGATCGAAAAAAAGTATGGTAGTAATGGTAGTAGATTGGTGCCCATTTTGCGGACATGTCCAATCAACGTAGTCTTCGCATTGATATTTTGATTGATATTCCTAGTGATCTACTATCTCTATACACATCCAGGAAGTCAAAGTAAATTGAGAGCGGAAGGTCTTAGAATTTTAGGGAATTCTTCTTATGTATTTCAGGAAATCTCTAGAGTAACGAGCTTCTTGAAAAGCGTTCAGCCAAATTTGCGGTGAGCTTCCTTATTGGTATAAATGCCTCCGTCAGCGTAGGCGTAGGCAATTGTGATGTTTTTACGAAACACCTGCATTTGCTGGAGCTATTAAGAGCAAGAAGTTCGTAGGAACCTTTATTTCATTCTTTTCCGGAAGCTCTTATGTTCCAGCTACCCATTTGTCCATGTTTCCATCTATAACATAGAATATCCTTGAATACATTTGATCTTTCGGAAGGCTCCAATGTACCTACCTATTGTCCTACTTCCGGGAACTTGTAGAAGCTCACCTTTGACTAATGGCTTGTCTAAAACCACCCATTTGTTTGCCTTCAGCTCAATTCTAGAAGCAGTTCAAGCCCCGTGGAGTTGTCCACTGCTCATAAGAAGCCAAGCTTTCGGCTCTCCCCCTTCCATAAAACACATTTCGACGCATTTTTAGCGTAGATATGTGTAGCATGACGCGTCTGGTCTACTGCGACCCCGTCGTAGCTAATATTGGGCTACGACCCGTGGCGCTGGGCTCTCCGTTGCAACCCATTTCGGGGTTATTGACTCAGAAAAAAAGATAACTGCTACGATGTCCACAAAGAACCCATCGCCCTTACCAACGTCAGTATCAGTTCGATTTATTGATCGTTCGAATCTTCGAATATACTCCATTCGAGCTGAATTCTGGCCCATGGCACACCTGCCTCGTATTATGCTACTTTTTCTTTTATTTTTTTTCGAATTTTTAAAATTAAAATTGGGCCCCACAGCAACTGCTGCGCTGTTAGTTCCACTGCGCAGATGCACTTAGCATCCGGGATTGCTCATGCCTACAACATCGGTGGTACCACTCTTCACATTTGTAAATCAGATGAGGAGTTATTGTTGACTGGAGCTTGAGATTCACCGATCACATACAGCACGTCACAAAATAAAGCCTATGAAGTTATGTTGACGAAATTTCGGAATGTTTACAGTAATGATGCAAATGTGTGGAAGCGTTTATACTCTGCCTATGTTCTTCGCCATGTAGAATGTTGTTGTCAAGCTTGGAATCATAGCCTCAAGGAAGAGGTACACAAGTTTGAGCGAGTGCATAAAATGTGCAACGTTCACCAGGCTTCTATTCCGCCGTATTTCCGGTAGTCCCACAAGTTTACCAGCCTACGCTGACAGACTTTGGCTTCTAAGAATGCATTCTTTGAAATACAGGAGCGCTCTCGCTGATTTAGTTTTCTGTTTTCGTGCACTGCTTGAGGATATGAATTCCGTGCGAGTAAGTTCTGGATATTCAGGCCTATTTTGGCGCATTAAGGTGTGCTTAATCTGCATTAGCTTAGGATCCAGAAATTGCATCATGGTCAAATGTTCAACTCCCTGTTTTGTTGTACTGCCGGGTATTTCCAAAAGCTACGCACGAATTGTCGCAATCTAGCAACAGTAGCAAAGCCCAAAAATGGGTCAATAAACCTACACTTGCTTCAGCATTTGAATATTAGTCACTTAGTTACGCTCCTTTATTCAAGTGAGCATGTTCTTTCCTGCTTCAACTGTCTTATAGGCACAGGTGCTGTTATGTCTAACTGCCACATCACCAACTTACTCTGGCCTTGGCTTGCATTTTACCTAATTTCTGCCTGCGTGTCAAGTCCATAATGTTTTTTTTTCAGCTCTGCGTCTCCTACTTTCTAGCTTTCGTGTTTGGGTCGTCATTAAGCATTTATTTTATAGAATCACCAGTTCAACTCAAGACTTTTTCCTCTCACATGTATTAGTTTAATTCAATTAGTAATTAATTGATTAATTAATTGAATTAATTTATTAGTATTATTTCTGGGAAAGCCCTTGTCTTTTTGAGTTCGGCTTTACCTTGGGTTTGTGTTCTTGTCAGCGCACTATTGCTTCCACATTCGCCTACACTCACCTAACTCGTTGGTTCCACAGGGAGTTGGCGTAACTGTGTGCCCAAGTGCCGGCAACTACCGAGGATTTAGTACATGAAGGCAGTTTGTCACTTCGTTTTTGTCTCCAAGTTATTGGCAGATTCTGGACCTTCTTGACAAGCTGTCCAGTGGTGTACATGAAATATGCCAAAATCGCCAGAAACCCGTTTTTGAGGGCTGTCAAGTCTAAGGATTGTGCACGTCCTTAACTTGAAACCTTCCACCCGGGATGTAGGGTCTTTTACTTTAAGACTAACTACGGGTATATAAATACTTTATCCTTATAACATAAATAATATTACATGATATATCATAAGGGGGCGTGGTTTCATAGGAAGCAAGGGGAAGGGAATAGGCCGCCGGTCACCGGACCATCTCCCGCTCATCTGATTGCCTGGCTCCGCCCACGTGAACTCGTAGGCTCGACATGTCCATTCCTTGGCAAAGCTCGTCCTCGAGCTTTTTGCTGCATCGCCATTCTGCTCATTTGGTGGTTTCGATAGGTCCGCTCTTTTGAACTGATTGACAGAGCTTTGGCGTCGTTTATTCCGATGAATGTCAAATGCGGCTCGGGGAACGAAAGTTACTGCCCTTGCCTACATCTGACGGAAGTAGAAGCTCGTCCTCGAGCTAAGAGGAACGGAGCAATGATCATCGAGAAGTAGACAAACAATGGAGCATGTCATGGTGGAGTGGATGGAGACCCGAATGGCAACTGGAGCATAAAGTTGCTATATGTGATCGGATAGATGGCCTGATATGAAGGTTACGTCGAGGAGAAAATTGAACTTTGTCGCTTTATGTTGCGAGATGAGATGGTTGAAACAGTGATGAAGAAAAATACATCATTGAAAAAAGAAAAAAAACAAACGAATCATGTGAAAAAGAAATTACAGCGGTGAAAATATAGTACAGCATTTTTTTTTCTACCAAATCGATAGTACAAAGGAAAGGTAACCATTTGAGAAAAAACATGTAGTTGTTAATTTCTTTCGTTTTTCGATAAGAGAAACAAATTTTGGTTTGTTTTTCTTGTCGAGTACAATAGCTTAGAATGAACAGTCCTTGATGAATTGTGTACAGTGAGAGTTTTCAAGTGATAGACTCAAGAGGGACACTTCCCTAGTGCTAGTCACAGGGGCGTATTTTAGTGGAAGTAAGGAAAAATTGAGTAGCTTACGGTAATGTTTTCTCTCTGAACCGCCAATTCAAAGAGATCTTTTTAGCAAATGTCGCAGCGTTGCGGCGAAATTATGGAAATGGGCTCACCAATGAAGCAGTAGTATCTATCCATTTTTAGTAAAAAAAAAAATTTTTTTGAGGATTTGAAATAGATACTGCTACTTCTCCTTCCTTGTGGAGAAAGAGATCAGGCGTTATTACGCCTGCTCTTTTGTTGAAGGCGCTCTGAACGCCTTTCTGGAGATGCATTCGAGCGTGGTGTTCCTGCCTGTGATTGAGGGTGTTGCTGGTTTTGATCAGGAACACCACGCTGTCTTGCCCTGCTGAAATATAACTTCAGTCTGTTAATATGTACAGTTTGTGACGGCGCCTTCAAGAATAGGCTTTTTATGGTTACGTTCGGGCGAGATATCGATATGACTTCAAATGGACCTTTCCATTGGATCGTTAATTTCGGACGAACGGTGTCGTCATGAAGCAAAACAAGATCACCAATGGAAAGATCTTTACTATATACCTTCTTTTGAAAGTCATATCCTGCTTTGTACGTTGCCGTCTTGTTTGCGATGTTCGTCCCAACTTTCACGATCGTTGTCTTCAAGGCTGCTGCGAACTGACCAGCAAAACTATCTGTGACAAAGGTTAGAGTAGAAGGTAATTTGTGGAGGATGTCAGTCCAGCTAATGGGATGTCTCCCGTGGATGACAAAGAAAGGACTGTATCCAGTCGAGTCGTTTACGCTGCAGTTGTAGGCGAAAACAATCGGCTGTAACAGGTCCGACCACAAATCTCTAGCCTCTGAACAATATATTGTAAGTGAGTCAGTGATGACCTTAACCATCCTTTCCACTTGGCCATTGGCTTTGTGGTTGTAGCTGGTGGTAAGGTTATTAGCAACGCCAAGTGTTTTATTAATTTGAGCAAATAGCTCACTCGTGTAATTGGAACCTCTATCGCTGACAATTTCGGGTGCGTTGCACTAGGCGACAACGAGAGGCGTGTCTCGGACGAGATCTGCAAAACTCTGTCATCTCTGCACTCTGCAGGGTGGCAGTAAGCGCACGCTCGGATGGCTCTCGCACCTCTCTCGCACCTTTAATTACTGGTACATTGGAGCTGTCTAGGTCGACGTCAGGAATGTTGAGGTTAAAGACAGCACTCACGGAAATTTTCACTTCTGAAATGAGTCGCTTACCATATAGCCGGCCGCTGGGCAATCGCAGCAATAAGTTGAACACCTTGAATGGCCGCCTACCTGCGAAGATACTGCCGTGGACACATCTGCTGCCCTGGACATTAAGGTTCCGTCGCGCCGCCTAACGCCTTTGACAGGGTGTGTGCATGTGGTTTAGCGGGGGCATGTTCATGAAATTCGTACCATTTGCAGGGTTCCGTGGCGGGACCCATCACGGAACACTCGTCCGCGCTTGTGGACACACATGAAATACCGCCGTCATTTTCTGTGTTTTTCGCGTGTTTCACGCAACTTCATCGTTGTCAATGAGTTCATCGTCTCTAAAAACCCCGATATACCGCGAAATATTCAACCTAAAAATTTCCGTGAGTGCTGCCTTTAAACGCTCGTATATCGATCATCTCCTTGCGCAATTTTTTTAGCAAAAGGAAGAGGGGGAAAATGCTCGTCAGGGAACTGTATACAGTATTCAAGTGGGTAATTAGGGAAAAGCCAATATGGAGGATAATCATCTACCCACGAGGTTATTTGCTTTTCCTCTCTTTTCGAACCCGTGAGAGAATAGTTCTATTATGTGAGCAGCGTTTCTACTGATGTTAGCCTGAACAAGGTTGGTAACAACACGCGTTTTGCTTCTGAAAGAGCATGTTCTGCCTTGAAGTCTGCAATGGGAAGATAGTTTCCGAACGTTTTTGCAGTACAGTGCTCAAGCGCTTACCATTTGGCAGGTTCAGAGCGGTTGAACATTAAATTCCAGGACCTACTGGCTGCTTCAACTGGATACGGCAGTGGTTTTAGAGAAGGGCAATAAACAAGGAACGATGAAGAAAGGTTGGATATAAATGAAAACGGAAGCTTTAGATATAAGTGAAAACAAAAGTAGAAGTTATTGTTAGAAAGGTTGAAAAGTCTCCATTTCTTCATTTCGTACCTGACTTTAGTATGAAAGAGCAGTGCAGGACAGTGCTCTTCCAGAAGCAAAACGCGTATTGCTACCCTTCCTGTATTAGAAACATCGGTAGAAACCTCAAATGTCAGCATTTTTAATCAAATTTTTACATCCCGGACTTTCGGGATAATGCATAATGCATACAGAGAGTGTAGTATGCTTTGCGACTCCGCTAAATCCGTACGTAACGTGACTTTTTGAAAATTCCGTGAAACGTGGATAACTGAACCGAAATTGATGTTGCCAATCAATCAATCGGTTGTATTCATTTCCTAGTTTGGATGAGAGGTCCTGCATATGATCACTATATAGCCTAGACTTGACACAATTATAATGCTCTTCGTTCCTATCGATGACACATTTTTTTGGAAGAGAAAAAGCTTCAAAACATTAAGAAAGCCAAAATTTGTGTGCGCCGCTATTCCGACACACTGCGTAGCGAAAAGAGCATCTGCTCCTCGAATGAGGGATGGAGGAGGACCATCGAATGAGGAAAAGAGTACCTCTCTAACTAAGCTGCTGATTTTATTTTACTTTTGTAGAGGTTTGGTTCATCGAAACGGTCATTTATATTTTCTAAACCTTTCATAAAATCAAAGTTTGGACTTAATTCTGGAATTTCTTCGTAGAGATAAATGATGAAATACCCGCACAGTCATTTGCATGATTGCTAAATTTAATGTTGACTTATTTTTCCCTGCTCCTCACATAATTGAGTTATTTCCACTACTTTTTAATAGCCCTATTCTGGCAAGGTAGCCATAGAACTAATAGGAATACGCTGACTTTGTTATTCTCAGTACGACCTGGTCGATGGTGACAACACCTGGGGACCTATCACATTCCCAGGGCCAGGTTGGTATGCATCGACGCTGGAGCTGGCAGGATGCCAGCAATGCCTACGTCTATGCTGCTGCCATCGAGGTATCTCGTACGGGAACGCCCCCCTTTGTCGCCTAGTGCTTGCCGTCATTGGGAATCCCGTGCTTTGAGATGACATCATTGATCAGTGCCTTAATGACCGCGTCTGCTGTTTGATTAACCAAAGGGGTGCATATTATATACTTACTGAAAGCGCAGACGGTAATAGAGATGAATTTGTTGCCATAAATACATTGAGGCAACGGACCAATGATGTCGGTATGGATTCTCTCAAATGGTCTTTGAGGGATGGGGAATGTTCCCAGTTCTTCCCGGATGATGTTACCAGCAGGAGTTTTTACCTTCTGACAAGGTGAGCAAGTTCTTATGTACAGTGCTATGTCATTGTACATATTCGGCCAGTAGTATTTATCGGAAATGCTCTTATATGTCTTCCGAATTCCCAAGTGCGATCCTAATAATGGATTGTCATGGAAGATCGCAATAATTTCACGTTGTTGCTCAGCAGTTGGAATGAGCAATTTTGGCTTTTTATGAATCGTGTAATAGAGCGCTCCATTGAAAATACAGAACTTGTCAAGCGTACTGAGAAATTGGTCTGGTGGATTCTCAAGTTTGCCGGTTAGGAAGTTGATCAGGCTCCCATAGACGGAATTTCGCTGACATTCTCGGATGTTCTCCAAGCTTGGTAGGTTGCTGACTTGGATGGAGTTAACGCTAGATGTTGGATACCGACTCAAAAAGTCGCAAAACGTGTTGTGCTTTCCAGGACGATACTCGATTTTGAGATCGTAGGCCTGGATAGTAATCTGGTATTTGGCTAATCTGCCTACCAGATCTGACCGGTACATGAGTGATTTCAGTGGGGCGTGGTCAGTGATTAGGGTGATAGTAGTGTTGGCCACATAGGGGTAGAAGTGTTTGAGCGCGAAAACTATAGCTAGCGCTTCTAGCTCGATTATGGAATAGTTCTTTTCGTGCTTGTTCAAGGGACGGCTACAATAAGCAATAGGATGCTCAGTACCTGTTGAAGGATTTTTCTGTAGCAAGCATGCTCCCAGTCCTATGGTGGAGGCGTCCGTGTGGATTATATACGGTTCTCCAATGATTGGGGGTGCAAGGATTGGAGCGGTTGTGAGTGCTTTCTTGAGGGTTGTAAATGCATTTTCGTGCATTTCTGTCCAAATGAAAGGAGTGTTTTTGGTAAGCAATGCGTTCAATGGTGATGCTATGTATGCAAAGCGGGGGATGAACCGACGGAAATAGGAGGCTGCTCCTAAAAAGGATTTCACTGCCTTGGAGTCTAGTGGCCTTGGAATATTTGCAATACAAGCCACTTTAGCAGGATTGGGTCTGGTTCCATGTTTGCTTATTAGCACTCCCAAATATGGGACTTCTTTCTGGATGAAGGAACATTTTTCTGGCGTCAATTTCATTCCGAACTTGGCTATGCGTTGAAACACCTCTTCCAAATCTAGGAAGTGATTCGCGATGGAATGACTTGCAATTATAATGTCATCCAGATACGCAAAGCAACAAGCTTTCAGTTCTCTTGTTAGGCTGTTTGCCACTCTTTGGAAAGTGCCTGGAGCACCTTTCAGTCCTTGGGCCATTACAGTAAAATGAAATAGGCCAAGGAACGAAGAGAATGCGGTACGTTCTCGGTGCTTTTTCTCTAGTGGTATTTGAAAAAAACCACTTTTGAAATCGAGGACGCTGTAAACCTCTTTACCGCTAGCGAGATCGACAATATCCTGAATGTGAGGAATGCAATAGGCTTCATTTTCTGTTATGGCATTTATTTGCCTATAGTCGACTGTGAAGCGCCATTGATTCCCTGAGGGCTTCTTGACCAAAACGATTGGAGAGGCAAATTTGCTTGTACTGGGCTCTATTATCCGAGTACGCAGCATTTCTTCAATTTGCCTTTTGATTTCTTCTCGTTTCTCAAGAGGGACTCGATAAGGGCGTTGTTTCGGGACTTTGGCATGGGGCACAAAATTAATTTTGTGGGTTATAGGGCCAGTGTATCGACCGAGATTTCCATCAGAACTAACAAAACAATGCTCATACCTTCTTAGAAGGTTGTTGAATTGTGAGTGTTGAGATTCTGAGAGTAAATCACGATTAACTTTGACGCGTTCCCATATAGGAGTTGTAGTGGTCTTATGGGGTAACAGCGGCAGGTGTTCGGCAAAATCTACTTCTGGTGCAGTGTAGTCCACAGTGGCGTGGTGTGTTGGAGGAAATGGGGAATGGATAGTGAAAACTGGGGGCCACTGTTTGTTAGTGCCGACAAATTCAGCATAAGTAAGCTGCTTGTTTTTGTCAAGAACTACTGTGGTTGGATTGGAGTTGAAAATACGGAGTATAATCAATCCAGAAAAACCAGGGCAGGATAATGTTTTACCTATGACGATTCCAGGCGGTAGTGGGATACTTGAATCATCACATGTAAAAAATTCCCAATTTTGGGGATAGGAATGAGGTATTACAGCTCTGACCACGTTGTCTGAATGAGGTTCTAGAGCGGTTTTTGAAAGGAGGTGAACAGTGGTCTTAAGAAATGGGTTTTGGTCGTTGGGATCGATCATTGGAATCATGTTATTGTTAAACATGATTTGTTTGTTTTTATAATCCGAAGTGACGTTGGGAGATAACATTGTGATGGAGTCGTTACCAAGGAGAAAATCTGTGGAAGAATTTTCATCTTCGATAACGAATGGGGTAGCAATTATGGATTTGTTGCCGATGAGAAGGGTGACTTTTACCTTCCCTAGTAGCTGTATGGCTGTGCCATTCGCAGCTACTGCTTCGTTAAAAGTGGCCTCCATGATAGGAGTATTTAACTTTTCAACGAGACGACGTGATATAATCGTTATCGCTGAACCTGTATCGAAGAGCGCGACAGTTTGGATATTGTTGATTTTTAATGGAATAAATATGGTATTTGCTGAGCCAAAATGTTGGACGGACATTATAACAGGATTGAAGTTGTGATATTTACTGGGAACAGTTGTATGTTGGGTGGGAGGTAGTGGATGAGACTTTATTTCATTCAATTCCACTTCCTCCAGAGTTGGATAGATTGGATTTTGAATGTGTCTCTGGTTTTGGCAGGAGTGTTCAACAATGGTGTTTGCCATTATTGGACATTCAGGGTCTTGACAGTTGGTTGTTGCTTAGAGAAGAGTTTGTTGCGGAAAACTGCCAACAACTTGTATAAGCGTCTAAAAATGATGTTGGTCAGTTTTCGTGCTACTGATACGTGGAAGTACACAAGGATAATTATGATGATGATAATTATCACCAAAAATATTCTTACTGCATAAATTACCGCGGTGTGTTTTTCGAGTGGCTGAAGTATCACTGCCTTTTGAGACTGTAAAATTTGTAAAGCATTGGACTCTACGAAATTCACAGTTTGGACTGCATCTTCTCGCAAGTGATCTGCATTTATGCCATCAAAATTGTGAAGGTGCGGTGTGTTAGAGTCGGGGCTAATGGTTAGGGAGTTTATCTTGTTTTTGATAAACTTGATTTCCGTATACAAGCCTGCTAAGTCGGAGTGAAAAATAGGTGGTGAGTTGAAAACTATCTCCTGCTTAGCAAAGCTATGAGGAACATTCATGTGGATTTGTGAGACATGTACGTAACCATTAGGGGATTTATAACGGTTTGAACCGTCATTATAGATACCCAATGGTAGGTGTCCACAATCAGCCACGGTACTACGTGTTTTGAGATCACGTGTACCTGGTTGAACAAAAAGAAGTGAGTTTCCTACACGAACTGGAGTGTCCATGTAGCAGACGTCATTTACCTTGTGATCTAGGTATATTTCGTCGACTTGGACGACTTTACACCTAGAAACCATTAGTACGTCGCCAGCAGAAATAGCATAAATGTCGTTCCTGTTTAGCAACATTCTAGCGGCACTTGTGGGGTCAATTTTTGCTATGCTTTTTATGGTTTGCACTTTGAAGTTATTGAGAACGCAAATACGTTCGAAAAGAACTGTGAAGTCGCGCTGAATAACTTCATCAAGTTTGTATTTGAGATACTGTAACTTACTGTTGAGTTCATAATGTCGCTTGTCTTGACGACCTTCATGACCTAACCAGTAGTCGTCAGTGAGTTGGGAAAAATTTGGGGCAGAATTCAGTGCAACATGTTCAGCCACTACAGCTGAAATGTCAAGTGATTCTGTTTTTGATGTTTGGTTGAGGGTTTGGTTGGGCAACCCTATCAGTTTGTGGTTCTGCACATCACGCTTTCCTCTTATTAGAGAGGATAGCCAAAGAGGTTTTGCTTTTGTGACAGAAGGGTCTTGAGGGTGAAGGATTGTTGCAAGAAGGGAGGAATTATCAGATGAATAAAAAGTGCTACCAGATCCGGCATGTGGGTTACGAATTCCGTCAGAATATTGGTGACCAGGTTCGTAAAAACGCATGTGCTTGGATATATTGTAATGCTTTTCATTAATCTGCCGTACCAGGGTTAGATTATTTTGAAAAATAGTACGGGGATCCTGGTCAGCTATTTCCGGAAGTGCGATAAACACTCCGTTATCCATCGAGATGGCGTTTTTTGGTAAACACCATTTTGATAGTTGCTGATTTGGAATAGAAATATTCTTGTATGTAAAAGCTGATTGTATAACCTCGAGAACCATGTGCTGAGGCGTGACGTAGGCAATACTATCGATAGCTTTAACGTACTTGCAAGGAAGTAGATTGTTTGAAGTGGGTATCCAAATTACAGTACCATGTGCAAGTTTACACTGGGTATCTGAAATGCTGCAATTTGCCATATCGCCGAATTGTCCAAATAGGTGATCACCGTCATATGTAGCTATTTCACCTTTCTCGACAAAGATATTTGTTGTTGTGTGGCATTTTTCAGCAAAAAACCATGGATAGGAGTAGTGGATGGCATTTTCTGTACCAAAGACAGTTGGGGAGAGAATGCGGAGTGGTCTACCAAGAAATTTCTTGGAATTGGCTATTGATTCGCATAGGGCAGGATCAACTGATGACATAAATTCCTCGTCACTGTTCATGGAAAAGGAAATATGTAGGTAGGAAGAAGTGCAAATTTTCCGTGTTTTATTGAAACAGTGGAAGGCAGGGATGACTAATGGTTCTGTTTTCTCGACAAAAACAGAAGCCATAGTAAGGAGGATGTTTGAAAAGTGAGGTGGGTTAGTGCATGAAGTGGTATCTGGGTAAGCCACTGGCCATCCTGATTTACCCGATGAGCAAAGTTGGTAGGCTGTGGAATATGCAGATATGGGTTGGAAAAAATAGGCAAAATATGGTCAAAACAAACAAAGAGGGTATACTAGTTGAAATCCCAGTGGAAAAATTAGCAGCAATTGAATTTACACCATGAGAAATGCGTCTTCGTGGAGAAAATTGATTTTGTCGAGAGTTAGTACGAGGTGATTGAGAACGGTCACGAAACCGTTGAGTGGTTGGCGAGTTAGATGGGAATCTAGCTCGGTTTGAGAATGAAGAATTATTGGAAGATTGATTTGAGAAATTTCTACTCGAAGATGCATTTCTATTTCTGGATGGGGATCTTGAAGGGAAATTCCTACGGTGGGTTTGCCATGAGGTGGGGGAATAAGATGGATATGGAGCAAAGCGAACTTGGCGCGAGCGACTTTGAAAATTGTTTTGATTTCGCGGAAAACGGGATGGTGATCTATTCCCACGAAATTGGCGAGGTCTGCCTTGGGATGGACGCCTTGGACGATAAACTGCGTTTACCTGTGGCGAAGTGGAATCCAATTTATTAAGGATTCGGTCTATTTTCGAATTGAGCAGTGAGGAATCAAGAGATGACTCTTCAGAGCTGGTTAAATCCCAGATGCGCTCAGCATCTCGGAGTAGCTGATCATAATTCTGGCTTAAAGGACCCAAAAGCTTAAGCTTTTGCTTGATCTTCGATGAAAGTCCGTTGGTGAAAATCATGGTTTGCAGGAATTTGCGTTTTTCTGCAAATGATTCACCTGGATAAGCATCGAGGATTTCATGCTTGATCCTGTTAGAGAAAATGAAGGGTGACTCGTTTGGCTGCATGGTCATTTGCATGAGTTTTTCACGAGCCATGTCAAGATAATGATCAGTGGAAAAATGCTCCTTTAGTTTTGTGGTTGCAGAGCGCCAATTTTGTTTGTCCTGATCAGAAAAATTCTCAAAGACGGCTTTTGCTGCACCCTTCAGGTGAGCTGGCAAAAGTCTGGCCATTTTGTCTTCAGACATATTCATGATGTTTCCAATTTCATTGAAATCATCAATGAATTTCATTAGCCCTTTAGCTCCTTTTTCACCAGAAAACGTAGGAAGTTTTGTGGAATATGAAGCCAAAGAAAGCTTGTCAAAAGCTGAATCCAATCGATCAATTAGAGTGTTAGCATCCATTTCAGAATGTGAGGGAAATGGTTTGTGCTTTGGGTGAACGGCGTGATAAGGTTCGTAACCTTTAAGAGTTTTTGCTACTGAGCGGGTTACGTAGTGAGGTTTATACTCAGACGGATGTTTTTTGTCGTCGTAAACGAGTGTTATTTCTTCTCCTTCAGGAGTAGAATATTTAAACTCGGCTAGAGGGGAAGGAGTTTTCCGTTCCTCCAAATTGGCTTCGGAGATTTGTTGTAACAGAGGAGAAACTGAAGAAATTTGTTCGCCAGATGTTGAAGTTTCCTTAGGTTCCTTTTTAGGATTTGATGAGGGCATAAAATGTTGGAAGGGTTAAAAGAAATTTTTTTTGTTTTTTTTTTATGAAGGGTTTATGGTCAGTAGAGAGAGCTTAAATGAGAATGAGGAACTAAGTAAATAAACAGAGGTAAGTATTGAAAAAATGAGTGTTGTTTAGCAAGGCGTACCTGGGGATAGAAGTCGAATGATGTTGTGAGCGAAGTGGAGAGTACGTCGAGAGCGGACCAGCTTCGATGTAAGCCGAACAGTCGAATGAATATAGGTATGGGCGGGGTTAGGAGGTACCATAGTTGTTTGATTGGGGTTGCGCAAGAAGAAGCACGGCATTGGGATGATAAAAAAATCTTACCCGAACAAATAATACGGTGCCTTTTGAGAGATAGTGTATAGGGTAGGATAATGGCTGATAAAGATGTTATGGAGATAGATAATGCGACCCATGAAGGTTGCGCAATAGAATGTATGGTGATGGGAGTGATAAAAATGATATATAAATAAATAGTGTTCGGCCTCTGAGGTTGCGCAATTGAAGGTATGGTGCTTGGACTGATAAGAAATGATGTACAAATAAACAATGAGACCGCTGAAGGTTGCGTAAGAAAAGGTACAGTATTTGGGAAAATTATGGGTAAGAGAAAAAAAAATTTTTTTTTGTTTTTTTTTTTAATTTGGGGCGGTACTACATCGCTTCTCCTATATACAATTTGTACAGTGCTAGCAATGGCGACAGAGTCCTTGAATTTATTTTGGGGAAGAAACAGTAAATAATAAAGAAATTGTGAATAAAAGAAAAAAGGGTTATAAAAAATAGATATATTGGGTGTGTAACAGCGTTTTTCTCGGTATTTTTCTCGGAATGAATAAATAAATTGTTGGGGGTAAATTAGGGGGTGAATAATAAAAAATGGGGGAAAGGGGGAATAATGGAGAAAGGAACTATTGGGAATTGTCACGGTTTCACGGAAAATTGTCTCGGTCGGGAAATAAATTGGAAAGAAAGGGGAAAGGGGAAAAGTATGTGGAAAGAGGAAAAAGAGGGGAGGGGTGGATTAGGGGTATCACGGAATCACGGTATCACGGAATCACGGAAAATTATCTCGGCTAGAATAATAGAAGAAAGAAATAATATGGAAAAAATAGGCAAGTAACTGGGGGGGGGGTATGGGTTAAGGGAGGGGGGGTAGTTGGGGGTGGGGGGGGGGGCAGAAAGAAGAATTGGTTTTTTTTCAATAAATTCAGACCCATCGCCTGGACTCAAAAAAAAATTTTTTTTGGTAAAAATTACATAGGAGATGAGGGGTGTGACTACGGCGGGATGTAGTATGAATTAGGTCCAAATTCATCTACAAAATAAAAACTGTGGGAGTGATTTGGGGTAATAATGAAAAAAGGGAACAACCCGGGACCTCCATGTCAAGTCTAAGGATTGTGCACGTCCTTAACTTGAAACCTTCCAGCCGGGATGTAGGGTCTTTTACTTTAAGACTAACTACGGGTATATAAATACTTTATCCTTATAACATAAATAATATTACATGATATATCATAAGGGGGCGTGGCTTCATAGGAAGCAAGGGGAAGGGAATAGGCCGCCGGTCACCGGACCATCTCCCGCTCATCTGATTGCCTGGCTCCGCCCACGTGAACTCGTAGGCTCGACAGGGCCATATTGTTTCTAGTGCGGAAGAGTTTCCCCTGAGACCTGACAGACACGGCGCTGCAGCTCCGTTGGCGTTATCGATCGATCACATGTTGAAAGGTGCGCCGCATTGAAGCCAGTACAGGACAGGTTCGACCAGGGAACTCGTACACTCACGGACCGCTCCGCCCAAATGGTCCGTGAACAGCACTTTCAAACTCTCCGAAAACGGAGCTTTCGTCACTTTCATGTGTTCTGACGCACATCATTGGGATCAGCGTAGCGAGGAGATTTAGAGTCTGTTGATATCTAAATCTCACGAAACGAGCTGACACACTGCCTTTGAGGGGAGCGTCTTGGCCAACTGACATGTGGTGGCGTCTGCATCCATGCTGCTGTCCGTTCGTACATGGACCTGAGCTCAGGTTTTGGTTTGCATCTTCACCGTTCAATCAACCTCACTTTTCAAGTCACTCTAGTTATTGTGGTGTAAGCTACAATAGTGCGTGTAGTGTGGTCTATTTTGAGCATAGGCCAAGATTTGTATTAATCTTCTATTGGACGGCTAACGCGTTGGCGTAGTCGCTTGGAAAAATCAAAACCTTCGTCGGAGCCTGGAAAAGTCAAAGACAAGTATGATTTATTCCCAAACGTTTCAGCCCATCTACAGGACCTAATCCAACAAGCAGGATAGGAGCAGAACAGTACTAGAGCCTAGAATAATCGTGATGTTCACCTTGACAGCCGCAATGCCGATGGAATAAGGGACCACCTGGTGAGATAAAGGTGCCGCTTATGGTATTTAAGTGCTTTACGGACCCATCAACGAAGATCAAAATCCGCATAGGTTCTGTCTGATACTGTGCGAGCTCGTTTGTTATAGGAAATAAAGGCCCAAAATGATCCTTAAAGCGGAGTGCCAAGGTTCAACTAAGGTCGAACCTTTTCTCTATAATAGTTCGCTTGATATTTATTGCTTACTGAATTCTAAATTATTCTTGTGGTGCACTTTGTCTTATGTTGGCGCACCTTATTGGTGTACGAATAAACGAATAAATAAGTAAGTAAATAAATTGATAAATAAACTGCAGTCTGTACTTATTCAGTATTATCCTGATGCCTCGAATAACCGAAATTTGATACATTCATGGTAAAATTTTGTCGGGGACAGAAATAAATTCTGTCACAGGAATAGGCCCCATATGCTGTGCCGTTTTTGAATTGCCGCGCTTTGATTTTTCAGTCCAGCTTTCAGCAACGTGACCATATACATATAAGGATCGCCCACATGTGTTTATGAACAAATGGAACTCACTCAATCTTCGTGGATTTTTGTTAATCCCGTCGCGGATTGCCTCACTTAGTTTTTTGTACTCCCAATGCTCCTATCTCGCAGCTGGCAACCACCATTTCATCCCGAGATGTTCCGCCCTTGAATGGCCTTCCTGCTCTTATATGATCCCTTCTGCCCTTACATAGATGATGGGCCTGCTTACGCCGTAAGGATTTCCTTCGTCATGGATAACCTATTCCAGCCAAACATATTCGTTATTTTGGAGTTCATCAGTAGACAAAAACACTTTTGTGATCTGTGGCTTACTACATTTAATAAATACTAAGTGATCCGTGACGCTGTCCCATGACAGTTTATGGGAGGATTATCGCTGTGGTGTCATTCCCCGCTCTGATATTCAATATTCACTTGTGCACGTCACTATTTTTGAGGAGGTTGCAATTTTTCACGAAAATTTATTTAATTTGTGCACAAAAACATAATTGATTGACATCCATTCGCTTACCCATTAAGTTCCATATTATTCATGTTTTAATCTGTCTCAGGATACACCCTGCTACCATGGTCTTCTTCCTCTAACTATTTTACCACCGCCCTGTAACATTCTATGGCGCTACTAGCGCTACTACTGTAACACATAAGTTGCGTAAACAAGGTCCCGGATCCATAACTGTGATCTAGAACTGTTTACTTTCACAAGAGTGTCCTTCGGAGAAGCTACGGGGGAGGGAGGAAACGGTCGTAAGGGAAAGGTAGGGAACATTCGGAACACGTGGTGGTTACCTATGGATAATTATACGTATGTATGGGGATGAGATTACCAATCGTTCAGAAAATGCACGCGACCATAGGTTTATACGCAGCTTCAATGACCAAGACCGAGGGCCGGATACATGATTGAGATTACTTAGGGTAAACCTGTCGCCCAAGTTAACCATTGGTAAATTTGCGTGTCTTAACACGTTTAATAATATTAATCGCTCCAAAGGGCAAATTTGGAAGCGTTGGCTCATTTACTATACAAATATAACACACACACCTGAGTAATCTCAATAATGCGTCACTGCAAGAATGGGTAATCTTACACCCGTAGGTACGGTTAAGTCAGCTGTGGGTGAACATGCTGATGTGTGTCGGGTAAAGGGCAAATTTGGAAGCGCTGACTCGTTTACCTTGGGTAACCTCAATGACGGATCCGGACCCAGACATTGAAGTCGGCTGTAATTTCTAGCTGATTGTATCCTTTGAAACATACTGGAATTGGCGGAAACTGAAGAGAACCGACGACACCGTGCTGATCCACGAGTTTACAGTCAGCGTCGATGCAAGCGACGAAAGTGCTGACTTGAAGGCATGCAGTAGACGCTCCAGTCCGCAAATTCGTCAGCTCCATCGACGCCCACTGCCTATAGAGGGGCTGTTTTTATTTTCAGCCAGCTTACTGTCACCGTCTATCCAAACAGGAGATGATCTCCATGAACACTATGGAGATCAAGGCTCTCTTGTCTGCTGATAACACCAATAGCCATAACAGCTATCAGTAAAACCACCAACCACAACGAACACATGGTTTTGCGCTAGCTCAGTGGCTTTGTGGCACTCAAAGTCTTGTTTGATTCTGCTGGATTCCAACTATTTTTCAAGTCCAGACTCGTTCTATGCTATGAACTGAGATTGTGATTTTTTGAAGGATATTCTAGGATATCTTGGGATGGACTTATTCGGAAGAGCACCATGATCGACCGTATATGACATTCTCTTCCTGGAATAATGGTTAGTTGCACGCGCACTGATTCCAAAAATCTTGAACCGCTGCGGAAACTCCAAAATTTGGATTTTTGCCAAGATGTCGAGCAGCTCTTGAGCTTCAAGATAGTCCACAGACACTCATTCTCCTTTCCCTATCTTCTGGGCCAGATTAGTTTCTGGGACTTATGACAGTTAAAGAATGGGCAAAATTCGTCCTAGCTTGTCAAAACCTATCTAATTTTGAACGAGAATTAGTAATTTCCTGATTAAATGTGATCCAATTTAAAATTTGAATTGATTGCGATGGTGATTTTTCTTACAAAATGAATCTTGGAAGCCAAACAATTTTTGAATTAAATTAGCAAATCTTGAAAGCTTTTGGACGTACCCCATACGTATGCTAGAATTCGTCATGCTCAGATCGTCTGAGCAGCTTGGCTATTGCGTTGACGCTATGAGCTGAAGCACCTTGTTCCGAACCACTCCTGAGCTGAGAGTGCTCCGTGGCAAGTCTTTTGAAACATTCATTTTAGAGTTTTTGAAGCGCTCTTAGTTCTACTTTTTCCTGGATTGAAGATCAAAATAGTTTCGAAAAAAAATCAAAATAAATACTTAGTTATCATTTTTTTTCCAAATAAGAATTTTATCTCGGTGATTTCCGTGCGGACTTTTTTGGAAGAATGAGTCCTGCTTGTGAACTATCTCGGATTTTCCTGCCAACAACGCTCTCCCATACATTCGGAGCCTGTTAGTGCTTCTTTAGCACTTGCTATACCACAAAAAATTCTCTGTTGATAAAAAGTTTCTCAGCCTCTCTTCTTTGGGCTGCTCCTTTCAGTCATAGCTTTGCGTAGAATCCCAGGCTACCTTCCTCAGGATTAACTTGGAATCAACTACATTCCTTCACAGGTTTTCACAATCTTCTTAAAATAGAACACTTCCATAGCATTAGTGATTTTATTGGATGTCACAAGTTCATCTTATTTTTTTCTAAATAAACTACAAATCAGTAAATTGGCTCCGCCTCGAAGTGTTCAGCCTTTGTTCAGTATGGAGGTCAGAATGCCATGCTGATTTCAAAGCCACTTCAGAGAACTCAAGATTGATATTCTTGAACTAATATCAGGGACAAGGATTGTAGAGGAAATGAGACGGATTTCTACAATGATTACTCCATCTATCATTGCGGAAGTTCAGAAAGGACGAGACGTGAAGCTGCTCGCAATGCTAAAAGCTGCAAATTTGCTCACAATTAGTAAGTCAAGCATATATTTCTCATTCAAGCAGTAATGAGGGCAAGTACGAAGACTTCTTTAATGAGTCAACTTACAAGGAGAGGATACTTGTTCAAAATCATCATCCGTGACGCTACCTTGTGCGGTATAAAACGCTGGTCTCGAATTCGTAGCCGGAATTGCCTTTGCTCTTCTCTGCGATGAGTTACACCTACTTCTTCCTCGACTGACTCAGAAAAAGGTGCTCATAGATGAGCATGAGTCAGGCTGCTTTCTTCAGTTGAGCAGAGAGGCGATTGCATTGGTGAAGAATGTGAGAGGAAGTTTACTGGACAAAAAGGTTAAATTATAGTAATTAGTAGGTAGTGTGGTAGTTAAAACGAAGGAGAGTGCGTCACAATTGTGACGGGAGCTTATCATGGAAACAAAGGATAGTTGTTTCATTATTTCCTTTATGTTTTTTTAAGTGAAGTTCATTGCCATATCTTTGTAACACAATAGTGTTGACGACCCATTGTTAATTTTCACCTTCTCACAAGCCGTCATGGTAATAACACAGCGAAACAGCTATCATGCAAGACTTGGTGCACGTCTTTGCTTCGAATGGAAAGAAGTGGATGTAATTCACTGTAGAAAACAGCATAGAGAGGTTATTCTAACAAACAATTAGAAATCATCGTTGCAGACTACAAATGCATATGTCGTTACGAATGACCACTCTGACCAAGTGTCCTGTCCTCTCCTTGTCGGATCATTCGGCAAAGCAGGAAAATAGCTTGCTGATACGTTGGATATGAGAAGAAAAGCTAGGTATACTGAGTTAACTTGGACAAGGAAATAAAAACTAATAGTGAGACTGAACGGAATAGTGAACCCATAATGGTGAACTCCGCAAGAAACAGTTCTATTCCAATCATGCTATTATGATACAGATATTGAGCAAAGAATAAGGCGACGAGAAGTTCTAATCCTTTTGTATTCTGCATAGCTTGCTCTCTTTCTCCTCTCATAACCCTCATGAAATTGCTACGCGATGTTCCACATCCTTTTCAACGTCTTCTTCTGGTTCGTCGTGGAATTCCTCACAGTAGTATCCTTGGTTTCACGGCACTGAATGCTAGCTTTATCATTCTTACCCTGTCAACTCCACACTGCTCATGTAAAAGTCATCTGATTTGTTTGTTACGGCGGTAAAATCGGTGACTCTGTAGTCAACCGCATGCAGCAATGATGCATAGGCGAGAGCAATCCGTTTCATATACAACTAGACATTCAGAATGTCCCCAGCCAAGCATGACAACTATGATTATTTTATGAATCTATGTCCTCTAGCTGATCTAGGCCTACAACTCAGCAGTATTTTACTCTCCGTTCAAGTCCAATTTCAGAAGAATGGTTTTAATGAAATTATAAACAATGTAGACTTTGATATTATCGGCCCGCTCAAACAAGGATTTGCTGCAGAAGCTGGTTAGATTTTTATAGACGTGATCGTCTATATCACTGCGGAAAGGCGTTTCCACAGACCTTTAGAAGGATGGTTTAACCATAAGTTTTTCTTTAGTTATTAAGACTGTTCTTCTTTCATTTATAGAATCTATAGGTTTATTAACTAAAATTATATTTGTTAGTATTTTTTTTGCATTTTTTTTGTTGTAGAAAAGTAAACTAAGGCATATGATGTCAAGGATGACGACATGGATGCATGGATAGTTTAGCAAACCGTCGAACTATTCGGAAATACAGATGGATATCAATCGTCCCGCTGCGATGTAGAGACTAGTTGAGGAATAGGGAATTAACAAAGTGAAGAATCTTGCAGATGTTGACTCGACTTTTATTCTTGCAACATTTCGGGACTATTGTCCTCTCACCAGGCACCAAACAACGTTCTCGTTGACTTAATCACTCAGTACCAAATAAGACAAAACGTAGAAAGTTTGTACATATATAAACCCACATCAGCCAATGTCACCAAGAGCCGTGGTTAAGCCGATTGTCGCTGAGAATGGATCCAGCATTGTTATTGTTGAATGAGCCAGTGATCATCTACATAAACAGATCAGTTTTTGAGCCTCGGTAATTTCCTCACTATTTGTCGCTAGCGTTCTTCTTTTTATTTCAAATGCTTCTCGTATTTTCCTCTCCATCGGATCTCGTATGTTGCTATGCAAAGCCGCTACTTCTGGATAGTTTGGCGGAGCTCTTGAATGTGTGTTGCAATGCTCGATGTCGTGAAAAAGCGTTATAGAGTACGACGAAATATGCGTAAGGGATCTCCGATGCCCACCAACCCTTTCGAAGTCGGCTGATTTCTCCAACGTATGTCTTCAAGCTTGTGCATTTGATCTCACGAACAGCCCTTTTCAAGTCGCGTATTTGCGTCTTCGTGCTTAAAGGCAGCACCCGTTGAAATTCCCGAGTCCGACTTGGAGCTCCTAGTGGTAGCTTACACTGGCAGCGCATCATAAATGTCAAACGAACGTAAAGAATCATGACTTACCTTTGAAGAAATCCGAGTCGCAATCGTGAACCCAGCCCCATTGCTAATACTTTCGCAGCGACGACGCTCCAGCTAACAAAGACTCGTCACATTCACTTGCGCGTATGAGTGCGCCTGTGTACGAGACTCAAGAATGTCAATGGAGCGCATTTAATACTTCTTCTAGACTTCGCGGCAGTCGAAAAACAGGCACACTTTGATTCCTTCACAGCATAGCTAGTTCTACTGTCTAAGTTTTTTTTTGAGATATGACATCACTATGACAGCACCATGTAGCGAGTGATGCTGCTTCCATCAAATGGACGTTTCGTAGCGGTATCCGCTCTCTCGTGGGGATTATCCTCAGCGTTTTTTTTTTGTGAATTGGTAAATTTCATTAGTAAGATGTAAAGAACCTATGTTTATCCCGGAGTTTTTTCGTTCTCGTTACAAGAACTGACCCATGCAATGTTACCCTTTTAGCTTACAATCTTAGGCAAACATTCTTCAGCGGCGATGAGTTCCACAATGATCGGTTTCCATGACATTCTTTGATTTGATTCTTCTCCTTTCAGCTTTTTGGATCCATGAAGGACCACCAAACCAATGGCTAGACTTCATTATAATCATGCTACCCTCTCAAACTCGTTTAAAAGTTGTCTATTCCATTATACAACCCCATACTCTCTTCCTGCAATTTCTTGCGAGCATTTTCTCTGCAGACGATCTTGTCCATATATGGATGAAAGAACCAAAAGATCAACCAGTTCACGCCACGAATGAATGGCTTACTAATTCTCGTCTGCAGAATGTTGACTGCCCTTCTATAATATGTTAACAACATTTCAATATCCCTGGGGTTTCATCGGACTTGTTAAGCTCCTCTTATGATGAGAACTCTTCTCAGAATCCTTCTACGCTTCATTGGTTCTCACAGCAATAAAGGGCTTCAGGGCTTTGAAGCGGTAACGAGGCATTTCCGCCCTTGTGCTAATTGCTGACATCATTCTGTTCAACGTAGTCGTCATTATGTCAGAAGCATTGCTATGTTTTTAGGTTTGTTGGCTTCCTTAGATACTTAGGAGTTTTTCTCCGCATGAAGAAGTTGGGAAGGTAATGTGGAAGACCTGTATTAGTATACATAGTAGTCGAGCTCAAAACCTTTATGTCTATCAAAATAATTAACCTCTTGGGTTTAGTACCATCGTTCTATCACCCTAAATAATCTAGCTGTAATTGGTAAGGTCAAGGGGCCATAAGCAAAAATTCTGGTGGAAATTTTGGCTGAAGCGAGAAAATGAACCGGATTCACCCTGAACTGAAGCGGGAACTACCGAACTTATCTGGAATTTATTTTATTTCTTATTTTTATGAACAATCTGCGGTTTTTCGAAAAGGGTTGAATTTTTCACAGAAAAGTTTCAGAGATAGTAGCGTTCGCAATTCTTCACCTCTATAAAAGTTGATAATTTTTCACTCATACATAGTTCCAGTTTATACTAGTGCGTCGTTAGGCATCCGTCGGACGTGCACCAATCGCAATGATTCTTGAAAGATTCTCCATGAAGACTGGTGAGCAAAACATGTACATATACGATAAGAAGGCAAGGAAGCAGCGGATTGCGACGAAGCCGCAAATGCGAGCGTCAGAGCTGCGTCAGGACTGCGTCAAGATTGCACATCGTGCTAGTGTTTTCACATAGTCGAAGATCTCACGAGCGTATCCGCCAAGTATAAATTGCCCTGAACCAAAACTTTTGCCTGGATGCATTAACTGACATTGCTCATGGTAAACGTGTTATCGTAGCTAAATTTATCTCTTCTCCGGCACCCATCAACATGCTTATAGATGCATGACGTTGCCTATAAACTGGGCCCGGATCATTGAGATTACTCAGGGTAATCGTGTTGACGCGGGCATTGACAATGGATAAACTTTTGGGGGTGTCAAAATGCACCATGATAGGGGAGATAATCTCCTGATTACCCATCAGTAGCAGCAGGGTATAGATAACGTCCCACATAGGTATGCATGTTGATGGATGCCAGCTAAAGGGTGAATTTCGATCACCATTGCTAGTCTCAGTAATGCATTCTAGCCCAGCTGCTACCCATGGATGAGTATACTCACGGGTATGAGGTCACCTTTCCCTTCGATGATGCATTTTAACCAAAACCGCAGCTATTGCCAAAGGAATGATTTACCTGAGCGCTTTCCCAGACCACGATGGGAAGCGATGGAGCCGGTGTGGGACAATCCGAGCGGACAACTTGGAAATCGATACACATATTTTCCACTACTCTCATCATTTCTATCTCTGGCTCATTTTAAAGGCAGGGGGCCACCTCGTTCTGCCTGTTGAATTTACCATTAATCCTAGACCCTCTCATCATGTTGATCCCTGGGATGTACATTAACAAGCACAGAAGCGACGAAATACCCATTTTTGAAAGGCACGAACTGGGTAGAAATTTGGAGCCCGGAGGTGGATCGCTCCAAGCTGTGCTGGCTGCCTGCCACGACTGCCGCGTCGGTCAACGAGTCTTGGCGTGTCCAATCGATAAGATCAACGGCTTCACATGTCAACTTGGGTTGGCAAACTGTTACAGACGCCGTCCTGGAAGACGGGTTTATAGACCATTCTGAGACAATTTATGTATACCGTTGCACAGTGGGTAATTTCGAACATCTAGCCGATCAAAATTATTTTTCTAGGGAACCGATGGATGAATTCTTTTTCTTTTCAGCATATATAGTCTGTCTGGTCTGCTGCTTCTATGCACCGTACATGGCTCATGGAAACCAAGGATTTAGGGGGAATTTTTAATACTTGTGCTATGGAGCCTAAGAGCACAAAACCATTATTGAAGAATAATTTTCCGCGCAGCAACTGCGTCACATAAATTTGAGTCCCTGTGCATGTTTGCGCACAGATGAGCATGTGAAAGGTGAAAATGGCTTTCAGTTCGAAGATTGCATACATTTCCACGTATTGAGCATGGCATGATCTAACGTACTAGACTGCTCGATATTTTTTTTGAAATTTGCATTTCAGAAAATAGTAATTCTAGGACTGTTGGTCATAGAAATAGCCTACTCGGTCCCCGAATGCTAACTTACATGAAAACCTTCCAATTCTTGAAAATTCCAGTAGGTTTGCTAAGGTTTTGCTTGATAAAAATGGTCGCCTGTAGGGAAGTCCACCTAAGAATGCCTTTGAAGACGATATTATTCCATTTTTGACTGATATTTTCTCCACCAAACTTTCTATTTCCGTTATTTTTGTCTCTAAGTGGTCTCAACTTCCCAATTTCGGTGCTTCTCTACTCAAATTGTGATCTTAAAAGTGACACTCGGCTTTTTCTCACTTATTTTCACGATGTGCGCTACTGAAGAGAGTCTAACAGAGCTTAGTTGTTGCTCAGACACACCTCTTGACTAAGGAAAGTCTTGCGTTCCATTATCCGCAATGATATTCTGAAAACAAAACCTCTTGTGGAATTGCAAGCCCATTTCCTTCAAACATATCGAAGAGATCTGCCCTAGAGAAAAGCGGTTTTGGCCCACATAGAAGTGTTTTCTGTACAGGGTCGCAGTTGGTCGCAAAAATAGCACACATACTCGCATACAGGAAGATTACTGCTAGCCAATACGCATATTTTCTTTGTGGAATCTTGTGGAACTTTTTTTGGATTTACACGAAAACACATGTAGGTCATGTGCTTAGTCGCTTATTTCTCAGACATGTTTGGATCTCTTCCCCATGCCTGAGAAATGTGCTTACTAGGAAATATGAAAACCTATTCCAAGATCTGTTAAAAGAATCCTAAACAGCAAATTCAGGCAACAACATAGACGACAAGGACAACACATGAAGGACTCATCTGTTTTACGTAGGCAGTGTTGTATAGAAATGGTATCTTTAAGTTATCTATTCATGCCCCGCCAGGTGATCGATCGCCAAAAAACCACTTGCTTCGTATGCGCGGACTATCGGCGAATATTTTGGTGCGGTAAACGCGACGTGATATAGTAGGTCGAAAAATACATTTTGAGCGGCTAGATTTGGGAAATTGCACACTGTGCGTTGGAACTACCGCGCCGAGTAGATGCAGAATCTGCTATTAGCCGAACTATGAAAATGAGTCGGACCCTGCCTTTAAGTTAGCGAAACGCGGGGATTCCTAAAATTTGTTGTTAGAAAAATACACCCCTTGATCGCCTCAGTTCGATGACCTCAGTTCGATGTATAGACTGTTCTGGAGAGTGATTTCATTAAAGTTCCATTGCTTTCGCCAATTTTGAAATTTTATTGCCGTTTTATTAGATTTTCTCTATATTAGGTTTCTGTCACAGCTATCCTTCCTTTCCAGGAATTCAAATGAGGTTCAATTTCACTCCACTGAATAGTCAGGGACAAAAACATTTCAAAATGTAGTTACCACCAAAGTAGGCGTGTTTTCCTACAGTACTCATTTCGGAAAAGCAAAACAATGTCTGGACTGATACAGTAGACACCTCAGAAGCCGTTGCCCAACTCTTCTCAATCGGCCTACGCAACCTACTAGCCTCAAAATGAGAAGAAAAAGTGTGGCGAAACGTCCATATAAATGCACCAGTGGAAATCGCCTTCGTTCTAAATGGAAGAGGAACTCTTCTCAGATGAGCTCGCTACGGTGCGTGGATTACTTTTTGCCGAGGAGCAAACTGCAGATGGATGCTCTAATCATTTATTCATAGACGTTCAGCTGGGAGGTGCTTTCGAGAAATCACTGAAGCCATTACGGTTTTAGGGCATGGCTTTGCGGAGAGTTCGTTCCTGACAGCTGCGATTTGAATCAGGTAACTTGAAAGCACATCATGTCGTCGGAAGACAAGTGCACAGCACGTCACCTGGATTTCGGTGTGTTCGCTGTTTTTTGCTACTCGCCACTTCGCTCCGAATCAGCGTTGTTTTGCGTTTTTCAAGTGGAGCGCCCACATTGCTAAGGTGCTCATTCGGCTTGATGTGCTTTCAGCGCAAAAAACACTCTGTGAACGTCTCCTACAGTCTCGTGCCATTTATGGACTTTTTGGTTCTTCTCTGGATTTTCTTTAGGACTAGTAGCCGGATCCAGAGTTGTTCCCGGAAAGGCCACCGCCTCATCTAGAGTGAATGAGTTTTCAAGCAATATATGGTATATTAATCAATCACTTCATGATCATGATCTAGAGTCAGATAGCTTTCTTCTCCTCGTAGATACGTTACAAAAACTCTATCTTGCCATCTTCACCACCACTTATCATCGAGGACTGAGAAGAGTTGGAAGGATAGAGTAATCCATCTTCTGGCAGGGAAATTCGCCGATTTTTCAGGAAAATCACATCTTTCTCGGGGACTATCATCAATGCCGGCAGCAGCACTAGCGTTTCGTGGGCGAAATCAAAACGGGCAGAATCTTGCCGAGCCCCTTCTGAACTCTCTTTCCCTCACAATGAATAACAAAATATTTCCAAATTTTCCAGAATTCCTAAAAAAAATCACTCGGATCTGCTTATTTTTATTTCCTTGTTCCTATGGCTACTCTAGAATATTTACTTTGAAATATTTAGACTAAGTATCATCGTTCTTTGTTGTTAGTTTCATTTTAGAGATTCTGCCGTCTGGGTTCCCGAAGAGGCAGAGGCGCAGTTTCTCAGGGGACGCATGCATCATTGAGATTACCCAGGGTAAACGTATCAACACCGCACGAATTTACGGACATTGCTTCATCTCGGCCCAGGTTTTCATGACATTGCTCCCACCCAATTCTCTAACTCAACTTCTGCACCCGTCACCAATAGGGACTAGTTCATAGGAACTATTTTATGGTTCACATATTTCACTTTGTATAGGGTAATTTACACTAGCTGCGTGCGTCAGTCGCGCATCAGTCGCACGCATCCATTTGCAAGGGATTTTTCATGAAGACCGGTCAACACGGCATGTACATCCTCAATGAAAAGAACGCGCGGCCGTCGCGAGGCCGTAAACGCGTGCGTCTGAGCTGCGACTGCGATGCGACTCCTATGCGACTGAGCCCTATTCTTCATCATATAGACGCACGCGCGTCAGTCGCACGCATGCAGTATAAATTGCCCTTATCCTTTTTAATGATAGTTTTTTATTTCAAAATCTAGAAGCTTCCGTTGTAGATGTTCTGTGCACGGAACCTTTCCTAGAATTACTCCAGAGTACCATCTTTCCCTCGCGAGTTAATACATTTAATCTGAAAGAAGCTGCCCGAGCTCTGCGATTGGTTGATTGGATGAGTTGGCCAATCACAGTCCGCAGCGCTACCACGACTCCCAGGTCCACCACTTCACAGCCTCTGTTCAGGCTCATCCTTGCACCTCTAAGGTAATCTAGTCGTTGTAGTTGTATCTTGTACGAGGCTTAACCCGCTCGCATGGTCTCCCTGCTGGAACCCGCCTAGAACCCGCACAACAATTGGCCAAAAGTGCTAAGGAATGTAAAAATAATCCTTGGTTATAGGTGGAACACCACTGACGCTATTGTTCATTGTTCTTTGTTTACATATATGCTGTAATAGTATATTATAGCATGTATTAAATCACGTAATATTTACTAGAAAGGTGCTCTAGTTTACCAGTAACCTCATTGCATGATGTTAGTCTATTACCACGTAATATAATTGACTTACCACGGCTTCAATGGGACAGAAATAATCCCGTCTAACTACTTTGGCCTCGGCTATGACGTTTAGCCGCGATTACGTAATATTCCACTAGAATATTCATTTCTCGCTGAGGTGAAAGTCTACCGATTGGCGGCTGCTCTAAACACAATTGCGCTCTACCTAAACGGATATCCACGCGCTTTTCAAAAGGAAATTTGGTGCCATTGCACAATTTGGCGTGGAGGCGAAATTGGATCTGTTTTTTCGCCACAAAAGCGACTAATTCGGCTGTGTTTGGCTTCGTTAGGGGTTGGCGGTTTTCCGTAGTTAGCTACGGACATCCCCACGAATATTCCGATGCTGTTCCTGAGAATGCTAGCATCTGGAAGTATCTGCAACAGCCCATGATCATCAAGAATGCATATTTTCTATTACTCAGAATTTTCCAATAATCCAGAGCGTTTTAGCGCGGTCAAAATTTCCAGACAAATTTAGGAGAGGTGATTATCGCTGGACCACTGTAAGTTCGGCTCATGCTGGAAATAACCGCTACCTGTGGAACCTGCAGTGGATTTTTTTCTCCTTTTTTCATTCTCTACAACATGTATCTGCTTCGAGTAGATACTACTACACCCAGAACCGAATAAGGCATTAGAGAGGTATCGAATTATTTGAAGATCAAAAATTCGATTTCCGATAAGTCTATGGTTTGAATGTTTGAAAAAGTGGAAATAATTAAATCCTTCAGGAATGATAAGGAGGTGAGCATGAACACAACGAATTGAAAGGGGCCGCCAGCTGCAAGGCCTGCTTTCTGAAGCAAGGGCCAGCATGAAAAAAATCATTTTGTTTTATTCTTAGGACTCAACAAGGCGTTACATGACTGTTGATTCAATCGGAATTCGAAAATTCAGTTTCGAATAAGTCTATAGTTTGGACATTTGAAAACGCGACAGCAATCCAAGGCTTCAGGAGTGATAGGGAGGCATATACTTAGGTCTACCTCTTTTTTGAAAATTTGAATTATTTGGAGCTAGTCCTGCAACAATGGTTAAATGATTAAATGAGTTGCGTTATTCTATTTTAATTCGATCTCGGGTAATGAACAGGGCATGGTTCACTCTCAGGGAGAATTGGGCGGTAACTTCTCACCCTTCCGTGTCTACTCGTCCTCGCTCAAATTCAGATTTATATTCTTGAATGTGGTGAAATTGCTCGCGTATAGATACGAGTCCGTGATGGACAGGTAGAGGGTTTGTTTGAACCATTTGCACAAACCTGACACGCCCCTTTTGCAGAGTAAGCAAACCACCTTTGATATTCTGAGCATCCTAATTTCACGTACTTTGTTATGCAACCAGTCACGGTAGACATGTTTGCTGCTCTTCGGCCCCAAGACTCTCCGCCACCTTCCATCTATCCATTCGTCTCAATAGTCGCATTTCTGATTTTTCTTCTGCGCTATTGTTTTCTAGTAATTTGCTTCACCTGATTGGGTTTTGTTCCTTTCGAGTTGGTGAACCGTTATGAATAGAAAAGTTGGTCAGTTATCCTGTTAATTCATTAGCCGGCAGGAGGGGAGGGGAGGGAAGGGGGGGGAGCCATACGGTTAGCTCCGGCAAAATGCGATCTTTCTGCCAGAACCTTCAATGTTTTTTTTGTTTTCCTCTTTCTAGTGCATCTCTGAGTCTATCCGAATAAATAAGTAAACAAGCAATCTAACAAGGAACTACGTAAGACTATGTAAGTAAATAAATGAATATAAATCATGCACATGGAACTAGGTAAGAACTAGGTGAGTGAGCCAACAAGTTGCAAATTTAACTGACTAATAATAACAAATCGGCGCTCACCAAATGAAATACTACTCTCCTTCGAGGTAGTTGCAGTTTCTGAGAGATTTCCCACGTTGAAAAAGTGCAGCCAGATCTAGGAATCCTTATTGAGTGAGTCACATCAAGGATTCCCGCTTCCTCCCACAGATTATTCGAAAATTTAAAGGAGTGGATGTGAAGTACAGCTGAGTGCACATTCCTAAAATGCAAAGGTTTCATTGCATTTTAGGAATGTGTACTCAGCTGTACTTCACATCCTTCTAAAAGCGATTATCCCAGTTTATAGTTGTCTTCTGAGGAGCTTTCTTGTATCCGTGATTGCTGTGATTATTTTGTTCGAGATTATTGTGATTATCCAAATATTATCGCTTTTGATGTGTGATTGTTGCTTGGACCCAAGTTGCAGCAGCAATTTATTCCTTGACAAGCTGCTTATTTGAAATTAATCAATAAAATATAACTAAAAATATTACTCCCATAAAATTGTTACAACATTACATTAGCGACAGTATCTTGGTAACAAGTTGAAGCTACATAAAATCATGAAATTGCTATAAATTATGATTAAAATAAGAGGACTACACAGAGAAAACGTCAATTCCAAGCTGTTTAGAAGAAAAAATGGAAACGATTTTCTTTCTGCGTCTAGACTAAACAGAAACCGAGTTGATTAACGCAACATGATTCTAAATCTTTGGCACAGCAATGTTCTGCACTGCAATCCGAAACATAGCCTTTTTCCCAGGAATAAAGTAAACACAGACTTTTCCTTCCTGCTCATTGCTCTGCACTTGCTGCTCTTTTTCTTTTCTTCGTTTCCCAAAGATTTTCTCTCAAAGTACTAGCGAATGTACATGTGCATCGGGGAGGTTGGAATCTAGTGAATGCGCATCCTTGCAGTAGATTTCATATGAAATATGAGAGAGCCAGTGATTTTTATTCATTCATTTGCATACTGCTCTTTTAAGGATGCAACACCTTCAGTGTAGCATGAAGAATACTGGATTAGATGGAGTAAGGAGTCCAATACAGATAATGAATAAGGGGAGGTCAGGCGTATTATGTAGATACTGATATGAATATCAACCCATTTTCTCCTACTTCGAGAAATAACATGAAATTCACAATAGAAAAAAGAAATAGAAGGGAAATAAGTAAGAAAAAACACCCTCTTCATAAAGTTTTAGGTCTTTTCCGTGTCGATGGGCACCCATATACGGAACTAATGCTTTCCATCCCCTAATCCTAAAAGGAAAGCACTCCAGGATTTTCGGTGAAGGAATGGGTTGCACTAAGTTCCTAACAAAGTGAATATGCCTCTCTCTTCTTAGTGGATGGAGCAAAGTGAGTGTTCTGACGTCATCGTGGAAGATTGACTAAACTGCCATATAGTGGGTGTAATTGGTGACTGAACCGATATATAGTAGGTGTAATTGGCTTCCACAATGCATTTCTAGAAAAGCTGGATTTCAAAGAGGTGTGTCCTAGATTTAGTGTTCCTTCTTCCCATTATGGTGCCGCGACGACCATGTTGCAGCTAGGCTCCGCCCACTAAGGCCGAATGCTTTGGCTGCTTTTCAGGCGTTTTCATCGCATTTCTTCCACTTTTAGCCACTGCCTATAGGTCTGCCCGGATAACATATGGTATCCAAGAAGATGACTTTACTGTTAACTTGCTCATTATGCCTGAATTACTTTTCATAGGTTACTACGGGGTGGTGCCAGTTACTTGACTAAGTTCTTTTCAACAATAACTATCCCAAAGCCACAATAAAAAATAGCCTAGAATCACTAGAATTCTGAAAAAAAAAACCACTAATCCTGATGATTTGCAGAAATTTTCCAACTTTCTTTTCATATCGAGTGACGGAATTGATGAAAGTTTTTGGAAACTATGACTGACCCTTAGCAGTCTGTGACCGGTTCCAGGAGTAGGATGGGTGAGACACAAGTAATCCTATAGTTTCAGAGAGAAACACAATAAAACACAGAACACTAGCAACGCAACATGCTAGGAATATGAAGAAGATGACAAACTTACAATGACAACAGCGTCTTTACATACGCGCAAATAGCGCCGGCTGCGGTTAGATCAATATTGGAGATCAAAACAATTAGTGAATACCAGATCAACAGAATATCTTCAGTATCGATTCATTGGTTACAAGGGTTATTATTAGAAAAGAACTCAGTCATTCTCGTTACTATCTAATTTTCCCTAAATCTTATTAATCCTCACTGTTAAAACCTTTTTTTATTCTTACATAACAAAAGACTCTCACCCACCCATCGTTTTAAAATGAACGTATTCTCCAGGAAAAACTGGTGGTATTTCCTTCGAGTGACTCATCTGAGTTAGCGATGACAAGTACAGGAAGAAGGGCCATTAGTTTCGTGCCTACTCGGAAAACTCGTCCGCTCTCTATGAAGGGGAACGTTTAAACCTTCTCAAGAACTTCCACTATTTCCGCATAGATGACATCAGCCCGTTTTTGGATGACTTTCCAGATAAGGAAGTTGTCCACTGGTATCCACACCCTTCATCACATATTATATTTCCGGCTATGACTCATTTCCATGCACGCCATTGCTCACGTGAGGTCATCTACATATTCCTTAGCCAGGAATGAATATGTAAAAGATTCCATTTTGGTCTCTTTGACCTCAGGGGGTCTCTATCCCTTCCATTTTTCCACTGTTCCACGAATTCCTGAGCAGTATAGGCTGTTCTGTAGGTAAGACAATTCGTATTATTCCCTGCTGAGGAATTCCTGCAATTTTAATGTTCACACATTTATTTTCTGAAATTTTCCTCCATTGTCATATTAATGCATTTTCTGATTAAGCGTGAGCCTAGGCCAATGAGAAATGGGTGCTTTCACATTTTTGGCTCTCCTGCGACATCAGTCTTGCCCCCTGCAGACAGATATCCTAGATAAAATAGGATAACTGAAGTCTATTTCTCTGGTTGAATGAATCCTATATTGGGGCTTCAGTGGAGAATTCTGCAAAATTTCCGCTGAGCAGTGCATTGTGCGACGTTTTACCATCTCTCTGATACATACAATACGGTGGATTTCTTCTAGATTTTTCAATTCTACATGATTTTTTTTAAATTTTCAGAACGACCTACGGGACTTTTCAATCATCATTGATAGTCTAGACCAAGATGCACCACTGGGATTACCCTGGGTAAACGAGTTGGCTGCCATGCTAATGATGGGTAAATCTGTGTGGTGTTACCACGTTTACCCTGGGTAATCTCAGCGATACAGGAGGGCGCCAAATGATTTCGGCGCGTTCCTGTTTAATTCTGAGCAAATTCAATCCAGTTTCCTGCCGAATTCCTGAAAATTCCACCTGAAATTTTTAAAAATTTCACCTGAAATTTTAGCTGAGACAATCGCGACCCATCAGACTTATTAGTTCTTCTGAGATCCCTAAGGCTCTAACCCTTGAATCCACCCAAGACCCAATTTCTGGGTTATCCACACTCTTTCAGTGCATCCTCCACTGTTTACTCTGCACCGGGCCAATTTCTCATTCATAGTCTGCAGTCGCCATACTCCATTCCAGCACCTCTTATGTAGCTGTTCCTGGAACGTTCGGCTAAACAGCTGGTTAACTTATTCCGTTGACAACAGACGAGGTTGTACGGTAATCCGTTTTATTGGAGTCTCGTTGTGTTGTGCGATGGCGGTGTACTTTCCGGTGCCAGACTAGGTTATCCAGAAAAAGGTAGCTGCTCGAATCCAAATCCAATTCTGTCTTCCATTTATAGTGCTCCACCTAGTTGTCAGTTGTTCCTAGGATCTGGCTCTGGAAGGTCTTCCACGAGGTTTCTGGATCTTTCTATGGCTGGTGATCTACGAAATTCCTGGAGAGATATTTGTTGACTTGTAATCCCAACTACTACTGCTAGTACTGTTACTATATTTAAAATGCCAGCAAAAAAAGGTAAAAAAAAACGTAAACAGTGGTCAACGAACGTAATGCTCTGTACCTATCCATGTGGAAAAAGTAATCCAGAAACTCCAAGAACCCAGTGATCGTTTTTTTTGTTTTACCTGTGAATTTTTTTCCAAAAAATCTCACTGGGAACGCCCATGCAATGCAAATTCCGGCGGAATTGTTGAATTCCAGTGGAGCGATAGTAGAATTTTACTTGAATCCGCACCTTTCTGACAACTCCCTTGTATTTTCCAGTCAATTTCTTGTATTTCCCTGTTACCTTCCGGAGGAAATTTCCGAGAAAACAAGGAATTGTGCTCAAAAATTCAAAAATTCACTGCATTTGCTTGACTTTTCCAATTCAGTTGATGCTTACAACAACCACATACGTCCTTACCTCCTCTACAGATTGTGCTCATTGGTTGGGCAGGTAAGCTAGATAGACTTGTTCCATAAAATCAACTCTTCTCCTCCTTGTGCAAAGAGAGTTACTAGTTAAATTCGGTAATTACACCTTTCTCAAGTGCTCCGCCTGAAAACCAGTAATTAGTCTGTCAGTTTGCTGTAATCGTCGTTTTCAAACTTGCTTGCATTTCAGTAAATTTTAGGAAGTTTCGTTCGCTGAGCTTCAGAAAACAGTAGGCCACACTTAGCATTTTCGGCAACACGTCCGTTTTACTCGAAAAAAATGTGCTAATTAGCGAAAAAAATGCCTTCATATACCTTACTGAGTCCAAGTAATTCTCGTTATTTTAGCAATGGTAGTCTTCTTAGTTTTTGAGCATCAGGAGCCCACCGAGGGCAATCAAAACCGCCTTAACGATTTGTGGTTAAACTCACTCTTCTAAAGCAACCGTATTCCGAATATAAAAACCATCTATTTTTTTTACAACGGCCATGCATGGCCAACTCAGTAAAATTCTAAATGCGACTGAAGGGCTCTATATCTGTTCTGGATGTCTATCTCCCCCCTCCCCCAACCTGCCCCCTCACCCACCCATCACGGAAGACACTTTTGTCATAGTAAACAGTTTTATATCTAGGATAGTGAGGCACTCAACTGAGGAATACACGGAAAGGGCTGCACAACTCCTCTCACTACTGAACCAGTCAACAACTCGTTAAATATTAGGTTCGTGCAAAAGTTTTGTTGGTTTTTCAAAAACCTATAGTTTTCATTAGATGTCGTCCAGCAACCAGATGTGCTGATGGACTTGTAGAGCGAATCCTGTTCTTTCTTTCTACAGGTTCAATGGGTGTCCATATCAGTTAGCAGGCAAGGAATATGCGTTAATTCACAAACATCGCATTTTTAGTTTTCCGTAATTTCGCGTAAAGTTGGGAAAAAATAAACTCAGTGAGAAACAAAAAAAAAAACGACAAAACTTTCACATCAACCTAACAGTTGGCGTGGGGTTACAATCTACTTTTTTTCCTTATGAAGCACCTTCACACCAGATTCCTGATTTTTTTCTGGAAGCTCAACTATGGGCACTTTAAGGACACTGGCCTTACTCCACCTAGCAGAAGCTATATACATAGCACTTTTCGTTTTTCTTCTTTTTCTTCATCCGGTATAATCAAACTATTCCTGAATTTCACCTTGTGGATTAAGATTTCCCGAACGTACATTCAAAAAAAAACTATCTCTATCTTATCTTTACTTTACAACCAAGTGGACGTTGAACCAGATGTTAAGGACTTCCTTCTATATGGGCAAGTGCGCCCAAAGATCAGTAGCAGTGGTGTTTTACCCAAGAAAAAAGTCCTCTAGTAAACTACTGGTGATTTCTTCTTCAGAAATAGAAAAAGAAAAGTCCGCGCAGCTGCGAATTCTATCTAGAAAGCGTTCACTCAGAATAAAACATTCTTATTTTTTTTCGTGCCTCTCCGTGGAATTCTTTATATGCACGCGGGAATTTTGACTTATTCATTGCTGTGATCTGTTTGATGAATGCCATTCATTAGCCTGCATTTTGCCCAAGTGGTCATGAAAACGAATATAATGTAATGCTGAAAAATCCTCATAATGTCATGAACTAATTTATACGAGCGATTCCTGTGTCTCCGGCGTCACCTTAGAAATTTTTTGTTCGGAATTTTCCTCCAATGATGTCATTACCCTTAGAAAAATCGCGCAGAATTGCGTCATTAGCGAAAATTTGGACACTATCGCGGCGACCTAAGGTTATTTATCCCTCTCTTGAGGGTTTGTTTATAAGAGTTCACAAGAGTTTGTAGTCGAGTGGTCCTACTTCCATTCACCTTGTTCTTGAACACGAATATTTCCTCGGTTGTTTTTTTTTGTTTTCTCGATTATTTCTTCCCTGGATATAAATAGCACGGACGCAGTGGGCGGAGTTTTGATATTCTCCACCTATGTAAGGCTGCATATTCCCAAGTTCAAGCCTGTCTACATGACTCATGAACCGAATTCATGTCATTCGTGTAATTTAAAGGCAGAAATCGGGAAATTGAGGAGTTTTTGCTTCATTTCCCGTCTTCTGCTTTCAAAATGAATTCTTCCTCCATTTCCTATTTTCGGAAACCCAATGACCTTCTTTACAAGAACTTTTTAAATTTGTTAAACTCTGAACTCCACCACAAACCATTCCTCAAAATAGTATTATCTACTCCCAAATGGTTCGGAGAAACTGGAGTATCATTTCAGACTTTCCGTTTGTTTGCGTTTTTATATGTGGTCATGGCATCCTGTTTGATTCTTTCTTGTTTTGAGTATTTTTGATATTTTTGCCACCTTTTCATGGTCAGTGCTAGCTAGTTGATGCAGCATTTTTAGTGTATAAAAAAAGATGAGAAAAAAAGAAAAGACAAGTATGTACTATGAAGTTTATTATATATGCATCGTATATTACGCTATGCCAGATATACACAGATTTTACTTGAAAAGAAATAGGATTCCAAGATGAGGTATCAGAATTTTAGGCCAGATTCAGCATTGACAGTACCTAGGGTAAACGTGTTTACGCAAATGTTAGCGATGGGTAAATTTGTGGAGTGTTGGCACCTTTCCCCTATCTCTATGAATCTCTATGATGCGCGTCATCTCCGGATGCATCATCGGGAAGGTGGATAAACTCATACCCAGGGGAACGATCACCGGTGGTTAGCAGGCGGGTATAAAAGTCACGTACGAGTATACTTGTAGAAGGGTGCCCGATAAGGGTAAATTGGGATGAGTTAGCACGTTTACCATTGGTATTCTTAGTGATGCATCCTGGCCCTGAATGCGCAGGGCTGAAGGACATGAGATCCAGCGAGGGAATCAAAAGAAAAAACTCAAAAAATACCACAGCAGATTCCTAAATTATCCCTCATCACAACTGGTACTAATAAATTTTTAATATTCAGAGGAACTAGTAGTAGCAAACTCTAATGGGTGATTTGCGCGATAACTGACCATGAATGCGGGACATGCTCCACGTAGTACATGTGTCTGAAATTTCAATAGGCTATTTGTCCTACTTCCGTGGAATTGCTACAGAACGTAACTTCCGTGTTTGTAGTTCATTATGAATGACATCAAATTCACTTTTCAGGTGTCTAAACGACGTCACATTGGTTGTAAAGGCCAGATGCGTACTTCTGTGAAAGCAGCAGCAGATATAGACAACAAACGACGGCTGCATTTGCGAATACGAGATTAATAGCTCCTTTTAAATGTTTATTAGATACACCCACGGTGCCCTATATGTAGGTAACAGTGGGGAATTAAGCAGCGTAGTTAGATGAAGGTGGAAACAAACAAGAGGGCGATGGTAAGGAATAATAACGACGTAAGCAGCTAGAAACAGGGAATCTAATTCAATAATTAAAGGCAGCACCCACGGAAAATTTTGTGTCTGAGATTTTGATCGTTTGGAACCTAAACAATTGTCCCAACAATTGTACAAAAGAATAGCATGGGAAACTCAGCTGTTTCTAAGATATAACGAGTTGAATGTCCAAGATCCTGGATCAGCAGGATCAGCGTGGGGTCTTTCGATCGAGTTGTGGCGGCCAGCGAGTTGTGACTGTTGCTACCAGCAGATCAAGTGGACATCCATTTCTTTTCTTGTGATTATAAAGCTCTTTTTCACTCTTTAGCTCCCCCTTTTTGCAGTACTTACCATAGCAAAATTTCCTACTTATTATTTTACTACAGATCTAATTGTTTAGTTGTTTGGTTAGCTGGTGTAGCCTGATTTTCGTCACTTATTTCAATGTCGAGTTCTTTCATCGTATCGGGATCATATAGAATTCGTCAGTGTTTGTGCGACATCTTGACTGGTCATGCAATCTTTTTCAAAATTTGTTCTCCTTCACCGCCCGCAGAAACACTGCAAAACAGTGCAAAAGACCGACAAGACAGCTGACAAGGAAAGCAGCGATATCGACTTTTTGGATCGGTTCACACCGAACAGGTCGCGCAACTCGTCCCAAGTGCTCGAAAGCGATGAGACAAGAGGCTACAGAAAACGGGGATTTTAAGGTTCGACTGTTTTCGGCATTGTAGCAGTGTTCAGCTCACGCGGTTACCCTGAATTGTGCCGAAATCTCAAGGTCAAAATTTTCCGTGGGTGCTGCCTTTAAGTGATTTAGTTGAAGTCAAAAGAATATTCTTTTCTGACAACCAGTACATATTTCGATAAATCTAACTGTAGACATTATGTTTAATTCTAAAGTTGTACTGAGCTTTTGTATTTCACTGTCTCTTCAATTTTCCTTTCATGCATGAACCTTATACGAGAATTAAACGTAAAAGTAGTTTTCCTCCCGTACTCATCGGCAAGGCGAAGGAAACCTGCTGAGTTGCAAGGCAAGTAATCTTTCATATGTGCTCATATAATATGTACACATATTTTTGAAATATACCTACTAAATGTCTAGGCCTAAAAATTACATCTAGTGGGTGATTGATGTAAACGTCCAGCACATGTATGTAAATTGTACTAGAAAATAAGAAATACAAAGCGGAATACAATCAAGCAGAAGATGTCTATTTTTCTTGGATTACTGAGACTCTTTTTGATGTCTTACTTGTTAGCTCTCAGCAAATGTAATGAGACCTTAACACTCAGAACGATTGCAACGTTATTTGGTACAGGGACAAACAATGCAATTAGTAACAACACCGATGCAAGGCGTTGATGATGGCTAATACAGTTCTGTAGACCTATACAAAGGAGTCTTTCTGAGAACGCAAAGGAAGAGCGTGGGATAGAGAAGGACCTTACCCCTTTTCTCGCAGCAATAGAGTGAGGGTACTAAACTAGAGCGCCATAGAAAGGAAAGGGACCTAATCACTTGATCAGCTGCAATATTTCCTTCAGTTCATCCCTGTTATTTATCATTGGCTCCATGCCTTCTAATATCTCCAGTTGTCATTATTTTTCTCTGCAAAGTTTCAGTTAGACAAAAATGCAACACTCGTTCTGCGAACACTGGTGGGTGCTGGGTCGCGCGTCTGAGAATCCAGTGTAGTGGAAAACTTTTCTGTTGAAGGAAGAAACTATTCTGTAGGAAGCTGGGCCCGTAGTGACCCCCCCCCCCTCCGCCTATACTTCAGCTGGGCTCAACTGAAAGGTCAACGTGGAGTTCAGCCAGGCCAGCTGAATGTTCGCTGATATCATACATACCAAGAGACAAAGCTGAACTTCGAATTGATCGTGATATCATGAGAGTTGACTTGGAAAACCAATTCCGTGTTGAACAGGTGGTGAACTTTGAGTTGAGTGGTCAGAAAGTTGAAGAAATAGCGTTGCCAGCATAGGAGAGGCCAATAAGCACCTCTCGACTTACTTACGCTCAACTCTGAGTTGACATGCATAGTGACCAATCAACGTGAAGTGCTCTGTTTAAATGGTTCAATCCTCTCGGCCTGACATAGTAGCGGCTCGCGTTGGTATGTAAACGAAGGGGGAATGTAGGTTCCGTCCAGAAACAATGGAGAGGAACCGAACGCTGCGGGGATGTGGAGTCAGCAAGATTCTCGTCATAGAATTGGATTCCTCGCTTGACGAGTGGATTTCTGGGAAGACTTACCTCTATGGGTAGCCGACACACCCTTTCTACGGCAGCGCCCAGAAATGGGAAAAGAAGAAATATCACAGAGTTCTAAAATTCACGTTTTTGAAGAAAAATTAATATTCGCTTCGAGTTGGCTCCGTTTCGGAAGACTCGTCCAGCCGCTCAACTCGGAGGTGAGTGATCAGGTAGAAGACTACTACGGGCCCTGGTTGCAAAGCACTCTTCAACTTCCTGCGCAGTGGCCTCATTATCTCACCGCTATGCAATACTTCTCGACACATCCACCGCATAAGATCATGTATACAGTGCCTCGAAGCTCGCATATTTTCTCCGTAGAACAAATAGGCAAATCATTCCATGACATGTGCTTTCGTACATGTGAGGGTATGGAGGTGAGAAGGTGTTTCAAGGTCGGGGATGAACGGAACACAGGTCTGATCCATAACCGGATATCTGATGTTCACTGCTTGGTTAGCTTTTCGTGCCGAACTGACCCCCACATAAGAAAGAGAAAGCGTTATTGCATCCACACTTGAATGCGGGACCAACGTTCCTGAAGGTTTCTCAAAGTAGCTATTCTCTTCAATTATGCGTGCGACATTGTTTTTAGCCGATGTATTCGTTGTAGTGCATAACTTTTCTTCTGCTCTGAGAAATTTCCGCAATACTGTTGTCTTGATAGAAATTGGTTCCGAGCGTGCATTAAAATATTGCGAAAGGCCGGTTTCTTATAATACATTAATTTAGTGTGACCATCTGCTACTCTGATAGTGGTATTCAGAAGTGGTAGGAACCCATCCTGTTCATGCTTTTCTAGTGTGTGATATGTGCCCTTTAATTTTAGTTCTCGACGAATTCGTCCGGGAGAATTTCTTCGAAGACCAGAGAGGTACCAAAATTGCTTCCGGAACGCTCGTCATCAATAGAAGGTCTCATTTGAACTGCACTTTAACAAGAAATCACCTGCTTCATTGCCACAGATTCACGGATTATAATCGCTTTGATTTTCTTCGGAAAGATTGGTTTTATTACGCCACTATTATTAGGTTGGTGCAGAAATGCAGTTGAAGCAAGTTATGGGTTTGGAAATAAAGGCATGAAAATCAGAATTATTTCTGCACCAATCTAATAATTGTTCATAGTAATACATTTGACAATATTCCAACGATAATAGTCAAGGCCCATCATAGAATGGTGTGCTTTCAAACAACGCATAAATCAAATAACAATTATAACTTAGGCAATGTTTAGTTTACGTTTCCTCCGTGCAGCAAATAAAAGCTAACAACAGATCATGGATAAAAACACAATTAATTTATGAAACTGTGCGAAGAGCCATCACGACATAAAAGGAGTGTACGGAGGAGATGTGACGTAAACGGTGGGTACAGCCCCTGCAATACCCTTAAAGGCCGCACCCACGCAAATTTTTGACCTCGAGATTTTGGTACAATTTGGAGAAATTGGGTGCGCTTAACACTGTTAAAATGCTAAAAACGTCCGAAACCTTCCTGTTTTCTCGAACCGCTTAGCTCACCGTTTTCAAGCAAGTTGGGCCGAGTTGCGCGCTCTGATTGATGTGGACCGATCCAAAAAAGTCGATACCGCTGCATTTCTTGTCAGCTGTTTTGCAGGCGAAAGAGGATTTTGGCCATTTTTGCAGCGTTTTTGGAGTTTATGGAAAAAACCAAACTTCGAAAAGGATCATCTGACCAGCTAAGGTATACATAGCAGTAATATAGTCGAGTTGTGAAACGATTCCAGAACCATGCAAAAATTCGAAAATGAGACATTGGTGGAATCGGCCACATAAGTAACTCAAGAAGAGGGTTCCTTGCAAAACAACAAATAGAAAAATTTGTTCTGCTATAAAGTGCAAAAAAGGGAAGCAAAGGACTAACATAGCTAACATGACCAATATAGCTTTTAAATAGCATGAAAAGAAATGGTTGCCTACCAAGTCAGCTGGCAGCGACACTCCGCTGCCGCCACAACTCGATCGAACGACCCCACCCTGATCCTGCTGATCCAGGTTCTTGAACATTCGACTAATTATATTGTAGAAACGGTTGAGTATTCCGTGCTACTTTCTTCGTCGAATTGTTAGGACTATTGCTAAGGTTCGAAAACGATCATAACCTCAGACAAAAAAAATTCCGTGGGTGCTGCCTTTGAGTGGGAAAACATGTGACTGGCTACCAGTATACGTTTTTTAAATTTGGCCTGCCGCACCGCACCACCGTCGCGGCAGGCCAGCTGAGCGCTATGTTTGTTGGCCTTCGTAGGTATTGCTGTTTAAATCATGTTTCTTGCTACGCTGACCCAAATTTTTAGGATTACAAAGGCACGGAGAAAAGCGATGCAAAATATCAAAACTGATAACTTCCGCGGCCGCGCCGCGTAGATGGTGCGGCGCGGCAGACCGGATGAGAGTTATTCTGTGGTGCTGAACTGATCGAGTGCAACGGTGCAGTAACTTTATTTTTATCAGCATATAAAGCATTCAAAAAATTTGGAGGCTGGTAAATTCCTAATTTCCTAAATTCTGCATGTTTGCAACTTTCGACAGCTTTTTCCCGAGCGTTACGCTTACGCCATCCGTCAAATGTCCATTTCCAATGAAATAACGTTGTGCGAACTTGTGACGCCCGTGAAAGTACGTTCAAAGTAAGGAATAACGATGTACAGTAGCTAATCACGCTATCGCCATTCACCTCCAGCGATGCAGACGAAATCGCGCGACAGCATCGTCGCGGCGATTGCATTCCACGACGCTATTAGTGCAACCTTATTAAGATACCTCATTGCAGCGCTGCAGTGTCACAACCCTGCTCCTCCTCCTGCGGTGAGGTGGCAGTCGTATCGTTCCGTGTTATTCCCAGCTAGCTGATGATTATGACCTGTAATAATTCAGAGAAGTTTGATTTGTTGTCCACTGCGGCTCGGAGTCCTATTAAATACGTCGTCACATCTCTCAACGACGTCAGCGTGGCGTGACGATGTCGTCGACGCCCGCCTACCGTAGATGATGGATGGTGTGTGGATCGCTTTAAAACCCACTCGAATGAGCTCATTACTCGTAACTTTTTTCCCATAAGGGTATACTGTAGGTAACGCGGTTCATAAATGGGGAAGTTGTCAGTTTATCTAAGAAGAATAACTTCATTTCAGCCCAGCGCTACGCTTTTAAGAGGTTTTCCTTCCCTGAAACATCTTCCTCTTCTCCTTCCGGAGCCTAGCACTCCTGAATTTTTCCAGGACCTCAAATTTTCTTTCCAAGAATGGTGGCTGATTTTCTCTGCTTTCAATCACTTACTGCTCCTCTAGAATATAAGGAAAGGAAAAATTATGAGAGTGCGGGGTAAATTGTCTCCGAGCAGGATTCCTGACTCATTTACCGATCTAGAAACTTTTTTAAGGACTCCTGTATCGACCACCTAACTGATTGAAGACATATTTCAGCCTGTGTTGTGTTGGCTGACATTTCCTTCTCGGGAAATGCTTCCGCTTCTCTTTTCAGAACCCACTGCTCTTGTATTTTTCCAATACTTCAGCCTTTTTGAATTAGGGCTAGCGGCCTTTTACCTTCCTTTCTTTAATTTGAGCTCTTTCGAAGTGTAATAAGGTGGAGAGGTCCTAGCTAACGTCAGGAGGATCATTCCCTAGTGGGATTCCTGACCCGACTAGGGCTAACTATGAGAAAGCACTTTTTACCAGCAGGATTTCTATGTCGGGTAACTATGTACCCATATTTCACCCTATGGTTCACTTCAACCCCGGGAAGGAAACGGGAGCCTTGGGGAAATTTAGCCTACCAGGATTCCTTACTCAGCTACTACATACATCAGTAACCTATGTGAGCAAGAGCATATCCCAATCCACATTTCTTGAGAGACGTCCTCCTCTTCTGGATCTAGAATCTTAAAGCTTACAATTGGACCTCTCTGCTCCCACTCTCCTCTTGAGCTCCCCCCCCCCCCCCCACATGAATTCCCAGGAATTTTCTAGAACTTTTCGTTACTTTGGACGCTCCTGCTCAGTGCATTTCACTGTTTTTCACTATTTTCTTCGTTCTCGCAGAATTTCTCGCTCGCAAATTTCATTTCCTCCATGCTGAACCCAAAGTTCCGCTGAAAATCCACTTTTGCAGGATGCGTGTCAGCGGATTTCTCGTCTTCATTGCCTGTATCATCGCTTGGGCGTTCGCCGCACCCGTCAGCGATACGGAAGCAGCGTACAGGATATGTGAGTATAAACGCTCCCTAGGACTCCTGGATTATCCGCTGAACTGGATGAAAATGCTGCTTTCAGTGAATAAATACCTGCAACGATTTGGTGGTGACGATCTGCAAGACGTTTACCTTGTCGGAGACCATGGGTAAGTGTCGGATGCAATTCTCACGCGCTGAATCTTTGATCTCTTCATCCCGGAAAATTCTTACCCAGAAGAGCACTAGACATACATAGAACTGCTCCGTTATGCACATAAAATTAGGTCTGCCATGGCTAGGCTGGTAGAGGCCTCTGGGCGATGAGATCGCCCAATTCATTACGAATGTCTCGTCACTTTAGCAATGTTGATGAATTGTTTCACGTGGGAAGCTAGTCAATTATAGTTGCAGAACCCACACTGGTGCACTACTTTTTTTTGTAGGGTGGAATAAATTGAGAAAGGGCACCCATACTAGTAATATCTGAACTATGGTAGGTTGAAAAAGAGTGAAGGCAAATCTTTGGCTCTATTCGGCTTGCTCCGCCAGAGAAATCTCAAAATTGAAAATTTCGCCTAAAATCTGGGGGTCATCAGGAACGCTAACCACTAAAATAGTGCTTTTATTGCAGAGGAACCAAATCTTTATAAGATTTAGAGAGCTTTCTGCAAGAAAAATGATAGAAAACGTCACCACCTAGAAAATGATGGTTTGCTGCAGATTAGTGCTTGTAATCGTGATCATCATACCATATAACCCTACTCTGCATAGTCTCCGAGAAAATTCATTTTTTTATTTTGTCAAAGACTGCTCATGATTCACTCAGATAGGAGGAAAATAGTGGATAATTCATTCGATCCTTAGAGTGAATGCTCATTCTAAGAACATAAAGGAGTTCAGTCTTCAAGCATTTAACCAAACATTCCTGAAAATTCCGGCTTCTACAATGCTCTGGAGTTTGCCTTTAATAAAAACTGAACTCTCTCGCTTGCATCTAAATTTTCCTGAGATCTTCCCTGATCCATGTATAACAAGGATTTTTGCCAAGCTCACCCAGAATACTAGTGTATTAGATGTATTCGAATTCGAGTATTCAATAAAGAGTAAGTAGAAAATTCGGAGGTTCCAAAAAGAGTGAGGAAGACACTCTGGAGGAAGGAAAAGGAAGGCTCAGAACTTTTCCTTTCTGACTAATTGAATTTTTTGGAGATCTATACTTGGAGCATTAATGAAGTTGGCTTAATCATCTGGTTTCAATAGATCCTGAGCATAATCCTGACAAGGCTTTCACGATATAAAGCCACCCACAACATTTACGCCTCTTTGGCTAAGACCTGCCCCAAGAATTAGGCCTAAGTAAACCGTAAGGGCTGCTTCTAGTGAATACAGGGGTATCTATTACCTACTATTTGTACTGAACCTAGTTTTGTAGCTCCCATTCTGTATCTTAGTAACTTGTCCAGGTTCTCGAAGTTTTTGCAATTTTACTGCCTTCGCCCTACCACAAATTTGATGAGCTTACATTGTAAGAACTGACACAAGCTACTAATCCCATCTGTCCTTTTACATATTCTACTATGACGAATCCTTTGAAAAAATATGCTTTTTTTCTGAAGAAATTTATCCATTCGAGATGAGAAATTCGCACATTAATGACAGATGTCACGTCATCGTCATAGCCTGGAGTAACTAATTTTCGCTAGTAATCCATCGCTTTCCCACAAAGTGCAGCAAATAACTACTTGCGGAGCTAAGCAAATCCACAAAACGTGAATGTAGTGGTGGTTAGTGAGGCAAGTAGGTATCGTATCAGCCTCAATCTGCCTACGATATGCTAGTAGCACTTTTCATGAAGGTTATCTCTTACACACCAATCTCCCCTTAATCCACGAATAATCTGGACATTGCTTGGGAAACAAAAAAGATGTGGTATAGGCCTGTCTGTATAGGCCTAATCCTTTCTGGCCACGGTTGTAATCAAAATCGGTATTCTTCACCTTAGAAAAGATTCACAGCCACGGTAGTAGTTACAATGGGAAATTCTGAGAGAATTTTCTGTCAAAAAGCTAATTAAGGGCAAAAACCGAGTAACCTACCAAAACAACTTGTTTTTGCTTGAGCTCTGATCTAATATGGTGCACGAGAATCTCAGAGAGACCTTCCGAACTTTACCTAGGATATAGTCGTAAATTTAAATAGTCGTAGATTCAGGCTTTTCTCTTTTCTCTACGCCATTCACTCAAACGTCCGCAAAAAAAACTTTAATGCTGTCTATTAAGCATAAACCCCTTGAACCTACATGTATACAACGGTTTATACGTCATCATTCGTCATCCACTAATGACGGGGATTTCATTATTTGGTAAAAAAAACACAAGAAATCCTGCCTTCTCACCCATCCAGAAACACCCACGATCTTTCAAAGATGTCTGAATAGCTATCCAAAAGCATCCTCCATGTGACAGCCTACGCTTCAGTACGTCACGCTCCTCCAAGCGTCACGGCCCTTTCAAATAGTGTTTCAATGGCAGTGACGCGCTCATCCAGAAGATCCAAAGACCGGGATCACAACTCGTTTTGAGCCTTGGGTTGGGAGAGTGAGAGGTTGTTCACCGAGGGCCGTGGAGGGGCCTTGTTTTTCCAATCTAAAGAAATATTCTACGAGAGTATTGTAAACAGCAAATGAAATACTCTTAGAATAAATTTACTACCGTAATAAAGAGCGAGAGAGGGAGGGTGCTTAGAATAGAATAGGCTGAATCCTGGCTTGTCCAATGCAACCGTCGTTTGCACCTATTCTGCCAGAGAGTCTTCATAAGAACTAAATTAAAGTAACCACATAACCAAACCTCCCTCAAGATACTGGAATAATCCAGACTTGGATTGGTTCGCGGCAGACAGGACCGAATGAAAAAAAAAACAAAAATAAACAACTAGTCTGCCTTTCGTTACCTCCACTAGACACGGAAAAAAAATAAAAGGAAACTTAGTGGAATGAATCTGAAAGCAAGAAACTAGCCAAGTGCATAGATTGAAATTTATCCTAAGGATTTGTGCTCGAAAACCTCGGCATCGCCCATGTTTCATTCCAGGTAAAATTTATTTTGTCAAGGTACACTATTTTATTTCAGGCAGAGGAAATATTCCTACTATTCGAACCAGTAAATATTCGAATTGAATAGCCTAGAACACCTCAATTTAAGCATTTTTTGGAGGCATTTTCCGCGAAAACTACCATAGATTTCCTGTGGCGTTTCTTGTCGTATAACACTATCCCACGACTGTATTGATTAGGCGTTATAAATCCATATCCATATCAATGATCCACCTACAAAATTAATTATGGGTGATTTTTGAAGCTTCTCTTGCCGTTACCTGTGTATACCTAGTATTCCATGTCGTGTAGCTTCAGTATGAATAAATTCTGAAAGCCAGACCGTTCTCCAGAATCTTTTTGGTCTAATGCATTAGAGCACATATTTTTTCTTTTCTAGATTACATGCAATCCTGGGAACCCACATATTACGGGGGAAAAGTCGCACTTTGTTTCTGTACGTTTGCTTTTGTTTTTCTAAGCAGAGATGATTAGGCACAACTAGTAACCAGCCAAAAAAAAATCTGTTGTATATCAGCCAGTTTTTATCCAGGAACACTGGCACAGTGATAAAAAAGGGAGTGTATTTTTCATCGAGGCATGGATAAATGCACCCTTTCTCAAAGCAAGCATGGGAGGGACTTCCCACAGGTCGACTAAGGGTAAAAACCAGACGTAAGCTGTTAAGGAATAGTAGGAATAGTAGCGAGTCACGCTAGTGCTGGGAAGGAAACGTTGCGCTGAAACCTGACACTTCTTCCCTGCCTCCCTCCTCCCTCCCCCCCCCCCCCCCACCCTCCTTTCACAAGTGTTGCACAGGGTTCTAGTCTAGGAATGAAGTCCCATGAGAAGTTGTCGAGCTTGAAAGGGCAAAGACTGCCCACATCTACCTCATTTTCCCTAATGAACATCTCTCCACTGCTCACAATCACGTCTAGGCCCTGGATGCTTCATAGAGTCAACCCAGGGTAACGGTGACGGTCGTGCTAACGAAGGGTAAATTTGGGACTTACTTAGGATTTGAGATTAGAAGCCTACCTCTGTAACCTCAATGATGCATGTGGCCCCAGCCGACCGAATTTCCAGAAAATCCTCAAAAATCCACGATTTCAGATCGATCAAGCGCGGATTGGGCCCGCGACCGCTGCGATTTGGGTAACGCTAACAGCACAACGGTGAAGAGAACATCCAACACCACCTCGTCAGGTCCACGATCTCAACAACAAAACGCCAACATCCACACTGTTTAGCCAACAAAAATCCACTATCCTGTCTTCTTTGCTGTCGTACGCTGCTATGATGTGTTGATAAAGAAGGGTTTAGGTTTTTCTGCTCGTCTGGGTACTTAGCTGTACTCTAATTGGTAAAACGAGGCCGACATGCGCTTTCGTCCTAATTGTGCTGGAGTTTGAAATAGAGTTTTCTTTGGTTCACTCGAAAAAGGTTTAAAAAATCAAGTTCAAAGTCCATGTTAACGGTAACTGAGAATACTGTAGGTATGTAATTACACTGAATAATGAGTACATTTTCAGAATAAGATGTCATTTTTGAAAAGAATTAAAGAGAAGTACAATGCATGTCGAACTTATATTTATGTTAACACATGAACAAATTAGAATAAAAAAGAGATGAAAAGTCTAAGGGAGGTCGAAAAGTACTCGTTAACTTATAGGTGTTGTTGAGGAATCCAAGTGGAAAATTAGCCCAAATGAGCTTTTGTGCAAAGAACAGCAGTCGTTAGGGGTGCAGCGCATCCTTGTTGAAAAGTTATCGAAAGAGAGGGATCTCTAGAATTCGAAAGAGAAGCAATTCCGTAGACATCGTGGCCCAGGTCCACGATCCATGAAACGCTAACCAGGAAATCCAAAGATAGAAAGCTTTGCTGAATAACAGAGAGAGTATGTACAGAATGCTCAAAATGGCGAAGTTGGGTTTGCTAACCTGGTTTTTCATGGTCACACCTTCATGAACCCCAACCCAGGTGAGCAAGTGAGCAAAGCTTTCCCTGGAATCTGGAATTTACCGTTCCTGAAAAAATGATGTCCTATTCTACATATGGGGAACTCCATATGGACGCAGGCAAGGCGCGGGACCGCGGCGCGGCTCTGTTGGCAGAGACGCGGCCGCTCGTTGTCTGTGCCCAAGAGAGCCGCGCTCCGCTCCCGCCTCTTGCCCGCGTCCGTTTTGAGTTCCCTGTGTAACCATTTTTAATACTGGTCTTTTCAACAATTTTTTATAGAAATTAGGAAAAATTAGTGCAAAAAATTTCAATGAAACAAAAATTAACAGCACACCGTGAAAGAGATCATCAGTACATAGATCAATCTTAATTGTTCTGGTAATACAATACTCCATCCAGGATCACAATTTGCTGAAAAGGTACTATTTATCTTCGGAATGGTAGCAGAAATCCATATCACTTCATCAGGTACTTCCTCGCTACTCTGATGGTAGCTGCCTTGAGATGGTCCGGCATCTAAAATAGGGAAAATTAGAGTAGAAGGAGCACCAATCGTTATTGCATACCCATAAACGAGGCCGCGGCGCACTACCCACGCGGCGCGTCAGACCAGCTGGTCTTTGTACGTCTAAAGTGTGACCAAAACTGCTGGCTTGTCTTTGTTTTTTCAACCGTTAGTTCCTTTATGTCTGTATACTCAACCAGCAGCAACCCCGACCACGTCCGAGAAACACAGTGCCTGGGTGGTCTGCCGCGACACGTACTAGATGCGGTGCGACCTCGTAACCCAGTGCAATACTGACTGAGAGTCTTGCAAATATCACACTACACTCTGAAATTGCAATAAAAACTGAAGTGCAATTTCTGCTTCAAACAACGATTTGCCAAATAAGAGGTGTGGCGGGCGGAGCCTAACCATTACGGGCGGCGCTTACCCACGCGGGCGAGTTACCCCGACGATTTCCACCATCTATCCGTTATATTTTTTTTTTCAATCTCAAAAAGCGTCCCGAACATACTTGACAATTCATTATATAAGAACAGCATGCATACCTCGTCTGGATTGATCCAAAAACCGATATCATCATCGCATGGATTTGGCGTTGAGTGTGCCTTAAAAGGGAGCAACGTGGTTGAAACATCGAAGAACAGCGAACATGCAGTACCACTCAAGTATTTTTGCATCACAGAATATCGTCCATGTGGTCCGCCGAGCCGCACCGCCTACGCGACGCGACGGAGTGCTGTGGTTCTCGAGCGTAGCCGGCACAGACGTTTTGCTTATGTTTTCCGCAGTTTTTCTCGTTGTTGGCATTCCAAAATGCTCGGGTCAGCGTGATCCCAAACATAGAAAAAGGCGTCAATACTGGCAACACCCGATAACCACGGGATCCAGCTGGTCTCCCGCACCGCGCAGATGGTGCGGCGCGGCAGACCAGTCGGGTGGTAATCTGTGGTGCAAAGATGACTGACCAGCATTGTATAGCCTAATACCTACAAAATAAAGTAAAGCTAAACATTGTTACCGCCGGAGCATTATATTCTTCAGGAGGAGTTTCTTCCACAACATTTTCTGTGACTGAGGCGCCATTGATTGTTTGGCGGTCAACGGTTGGTTTCATCCTTCGTGTCCAATCACCAACTACTCGTTCATCATCCGATCTTTTCAAGCACGCCATTCCAGATACAGTCGATCCAGAATGTGAACGGCCTTCAGAACAAGGAACAGCTTCAGTTTGTAAAACATCAACAGAGCTTGATGTATCGATCTCTAAGCTCCCATTCATCTCTGAGGTTGACAGCACCTCTATCGAGTGTCCTAAAACACATCAGTCTAAAATCTCCTCTGTAATTTTTACCGATTTCCTTCATATTTTCCAACAGTGGGAGTAAAGAAGTAGAAAAAAAAAGAGTGGAAAGACAAGGGGAAGGCATTCGATTATCGGCACATACCGCTTCCATCCATGTGATCCTGCTCACAAATTTGAAGGAATTCCTCCAACGCCGACGTCGACTTCATTACGGCTGCCGCAGAAAAATAATTGTACCAGCCTGAAGGTAAGTATATATCAGTTCAGAATGTTTAAAAGATACACAATTCTAAACAAATGCAGATGCAAAAACCACATAAATGACATAGTGACAAGTAACAAGTAAGAAAGATGTAGCAGCGAAGATGTGAGAACGATGCAGTTATCGAGACCTCTTTCAATGTCATTACTGTGGAAAACTACTGGCGAACAAGGAAAACATAGCTAAAATTGGCGCGAAAAGAGGCTCAGAGGCACAAGCATACCAGATTGTAGTACACCAGTAGTTTCTCACCTAAAACATACTACTAATGAGAATGACATGACAAATATCTATTGGCAGATAATCTTTGCAAATGTTGGAGGGAAATGAAAAGCGGTGGGAATTGTTATGGACATTTGAAAAACTTGTGTTTTCTCTTTTTTTTCACATTACTTGACACATTCCTGACCCTCAACCACTACAGCAGTTAGGGTTGAAAGAAGCACTCGCGAAAACTCCTGTGTATTCCGGGGCATTTCGAAGCGCAATACATACTCACAGTCCTTGTCGAAAAGATAGACGGGTTCCGTCACTGTACAAAAGCGGCGGGACCTGAACGATGGATGCGGGGACAGCATGCTCCGAGTGAGAGGGTCCCGTAGGTCCTACCGCGATTCTGCGGCCGCAACGATATGGAACCGCCCGCGCAATCCGTCCATCTTTTTGAAAAGGACTGTATTAATGGAATTTGGTGGAATCCACGAAAGAAACCCACAAAATCGAAGTTTTGTTCCCCTTGCGAGAAAATCTCCGTCGGGCACCCTAAGCGCTTGGGGATCCCGCCGCTCGCTTGCCCAAATGTGATTGAGTCTGTGTAACCTGGCGCATCGTAAGGCGTGGGTTCAGACAAGGTAGGGGGTCCATAAATCTGAAGTATTTCCACCGGTGGATCATTATCCTCCATGTTCGTTTGACTGTTGTTATATACTGACAGTGTTTTCCTCGTTCGGGAAAAATAGATTTCACACAGAACTTCTCTTGACGTTGATTTGAACCCAAACAGGGCTGGGATTCATGAAACGATAACCAAGCAAACCCAGGCTAGCAAACCAAGTTTTGCCGTCTGCGTCTTCTAGCACTAAGTAGTCAGTACGATAACCAATCACGCTAGCCATCCTTGGTTTGCTTGGTTATTGTTTCATGAATCCCAGCCCAGTTTGACTGATTGATTGATTGATTGCGTCCTATTTACAATGCAATGGATACACAGTTCCGTTAAAATACAAATTCTAGTTGAGCAGCTACCATTACAAAGAAAATATATAGTAGTCAAATTGATCTATGCTACACATATTTTGGACTTAAGAGCTCGTTTGAAGTACTGGAACACTTGGTGGTGATTCTCCTACTTATTTTGATAAATGCAGTTCCTGCCCTGATGGTGAAACTGGTTTCTCTTATTACACGGTTAGGTTTTGGGAACGCGATTTTAAAGCGCCACCCCTAGTAATTGAGGGTGTTATGCTGAAAAAAATCAAGAGCATTGATGTTAGTTGCAGGGTTAAGCAATTTATGTGCCACGCAAATATCGAGCATTGCTCGCCTGGATTCAAGGGTTGCTAGGCTAAGACGACTATTTGTGATACTGGAATTCGGAATGTTAGAATAATAAGTTTCCCTCATTCTAATAGTATAATTACTCTGAACTCCTTCAAGCATGAGGACATCTTGTTTTCGGTAGGGACTAAGTCCCGTGAAATGCCATTCCAATATGGGTCTTACATACATTTTATACGCTAATAATAGCGGGTTCATATCCTTGGTTGACAGGGCTATAAAAATTTGGAAACTACGAGTCATTGCTTTCTGACATATTTTCTCGTAATGGGTCGAAAAATTAAGAGATTTATTGTAGTAGAAACCTAAATCCCTCACTGATTTTACTGTCCTAATGAGAACCAACGAAATATTGTAGAAGGGTAAAACCATATTTGAGTTTCCTATTCGTAGATGAAACGTTTTCTCAGCAGACAATGGAATCTGCCAGTTTCTTGACCACTCAACTAAATCATCTATTGCCATCTGAATGGCAGCTACATCTTCAGCACATGAGACTTCGTGATAAATTTTCAAGTGATCTGCGAACTGTTTACATTTGATTCCCTCTTCTACAATATCACAGGAATGTCGGCTGTATAGAAATTAAATAGCAATGGCGCTAGGACACCACCATGTAGCACACCGCTAGTCACTTGTTTTACTGAAGAAAAGGATGACCTCACTTTTACTTGAAAAGATCTACCATTGAGGCGTTGCATGATCCAATTTCTGATGTTCTGATAAAAGTTCCGCGTTCAAAGATATCAATGGCTCAATGGTGTTTCGAATTCCAGCATCACAGTTGTTTTCGAGAAGCACAAAGTACCCGTGATCATTCCCATGCTGCAACTGTTCAATCACGCAATCAATCGAAGCAGTATTACTTTTTCCACGTCTTACGGCTCAGCCATCTATTACAGTGACTTTTTTGATCGGAGGATTAATCTGTTCCCTACCGGTGGTAACCTTCGCATGCCTCTTTTTCTGAGTAATAAACCCAGCAGCCGTCTTATGGAGAGATCCACAAAAACGGGTCGGGAAAATGCAGTGGTGAGATTTTACAGAAGGTTTCAGAAATTGTTCAAGTGCTCAGTTGGCTTTGATAGAGCACTCCAAAAGCATATGAATATATGAATAGGTCAAAAATAAATAAATAAACAGAAAAGTAGATAAATGAACAAATAAATTGCGGCAAAGGGTAATATGGCATCTCAGCATTGCTGACAACAGCGATGAGCGGAAGTATCGCTTGAGACCGGAAGTTCGGGACCCGGAAGTGGGAAAAAGTTTGAAATTTGGTAAAATTGGAAGGATAAAAATAACAAATATGGCTTGGCATAACTCAGGTTTGAAATTTGTTCAGAAACTCGCATGTCGTCAGAATACAGAAGCCTCCAAACTTCTGAAAGCGGAATTTCATTTTTCTCTGCTTGACATGACATGACATAAGGTATCAAGCAACTGTGCAACTCGAAGTGAACGCGCCACGGTGGTAACAACTCGTAAGTCATCTATAGCTGACAACATACCTCTTGTATAAATAAATGAATAAACAAATAAATAAATAATGCAGTTCGACGAGAAGTTTATTTAACGGTTCCACCGCACAAAACTGTCTCAGTACTAGTGCACCTTTTGTGATTTTCCATTGTTTTCCTTTGATTGCTCTTTGCTGTGAGTTTCGTTATAGTTGTATAGCGCAAATCTGTGCATTAAAATAAACAAATAAATAAATAAACAAGCAATAGTTCTTTCGCTAGTTGCCGATCAACTACTGTGCCAATGAGGACAGTGACTTTCTAGGCAATGTCGGCAGGCTTCTGTGAAGTTCTAGGATCCTCATCTTAAGCTCGACGATCATCGGAAACGTTGAAGATAACCTTAGGTCTCAAAGAACCAGCTGTACAATGTCCTATATACACCGCATGCAGGCCTATGACAGCTCAAGCTTGATATCGAGATCCGCGGAGCGCGAAAACACGTTAATCACCAGTGTTGTAATAGTCGAAGGCCGTTGGTGCGGAAATTCATTGAATCGCCGCCGTCGGCACAGTCGCTCGTGGCTGGCGCCGGTGCACCGTCGGCCTCGACCTTTTCTTGCTGCACAGTTCTTCTCCGAGGGGATTCTAGTTGTGAGATTCAATAACGTTCTTCGGATGAATGTGGCCTTTTTGATAGCCTGGAATTTATAAGTTTTCTAAGCATAAACAGGTGTACTTCACTGCCCTTAGAATTACAATTCTTCTATTGTTGTGACAAATTTCTCGGACAAAATGCACCGATTTTTACTTCAGGAACTTGTTCACACTGAGTACATACGTAATTTAGAGCCTTCCTGGTAAAATAAATTAAGGATGACTGAGGATGATTTATTTTGTCAATAACCGAATATCCACATGCATGCTGTAGAGAACGAGGTGAATAGCAACAATTATTGACTTAGTCAGAGGTGTGTTACCCAGTTAGAAAAATTAATCCTGGCACAGGTTTCACATTCGAGTCCACTGAAAGAATCCATGAACAGTCTCATAAGTGTGGTACACTACCCCCTAAGGCACAGTGGATGTATGTCTTAAGCAAAAATAAGTCTATCTCACCCAAAATTTTATTATTGGCACTGGTGTCCATGGTAGTAAGTATAGCAATTTCTGTGAAAAAGTGTGGAAAACTCTGTGCTAGCGGGAACGGGATACTTTTGTTAGTGACGTTTCTGGATCACGCCACAGAATATGTGAAGCATTAGTAATCCTAGAGTATTTGGAAGTGGAGTATCGCGTGAAGTTGTCATATTTATCATTCAAATAATATGCCATTCCTAGCAAAATCCTAAGCAAACCACCCTCCCAGCCTTTTCTTCATTTTTCCGGGTTTTGAATTCGAACAAGAATGCCAGGAATGGGTATCCTCATACCAATCCGCCCACTCTCTTTTCGATTTTTCTCCTATTCTCAACACCAGAACGAATCATGCCTCGGCAAAAGATTTCTGGAATGAGCAGCAATCCCTGAGCAATCCCCAAGGGCTTCTCGCTGGCCTTTCCCAATGCACTCACAACCACTCACCATGCAAATGCCCTCGAATCCGACCGGTTTTCCAGACATCGCGCAATCATTGCCTCATCTAACCATTAAACTGCGTAGTTAACTATGAGAAAATAGCCGCGCCGCGTCATCCGATGGGAAATTCCAGACCTATTCGTTAGTCGTAATCGCTCTCATACCCTATTGTTGCAGTGGCTTTACGCCTAATCCGGATAATTCCACCTAAACTCACGTCGAGTGGTTTTTGCAACTTGCGGTCGTGACTATGCGAGCGACTGGGTAAACATACGTCCCTGCTAGATTTTACCCAAGTTTTCATTCCTCACTGCTTTCTCTACACCTAATCAATAAATATTTAGACAATGGTGGATCATTTCTTCTCATTTTGTCCTTCCATTTGGCAGGACTACTGCGACAAGTGGCAGTTGTCCAGAAATAGAGGTCATCTCTCATTCCTACGTTCTAGAGGCAACAATAAGAGAACTGTTACACTACTAAACGATAAAAAATCGTAACTTCCCGTGTTTCCCGTTTATTGATCATTGAATCACTTGTGATACCTTGTTTTTACAATATTCTGAGTCTCAACATCCAGACCCTTTCCCAGGATCACACACTTCGCGCATAATAGGCTAAATGATCCACGATCCCGAGTCAAAACAACGCTTGAATAGGGCCAAATTTTCCCATTTTTCTTATGTTTTGCTCTATATAAACGATATTTTCCATCACATATGCCAACGTCCTCTTCGTCAAGCGTTACGTGTTCGTTATTTTGCTAAATCGCAAGCCAACGATTAGATTCCAGAATGCAATCCGCGCTCCTGCTTCTCGCCATCGTCTCATGCGCTTTGGCATGCGACATCATCGTGCACGTGAAGTCCGACACTGACAAGAAGTTCGGCGCTCAAGTGACGGCCAGCAATGGAAAGAAGAGCGACAAGTAGGATTTCTACACGATTTTCCATTTTCATAAAAATAAAAACTCGTGCTCAAATGAGGTTCATCTGTTCGAGTGAACGGATTCTCGGGTTTTTAGCAGAATTCAAGAGAAATTTGCGACTCAAACATCTCCCTAAAGGTTTTTTTTAACTTTTGAGGACCAAAGAAGATAAGTATTCGGAGGAAATAAACAAATGGAATGAGAAACAATAAATTACATTTTTCTGAACAGCATATGTATTTCCAGTTTTAATTCAAGAGTGTCTTTTACAGACTACAAGATCCCCAAGAGTAGAGTATTTTTGGCACTATGTCTTTAACTCCGCCTCCGTAATCTTGAGACGATTTTCTGCACGAATTTCGCCCAAACAGATGAGGGGGGAGGAGGGAGGGGTATTATGCTGACCACAAAATATACCGGTATTGAGTAGTTATTGTCAAAAATGGGAATTATTAGCCACGAGTTCTGGAGCAATTTATAGTCCGATAACTTAGAATGTGTCTGAATGTCTCTGACTTTGTCTGCAATTACGTCCGTGGCGCGGTGTCTGCCGACTGATCAGCTGATTCGATCGATTGGAGGACGCCGCAGAATGCGTGCGGTAGGAGATTTTGCGACAGCAGGAAAACATCGATATAGAAGGAATAAAAATTGGACGAAACAGTCGGCCGACACCACGCCGCAACCGTAAATGCAGACAAAGTCATAGACGCACTCTCTGAGCCAAATTACTGTTAGTGAAATGGTTTTTGAGCTGTAAAAAAATTGTAAAAGCTTCTATATCAAGAGAGAAAATAGAAAGCCGACAGAAATGACTACTACTTTATGCGTGGAGCGCCCAGGTTCTGTGATTGGCTAGTTGGATGAATTTACCAATTGCAGAGCTCGGCGAAGCCACCATCTCCAGGTTCAACACTCCAGATCCACTACTCCCTTTGGGCCAAAATTCCTTATTTTTCCATGTTGATGAACGAAATGTTTAACTTTCTAGATGGACTTACTCAAAGAAGCTGCAAAAGAACACTTTCCAACAAAAAGCCGACGAGTGTGGCCTGAAGGATTGGGAGATCGCGACATTCGACGAAGCTGGCAAACCTGCGCACACTGTTAAGGTCGGCAAAATTTCCCATATTTTCACATCTAGAAAAGCCAGCCCAAATTAGGGGACCATTTTAATTCCCTAATAATTCTCTTAATTATTATGGAATAAGTTCTGATGATTCAGGTGACCCTGGACGGAATCGGACGCGTCACCTACAAGGTCGGCGACGACTTGAAGCCTGTCCAAAAGGATCGTCAGGGCGCCATCTGCAAAGGAGAATGCGCTCCGCTGTAAATTTAGTCATCGGGATTTTTCTTATAAGTAATAAAGGTTAAGTCCACTGTCACTACAATAAAGATTAGAAACCTCAGGAATGTCGTCCTGTGGACGCTAACAGTTCAGTGTGCCACAAGAGGCGACAAATACTAAGCGCTACAACTATAAACAGACTCTAAGACAAGTTTCAAAAAAAACTGTCCCTAACCTGTTAATCACAGTAATACCGATAACAGAAGATAACCCCTGCTACATAAGGGTTGCATTCACCTGAGTTTGACTTATTCTTCGCAGTACCATGCGGTGGTTCGTCAGTCTGACAGTTCTAGTACTACTGCTACACCATGGATCTTATGCTCTGGACCAGAACGGCATGACTATGCTTGTGAGTTCTGCCAGCTCTGTGCTCCAAAACTACTCAAATACCATCCAGGCAGCGATCTAACAGAGGTGTTCTGCAATTGCAGACTCCAGGAAAATTTGCAATAAGGGCAATTTATACTGGATGCGTGCGACTGACGCGCGCGCGTCTATATGCTGAAGAATAGGGCCCAATCGGATAGCAGTCGCATCGCAGTCGCAGCTCAGACGCACGCGTTTACGGCCGGACGGAGGCCGCGCGTTCTTTTCATTGAGAATGTACATGTCGTGTTGACCGGTCTTTATGGAAAATCCTTTGCAAATGGATGCGTGCGACTGATGCGCGACTGACGCACGCAGCTAGTATAAATTACCCTATACATGCCATACGACATGCGTGCGATTACGTGACGGAGGAGGCGCCCAGACGCGCTGCTGACGCAGTCCAAACGTAGATGAAACGCATGCATTACGGCGATCTCAGTCGTCATGGCGTACATGTCCCTATACATGTGTCTGGCACGCGCCTGACGCACGCATCTATAGGGCAATTAGTACTGGATCCGTGCGATTGATGCGCGTGCGTCTATACGATGAAGAATAGGGCCCAGTCGCAATAGCAGTCGCCGGCGAGACGCAGGCGTTTACGACGTCGCGGCGGCCGCGCGTTCTCTTCATTTAAGATTCGCATGCCGCGTTCACCGGTCTTCAGGGGAAATCCTTCGCAAATGGATGCGCGCGTCTGATGCGCGACTGACGCACGCAACTATTATAAATTCCCCTTATCAGGAGGCATGTACATCCTCAATGAAGAGAACGCGCAGCCGCCGCGAAGCCGTAAACGCGTGCGTATGAGCTGCGCCAGCGACGTCGAATGGCCCTACCCTTGATCATGTAGCGTACGCATCTATGTAGTCTAGGTATCAAGCCAACTTATAGGGCATTCGGAAAAGAGTCGGTACTGGTGCATTCACGGACTTGAGGTGAGTAGTGTGATTGTGCACTATCAAGCATACTTGATATTGATCGAAAGTGGCCGCGTATCAGTTCATGATCCTTCCACCAATACCGACTGCCGGTTGAATGGGCTTTATACTAGGTGCGTACGTCAGCCGCGCGTCAGACGCATGCGTTCAATTTTCACCGTGCATGCAAAGGCTGCAAGGACGCAGACTCGTGCGCCTTAGTTGTGACTGAGCTGCGATTTGGCTTATCCTCCATAATATATGCGCAATCACGTCGAATGCACGCATCTAGTCGTACTACCCTATAAGGGTAACCTATACTAGCTGCGTGCGTCAGTCGCGCGTCAATCGCACGCATCCGTTTACATTGGATTTTCCATGAAGACCGGTCAACACGGCATGTAGATCCTCAATGAAAAGAACGCGCGGCTGCCGCGAGGTCGTAAACGCGTGCGTCTGAGCTGCGATTGCGATGCGACTGCTATGCGACTGGGCCCTATTCTTCATCATATAGACGCACGCGCGTCAGTCGCACGCATCCAGTACAAATTGCCCTATGGTCGCATTTCTGACGCACGCACGTACTGAGTTTCCTCAAACTTTCCATTAACCTTCCCATTCTACCATGGGTATCATCAGCCTTTCAAGGGCCCGGATACATAATTGAAGGTCGGGTAACCTCACACCCGCGACTGTGATTACCCATGGGTAGCAGTTGAGCATACTAGACAACGTTATGCATGTGTATGCATGATGATGGGTGCCAAGTAAGGGATAGATTTAGGTACGTTAACATGTTTACCACGTGTAATCTCACTGCTGCTCCAAACCCAGACATATCCAGTTAAAAGTTAATGAGCGATGGATACACATAGTGCGAAAGATGCGTATCGATCACCTACTCTGCTTTTTATCTTTAGACTTCCGCATTATTATGAGGACACCGTTGTCCAACGGTTAGTCCCGATGTCCCGGAATACTCTTGGACGTTTCACGATACATTCCTGGAGGACATCAGCTCCCCTGCCTTGGGTTGTCTACGATGCCTCTCAGGAGTGTCCCGGTTAACCCTTGATAATCCTCCGATCGACTTGCCAGTCGACATCAGATACGTGCGTGCGTCAAACGCACACAACTCGATGATGAAGAACAAACACGGACGTACAGGTCATACAAAACCTGGATGCGCTCGAAATCCAGTAATCTTGCATCACCACAAGCTCTGCTCCAGATCAATACCTATTCATTTCACGACAATACCCTAACTGAATTCCTCTTCAAGGATCGAATCATCTGCGCATCGAGAAGAAGTCCACAAATGGGCACTTTCGAGTACATCACCTGCAATCGCTTTCCAAAAGCCCAGATCTTCCCATTCTGTGTGTACATAGTGGAACCGTAAGTAAATAACAACTGATTACTAGTAAAAGTCAAAAGTTCACACGTTGCGAAGAGAAGTTCTTTACAGCTCCACAAAAACTCAAGCCAGTAAAATGCACTACGGCTGCATGTACGCCGAAGATCTTCCGCAAAAATGCGTTGATCACAAAGACTACTATTTTCCCAGTGTTGCAGTCACAATCCACGGGGTTAGTTACTATCTCTGAACTTGTTGTGAGGTGTTGGTATCTTGCTAGCAAGGATACGTTTTCAAGTCAACTTTTTTTCATAGGACTGACAAAGATAAAGTAATACCTTCAGGAAAAGTGGCCCTAAAAACTCTAAAACATTGGCCACGCATGATGTACTGGACAGCACCACGCAGCGATCTCTTCATAAAAGTGTCCGAAATTTCTTCGCAGGACCTAAAGTCTGTGATCGCAACGATGAAGACGAAAGCAGAGAAAAACAAATACAGCGGACGTCAATGACGGTGGCTCATCCGCGGCCTCAAGAAGGACGCCGCGCAACCGCGCCGCGTGCACAGGGATCAATGTCGTCTGCCGGCGGAACGCTATTCCTAGGCGCTTTTCTTCCCGATTCGGTCGGAAATCCTTAAAACAGGTAGAAAAGTTGCTAGAAATAGCATAACAACGGCAGAGGACATCGGTTATAGCGCACGCGGCGCGGTTGCGCGGCGTCCTTCTCGAGGTCGCGGATGGGCCACCGCCATTGACATTTTGAGAGTCGAAGATTTAAAAAGCCACGCTTACTCCTAGTCAAGGAAGCTAGGAACCGCGTTTTGCATCGGACTGAAACATGCAAGTCCCACGATTAAAACATGCGCACAGATGCAAAACTCATGCAGATTCTATGCAAAGAACGGTTTAGTCCGCAGAGGATTTCTGGGAGATCTCCCACTAGGGTCTTTCGAACATTGAGATCGTGAAAATTCTTTGTTTTAACATGCAATATCTTTAAATTTCAGAAAAGCTCACAAACTTTTAGCTAGGAAAACTGCAATCGATAAATTTTCCGCAGACGTTCACTGTTCACTGTGAGAGCACAGTGGTAATAATCAGCAAAAAATCAAAGTTACCAGTTCATAAACATTTCAACGCAGAATTCGTGTGTACACGCTGCAAATCCCGGATTAATCCCGTGCAAAACACGATTTTTTGTATCGGTCGTTCTCGACAGTTGCTAAATCCATGCGGGACCTATGCGCGTTTTTCGATGCAAATCCAATGCGGAACTGGGGAAAAACTCATGATTTTTCCCATTCCCTTGCTGAACCTATGAATACCGATGCACAACACGATTTCTAGGTTTCCTAAGCAAAACACAAAGGCAGTGTCTGAAACCGGTGTAGATTAGGAAGTGCGCCCCATTGCTAATTTGTGAACCAAGAGGAAATCGGGAATGAACCTAGTTAGGAGATTATTTTTGATTTGTAGTAATTCACAAGTTCTGAAAGTGCCTCTCGATTATCGAACACTTACCAGCCGCTCGCACACTTACTAAAAGCTGCTATTCTTGGTCCTTTCCGGTGAAGGATAGTTCGTCTTTGATCTAAGGTGATCAATAAGGTGCCATAATGACTAAAAACGCCTTGGGAACGAAATCTAACCGTTTCTTTTTCAAAAAAAAAGAAAGCAAAAAAAATGGTCTGATGCGCGGGTGATAGATGTCCGTAGACGCCCCACCTCATCTCATTCGATGATTTCGACCATGAATTCCTTTTGGATAAAATGAAAAATGTTGTCCGAAAAATGCGCTCCGTCGCCGAAGATCTGGACCATCGCCTAGTGCAACGCACCCTTGTTTTTCTCCTTCGTGACGATTCTAGGGGTTAACGATGGTCCAGATCTTCGGCGATGGAGCGCATTTTTTGGACCACATTTCTCTTTTTATCCAAAAAGAATCATCGAATGAGACGAGGTGGGGCGTCTACGAACATTTATCACGCGCGCGTCAGACCATTTTGTTTTTTTAAGAGATGGTCAGATTTCGTTTTCAAAGCATGGGTGCGTTGCACTAGGCGACAATGGGGGCGTGTCTCGGACGAGATCTGCAAAACTCTGTCATCTCTGCACTCTGCAGGGTGGCGGTAAGCTCTCGCTGGAATGGTTCTCGCACCTCTCTCGCATCTTTAATTGGAGCTGCATAGGTCGACATCAAGAATTATGGGGTCGAATGCTCCTATACTGAGTATTTCCTCTGTGTGGTTCCTTAGCATAAAAGAGGAAATGCCCGTTAGTGAACTGTATCCAGCACTGAACTGTATACAAATGGGTTAAGGAAAATCCGATATGGAGGAGAATCATGTTCCCGCAAAATGTTGCTTTTCTCCTTTATGAACTCGTGAGGGCATAGTTCTATTATGTGAGAAGCACTGGTCCTTAGAATTATGCCGGATACGATCTAAGAACTGGAGACTTGGCCTTCCCGAGAAACCCTCGCCGTGGCCACTCAACGCAACCAATAGGTCCTAAAATTTAAAATTTAAAATAAAATTTAAATTTAATTCATCGGTCCTTTCATTTCATGAGTTAGATGGGTGAAACCAAAATTTACATGGGTCGCTATTCCGACACAAAGTGTACCGAATTGTTTGAAAAGAGCATCTAGCACTCGAGTGAGGGAAGGAGAAGGACGGACCATCAAGCGAGAAAGAGTATTCCTTTGACTGAGTTGCTGAAATTCGGTCATTTTCATTTTCTCAACCTATTATAAAATTAACGCTTAGATTCAGTCTTGGAATTTCTGTGTAGAAATAAAGCAATGGATTATGCGCAGAGCCATTTGCATGACTGGTAAATTTAATACTGACTTATTTTTCCCTGCTTCTCACATAAATGAAAGTTATTTCCACTACTTTTTAATAACACTGTTCTAACATGGTTGCTGTAGAACTGATAGGAATACGCTAACTTTGCCATTCTATGACCTGGTTGACGGCGGCAACACCTGGGGACCTATCACATTCCCAGGGCCAGGTTGGTATGCACTGGCACTGGAGCTGGCAGGATGCCAGCAACGTCTGCGTCCATCGAGGTATCTCGTACGAGCACGCCCCTCTTTGTCGCCTAGTGCTTGCCGTCCGAAAAACAATTTAACTTCACATGGTCGAGAGAGTCACGATGCATTCATCTGTGATGCTATAAATAGATTTACAAGGAATTCCAAACGGTCGAGTGCAAGGGGCGGGACCGCGGAACGGCGAGGCACTCGAGTTGTCTGTTGCTGGCAAAAGCAGACAACCCAGAGCCACATGCAGAAACTCTGCGTCTCTGCCCAAAAGAGCCGCACTGCACATGGCCGTTTGGAGTTCTCTGTATATGTATAGTGGAGTCGTTTTGACAGTGCGTTGTCCGCGGCAGCGGCCCTGCTGGCATTGGGGCACGCAGTGCGGTCGGTCAAACAGTTGATCCACGATGGATCCGGCTTCTTTGACGAGTTTTATCGTCTGTTCCCTTCTTCATTTGTTCTTAGAGCTGAGGAAGAACAATATAAGAGGAAACAAGCGATAAAACTGTTCAAAGATACCAGATCAATCATAGGTCAACTTTTTGACCGACCGCGCTGCGTGCTCCAATGCCAGCGAGCCGCTGTCGCGGAAAACGCACTGTCAAAACGACTCCACTATATGCAAGCACTATTTCGTAACAAAGACAGTTTTTGTCCGTAACTACAGAAACAAATCCAAGGAGCGCTCATGTGTTGTATGGACGACTATTGTAATGAAGTAGAAGAACCCACATTTGCGGTATTTTTTTAAATTCTTAATTAGTTTACAAAACTGTGTACAAAGCATACCCATACAATTTCAGCAAGTACGCCTTGTGGCAACGGCGTCGAGTGAGTTTCAAAATGCGCTACCGTATTTCATTATCTTGCTATTGGTTACCGTCTCCGTGCTACCTCTAATGAGCAGTCATTTGGAAGAGCGTCGGAAGGAAAGTCTGAAACGAGCCGAAAAAGCACAATGGATTGATCAAATGCCAAATGCTTTGCCTCTTTTGGTAAGCTTCTAGGTTAGCTGCGAGGACAGGAACCTTAGGGAGGTAATTTTTTTTTCAGGAAATCAACAAATACTTTAGCATCAGTCCCAACTTCTCGTCGCTTCGTAGGTTGCATGACACGTTGAGAAACTTCAATCAAGCCTATAAATTTCCAGTTGTGAGTCTACGTTTACAGCTGGGACAAAAATCCCCTTGAAAAGATGAATAAGAGAATTAAATCAACAGAAGGGTATAATTTTATCCACTCTAAGCGGCGACCTTCGTGTGCCACTCCACCAGGAGTCAGCCAGAGCATGAAACCTTGATGCAACTGGCACTAGTCCTCCACAATTCCATCAGAAATGGGCCAAAGTATAAACATTTGAAGTATTTCGATGTAATACGGCCCTTTGAAATATTTGAGTATAGTTGAGATTTAAATGGATTGAAGATGGACAGTTAAATGGGCAAAGGATCACTATCAAACGATCGACTGCATCCTCTGGATTTATCCATGTCGTAGAGGAACCTCTAGGTTGTGCGAGAGAGATGGAAAGAAGAAAAGTAAAAAAAAAAATTATTGTGAACAAAATATGGTAATTTTTTCTCAAGAACGAAACTATTGAAGATCAAGAGGCAAACATGTTCCTCGAAGTGCATACCACCCAACAAGATGCGACCGTTACCAAAAGGGTAAGCTAACTAGCATTTACCCATCCATTTTGCCCAAAAAATCAATAAGAAATAAGAAATTATCTGGTATCTAATGGTTTTCAGGTCAAGCGTAAAGTACAAACAAAGCTGTCATCGCTCGCCATGAAAATGGTTGAGCACGGCCCGTACGAGTTTGACTTCGATCCCACGGAGGTTGGTCACCTGAGATTCCCGCAGCTTTACTAGCCAAGAATATTTTTTAATAGGTTGGAGATCTTTTCGATTCGGTGTCGCAGCTGCTCGCTCGTGAGCCCAGCCTCCTACAGCTGGCCTCTGATGTGTGGATCTATGGGAACGTGGATGGCAGCTATGCGTAAGCTTGATATTTAATTCCAACTCTATCTATAGCGTATAGCTATCTTGACGTTCATTCACTAATTAGTATATAAGCTTAGATTAAAGGCAGTGTCTCACCTCTTGGACCGCCAGATACCTACGTCAGTCGAACATGTGGAGTCGCTGACTACGAAGATGTACTTTAAGTTTCAGGCGAACGTCGAAAAACCCATATTTCGGGTTCATTTGGACGAGAATTTCGAAATTCTCGGCCAGTGGACGAGAGAATTTATCTTCAGCAAAAGCTTTCTGAGGGTGCGCCATGGGTTTCCTGCACGGAAATAGCTGTTCAATGGATAATACTACTGCTGAAGAGTTCATTTTAATGTGCAATCTTAACTTTCCAGCTTCGCTTTCTCGAACTTCCTAGCAAGGAAACTCCTCCGCTCCTGTATCAAATTTTGCTTCAAAAGTAGAGTTTTCGACCACTTTTTCGAATTTCGAGAACATCTTTGGGATCAACGTGTCGAGCTGGATTGTATTCTGTGGATATCTCGACGTCCAACATGAGCTGATACACTGCCTTCAAATACATCCAGATAGGAAGCTTGAGGGAAGAGTGTGATCCTGACTTTTGTGAATTGGGACTGGGCAAAGCCTGCTCCAAGTAAAGCACGATGCTGAGCTTACAGTGATTCTTAGCTGCAAAAGGCGGTGGCGCTTTAGGTTGCAATTCCGTTGCAGGGAAGAAAATGCAGCGATGTGATAGATTTCATTCTTATCACCCTATAAGGATAGCATCTCTCACTTTCTGAAGCATTCCAAAATTGAAAACTATGCACCTATCAGTGTAGTACGTTGAGCTTACTCAAAGCTTACGACTACCTCCCCCACCTAAGTATTGCCATCCTCCCCTCAATTGCTGCTGAATTTCCTTTCCTCTTAGGCATTGGTGCTATTTCGGCGTGCAGCTCAGCACGGCAAAAACCGCGCGCTTTTTTAGGGAATGAACCCGGAAAGACAGGCGGCTTCAATTGCTGGAGTGCCTAGGTAACAGCAACGGAGGCTCAGACATTCTAGCAGCTGGAGCTGTGTGCCATTTTGGTAGCGATTCCTGAAAAGTGGGTGCTATATGGGTGCTGTTCGGTTACTATCCGGTAAATCAAATGAGATTGAGTGAGACCACGATTAGATAGGACATCCGTGGATGCATTCATCACAGAAAAGTCGGAAAATTTCAAGACGAAAAAACCTCTCGCGGAAAAAACTTCAAGATTACTATAAACGAATTCCCTCTCGATAACAACAAAGAAGAAAATCCATCAAATTCTCCCTTTCAAACAAGAACTAGACTGTCCGCATCCTGATTATACAGAATGCCGTTTTTCTTCTCATGTTTTCGCGTAATGACTACCGGAACTACCGGAACTGATGAAGTCTATACGCAGCCCTTGAGCCGACGTTTGGCGAACGTAACACAACGCCTTACCTTTTGAACGTTCCATTCTTGCTTTTTCGCTGAATTCCTTAAGTTTTCGTGAACAAGATTCGTCAATACCAAGTGACGTTTTTCGCTCAGCGCCTCATCGAATGATTCATAGAAGTGTCAAAACGATTAAAGTGACAGGGCAAAAAGTTCGCGGTGCCGCTCACTTGACGAGTTTTTACTCTTGCAACTACAAATTATCATCAATTCATCTGAACTACCCCCTCTTGAAGAGCTTGCAAGAGACTGCAGGAGAGCGTATTTCGAATCAAGGTACGTATACGAGCAGTCAGTGCAGATTGGAAGTCGTTTTAGCGTCTCAAATCTCAAAATCGCAAGGACCAATGCATAAAAAACTCAGAAAAAACCAGAGAAATCTGAAGGTAGTCATCATGGACTCAGCAGATCACCAGGAAGAGTAAAAATTCTGAATTCGGGGGTGGTCTTATAATTTTGAAATATACCGCAGAATTTTTCGCACATACATAGATTAACAAGGAGCAGCCGGGCCCGAATGCACTGAAGAGGTTACCCAGGGTAAACGTGTTTGCACCCGTGCATGTGATGGGTGAGTGTAGGGGCTTTACAAGTTTACCCTGGGTATCCCCAATAATGCACGCCAGCTAAGGTTAAACGCGTTGACGCCTGTGCTGACGATGGGTAAATTCGTAGGCGACTAACACATTCACCCTGGGTGATCTCAATGATGCATAAGTGACCCTGGTGTCAACGTATAATACTTGCGAAACTCAAATTTGAGTAGCTCAAACTCAAGATAATTACAGAATCTAAATGTTGCAGCACTGTTTACCGATGGCTGCACTCGAACGGTTGGCCACCGAAGAGAAAAGTGCTCTTTCTTGGCGGCTATACAGCCGATGGCCGTTACTACTCCCTGGAGACTATCACACTACTCTTCGCCCTCAAGGTATACAGAATTCTGGTCACTTTTTTACCTCATCTAGCAGACCTTAAGTACTACCAAGGCTATATTCATTACTTATTTTACTGCATATAGGTGCTCCGACAGCATATGTAGAATAGAAATAATAAAAAATATATAGAAAACACACCTATGTAATTTTGGTAAAATACAGCTCTAGAATCAGTGCGATGGTGGCAGTAAAAAGAAGGGAAGCTTGTTGCCTCAAAAACATGTCGACAACTTGTTTTCACACTTCCTTGCCGACAAGTTATCCGCCAAAAAGCTTGTCGACAACTTGCTTTCACTTCCTTGCCGACAAATTATCCGCCAAAAAGCTTGTCGACAACTTGCTTTCACTTCCTTGCCAACAAGTTGTCCACCCAGGAGCTTGTAGACAATTTGCTTTCACCTTTTTTCACTGACGATCTGCGAAAACAAGTTATCGACAAGCTTTTAGGCGAGAAGTTTCAGATGCGATCAGAAAGTTGTTTTCGTTAGTTCTGAGTACATACTGTCGCCCCAGTAAGTGATGTCAGAGCCAGCTTATTTATAAGAGGAAAAGGCCCTCTTCTCATCCAAGAAAACGCCATTTTTCCATTCGGTAGTGAAAGAATAGGTGCAAGAAATATAGACTTTCTGATTTTGTGGGATTTTATGGATTCTCTTCCCTTCAGGGTAGAGAAAAGGTCGCTCGAGCTTCATAACTACTCATATTCTTTTTTTTTGTCTTGTGAACTGTTACCTGTACCAAGCACATCATTTGTGATGTGTTAATAAACAAATAAATAACATACTGATCATCTAGATGAGAAGTTTTGAATGAATTCATCGATGTAAGCAATTTTCCGCATTGGCATGACTAGAATTATCAGCGTTGTGAGAAAATTTTACACAAAAAAGGCTATGAAAAACCTACAAAGGAATGCTGCCTAATTGCTCGTTCGTTCGTTCTTCCATATATGGGTGAATAGGTCTAAAAATTGGGTCCTCCCAGGAATTCGTCAGTGGAAGTAGTTGAGGATAATATCATCCCGAGCAAAGTATGCCGTTTAATAAATGGATAGATAAGTCCCAAGATATACAGCGATATACACCCAAGATATTCATAGCTTGTTTCAGAAACAAATGCCCAACCATGTGTACCTACTGCGAGGCGCCTCCGAAGTGTACCCCGTCAACATTGAGGTAAATGACTTTCTAAATTTTCTTTACCCCAGAAAATCAGTAATATTGCCCCATTTTAGGGCCGTTTCTCCCGACGAGTCACTCGATGCCTGGAAGGAGTCATTCAACGTGCTTGCGGTTACCTACCCCTCGCTGCCACCGTTGCCGACACGATTTTCTGCTGCCATGGCGGAATTACTCCGAGGGTAATCATTTGAACTTTTGGCAGACCAGCAGAAAAAGAGGTCGCATGATGGATTGTAAATGAAATCGAGCGTTGCACAACTTTCGGGGGCCAATCAGCACAAAACATTGGGATCGCGCGATGTTTGCTCGATAACTTGTTTTCATTCCAAACACCCGTGCATAGACCGCAGCGGGCGGCATGTAGACGGATTACCATATTAATTACTGAAGAGTGGTCGTTATACTTTTCAGTGGAAGTCTCTTTGACAGCACTGCACATTACAGCGATTCCTGATTTTATAGGAATTTAATTATGCGGAAAACGTAACACTTGCTCGAATGATTAGGCTCTACATACCATGTATACTTAGGACCGAAAAATTCATTAGATAGCTATCGATTCATTTGAAATTCGAAAATTCGATTTTGACTATATTTGCAGTTCGAATATTTGAAAAAGAAGGAGCAATACAATCATCCACAAACGATAAGGGGACACTCAGGTCCTTCTCTCTTTTGAATATTCGGAATCTTTGGGTCTAGTCCTGCAGGAATAATCGGCTGCGTGACAAGAGTTACGCTGCTGAGCTGTGATTGGTCGATTCATGCACACGTCGCGCCTGCAGCCATCGAAGATTCAGCAGTTCTACGCGGAAATGGACGAGTTTTCCAACCCTGAGTAGGACAGATGAATGCTACCGCAGCCAATGAACTATGACGAGGTGGTCACTGATGCCTTTGAATGTGTCATATTTGAAGGATCAGCCTGAAGTTGAGAAGCACATGCGTGCGGCGCGGTCGCGTCGCGGCCTATCTCTTGACCGTCTCCCTGAATAATCAACTGAATCAAGATACTGGACTTCTATTCGGTCCTAAGTATACTAGCTACCTTTTCACATGTGAGAACTCAATAGAAATGGGGACAAAATGGGTGAAAATGATGGCCATAGGCTAAATATAGCCACCGGATGAAGATTCATCGCGACTAGACAGTACCGCTTATGTATGTCATAATCGCAAATATCGACCTTTCCCCAAAATAGGACCCCCTGTCAAACCAGAAGTAAGTTGTAAAGTCGTTAAACTGACACTAGGTGGTAAGAGTGTAATAACTCTTCCATACAGTACTTCCTCAATCCACCACGTTAGGAAAGGAACAATAGCCGTTGATTCCTTCAGATGACAAAACTCAGTGATATTACGGATATCAGAAGACCTATTCACCATGTGAGAAAAGGAACAATCGCCGCTGATCTGATTTTTAGTGTTGTGGCTAAAAATGCTGGACTAATTCCTGGTAAGCTCTAATTCGTCCACGATTACGCCCAGGATCCTATAGCTACCCTACAGGTGCCCGCGGTCGCCGTTTCAATCCGATGTGCGACGAGACGGAGCTCGTGCTACGAGCGCTCGGAATGGAAATGCTCGTGCGCAGTCGTAACCCCTTGAAACAAGGCTATCAGGCAGGTTTCCCCCAATCATCGCATTGTGGAATTTTCTGAACACTGATCAAATTCTCCAGCGCACTTTACACCGCGCATAGACGGACGCGCACGGACGCGCACCGGCTGGCTGGCTGCGCCTTTAGATGTCAAGTGACACGGAATGACGAACGATCGCATCGCGTCGCGTCGTGCGCATTCCGTAAAATGTTCATGACGCCATTACGCCATCGTCGCTTCAGCACCGGCGCTCGTTCTCGCCATAAAAATGTCTTCATCGTACTGATCAGCACCGATTTACAGTCGTTTGGAGCACGAACACTGTCCATATGGTCAGCGCCTGGAGAATCGGGCTGTAAGGCTGGCGCGGCGATTCATGTGAACTGCTCAAAAGTGCTCACAATCGTGAAAATGGCAGAGTATGGAACGTTCACTAAAGATCAATGTGAGTGACGTACACCGTTATTCCGGGAAAAGGGTATACTGATAGGAAAACCTGGGCCTGGAGCACCATTGAAATCACCCAGGGTAAATGTGTTGACGACTAAGGAGGAAATTTGGGGAGAGAAGAGTTCAGACATTTACTCAGGGTAATCTCAATGATGCATGTCGGCCTTGACAAGAACGGTCCAAGAAGCTAACCTACTAGATCGAAATAAATCTTACCTGGTTCGAGACCTTGCGTAACCAGGTGCAGCAATATGAATACCACTTTTGCCCTCAGTTTCTGCAGAACACCGTTTTTTGCTGCTATAGGGGCACATGCCATGAGAGCCTAGTGGTACTCTGGCAGAGTGGCTAGTGCCCTGGAGTATTAGGCAAGACCTAAATGGTTCGAGTCCCACGAAAATTCGGTGTTTTGCACTTTTGTATTCTTCTTCTAGGAGGGCGTGGGAAAAAACCGTATGAATACATGCCATAACACTCTTCTCTTCTCAAAATCTTGTGACGAAAGCTTCAAAGCAACAAGGCTGACATACATCATTGTGATTACCCAAGGTAAATAGTCAGCGCCCTCAAAACTACGGGGCGGGCGAGGTTGGGAGGAATGGATGCATCATTGAGATTACCCAAGGTGAACGTGTAGACACCTACAATAACGATGGAACTTAACAGTGTTGACAGATTTACCTTGGGTAACTTAACGATGCATGTCGGATCAGGTAGCTCTCATTTCGATCTGCTGGGGTAGCCTCCTGCAGCTCCCTGGCAAGCAACATCAATGATTTCCAAATAAGGGAATTCAGAAAACTCCCGACGTTACTTCCTTTTTACCTAATTCTGGAAGACACTAAGTTAATCGTAGGGTCCGGATGCATACTTGAGATTAGCCTGGGTAAACGTGTAAAATTACCCAGGTTCACCCTGTACCTAACAATCGCTGACAGTTCACCCAAATATGACGTTATCAACACCTCTTCGCTAGCATGGACATGAGACTACCCATCCTCCAGTGATGCATCCGGACCCAGACAAAAAATAACAAGTACACCTACTTTGATATTGCAGTGGAAAGTGTTCAACATGAACGTGTAACTGAAGCTCTTCTTCCAATGAATAAAGATCGTGAAAGGAGAAGAAGAAAGGCGAAAACAAGGACAGATGCAAGGAAACCGGATATTGTCGGATCTCCCAATCGAGAAACCTAAGGGATCTCTAGATGTTATTAGGATTTCTTTGATAAGCGACATTACTCACATGTTTTACCTAATCTTAAAGGTGCACCTCATTTGAGGACACTTACTCACTGTTCTTTATAAACTCTTGTTTTTAGCTGTAAAGAACATTCACGACAAAGACGACTGCAACACAAGCAACACGTTGCCTTTCAGCTTTTTTATACCTCTTACCACACAAATAACGAAGAAAATTCTGTCAAACACTTAAAAAGAAAAGCAAAATGTATACATGAGAACGCATGTCGGTATGAAACAATATGTATATCACATCACTTCTGGGTGAAAATACTGAGCCAAAACCAGAAACTATTTCTCTGAACGTAGAAAAATGAAAGTAAATGAGTCGATTCGAAATACATAATGACATCATTATGCAAATACAGTTTCAGTCACAAGAACGGATAAAACATGAGCGACATGTTTAGTCTAAACCTATACTTTTTGGTACTAATTTCGTCAGTATAATCACCGTACGTCGTAAATTGTAGAAGATATATGAAGAAAAACAAGCCAATAACCGTATATGATGAATGTCTGGGCACTTCACTAGAGAGCGAATCACAGAGAATTTTAATTGAGGAATCGAATCGACATCTTCTCTTCTATGTCCGTCTTTTCCATTGCCTGTAAAATTGAAGATTTTAAATGGAAAAACTATAAAAAATAGTAGTACGTACAATATAACAACTACTCGAAAATTAAGAAAGAATTAGAGGCCAAAAATCGTGGGGAAAGCCTACCCTGCAGAATTCCTCGAACGAAATTCGTCCATCGTTATCACCGTCAGCCTCTTCAATCGTTCTGTCGGCAATTTTGTCAAGCTGCAAACAACAGAACCATTCAAAAACTTAAAATCTTCAGGAAATTAAGTCTAAATTTAAGTTCTAGTAGATAAATCCCGCATTTTTCAGCGAACGTTTCGCCAGAAATTCTAGTGCACTACTGCTTTGCCCCTCCCTAACGGAAAAGTTGTAACCTGAAGCCCTGGATGTCCTAGAAAATCCGCAGTAGGCCGCTACTACCGCTATTATCGCCGCGACTGGCACTGTGAGGAGCAATCCAAGTTATATGGCGGGGCAATCAATAAGCACCTTTTCCACAACCGTTATTGCTTCCATTATGGGTTCACCCCAAGGTGGCGTATCTTGAGAGAACCCTCACCGCGTTATAACGGCAATTTATACTAGGGTGCGTGCGTCGGACGCACGCATTTATTTGCGAAGGATTTTCCATGAAAATTGGCCAATGCGGCATGAACCCCTTCAATGGAAAGAAGGTTCCAGAGCCGCGAGACCGTAGGGCGTGCGTCCGAATGGGAATGCGTCAGGAATGTATCTTATCTTCCTTACCTATCCTTCATCATATAGGTGCACGCGCGTCAAACGCACGCGTATAGTATAAATTGCCTTTTATGTGTTTTGTTTTAATTAACTAATGCATATGTTTCACATTTTGAATAAAGAAAAACAAAATTAAAGTGGTGGGGGAGGGTGTCAGCCAAATTGGTACCATCCAAGGGACGATCACCAGCTGAATCATCGCAAGTGCCTCGTTGAAACATGGCACACAATCTCTACCAAGTTTCTCTTTCAGTGTTTGGGAAAAAGGAGTGCAGCTAGATTTTCACATTAGTATTTCCACGGAACTTTTCGGATATTCGAAATTTGACATTTTCTTCTGAAACTGTGTGGCCCTTGAATTCAAAATTAGTCATCCACACACTAGGTACAGATGCACATTTTTTCTTCGAATGTATTCCTTTTCGTTCGTCACTTGATTATGCTCACAATTCAGTGATGTATATTCATCCCACTTTCTTCCGTCAGCGTCTAAATAACACAGCCTTACTGTACAAAGAGCTACAGCACTTTCGTACAGTACTTCAACTCGTCATAAAACCATAAACCTCTCCAACTTTTTGCTACAGTACGATAATAGAAGCATTTTCGCGCGCATAGTCATTGTGTTTTTCATGCTCGATAAGTGTCTCCGCTCCCTTGCACTCGAGTGGTTCACAAAAAAGTTGTTCAGTAACTTGTCAGCAAAAGATCTTTTCACCGTACGAGCTGAAAAAGCAATCGGAACGAGAACTCGAGACGGGGAAAAAGCTACCACGTCATTGGTCGACACCCTCTGGATGGTTCGACATCGAAAAACCCGGCAAAATGTGTAGCCGTACAGCGAACATTGCTGTTATTAATTATTAGCATTCCTCGAGTCGGTCAACTAGCACGTACACAACAATGATGGATTGCTCTAGTCAACGTATTACAATTGTAAATCCACCAAAACAACATTTGAAATTCATGTGGGTGTTCGCCGCGTTTTAAAGGCAGTCAGAGAGCAATAACAAACAAAATGATCCTAGCCATAGGAATTCTATTCCTCTATATGGAGGTGTAACCAAGCGAACTTTGAAGCCATTTCAGCTGCATAAGCAATTCCCTTCATAAAATATAATTCATGAGCAATTAACGTAGTACTGGTAATATCTTCAAGTCCTCCAATTCGACTTCCCAGTACATTTTCAATTTCTTGCAACTGGATTACACTGAAACTCGAGCCAACTTCCAGTTTTGGCAAAAAATAGACCATTCAAGTGGCGCTGTAGTCCTTGCCAGATTTATTGCTCTGCTGATCACCGACCATTTGTCATTGTGCGCGGTTGTGTTTGCCAACTTCCAGTTCCTTACATTGAAATTTACAAACAGAAATAAGATTTTACTACGGTAACTGATGTGAGTAATGGGAAACCTTAGCCATACCTCAAACTTCACTTCACGGGTCAGCCACCCCTACCCTGGTCAATCCTGTGAAGAAGTTGATGATCTCACCGTGTAACCTAGTAGTGGGCCGTGCTTGGCACTGTGTTGTTTTAAAATTAAGCGCATTGTTCTTGAAATAAAACGTCTTCTATGTATTGTTCAAAAGGCCACTGATGTCCCGGGTAAAACCGCGCCGGAACATGGTTACCCACCCTGAAATGGCCATTTTTTTTCAGGTGGCTGAAATAATGGCAGAGCGGCCTTTGCTAAGCCATTCGTGTCACGATTTGCTAGGTCATTAAATTGGTAGCGATTATATGTGCATTCCATAGAGAATAGCAAAAATCCATGCGCATCTCTGGGTAAAACTGCAGCTATGCTCCGCGCGGAGTATAGTAGTTGCGTCGCATCGTCCGGCAACATCGATTTTGATGCCTATCGATCATGGGCGATCAGCCGGTGAGTGTCATTGTGGCAAGACGCACAAGCAATCGATTGCTATCAAAAGCACTCAAGCAACGGCGACGCAGGGTGCTACGCTGTATATAAGGTATGTCCTAGCTTAGTGCACCAATGACATTGCTAACTTGAAATCACATGTCATTCCGGAACTACCTGGATATCCAGACTCTTACTCATTAAATTATGTATAGGCACCAGCAGGAACTTAATGAGGAAATATTTTGAAAAAAGGAAAAAAATCAGTGGCATTAAACTTTTTCATCTGCTGTAGTTTCATTCCCCTGATTTTTTTTCCTTTTACAATTTTTCCCCTGAAATTCTTCTTGGCGGTCATGCACAGGTTTACGAATAAGAGCTTGAAAGCTTCGATGATTTTGGATTGTCACTTTTTTCCGAATTTTTTTTTTGCTGTCCACATTCCTTTACCCATAAAGTTGGTCTCCATGCCTAAAGGAATTTGTAATAAGAAGAAAATTGAAGAATGTCGTGGAGAATAATATGTTTACTCCGGTAATTAGTGTTGACACGCCTGTGACTTTCTGCCCCAGCCACTACATCATTATCTGCCAACTGTTCCAGTTCTCTCAAACCCAACTACTACATCATTTTCCTAGCGGCTATCTGTTCCATAAGAAAGTGTGATAATCACCAGTGTGTGTTTTTCAACCGGTCTGGCTCGCGTCTTCACGATAGCGACGAAATGTTCACCAAACAGGAACCGATTTCAAGGAAAATTTACGGAAAAGTCGAGAATTCTTCGCCTTACCTGCTCAGCAGTTATATTAGCTCCAACCATACTGTTGAGAATCACTTTGAACTCCTCACGAGTGATGTAACCGTTCTTGTTCAGGTCGTACATTTGGAATGCGACTAAAATGTTTAAAGTTAGCAAAAACGTGAAATGTCAGGCATTCCAGCCACAGATTTTCATCGAAAAATGTCGTGATAATCACATGACCGCGTTCCGTACATTAACGCGAACTGGACTGTGACGACGGAAAGCGAAAAATTAGGAACAATTACCCAGTAGGTGCTCGAAAACGCGTATGCCTATTCGAATTAACACTAATACATCGAGTTAACGATAAATCAACCTACACTTCAGTTTTTCCTTCCTTCCATTTAAGGCGTTCTTCTTCGATCGATTTATTGGCTGGAAATGTGCCAGAATTCTTACGAATTGACGGAAGTTCAACTGCTGTTCGTTCTCTCCTCTGGAAAATAGAGAAATTCACAAACAAACTACCGCATTCCCTTCTGAGTTCACACGGGTCCTCATACATGATTCATAGGCATTACTCATCATGAAGCTTCGAAGAGATGGGCGAATAGTATCACAAGGAAGAACAAGGTTTCGTGAACGACAGTTCGACCATTGAAACCGCTTCTAACAGTGGGGATGACTACAACACCCATCACAAACTAATTCTATCTTCTTATAAACTTCTCGGAGTGTTACATAACTTTGATCTAGCCCTTCCATAAGCTTATGTTAATGAATACAGAAATATTACTGTCAAGGGTTCCTAAGACCACTCCTAAACATGAAACTACACCGAGGTAACCAGTTCCAAAATCCAAACAGAGCTTCAAACTCACGCTAGTGTGAAAAACGCATCAACAATGCGGTCGCCGAGTGGATTCACTGCCAATTCCGGTACATTCAAGAAATCATCGCGAGACAAGAATCCTTGGCCTTAATTTACAAATTGAAATAGCATTGAAATATACAGAAACATTTACTACTTACCCTTCTTATCCAGCGACAAGAAACGACTATAGAGACGAACAATTTGGTTTCTGTTGACTGAAAAAAGGTATATTCAGCAACTACTTAGATGAGGAAAACTGGAGCTCAGGAGGAGACGTTAGCATAACAGGCCAGCAAATCTTGTGCATTCACGAAAAAGTGACTGCAAGTGACTTTTCCGCACACAAATTACGGAAGAAATAGCTTGAAATAGCTGGCAGAACTTCGGAAAAATAGATTTTTCTTTTCAAACCTACTAACTCTGAGATATCACTCAAGCTCTATTTTCTTCGTGGACTCATGCATCAAATGATAACGAACAGATATCGGTCGTAAGATAGAACTCATATAAGTCCTTAAAACTTTGATAATCGCCAAAAGGCCGAAACGTTCTTTGAAAGATAACGAATTACTCCGGATATCAAGTGGACGAATAGTCAAGGATGACAAGTAGAAGGAGAGATATTAGGATAAACCCCTTTTTTTCGAACAACCTGCCTACTCTAGATCGGCACGTAGTTTGGAACGTTCCCAAGAATATTCAAGTATCCTTACTACTGGAAAGATAGACTCACATTCCGTCTCTTTCGCGATCTCATCGATCTCCTCGTCACGAAGCATCAGTGAGCTGCTGTTGCCCATCTTTGGTATATTGGATCTACAATATAAAATCATTACACTGTATCCTCTCAAGCAAATGAAATAACCTTCTAAAGCTCTATGCCACAAAGCAAATAAATGCCACTATCAATGATAGCGCGGATCGATGTAGAAAGGACGCACAATTTGGACCCGCGGCAGAGTGATGATAAGGCCGGGGAGAGATACTGAATGCGGGTAACAAAGTCGGCGCCGGAGAGAAAACTCCGATGACGAGAATCATAATGAACTATGGTTGACTACTGTTCGCTTTTCACCGATGTGTAGGGAAATATTTGCACTGGAAAGGTAGGAAAACAAGGCATACAAAACACCAGGACACTGTGTCGATTCGCTGTCGAAAAACTCGACAGTGTCGACTACCTCCAGCAGCGAAGATTGCAACGGAGATAACCATCCAGTTAAAGTTAGCAGGCATAACGAATAAAAGACAACAGTGCGCACACGGCGGCAGGACTATTCCGCCCAATCTTTACATGGAGGTCATGAAAGTTACCTACTTTGGCAACACAACTACTACTGCCAGCAGTTTATCAAACGCGCCCTTTATAAGACCGCCAAAAAGACTGAAGGATTCAATGTTCGATGACGGCCGTCGTCGACAACAGTCTCGTACACATCAAGTGTAATTATCTTAGCGAACACATGACAAACCGCACCTCAGCGCTAATGCGACTATGAACAACCCGACAACCCCCCTCGTGAGTGGATTCACCATGTTTTATAACAATGAGGTTCATTCTAATGCAAAAGGAGTAGCATAACTAGGAGCGGAGAGGCTTAGCATAGAAACTGTGCAGAAACAAGACCATTTGCTGCGAGATTTGCAGCCCTAAATGGTGAACATCAATGCAAGGCTTTCTAATAAAACGCTGAGCGATGAATCATTCGAAACTGGCACTCTCTTCAACAACTACCACGTCAACGACGGCGAACTGAAGGAGTAGATGGCATGGGCGGAGTCCACGCATTCCAAGAGCAAACACACCTGCCCAGTACAGGTATTGATTGCGTGTCAACTCAAATTCACTTCTACTTCTCTAGTGTACTTGAAACTAATGAAAACTGAAGTGTAATCGATGTATAACGAAGACTACCGACCCCATCATAACCCCACCAACTACAAAACGAACCAAACTGGTAAGAACAGCAACATTGATCGACCTGTGTAATGAAAACGGGCTTATAAACATGTTTTCGAATAGTAAAATGGGTCGTTTCGCTGTCCACCCTGCTATGGAGACAGTACGTAGACAGAGCAACGCATCTTTGTAGCCACAAAAACAAAGAAATACAAAAGTTTTCACATATTGGAGACTAAGAACTTCACACCTTCAAACCAAAAAAGGAAAAAGACCTATTAACGATCTAGAATTCATAAAAGAAGATATAAGGTTCGATAAATTTCTGATTTAACTCTCATTTACAATATTAATACAAGAAGCTCGTTCAAATTATTCCTAGAAATACCAGGATTTTCGCTGACATTGTACTTTCTATAAACAGACTCGGCACAGTGGTCTTCAAGCCGATTAAACTTAAGGAGATTCTTCTTGCTAGCCTAACCAAAGTTAGAAAATATATCAGCAAGTACGGTGAAGCTATAAATGCTTCTCTGTATAACCATTAACTTGTTTCTCCATTGATTTGACTGTAAACTTTTGAATTGCTCTTGTTCTTTGCTGTTGAATGAACATGAGAAATGAAGTGCTCAAGATAACAGTAAAAGTAGCCATGGCACGAGCGAAGCAGGCCATGCTGAGTTTAGTAAAAACAATGAAAGGCGACCGCATACCAGTCTTATAAAAAGAGCACTGATATAGGCAAAGTTGCACGAGACTCGTGACTAAGTCACAAGTAAACCGCTTATGCTAATTATGTCACTGACAGAGAACTGTCTAAAAACTGTGATCAACAAACGATCGCAAAGAGCACCGGAAAAGTCAGTGGCGAGCGGATTAGTCGCCGATATCTATAGAACTAGAGTGCATGACAGTCAACAGGACCATATTCCTGAGGTACCTATGTATAACTAAGCGGTGAAATAGCCTAATTAGTCCAACTCCCTTTAACGGAACTCCAATAGACCAGCGAATCCAGTCAAAATAGATATTAAGAATATGATTAAAAAAACAGTTGTTCTCAGTTCTGAAGACAAAGCGACCAGACATCCAAAACCTGTCCCCATAAGCTTCCAACGTGGTGACACATTAGCCACATTGGTGGCTTTCTACCTGACAAATAAAAAGAAGGACCTCTAAGCCTAGAGTTTGGCCAGCAACATTCCTGGGAACTGCATAGAACGATCGAGAACAATTCATGAACTCAAAAAAAAAAGACCGACTGAGAGCCGACATCGTTTCTGCTTGAAGGAAGTAAAAGAAGAGGCTAAAGGCTGAATATAATGCAAAATACTGCCTTGGAGAGGGAATTTACGAGCATTTTGATCATTCATCTCCATCCATTCCGTTTACGACCGAAACGCTGTTTTACTCTAGCGGCCTACTCACCGGCATTGCGTGGCTAGTGCACCTAGTACGAATTGTTGTCATATAAATTGACTTTCAGCTCCATTTTTCAAAGCAAATCGTCATGTACAGCATAGTTGACGCCCGTTTCAGTGAAACCGTAGACGATCCACTAAGTACGATCACAACAACCTATTAAATGAAACCTGTAACGTTCATTTCGTCTCTTTTCAAGAATAACTTCCTCATTTTGAATACAAGTGGCGCTACTCGATGATTCCACAGTAAGAATCGGAGGCAGATGGAAAACAGAAACAGAAAAAAAAAACAGAAATAGATATCCTTACATACGTAAGAAGCCCTCACGTGTTTAAAATCTCTAAACCATGCGATGTTTTGGGTAATTCTAATAGATAGGTCACAAGTATGACGTCAGTATGACGGCTGTAAACCAACAAGACGACAACAAACCACCAAGGTCACCTCAAAATGAGATTATCAACAACTCCTCATTTCATTAAATACCTAGCATACCGTAACCTGTGTGAACCATAACGTTCCATACACTGGTTGTACATTGCACGTCGATGCTAAACGATCAATAGCTACGAACTTACCTTACAAAATCTTCTATTGCCCTGATGAAATGCATTCAGTGACGAGACAACTGCACTTCCACACAACAGCGAATAGACTAACCCAACAAGTATAATCAAGTCTCGACGAACCTTGGCCGCACTTATGACAGGTATGCGATTTTTATCCACTTTACATTCGGAATAACTGATGGTTCCTATGTGGGTACAAGTCATAAGCTGATTAGATCTAGAAACGAATACAAAGGTCGATGTTCAGGCGAGACGGGTAGAACTAACCAGGTACAACAGATGTACTCTCAGCATAATTTATGCACCGAAATCATGATTTTAATAACGATAAAGACCGGGAAACTCACTTTTTTCGTCCAAATATCATCGCAGCAGCAACCACAGGCAGCAGAGAACGGATTGATGTGACTGATTATCTTAGGCGAACAGTGCGTGACCTAACGTGGAGTGCGCCGAAGAAACTGGCTCGGGAGAAGCACTTATATCCGCGCTGACGTTGAGTACAGTTATACGTCAAATATCGAGATTCACTGTGTGATCCAAGGTGACTAAGGTCACACTCCACTGACAAGGAAGAAAGGGGTCGACTCTGCTGCGACGACGATACGGCCGACGAGCGTGTTTTATCCAAGAATGCCCGCTCACTGCGCGAAACGAAGCTAAGCCTATCCCACACAAATCCGGTGTGCGTGAAAAACCGGATGCGCACAAATTCATCATGTGAGTTATCTTTAGCGTGATGGGAGCATGATGACTCTTATCATCGTCCACATGAAAAGACGTGCGCATTGGACCGAAAGGGGCTGATTCATTCCTGAACAAGGCTTGAAGCGAACAGATGCGGAAAAGGCATGGCATGAGTGGAGGGTTTGAAGAAGAAAAACCTACGTCTAACGTATAGATTCGAAGAGTGGAACGATGTGTAACGTCAACGATCACAACCACTTGCGCGCTGCAAACAAAAACAAAAACCTTGGATGCATTAAACCCGCAAGAAACAAACCGCCCCAGTTCGTTAATGGACCTTTTTCACAAAAACAAAAATTCCTTTGCAAAGCTCGTTTGTTCCAAACGGAACAAACCCTACCCTGCAACCTTGCTGATGAACATTTGCGCGCTCTACATGCATTGCAGATCACCATATAAAACCAAGAACATTAGCGATGTTCTCAATACGTTACACAGTGCAATTCGAACGCAGAAATTCCAGGGCCTAGACTACGAGGGACTCATGTGAAAGATCAAACAGAAAGAATTTCTAGTCCAAAGAAATACCTATCAGTAGACAGCTTGCTACCAGAGTAGTAGAAAATGATCACAGCAATGGAAAAGATGGAAGAACTTGTTAGTTCCAGTAAGTAGTCAGCAGTAAAAAAGCAGCTACGGTTGCTCGCAATTGGTTGGCTAGAAAACAGATAGGCTTGAGACAGTTTGGAGATGAGAAGTGTAAGGTCATCTGATTCGCAGCACTGAGAACTAACGGGAACAAGGTACATTCTATCTCAGAATCCACTCGATTCCAAATTACTTCTCGACTGGCAACACAAATTACAATGCAAAGGACGAAAATGACAGCCAAGAAATGTTTTAAAAAAACATCTTGAAGAGCCCTCAAAAGAATCAGCCGAAATGCTTTGGATGAGATGAAAAAAATGAAGCGTTCTGTAGTCAATTCCAACATAGAAGTGCTAATAAGATGAAGAAATACGGTAAGAAGATGAGGAAACATGAAGTATTATACCGCAAGATGTGAAGCCATGCATTCTTATCCTCTGGATACGAGACAATTCAATCCACAACGAAATATTATATATTTGTCAAAAATTGTGTAGTATCTAATGAGTGCGATTAAGACTGCATTCATACATAAGCACAACTAGCCTGAACAACTTCAAATATGTAAGTTTAAAAATAAGTTCAAAACAACAACGCGCAAGGACACCTGAAAACTTTTACAAAACACTAAGTGATTTTCCTTACAACTTCAATTGAGAGCCAGGGAAACAAAAAATATAAGTTCAGCTTACTATTTAAAGGCAGCACCGGTTCAAGTGGGTCGTGTCCGAGATTTTGCTGGATTTTGGGGTTTTGAGGGACCTGGAACTCATATCCAGCAGTGAAACAGCGCGAAACATATGAGAAATTCACGAAATATCGGTGCTGTTTGCCGTGCGACTGAACGCGCTCCGTTCGACACTCATGGGTCCCGCCGCGCGAAGGTCACACACGCATGTAGCGAGCGATCACAGCCTGTGTGCGCTGGCGCACGCAAGGCTGCTGTGTTCGCGACTTCGAATTGGATTTCCTAGCAGGTAAGTCACCATTCTTTGTATTCGATGAACTTTTGTAATGCGCTAACAGTGTGTTCCACTATTAACGGTTCAACTCGGAGTGGAGGATTTCCACGGGTGCTGAGTTTAATCCTTTGCCACACTATAACACCGGTTGAACCAGCTTGTTGGTTAGCAATCAATTTATACTAATCGTGCGATCAGCTCATGAATCCCCTACACTGTACTGGCAGCTATATTTAGTTGAATTCCCTCGATAACAATGTCTGGCTGTTCAAAGGCCACTAATGCATCACGCACCTAAAGAGCCTCCCTTACTTTTACCACCGCGATGGTCGACTATGGTCCATGGTTAAGCATAGACCCGCGACGTCGCGGTAGAGCCATCTCCGCATGGATCTGGCGACGGCGGCTTTCTCATTTTTTTACCACGGCCTCTCCAGACTACCCGCAACCAGAAATGGTATTAGGGTATTTTGTCGCTCACCACGTTTTGGCGTCAAAACGCCGCCTCCGCAAAAGCCAGAAAGACCCTTTAGTGACAGAAGAGGGTAAGCGACAAGAGTTGTCGCCCAGCGACAGAATACCCCCTCCCCTCCCCCCCCCCCCTCCCCTACCATTTCTCGCCGCAGCTGGCTGGGTGAGGTCGTTAAGCAACACCGCGAAAAAAAGTGACAAAACTGCTGTCATCAGAACCACCAGATCCATGCCATGGCAATGGCGCCGGCCAGTAATTATCTACGGGCGAATATCGTGGCGACAAAAGCCAGAAAGCCCGGAACGCACAATTATTGAATGTTCTTTGGCGCCAAAGTGAGTTAAATAGATTAATTCCAATACAACACCTTTACTCAGCAGCACAATTCAGAGAATAAATTATTTTCAAGAAGGTTCAAGAAGTCTTACGGAGAGAATGGATAATGACTGACTCCAAGAAATGATGACATTCAAGTGATGTGCAAATGATATTATACAGAGCGAGGTGAAACAAGGAATTACATGGTCTCATCAGATACTCTCCAAAGAAAACCTAAACCTATCAGGGAATTGCCGGTGCTAACTTGATAACATAGCATCCAGCATAACGAGTTGACGCGATGTGAAAAGGCCTCTGAGGAGGAAGAACGTACAATACTCGAGAAAAAAGTTGGTGATCGTATTTAACAATGTTCCGTTGCGTGTGGAACACGGGACACGGAAACAGACTCACAGACATCCCACAATTTGGAAGAGGATACAGAACGCTTGGGACTCTAAAGTCTACTGAGAGTACAAAGTGAAACAAACTAGTTCTTTTTCAGGATATATGCCTTGCTTCAACGTTCAAGACACCACGTTACTTACGTTGTTTGCCTCCTGACAGTTCGACAGAAAAAAAAAACAGAAAAGCTGTAGCGGGACAAGTACTGTTTCCTATATTATTCCGCAGAACTCAATAATGTGTGGGAAATAGTGAAGAGGAACCAAAGTGAACTACACCATCACGGTTGAAAAGAAATATCGAGTGGAAGATTTAGATGCACGGGAAAAAGATATGATGACATATTAACTGCTGCGGTCACACAGCGATTTGCTGCAATAACAAACAAACTGTTCAGTGAAACAAGGTAAAAACGTACCGTCACAAGGAGGTTGATGTTGTACGGTTTGGATGATCGATTCCTAGCAGTGGGCGGTTAACACCTCTCTGAACGATAGTGTGAAAGGCAAAAAAGCAGTTCGAAAAAATTCGAATATCAAGCGGAAGAACGCGTATTCACCCAAAGACAACTATGCATAGCTTGACTTTTATAACATGATCAAAGATAACATCAAATAAACTCTCATGTGTTCAACAACGTCAACAATATTTCGATATAATTTTCAAAGGCAAAGTGAGGTCAGTCACAAGCGTAGGAAACAGCGTACTTCACCCTATAATGACTTAGAATACTAGGCGAATAAAAAAAATAATTCTTTTGACACTTGAACGTGAAGGACAAATAGAGTCAATTGAGAAACAAATAAAATCTTCACATCATTGCAGCAATCGTTGACCGAACCAAGTGGAAGACGTCGCCGACCGTTAGGATCCAGAGCATTAAATAATACGAAACTAGGCGCCGCTACTCAAAAAGAATGCTGACGATAACGATAACCATCATAATTCAAAATACTAATGGACCGTGATCAAAAAGTTGACGATAGTTCTTCGACGAACGGTTAGAGAACGACAAAAAGACGAATTCCTTAGAGCCAACAGCATTCGGACATTGTTGTCCCAGCTGCAATGAAGAGAAGATCAAAGTACAAACCCTTATTTTTACAAGTTGGTAGGTGCTTGGTTCCGATTAGGATTATACTGCCGTGTATCCACTTCTTCCTCTTCATCACTACAATCACCCTCTGACGAACTTTCATCATTCTCGTCATCGTCACCGTCGCCCTCATCTTCGTCATATTCATCACTGTCACTGGAAAGAATGATAAAATACCCATAAATATTCCCGTACGAACCATTCAATATCATTCCACCACTGCATTTGAAACTCGATGAATTTACTGAATCAGAGTCATGTATAAATTTCGTTGCAACACTGATATGAGAGGAATCAGCAAGGCAATAAGAAAACCAGGTAAATGGAGGCAAATTTTCTGAGCCTCTATCCTTTTCCTTCTCATGGTAATGAGACTATAACAAAAAATGCTTCGCAGTTCAATCTTGACCTAATTTCACTCCCTTCTAGGAATGTTTGAGATGGAACATAGGACTGCTTCCCTAGGTTTCATTTATTCAAACTATGAACAAATGGAACGGAGGGTATTTTCGAATGAATGAGATGTATTTATGTTCATGGTCAAATTTGAAAAAAACCTCTTTGAAAAATAGCTTTGTGAAGGCTACATAGTGTCGAAATGGAATATGCAAGGTCACCTTGGTGGAAGCATGTCGTCGTCAATCATGACATTCTCCCCTGTCGTTCCTCGTTTTGCATCTCTCGTCATCAAACGAGCCTGTTCCTCAAACCGAGATGGCCATCTGAAAAAGAACCCCTGTAATACAGCCAAAAAAAAAATTGCAGAAAGAACGATAAAATTTAGGTAAAATATAATACCAGAAGAAATAACGAACTTGTTCTGCGATCGTATGTACAAGACATTTTCTTCGTCGAGAACATGTTCGATTTCAGCCTTTACCTGCAAACGCAAAAATTTACATGACGGTAGGGACAAAACCATACTGTGATGTTAACAGGAAGAATAATATTGATTGTTCGCCCTTACTAGAGCTGAAGGAGAAACAACAATACAATATAAATCCAGGTGTATTAAAGCAATACCTTATCGCCTTCCTCAATAGGCCGCAAAACTACGAATTGTCCTCTTCGAATCCATACAGCTTTCCTGAACTTTGAAGGCATACTAGCTACGTACATTTCGCCATTTTCGTCCTCTACCTGTAAAAGCACAAGGAAACATCTTCATCAAGCATATGCAGAGCAGAGAGGGTAACGTGGAATCATAATCTCGGCATAAATTTCATACCTCATGAAGATTGTTTCCTCTGGCACTTCGAACTTGTGCAATGATGTCACCTTCAACAGGTGTGTAATACTCCGATTCCACCTGAATCATTGCAAAAAATCGGAAAACCTACAGGTAGGCGCAATATTGCACTACGGTTAGTGTAAAACCAAACTTTAAAAGAAGAAAAATGGAAACTAACCTTATTTGTTATATACCTTCGTTTGGTCGAGACAGACATCGTCGCGAGCTTGATTGAAATGGATTGCTTATCGAATCAATGAATACGCTCGAAAGAGGCTCCTGAAGCAATCAACAACTTGAAATTGAAAGAAATGCACGAAAAAGCGCACATTAGAGAAACGCAAGCCTAGAAAAACCAGAGACGAAAATTTACAGAAAAAATCGAATTTTGGTTACGAAAACATCAATCGAACAAATGCTAGCCGAACGCAACCAGATTTGCAAAGAAAAAGTTCGATATGAATTGATTTTCACGGATTTTCACGACGAAAATCCCCAATCGTCACGCTGTCACGATATGGCGTTGGAGCACGTTAGGCACACACTGAAGGGACGTGGATGCCCCACCGTAGAACTGCTCGAAAGTAAAAACATATGTACAGAAAAGTAGCTTGCACATATATATTTAGCGTTGTTTCCAACCACATCATAGATTCTATCTTATTTCCTGTGTTTTTAAAGATCCGCAATCAATCTGAGCTCTAAGTACACTCGATTGCACAACTGCAACTTTAGGAACTCCCATACGCAGACACGTTGAATATAATTTTCATCCACGAAAACAATACTAAAAAATGTACCAAAATCTAACGAAAACTGGCCGTTTCATTTAGCTCTAGCATAATAACAATGTGAACTCCAGTTACGAGTATATGACAAAGCATTAAAACCTTCAACAGATGTCGACAACAACAATAGCAATAACAATAACAAGAAGTATGAAATAACAACAAGGAACTAGTGCAATGAGCCACGCTGAATGACGACTAAGAACATGAAAGTAAGTCATGGATATCATTGAAAATCTATATCCAACTAGATACATTTGTGCACTTATCGGACACGATAGAAGCCGAGCATTTGGCAGTCCGACAGTACATCTTTGTCTCCATTTGCAAACATTTCACAGTCATCTTCTGTTGAGATCTAGAATGAGATGTTTTGACTAGTCAAAACAGTACTGGTAGCATCAATATGCACTCACTCGTTCCAACCACTCCTCCACTGTGAATGACAGCTTCAAGTGTGCGAAAACTGTTTCTATTTCTGGATTGTGAATGATCAAACAACCCTTCTTTGCATGCTTGTGTATGAATTCAAAACAAGCAGCCTAAAAACTAGCAACTAAGCCTAAAACATTTCATTAATACAAGCGTATAGGAAGGTTCGTAATGTTATCATGCCTGTTCATCAGAATCCATGAAAAACGAGAATACATTGTTCATGACTATCATATCTGCTTGGGCGACTAGGTCATCTTTGGTACGAATATCAGCATGAACGACGCTAACATTCTGCAAAATAGAAAGATAAATAGTAAACAGTGCACAGCCTCCGGTAAATAGTAGGTCTTAGTTCCTAAGAATGGTTGTAGATTTTTCTACCTGAAGCGAGAAATTCTTGATGATATCTTCTTGCAACTTGATAAAATCTTCATTTAATTCCACCCCCGTGACAGAAGCTCTACCACAGCTGCAATGAAAATAATCACAAAATTTCTATGCTGTGATACGGACGAGAAAGAATCTGGTGAGGCTCACCCGTACAGGGAAGCCGCGAATATAACAGCACCTAGACGTGAACCAATATCTAAAACTCGAAATCCTTCATCTTGCGATTTCAGTGGAACAAGTTGAGTAAACATAAATTCTAGCTGAAATATTTTTTTACAGAATTTCAACACAATAAATACAAAATTTCAGACTTCTCCCTTCCTTTACTTTTTCCCGCATCTACAAAGAGTTGGATAACGAAATCTGATAACGGTGACTTACCTGACAATGTGCCATACTGTGACTAATAAAATTGAGATCCTTCACGTTACGTGAACCACAGTCAACGCAGTACCTCCTAAAGCAGAAGAAAAAGCACATGACCTTTTCATGGAGGCTCAAAATCAAAGAGCGGGTACCGCAAGCCCCTCAATGCATACCTTTGAAGTTTGCCTGTCTTTATCATTTCTTCCATAGCGTAATCATCATAAAGGAAGCAGTCAACATGAACCTATCAAAACTATGATAGTATCTGACACAATATCTTGTGAGAGCATTGAAGTAGGTAACTGTGAGAAGGAAAAGATGAAGCTACTCACAGTGTTTCTCTCTGCACAATCAGCATCGTGTCCGCTTGTTGGCCACCTTATTTGCTCCGATTCAACACTACCATCAGGTACCTAGAGTAAACTTTGCGCTTAAAGTATTCGAACAAAAGCATGCAGATATACTTAGAGATGTAAATTGCATTTTTAATGACCTTTTTTCTTCAATAATTTTAGTCCTATCCAGTATTCCAACCTCACTACAAAAATGAAGGCCGCCTTAAAATTGATATATGCAAATTTCTCAATAAGAAGCTGATCAAGCCCTGCAAAAATAAGGAAAGTATGCTGAAGTTCAGAAGACGCTTGCGAACTTAAACTTATGAAGGTGAGTCAATTCCAAACATAGGGTAGTCTTAACAATGCTTTCCATTGACCACTCGAAGAAAAAATGATGAAAACGATACTTTTATGAACGAACATACCCTCACTCTGATGTGTTCAGCGATATCCTTGAGTTTCTTGACTGCGTCGATGACAAAAAGAGGCTTTTCACAGTCTTCACCTTCACAATAAGTGCTGTGAATCCAATCAATAAACTCCTCTTTTTTCTTCACTCGCTTAATGAGGGACTCGAAAAGTTCACGGGCCTGCTTTAGTGACAACTCCTTTGATGACATTATGTTCTGGAAAATGAGGAACAGTTGTCCACGTATAAATTTGGGGACGAAACCTCGCAACGTGAATAGCATAATGCACGTATAGATAGCCTTAACCAAGGTGTATGGTTTCAGTAAATGTGCGATTAAAGCTGTGTATTCCCTTTGTAAGGATGGTAGAACACCAGGCACAAGTAAGAATTGTCTTGCATCACGAAAAACGCAAGACAGCTCTTAATTGTGCCTGGTGTTCTTGAAACTAAAGAGTTGTCTCTGTATAAAATTCGACTAAGGCAAGTCAAGAGGACATTAAACATTCAGTTTAACCGAATTGCGGTATGAATACGCAGCGTCAATTTCGAATATGTATCACAATGACCTTATCTTAATCTAATCTCTAATGAAACCACAACCATGGGTGTGGGCAAGAAGCGGTCAATCACTGGAATGTTAGATAAGATGCGAGCAAAAGCTGTGAACATAATGCCAACTACTCGTTTTCCATGGGTCAAATACTCAAAAAGACATACACTAATCAAAAGGCACAACCAAGTAAAGTGGCGGAACTCTCGAATGACAAGATAAGCCATTCTGTGAGAAAGATCTGTCGATATATCTCTAGCGGAGTATAAACACTAATATCATTTGAAATAGAAAAGAAATAATGTGGTACATAATTTATTCGAGAAAATTCTTTCGAGCATACATCAAAAGAACGGCAGTACCAATTTCAACAGGAACAAGTTTCGTCAAAAACGAAACTGTTAGTGAACATTCTAATCATAATAATTTATTAATTCGGAATTACATTACTGAGCATCAACATCACAGAGTACGAATGGAAGAAGTCATAACAAAGAAAAACAACTGACCGCCCTCGAAGGACAATGTAGACTACAATGACTAGCCCATACGAAACCTAGGACATTATTCAAAATGAGGACGCCGCCTTTCAAGGTGTCGTGGTCCATAAACATCTTCGTAAGACCTCCACTGCCACCCAAATGTTGGTAGAACGCAGAACAGGGCAAGTGCGATACCACCTGAATATAATGAATGTGGCAGACACGCACGGCTGCGAAACAATTTCTACCAGAAATATCAGAGGAATAAGCTTCTTCAGAAGGTAAGCCTACTCAAGACAAAACACTAAGGCAAACGAAAGACATACCTAAAACATCAGTTGGGTAGTGCCAATAATCAGTCACCCGTGTAATGGCAGTAAATGCTGTCCATATCGAAAAGACTACTAACAACACATTGCGAGTCTTATACAAGGAAGGAATACCAGTAATTCTAGCCATCCTGAAAAAAAAATTGAAGCGAGAAGTCTAAGCGTGTGGCTCATTATAGACGAGAGGCCAATAAAAGTCCTAACCTGGTTAGGTAAAGACCTAGGAATAGCAGCACATGGAACGCTGCAGCAGTATGTCCAGAAGGGAATGATGTTCGCGCAGTTCGAACCCGATGGATATCCGGATTCATGCAGTAAGTTTCCGATGCTGTAATAGGTTTATTTTTTGCATTGTTTTTCCTCGTTCAACTACTACTATCACAATATATTCATGGTATCTTTTCGTAACCTTAACAACGTTCGCCTATCTGGATCTGAGTTGCCAATTTCATTAAAACAACTCTATGAAGCAGCTTCACTTTATGTAATCGCCAATGATCCAGTTGTTTCTCCTCACTTCTTAGTCACCTAGCACGAGTTGGTAACGAGTCAATCTAGCACTATAACTAGTACTGGATTGCCGCTAGAGATACTCGATTGCTGAGATTTACTGATTTTGAGAAACTCTTAACGATGAGGGCCGCACCCGTCGACATGTCCGAGTGCGGGTTAAAGTGCAGAGGGTAAAAAGTACTGCCAGCGTATCACAGTTGTAAAACGAATACGAGAAATGGCGATCTAGTCACGAAACATTCTAGCCAAATGTAAAGTGCTGTCTCATTTGAACTCGCGCTATAACGGCGCGTAGGTTCACTTGGTTAGGTTTTGACGGGCGGCCATCTTTCAATACCTAGACTACAGACATGCAGGCTGCGGTACCGCGTTTTCGAGTGCGTGGCGAGCAATGCTTCCAAGATCTCTAACTCAAAGATTTTCTCTTTCTCGCACCTTTTCAGCAATATGCGTAGGAGTAAATATGAACATTGCGTCCTTAAACGCCTTGAAACCTAGCGCAGTCACGAATATCTGGGCTGGCGCTACCTTTAATATATTGAAAACCCAGAACATACCCGGGATAGAATCTTTCCCTGTGCAATCCATACGTGACCAATCAGGTTGACAAGCCTCAAGAAAGTGAGGGCGTAGGCGACCAACAGCGCATTTGAGATACTCCATCAGAAATACGCATAATGCAAATGTTAGTTCATATTTGAGATACAGGAGGGTGGAAGTTACGAAATAGTTCGCGAGTTTGTTAGGTCCCTGGAAAGCACGATTACCTCATTAGCAATTGATGGATATAATGTAACCAATTGAGAGAAAAATGATACCTCCGAATTCCTATATACCAAATATTCAACGAAGCAAATAATGAAGAATGGTGTACCGAGGGCCACAGCAAGAAGATGTTTCATCCTCACGGTATTTTGTTTGAAAGGTTGTTTAATAGAGTCATCGTTGCAAGGAATCGGACGCTCATATGGAGATACGGCATATCTAAACAAGTTCTCTAAATGTTAATGAAAAATTGTAAAAATTAAACTGCCCAGAGAAGAGATAAACTCACCCAGCAAACATATAGAATAGCACTATTGAGATAGTCAGAGTAATAGCTATATCTAAAACCATACATACTACTCCACGAGCAACCGTCTTCCAAACCTCGGCACTTTCCGTGGCAGCTAGTCTACCACTAAATGTTATCCGTTTGAGCGGCATTCCTGAAAAAAGCAAACATGAAACAAATTTCACCCACAAGCATAAACGAAGCAAAGAACGTGTGTCCAGCATGATGGCATCGCTAGGCATCACACTGCTGCAGTTCGCGTGGGTAACTGAACCGAAATTGAGGACCCAATCCATCCATTAGTAACTCTCACTTCCAAATCTAAAATGGGAAGGGGTTCGAAAGACCGCTGTATAGCTGTAGCTTGACACTATCAGGCTGCTCTTTGTTCCTCTTGATTGCGCGTTCCTAGCAGAAAAAAATTCAAGAGCGACGAATAAAAATTTGAATGGGTCGCCATTTCTACTCATAACGTGCCGCATTCCTTGAACAAAGCATCTGCCCTCGTGCAAGAGAAAATGAAAGGTCACCGAGCCAGCGAATAGAAAAGAACGCCTCTGAGATCGAGCTGTTGGGTTTTAATTCGCAGTTTTTTTCATCAAACGAATGTCCCCTAGTTCATCAAACAAACATATTTCCCTTATAGGCGCTCCCGCCTATTATTGTTTGTCTTTTTATTACTTTCTTCCCATCATCAGCGAGTTGCGTTCAAGATGAAGTGGAATTACACCAGACGATGAAAATAGTGGCACTCACTTTAATTTAATGACGATTGGTTCAAGCCAAAGATTGCTAGAATGAACTACCTTAGAGTAAATCAGAGTAACAGCAGTTTGTAAAACAAACTACTTTAAATTAATGGTCAGAATGGAAAAAAAATCTGAAGGAAGCTTGTTCATCCAAATGTTCTAATTAGCCGTGAAGTGTAATGTGTTTTCTGCAATTTGCAGAGGAGCAGCAATTTGCCGTCATTCATCTTTTTACAGCACAGCTTGTAATTGTTTACTTAGAGCCTTTTTATCCCTGTAAACAACGGCAGGGTGGAAGGAATTGTATGCATTTCACACCATCTTTGAGTCGCTGATCCATACTTCTCTTCACCCTGGTCTCATTGTTTTTTAAAGCTGTTATTTCATACTTTTTTTATTTGTAACACTATTAAAGCGTTAGCTGTTGAAAGATGTCGTTATGTTGATCTTATGTGACATGAGAGGTGATGGCACTGTACGATTTTCATTGCACTTGCACTGCGAATTCTCCAGGATTCTTTTCGGATCTCTATGATCATTTGCTCGATCTATGTGCTGCTAAATAGTCTCCTTGTGTTGCTGTAATGAACAGACTAGTTCGTGAGCGGTTTCAGAACCTTATTACTTTCAAGCTTCACCATCAATATCTGGTATGCAATCATGTTCTTGAGAAGATATGGATTTGAGGCTCGTTTGTTACTTGTTTCTTGTTATTGCTTCATCTTTCTTACCTTCCACCTATCTGGTTTTTCCCTTGTCATCACAGTTAATTTTCCTTGCTTCCTGATGAGAGGAAGAGAGGAAACGTTGATCAATTAATTATTTCAACTATAGCTTGTAAGTAAGATTTAGCAGCGGCAAGATCCTGCATTGTATTTAATTATAGCGGAAAAGCAGTAAAACCCGAAAAAAAGGAGCAAAACCTACTTTTTTTAAGCGTTCGACACTATGACTCCTGAAAAGGCATGGAAGTTAGCTTTGCTGATCGCCTCAGCTTCTACTACCATAAATTTTCTCAAGCCTCCTATTTTCTCTACACCTTTCGTTCTATAATTTTATTTACGTGCGCGAATTGAAATATAGTCCGTTCCAAAGACGACGATAGTTGGGTACTTGTGCCCACGGCCCGTATTTCTCCTCCGCCTCTCCGAATCCAGCACTATTTCGCGCGTTCTCTTTTTCTCTAATATCTTCACAACTATGCACCCTGGTGAAACACACTACATAGTACGGCTACTGACGTAAACTACCGCAGAAACACGGAGATTCTGCGTTTTTGTTGCGTTTTATTTCCATGCAAATTGTCAACTGGTTTTTTTCCCAAGTGTTGCTTCTTCACGACAGTCTCAATTTAGATAGTGCCAGTCGGCGGCAGTACCGCTCATGTCACCATGCTGACATTGTGGGTACTTTTCTAGTGTAGAGCCACGGGCCTTGAGGGTTTTTTGTTCTCTGCTTCGCTAACGGATTTTCGGCAAAAAAAAAGATTCATAAGGTCCCGGAGATGATGTTTGTCCGTAAGCACTTTCCTCGCACTTCCGAAATCTTATCATTCATGCTATCGAGCGAAATCCTAATATTGCTAAAGCTACATTTATAGTGCATCGGAATCCGATCCGGTCGGATAACTGGAGATAAGTATTGATCATCGTTATCCGACGATCGATACGCATCATTTGTTATACGACCGGATCGGACTCCGATGCAGTATAAATAAAGCTTAAGTATCAGTGTTTTGACGATCAGATGTACTGTTATAATTGTCATAGGTGAAGCGTTTTCATGAATCCAATCTTTCGCCCACATAAAATAAATAATCATGCTTTAGAAATTCTATGCAGACGCGTAACGCCCTGCAGTTGGACTTTCTGGAGCAATGTACGATTGGAGACGAACAAAAAGTGAGGAACATGCTCAACTCGCACATGGTCGATGTCACTTATCAGCATCCAATAAATGGCTGGTTAGTTTAGCTTTTATTCCATAGGGTTGTTTTCTGGAACGCACGTGTAGGAATGATAGACTGGTTTCAACGCACTGGTCACCACTCAGCTGACCGCTGAACCCCCGTTTTTTGCTACTATGGGGACATGCGCCTCACGGATGAGCCGCACTGTTGTTGTCTACTGTTTTACCTTACTTTTTTTTATCATTTCGCAGTAATCCTGCCGTAGTGGATGCAATAAAACCAAAAAGTGTTCTATCAATTGCAGTCTGAAAAATTCCTACTTATAATCGCGCAATAGGCGTCTAAAGAGATGAAGTTGTGTTTCATCCTCTCTCAGCAATGCTTATATTTCCTCGTTTTCCCTAATTCCTTCGCAGATGTTGGAATTATACAGCTACCGCATGATCTGCCAGTTCTACACTTGGTTTAGTTGCCCACGCATCCAGACGTCTGTCACCTCTAATCATTATCGAAACCATATGTCTTCAAAAACGCCAGCTCGACAACTTCTGTTACGCTCAAACTTAGGCGCCAAACATTTTTTGGAGACACAACTTATTTAAAATCCAACATTTTGACCCATGGTAGCAGTTGGTGACAAAAATGTCACCGAACTTGATTAGCCGTACACATATTCTTGGTTTGGATGTCAAGGTAGTTTTCGTTTTCTTCAGAATATTTAATACTATCGTGTTGTATAGTTGCAACTGTTATTGTCTTCTGACACGGCTACGCTGCCAACCCTCCCCCTCACACTTGTTGTTGGCCACTCATCATTTGGCCTTTGTTCGCATTTCGAGCCAATGCGGCTGTTCAGTCTGCTCATTGAAATTGCCCATCAGGTATACTATGGCGGTCCTTTTCTTATTTTTTATGGATCTATGGTGGATCTACAATTTATGGAAGTACTTTCTTTTCTCGACTCGGCTGTCAGCTTACAACGGCAATTGTGAGCATCTGTCGCTTGTTTCACCCATCTGTCATCTTCTTTGTTTTCTACACCTCCTTACCACTCACTGTTTCCTAAGAGAAAAATTGTGTATGCTTCAACGCCATCTTAGTCCTTATTAGCTTTTTTGGACTGCTATTTCATCCAAATTTGCACCATTTATCCGTGAACGTATAGTGTTTTTTTTTCAAATGGATCAATTGTGGCAGTTCTTCTGCTGTCTCTATAATTTTTGCTGCGACTATAGGGTGACACCAAAGTCTTTGGCCAAATATAACACATTCTCAATCTGGGATTAGGGATTAGCAAAGTGAAAATTTAACTGGGCAATGAGGAATTCATGCGCTTCAAGAGGCTACATCTTGGATTTTGGATATCTCTCTTGGCTTCATCATAGGGCCGTCGGCAACTGTGACGCACGAGGGCCGCAAGTTGGTCGAGCTTTTTTGATTCTGTTTCCTCGTTAGGTCCAGACCAAGGGAGCTGGTATCTCATCAAGAGGTAGCTCAATTCCTGCGTTTCAAGAACTACACTTCAGAGATTCAAAGATCTCTGTTTCATGGAGCACGCTAATTATTAAACAAATGTGATGGACTTGGTGAAATCAGGAACTGAAGGATCTAAACTAGCCTCCTGCTGCTTTTCCTTTTAAAACATGATGGATACCTTTTGTCAGATGTCCACTTTATTTTTATCTAATGTGCCTAAGCCTAAAAATTAACATACCTCTCAGGATTTCGCTCTGCCCACTTTTGCCTACTGTTTTGTGAATTTAAATGGCAAAAAGAGTTGGTGGCGATTTTTGACCTTTTTCCGGTGAGCAAAACCACTGTAAGCAAGGATTACAGAAAATTGGTGCTTTGTAGAGCCAATTAAAGGGAGTTCTTAGAGAAGATGTCGCCGAGACCCTACTTGCGGCCATTTCCTTCTCTACCTCGTTTCATGTCTGCAGATCTCACAAGATTCAAATAAAGCTGTGGAGTATGAAATTTTGATGTGTGTTCGAGACATTTGGCTAATCAACACAAATACAAGATCATTAGTCTCTCTGCAAAGCGCAAGAAGTAATTGCTAGAAAGTCTTTGGCCAAAGACTTTGTTGTCACCCTGTAGAAGCTATTCCCTTAGTCTCCTCTTAGTGGTCTTTACTGCATCGCAGGAGTGACTATCTGCCTTCGTAGTCCACACGATGAAATCTACATCGTATTATTGGCACCTGCTTCCATTTTATGTCAGTCTTAGTTCTTTGCCTTCTTCTCCTTCATTTTGCGGGTTAGGAAAAAATTAATTTGCGTAATTTATGTAGAAGCATTGCTTCTGACTGGATTTGCTGTGGCTGTTGCACATTCTCCTCTTTTAAATGATTCTCTTTTCAGTTACTCTCATATGCATCCGCAAAGAAAGCAAAGAAATCCGTTAGCAGTGAAAAAAAAACTGTAAACAGCAGCAAAAACTCTATAGTATCTCTCTCGATAAGTGAGAACTTGGAAAAGAACGGGACGCGTAGGTGAAATCAGCCCAAAGTAAACAGAACGCACTTGAGGTAAGGAGTTCCGACTTTGATCCTTAGCCAGTAGTACACGATCTCCGAACTATCGCATCAATTTGAAGTGTACTACTCAAGCACCTGCACTTTTCTGAGCACTTGACTGTTCGTTGGGTCGTTTTCAGTGACATACTCCGTGAATTATCTGCGTTTTTTAGTGTATCGACTCTTTCGGTATTCGAATCTTGGATTTTCTGGAAAATGGAGTTTCTCAACACATGAAGACTCAATTATTCATGCAAATGTTCATTTCAATTTCAGTTAGCACAGCATGAGCCTTAGCTTTTGTGTCGTGGTCATCACGTTGATTTATCAGTCATAATCCACTGCCCATTTTTTCACAAACAAAAATTGTTACAGTGAACTTCTTTTTACTCCATACTTCCCTGGAAATGTGAGCCCTCTTGTTTTGTAAACTATTATAGATGAGGGCAATTTTCCAACTTGAAGTTTCTGGAGTTTATAAAGGTCTCATTTTACTTCTGAAAATTCTGAAAAAAGTAATTCTGAAAAAAAAAACTCATTTCTCATTGTTCGCCTTTTAAGTGCTTCTAATTAAAAGGTCCTTGACAGGAGGAGTGACATATAGACTTCCATGGATTTCTACCAGATAACCATGCCACATTTCTGCTTTGTTTTACTTCTTTCATATCTGAACACGGCTGCAGCCTGAATCCTTGCTAACTTATTATTTTTTGAGTTCTTGCAACTCATTTTATCGTCCGGGTATTAGATTGGCAGTCTTGAAATTCGGGATTTTCATCGTTTTCTCGTTCAACATCTATTTTCTTATTTTTGTGCGGTTTTCTAAGACTGGATGATCTCATTTCTCCTGTGAGGTTAGCATTCACTCGACTTTCTATGGGATAAGAAGTTCATTTAGATAAAGTGATTGTTAAATATTGCGAGTTTACCGCATCACACTGCAAATTTCTGTTTTTCTTAGTTTCTTTCCTCTCAGTCATTTTTTGTCTTCTCAAGTGTACGGCTTTTAGCGTTAGTATTACATTGTGTTTATGGCTCATTTCCCTTGGCGCTGATGTAAACTTCACTCGCAAAAGCTCTGCTCGATTACTCGGATAATTGTCGGCGCTGTCCAGCAGGAGGCACACTTCGAAGTCGTTGCGTGGAAATTTTTCTCTGGAACATTTCGAGAACAGGTGATTAGTCCTGAACATAGTGTCCCTGTCGTAGTCGTAGTGCCAGTTGTCACATGCGACGCTCGTACCCTCGGTGTAAGATGCCCCCTGCGTGCAGTTCGTCTCGCTAAATGAATGTGGTGTGTAAGCGACGTACTTTCACGGCAACTGTTACTATTTTATCGTCTGGAAGGGCATTTTCTATCTAGAAAATTCTGCCGTGTCTAACCCATGCTTATATAATGTGTATTCAAACTACTGCGTTGATTGTGTCACAAAATTTTTTTTGAATAGTCTTTTTTTCATGCAGCACTCTGGAACATTCATCCTGGCTGGTTTAAACCTCTACGTGCATTTCTCTTTTTCCGTGCCGGAAATTTCCTTCAGGTCTCCTTTCTTTTGAAGACAAGGCAACAGCACCATGGCTTGATGAGCCACCCTACTGCTCACTTTTCTGAGATCTTGAACGCTACGGGTCCTCTGGGGCAAATCTTGTAGTCAAATCTTGTGCATCCAACCTCTGTAAATTTGCGATAGTTTCTTTTTCTAGGAGTGAAAAATTTTCTTACGTCGTTCCAACTCATTTCCTCACTGCCAACCTTTTTTTTTGTTAGTGAAATTGCCCTTTTCCTTACCTTCCTTACGTCATAAATTTTGTCCTAGCCCCGTTTTCTTTTTTCTCTGGAATCGTATATGCCTGTAATTTATCATATTAGTGTGGTTGGGTCCCTTCATTATCCGTAACATCCGCATCCTGTCTAGTTTAAATAAATGTGTGACTGGACGCGGTGACCTTCCCTTGCACTGTTCCATTGCCCGATGATATCAAGTAAGTTCCTATTTTGTATTAAAAAGAAATCCCACTTGCGAGGAGTGCCTTTTCATGTATCCATCCAACAAAATTCCTTAGAGTTATCTATACTCGCTTGACATCTACCATTCTTCATCTATTCTCTGTTTTCGGTTCAATGGTCCAGCTGAACCTTTGTATCATTGATGGTTGGAGTAACTCCACTCCGTAGCTGCGTTTCTGAGTCATATCTTGCATTCTTGCGATTTATTCACTAAAGAAATGGACATGAAGATGTGAAAAATCATTCTTCTCTTGCGTTTCTATTGTTCCTTCTTATCCTGTCGCAGTTGAACAACTGCATTCCACTCCTAACCGAACTGATATGCAACAAGCTTGCAAGTAAAGTCACTGCTTCTCAACTCACTGCCCTTTTTTTCTGTATTGTTGTGAAATTCGGAGCTATACTGTTTTATGTTTTATTTACCATCTTGATATATCCAATGACAGTGATCGTAGGAGTAACTGGTAGTCATGAGTATTGTTTATTGCTTACACTCTTTTATCACACCAGCATAATGAATATCTAGCCTTACGTGCGAAGAGTTCGGCTGATTTCTTCACATCTTCATCGAACATCTTCGTCCAATCGCCAGCAAGGTCTTTTCCACAGCAGTGGTAGGGTGTGGTGGAGGCAGAGGCTGGAGAGGACAGATCGCCCTCGGCCACATACGGTGCAGAACTGTAGTCAGGAGTATTCACAGAAATAATTTCGGGACTTTTCGAGCTCATATAACAGTATGTATCTACCCTGTTTGTTTTTCGATTGTTATGTTGCACTTTGTTCATTGTGTTCTCTTTTGAAAACAGTTGTCAAGAAACTATTACTCTTCTGAATTTGGACTTTGATGTTACTTGAGTTTTCATCTAATTTCTCTTGCTTTTCGGAGTTTCTTTGTAATTCAAGTACTAATGAGAATATCTGATGACAAACTATTGTATTTCGTACCTTTTCTTTTGACCTACATGTGTGTAATGTCAATGGTACTCTGGTTTCTAGGAAGCTCATAAGCAAAATTTCTTACATTCCAAGTTGCCTTTGCCTTTCCTTTATTCTGCCTCTTAACATTTGCTTACTCTAATAACGTTGACTCGAAGGGAACACATTATTTAGAGATCTTATCTCAATTTATTGCTCTCTGTCGTTATTTCATTCGAATTCTCGCTTCCGGAATATGTCCATGGACTTTTTAGCGAGTTGTCACGCTATCATTCGCTTTGAACTATTGTTTCACTGCATTTTTTCACTAGAATACTATCTAAGGATGTTCACGACAGCTGTTATGAATGTTTCGTGACCGTTTTCGAGAGATATTTTCTAGGACAGCGCTTCATTGGGCTGCTCGGCGAGGTTACGAAGACATTTGCCTTCTTCTCTTAGAAAGTGGATTCAGTAGAGAAGTGAAAGACAGGAGCGGTAAAACCCCGTGGGAGGTAGGCGTTGTCTTCTATTTTCCTGTCCTCCTACAAAAATTTGAAAATTTAAGCTGCCAACCCATATTTATGGTGAGATAACCCTCCTTGAGGGGTACGTACATAGCAACTGCCTTATTTTTTCCTAATTTTTGAAACCTTTTAAGGTCTGTTCTGTGGAGAATACAGCGCTAAGGGAAATTCTCCGACCGGATTCAGTACAGAGCGACGAGGAATCTGATGAAATAATGCCATCAGGTGATTACTACTTTTTTCCCCGTTATTGGAGGAGTTCAACTTCCTTTTGATAACCTAACTCAAACATACACGGGATAGACTTATTTTTCCAGCAGTCGGTAAGCGGCGTGCTTCCGAGGCATCAGCTGGAGATCATAAATTTGTGCCGAACTACATTCGAAATCCTCCATTTCCATACGTTTCCAAAGCAGCTTCGTTCGACTATGGAACAAAATCACCGTGTAAGTTGCCTTTCGAGGGAAATCATATGGTTCGCTCTTCTGAATATCCAGTAGTTACTCTTTAATTCTAGTGATTACCCCTTAACTTTTTGGTGTATAGCTCGTTGATAGTGACATTGTGGGGAGCCACGGTTGCCAGCCTAAGATGATGTGCTGCTGCTTTTAAAAATGGTGACACCATTGTGCCAATCAGCTCTGGTGGTTTTTTTCTTCTGATTTTAGTTTCCCAGAAGTGCAGAAAATTTTTTCGAAAATGCTGACGGAATTTGAGCGATTTCTCACTGTGATGGATCGTTTGTCAAGCGCTGCCCGAAACCTTGCACGTTCTTCATGTTGGTGTTGATTAGTGCAGATTGTTTTTTGATGTGGAAGACCAGGAAACCGTGAAATGGTAAAGAGTCAGTAGAGAGTAGGGGTTTGCTGTTACATAGATTTGTTGTATGCTAGGTTTTTCCCTTGAAAGAAAGAGCCCACCTCAGATGTCCCCTTGAGAGAGTTAATTCAGGTTAGAATCCTCATTCTTCCGAGGACCAATCAGTTCCAAGCAGGGTTGAGCTGTCCTCCGACTTTTGATTTACTTAACTTTTCGTATTATGGTGTTTTTTTTTAAATTCATTCAATTCCGGATCTGAACGGAGTTGGGACCTCATCCCTGGGAGTGCGTCAGTAACTGGGAGGTTCGTAACTCGTGATGTGGAGTTTATTTCGTCTCTATTTGCGCTTAAGTACTCTTTGGAAAATGGTTATGCCTTTTGGAAGTGTCATTTGACTATCGTGGTTCTCTGTAACTACGATACCCGCCCTAAGTTTGTTAAAAATGAACATTCAGAACGCGGATTCGCGTTTTTTTTTTGTTCTAGGGTTATAACTCATCGTAACGAAGCGATTCAAAGACCAAACGGGGTCAGAAGCAGTAATGAAGAGGGCTAACAAATTTCATGGAACCAGCTCTAAATTTCGATTTTTAACATTGAAATTCCAGATTCATTTATAGTGCTCGGATCATGCCGCTCATCAAAGTATGTTGCGCGCGATGCGCGGCAAGGCCGCAGCAGAATAAAAAGTTCGCGAATTTCGTCGCAGAACTCAGGCCTGATTTCGTGAAATGAAGCTAGCCCATTCCGTTGCCGTTTTTAACCCCTGGTTTGGTCAGTGAATCGCTTTGTTATGATGAGCTATAATCCCAGAACGGCAAATCCACGTCCTAGATTTTCATTTCTAACAAATTTAGTGCCGGTACTGTATTGTGAGAGTAAATTTTAGTAAGTATGCTATAGGAGAGATTTGCAAGGATTCAGAAACAAGAAACGTTCGCGTTATATTCGCGTCGTTGCAGTTGAAAGGGCGTTTTACGTGCATAGTTCAGCAAGCGCATTGACGCAACATACCCTAACTTTTTCAGCAGGTGTAAATTGATGGGAGACAACTGTTGCGGTGTGGTAGTACGCCACGGTGTGCTTGAAGAACAGGGAAGCTTGGTTTTACATTACTTGGACACGTATTGTGAGCATCAGAGGAATCGCTAGAATGCTTTCACTTTTGCAGTGGCTTTCTTGCAAGTAGTTTTGGTGGCTGTTGATACAGGCTCTATTGTGATGAAGATGTTCTTGGGTGTAGAGAGTTCGCCAAAAGCCTTTGGACAAAAGTAATCGTTTGCTAGAAAAAGAAAGAGGGAAAGTTGAAAAAAAAAACTAGTAGTTTATATATGTTCGCGATGTAATTGCAAACATAATTCCCAATTTGAATTACAAGGATTCTTTCTTAGCCAGCGGCGCATGCCTGGAGAACCGAAGGAGAGCCAATGAAGCTGGTGCGCACACATTGGAAGTCGAGTTCATCTCCGGCTTTCTCCGAACTTCCCGGACATAGTCCGGATTTCTTCGGAGCCATGAAAAGGCCCTAGTCTCTAGATCAGGGTCAAGCTTGCGATGGTAATTTACCAAGGGGGGTCGCCTGCGGAGGGTAGTATGATGGCAGCAAGGTAGGGAAGTTCGTTTTTCATCAGCGAGGCGAGCTCTGAGTTCGATTCCTCGTGAGGGTAGTAATTTTGCAAATACCTCAACATGCCCTTCTTCTTTTAGTACCATGAATAATAAGTGTAAAATCGTCAGTGAACACTTTCTTCTTAAAGGCAGCATCCCACCTCCAAATGGTTTTTTGAGATTCCATTATGAAAAGAATCTCCAGGAACTGATGATCACAACGGTATACATGATTCCATGCAAAATCCTGCATGCTGAAAAACCTCATTTCCGAGCCCTAATGTTCGAGGAGCCTTTGGGCGGAGCTAAGAAACTTTCCGAATAATTTACTCCAGGACGCGCACTGACTGGGGAAATTTGTACTCATCATGAGAGTTCCTCATCAACTCCCTAATGGGATGGAAACTGTCTTCTATGTATGAGTAGCAAAGGAGTTCGCGGTCCGGAAACGTTGTAAATTCGCCTAGGTTCCGAAGCGAATGCGGGATTGCAGGGTCTCCGCCCAAAGTACTCCCTTGCTGGCCGCAAATGGAGCGCAGTTTCTGTTTCGTTAGGGAGTTGATGAGGAACTCTCACGAGGAATACAAATTTCCTCGGAAGGAGCGCTTCCTGGAGTGAATTATTCGGAAAGCTACTTAGCTCCGTCCCCGGCACCGCCCAAAGGCGCCTTAAAAAAATGAGGTTTTTCAGCAGTCTTAAATCACGTATAGCATTGTGATCATCAGCTTTTCACATTGAAATCTCGAAAACGATCTTGAGGTGGGACGCTGCCTTTAAGCTTGGACGTTTTATTTGGCTGTAATTCAACTTCTAAAGTCCAATAAATATGTAGATCAAAATGCAATTCCGTGGATGGTGTCCTAGGACCTCTGGACGTCACATGTTGCTCCGAAGCTGTGGAGGCGGTTTCCTTGAATCAACCCTTATGAGCATGCAAAATCCCACGGATTCTTGATAGTTGAAATGTTTTTATGGTGATAACACCACATAAGACATGACTGCAAAATTTGTTAAATTTGAAGTATGTTGACGCTCAATATCTGACGAAATCAGGAGGTCCTGTGAAAAACGACCTCATGCGCAAGAAAGAGCAAATCTTTCTCTATTGCAGTGCGTTGAAGCTGTTTCCACATACAAAACAATCATGAAGGTATTCGCCTCAGACTAACGCCACATTCTTGAACTTGCCATAAAGCAGGTTTTTTTTTCATGGCTTTTTCATGGCATTCATGGCGAATATTTAAAAAGCCTTGAATATGACTCTGGAACGGGAAGTCAAGCACTGTACTCCTGTAAAACTCCAGCTTTAAATGTTACCTGGGACGAGTTCTATTCCGTTGGTAAACCGATGGTAAACCGTTGGTAGAAACGACAATTTTCCCATTTTTTACCAACGAATTTCAACCCGAATAACCGTAATAAACCAAATTTCTCAAAATAAAAAGATATGCGCCAGCAAGCGCAAATCTTCCTGATAGCGGAACGATTTAAGACATTTTCCCAGGTCACACACCAATCTTTTCAAATTCGTGACAAACTAATATACATCTGCACGTGTACGATTCGAATTCTGAGTGAGAGAACACCACTCACGCGCCACTTTCACAGCTCCCAAAAGATCCTGACAATTTGTTTTTGTTCACACATATATGCTTGACGTTCGACTGCTGCACATGCACTTTTCCATTTTGCAAAAATTAGTCTTCGGCGGGAATCGAAACCTGGATCATCTGAGCATGGGTACAACTTCTGCGTCACTCCAGTTGCTTATAATAAGTGTGTAGATGTGCGACATAGACATGTGCGATACTGATTGTTTCATTGATAAAACTTGAAATTCAAAAGTAAAAATTGGAAATTGAAAAGTGAAAAATTAGTTTTAGAAATTGATTGAATTCAAAAATAATTGGTCGCAAAAATTAACTGAATTCGAAAAATATCTCCCAGACATTTGAAAGTTGTTGAATTACAATAACTGAAAACGTAAAAAAGGGCAAATTTTCTAGAGAGCGGTCCCATTTTTCCCGTCTAGAAGGGGGGGGGGTCGCTTCGGGGTCGAATTTTTACCAAAACCGCTTGACCCTGCTCTAGATTCTAGAAAACACATCGAAATTTTCTACGGTCTCTGTAGAACCGCAGTAGGGGACTGTTAATCCCGATCTTTGCAGTTGAGAAGAATTGGTCAGTTTAGGCTATTATTTCGTCGTCCCTCAGATTCGAAATTAGCATTGTCAAGAAAGCAGAATAGGCCTCTAGCAAAAAAAAAAAACGAGCACGTAATTGCCTTAATTGAGAGGAAAGAACGATTACAGTGCGATTTCCTCGTATTTTTGACCATGGCCCGATAGGAAACGAACGAGAACACTGGTGGTACTCGGCTAGTTTCTAGAATTTTTAAACTTTCTTTTGGCTTTTACAACAGAGGGCTTCCCTTATATTACACAAGAATTTGGAGCATCTTTCCATAGTGCTAGAGAAGTGATGGCAGAGAATACCTGCGCGCATCTATCGATTTGACACCTTCGCTTTCGCAAATCTCTACCACTACCAGTGCAGAAGTCTTTGAATTTGAAAATTGTGTTTATATTCACAATCAAGCTATGAACTAATAATTATTACTTGTTTCTTTTACTAGGTTGGATGGAGCTGTGAAATGAGGAAAATTCTTCAATTCTTTATATTCCAAGAGTTTCGTTCATTGCCTGTATTTTGCTCAGTAAATGTCCATATGCAAGATACGTTCCACCATGGCGAGATTCAGAAAGAAATTGGCGAAGAAAAGTATTTTAAATCTGGAAATGCTGTACATTTCCAGATTTAAAATACTTTTTCTCGCCAATTTAGTGGAGAGCTTTGGCCTTCGATAAGGTTGCTTATACACTTTTTGGAAGAGGATTTTGCTTAGCATCACAATTTTTTGGGGAATTGGTGAGAAGGCCATAGAAAAGGCGGAAGAGTAGAGTTGGCGAGAAATTTTTCGGGTCTGGCAAAACAGAAGCGGAGAGGAGTGTTTGCCCATACATTATGCGGATTAGTAGGTTTTGTCTAGCACACTTCATTTTCAAGTGAACGTTTGGATGGTGGCGATGTTGACATGGAAGGCGTAGTTGCTAGGCCTGCAGACTTCTAGGAATAGCATCGTGGCACGGATTCCGGTGGTGCGGAATTTTCTGCACAATTGACATCCCATTTGCTTGACCATATATTTGCTGGGACATTCCGCACAGCAATACAATTGTAGAACTTCTTTTGGCTATGTAGAAGTTGGCAAACTCTTTTGCTAGGTAGTGAAACGAAGCTGTGAAGCGGAACAAATTTATTTCCCCTGAACTTCAGAATCCTAGCTATTCACTGGATGTTGTACCTAAAAAATCTTAACGGTGATTTTGATCTTCTTCCACTAAAATTTGGCTGAAAGTAGTGCAGTCCAACCCTTGTTTCTGTACCGGTATCTTGCTACACAAGGGTAATTATGAAACTCATCTAGTCGGAGTTAGCTCAGCTGTTCGGATATTGAAATGTGCGCGTCACCAGGAAGGTTTTTGCTATAAGAGTTCCAAATACTTCATGTAAAGATCTCAAAAATGTTCTGGCTATAACCTAGATAGCTCCTTAAATCATGCTGAAGTATGTCTCAGGTCAGGTTAGGCAAGACCCATGCCACTGATCTGTGCTTTACGCTGCAAGAATGTTCGATTGAAAAATGTCACTGGTTTATTTGACTTTTTGAAGATGATTCTTGGAAGGGCAAATGAGGGCACATGAGCATTGAAAAAGCCGTCTACAGACACTTACCACTCGAGCGCTTAGCGTCAGGCCCTTTTGCCTTCTTGGTTCTGGAAAAAAAAAAACAGCCGAATGTGGTCCAAGCGGTGCCCTAATTTGCTTTATCACCATCACATCACGATTATCTTAGAACAAAGCTGAAGTGTCCTTCCTGGGATAAGACCGGGATCAGCAGCTTTCTATACACCATCGGGATTTGACGCGCGCGGGTGGTAATTGTCCGATAATTGTGTTTCGGTGAAAAAAAAAAACAGGAGCACCATCTGAATCAAGAAATGAGATTGAGAACCAGGAGGATATGTGGTCCGAGAAAAAGTTTTGCCATTCGATGATTTGAAGCGGTGAAGGATCTGCTGATTGGAGTGGTCCCTTGCAACCAGTTACGTATTGGCCGATCTAGCTCTAATTGTAAATAATGTTCGTGCATTGTTTATGTTTTTCGAAAGGATTTTTTTTTGGTTTATTTGATTTGTTTTGCAATGCTTGCCAGCTTCTATGGGGGTGCAGATCTCGTGTAAAATAGCACTTACTGTTTTTAGCCTCTCCTACAACTCCGAATGGATACTACTCCTATGGACGACGAGACTCTGTGAACAGAACTCGCTTCCTTCTAGTTAGAACGTGGTATCACATCTCCATATTTGAAATGTTTTCTAAGCCTATTTTATCCTATTTGAGTAATTTTCAGGTGTGCCGATGGCAAACAGGCCTTCAAACGGGTCACACTGCCAGGCGGATCGACACTTGTACAGCTGAAGAAAATGATTGAGAGATCTATGCGAAGAGGAAGTGTCGAAGCGATTATGACACTTCCAGATAGGGTGAGCCTAGTTCACGTCAACTCTTTGAGAATGACCAAGCGTATGAGAAACGAAATCGAGCTGCTTTGACGTAACTACCTTAATTGCCGGCTATTCTTTGAGATTTATAAGTTTGTCCTTGACGATGGGGCTATATATGCCACGTAATATGACATTTTTCATCAGGTGCTGGTTGAAGAGGACTCGCAAATTGCCCAATTTTCGGACTGCCAAAAAGTGGAGGTCATTTACGGCGATGATGTGACAGCACCGCCACTGGTGAGTCTGTCCAGTTTTATTTTTATTACTCAGAAGCTATCTTGTTGTGGCTTAATCTGCAGTTTGCTAAGTGTACTTCTTATATGTATTGCTTTATTCATTGGACGTTTTAAAGATACCGTCCAGCTTCTTTTGCAATTAGGTTCGAGTTAATGCGAGCACTTAGCTGGGTAGACCGCTCAGTTGCATTAGGGACATGGGAATTGTGGAGCCGGCTTTTTTTTGGTTAATTGTAACTTCACGAAATGTCTCGAAAAACGAGATACTACCTGAGGTATGAAATTATGAATTCGGAAATACCTCTACGTAGTGGTAGAGTAGTTATCACGAAATTAAAGTTGCCGAGCAATCATCATTCGAGGTATAAAGTGTTCCTCCCGAAAATTAGGTTGACATGACCTTTAGACAGGAAAAAAATTGTTGATATTGGAATGACCATCCGACTTTGCCCAAAAGCATGGACCTTATTAGGTAGGCCACTTATGAGCGCTCTAAATCATGAATGCTCTAGATCAATGAATCTTTATTTTACCGTTTAGTGGACTTGGTATTGAACCACTCTGCTCAAGTGTTCAATGAGATCTGTATGCGCTACCGAAGATACACGAACAGTTTGATGTCCACCAGTTTTCGGGTATTTTGTTTGGAAAATTGGATTGACATCCACTCATAGCTGACATCCTGCTGCACGAGTAGCCATCAACCAAATCTGTCTCCGTAGTGCCAACAACCTTATTTTTCATGAAACGAATGCTCAGTTCGCTTCACATTTTCGATGGAGCGAAATAACAGACTTACAATACGCGTTTTGCAGCTCCGTTCTTCACCATTGCAGAAACCTGCACCCTAAGTTATTCTGAATTGTGCATACGTTCTTTTTCTCTATCCGGAGGTCTTCTCAGGAAAACACCCTTTACGCCTTGGAAAGGAAAGGGCTACTGATTGTGCGATGCTATTTTCATTGGAGTATTCTAGACCTTAAATGGAATTTGTTAACTTAGATAGTTTTGATAGTTTTTTTTTCAAACTTCCTGCTATGAATCTTAACAAAGCAGCTGATGATTTTAAAACACAATGAAGGAGCGAAGCTGGTTAAATAGAAAATTTTCATAAATTTGAAAATAAAAAAATGAAAAATAAAAAATCTTGTGAGGGTGTTATGGGCGGCAGTGCCACTGGATTGAGTTCACAGTTGAAGCTCGTAAAGGCTTAGGATCTTTCATCTAGGAATCATCATATTTAATACGTCATCGATCGATCTTGAGCTCTGAAAGCGCCGGGGTGGATCATAAAACTAAAGAAATAGCTTTGTACTGTACAATTTGTTGATTTGATGGGTTGTACATATGAGGGGGTACCAAACCAATCGCACATGCGGCCCTAAACCATATCCCCATTTCTATAGTGGTTGATGAAGCCTTTAAAAAATTGATAGAGTGAAATTAGATATTTTTTTTCGAAAATTGGTGGTTCCAGTACAATGAGAAAAATGGAAGCTATTAACATCCAATGACTAATGACTAAGTACCTTGTTAGTTGCGTGGCTGTTCTATGAGTTAAGTTAGTTATGACAAAAACAAATTGCGTCATGATAAAAAGCGGGGCATTTCCAATGTGCCGCGATTGGCCCATTAAAATGTCCTTCATTCCTTTCAGTATCGACTCGTTCGTCGTCCGGATGCATTTTCATTACAACATTTTCAAACTGGATTGCTAAAACTGCTAGTAGGGCCATTCGTAGAGTCCGTTTCACCGGGGTGGATCATTAGAGAGATATCTGACAAAAAAGGAGCGTGGTAAACAGCACGATATCCTAAGAGACGGGAGAGAAAAGCAGACAGAAAGCTCAAATTGTTGTCGTTTTTGAATTAGGCTGAACAAAAAGCGCATGAAGGCTGTTTGAATTGGCGAATCACAGCGCAGTGGCAACGCCCCATTTTTCGTCATGATGCAATATGCATCAAATACGTAACAATAGGTAAATTATATGATTGAGGTCTTAATTTAAAAAGTCAAACCATTGATTCGAAGCGATTTCATGGCATTGAGTTCTGTCAGAAAGCATATCAGTTACTGCTGTTCCCTGACTTACTCGCTAGCCACAGATTTTCGTAAGGTTTCTCTCCTTTTTTCGACGAATTTTCCCGCTATTTCCCTGAGATTGCGTGCACTTCCATGGTGATGCCCTGACGCCTAGGTATTATGGGAAGTGCTTGCATACCTGCTGGAATTCTCTCGGTGTGAGCTCATTGAGTACATGAAAATTTCATTTAATAGTGGAGCAGTCCCTTCCCTTCGAGCACGTCATTCTTTCATCGATTTCCAACGCATGCACGGTGGCTGCTTTCAGAACAAACAGGGTTAATGTGATGTTTTTGTGAAAGGCGTACAGCTGTAGGGCTGCACTTGTTAAGAACTTTTTCTGCGAATCTCATAACACTCGCTGTCCTCAACCTCGTTTATCCGAGCATTTTCTGTGGCTTGGAAAACGTACAGCGTCTCACGTGGCTAACTATTGATCATCGCTGAGGTGGCCGTCGTTTCTGTTACTGGTTCTGGCGATTTGTGATTTAATTCGAATTCTAACTGGTTGTGCTTGGTGTTCAGGGGACTTTTTGAGACGTAATTGCGCCGTTGTTATAAATAGCCACTCTTCGTTGGATGGCTTAGGCTTTCAGGATGCGGTGACGTGCTCTGGATCCCAGCAGCCGTCAGCTTCGTCCCAATGCTTTCCACGTGGAATTTTCCTGTGATTTCTGAAGTTTGATTCCTAGAGTGTTGGGAGCCTATCGATGGAACCTTATTAGGCAACCGGTTGGCCAGTGTTTCGTTGCCTTTGTCGGCAAAATGACAGGTTTTCCCGTTTTCTAGAACACTGAGACATGCAGTCAGCTGTTTGTTTACGTTCGCATGCGCCACGGGTGGCAGCGGCTGCGACGTTCGCAGCGCTGCTGCTGATATGAGTTCAGCTATCGATAGTTTCGCAATCTCTCATCCTTGCCTATCACACCTTTTTCCTGAGCAGACTGGCATTCTAGCTGTTGGGTACATTTCTCGGCTGTTTTTGTACAAAGGAATCAGGAATGTTTGCAAGTTTTGCACGTTGAGCGTTGGCTTTTCCTAACATGCCCCAGATTCCAGTTCTACCTTTTTGAGATCACGCTTGTGATTCCAGAATTTTCTGAGTATTTTCTTTGTTGTTATTGGCAGAGCCTCACTAATCTAAAATATGTCCTAGTGATGTATACATGTCTTTCTGGTTGACAGGCTAGAAAGTTTTTGGAAAATTAATGGATTGAAAGTTTCTGGATAACTTCTCATTCTAACACCGCTAATTCTCCCTGGGCGTGGAGCTCTGCCTGAATTTGGTCTTAGCCAAGTAGAGGCTTCTAGGGAAACATTGTCTACTGAGCGGAAATACTATCGCAGATGACGTTCATTGCTACTACTGTTGTTGAGCTGCTAAGGTTTGGTGGAATCTTTAGGATGTATTCGTGGAGCCCACACTCATATAGGCGACGATTTTTTTTTGAATAGTTACTGTACTTTGACTGCTTGCCGCGAATATTGGTCTAACCACATTGTTCTTCTAAAATATGAATGTGGAATGTGTTCCACATATTTTTTATTCGGTTCCGTCAGAGTAGCCATTAGTGTGATCTGCGCCAAATCTCGGATACGTGAATATGGCTGTTCCCGGATGCCTTGGGACTCGATTCTGTAGAGTCCAAGAAGGCAAAATGTGGATTTATAGTCTTATTCTGCTAAGGGCACTTGTATCGGTCCTCCTTTTCTACCAGTTAAAACCTTTATGAGCATAAAGATAGGTAACTATTGCCTAGTTTGCTCCCTACAATACTGCTCATGAGATCGCGAAAACCGACGGTCGCTCCGCGTAGTCACCGTCGCGCACCGTCGCTTCGCCATAACTTGCTTAGAACTGCCCCAATCAAAGCGTTTTGGTCACCAATCGATTTGTCTCGTCGAGATCTTTCGGATGACCTACCGAATGTGGAGGTATGCCTTCTACTCACTGGTTTTCGCCAAGTAATCGATATATCGATCGATGCCATGTGATGGATCGAATCTGTAGTAGCAGAAATACGCGCGTTGAGTCGGAACTGAACCTCGATTTCGATGATTTTCTCTAAACAAGGGCAAAAACTTCCAAAATCACGCACGAAGTCGCAGAACAGGGCAAACTCTACGTGATTTCAAAGACATCCGATTTTCGACGAGGTTGCTGATGGAGCGCACCGTTTCATCGCAACTAGGTAACCTGACAAGGGAAGTGCAAGAGGCCATATTCGAAAATCGGGATGAAACCTATCTGGCTTGAATCTTTGTTGGAGAGGGTGTTGCAGTATATATTTTGTTACTGCCCTCGGCTTCAAAAAACAAAAATCCCACCACAGTACTATATGCGTTGCAGCACTAGTCCGTCAGCGACGAGGTGGCCGAGTGGAGAGGATGCGGACTGATAGGCAGGAGGTCGAGGGTTTGGATCCCGTCATTGACACTCGTTTTGCATTTTTGTTTTTTATTCCTCCTATGTTATTGAAATCAATTTTGGAGGGCTAGAAGACAACACTTGTCTTTACTGACGTACTAGCTATAGAATAACTACTATGCTATGAACGTAGTTTAGTGATCGTACAGCTTTCCCTCGAGTCGCTAGAAAATTGTAAAATTTTCATTCAAAACAAAAAAAGGATGGTCAATGAGAAAGCATTTACTGGCAGCAACGGTGCACACAGACAATGAAGTGTTCAAAGCAAAAGCGGTGAGAACAATACGCGCAGACAATGAAAGAAATTCTGCTACAATCATTACAGTCGCATTCACTGCAGAGATCAGAGGGGAAGCAGGCTTCCACTGGAGTGAGGAAAGAGCCTGGATCTAAATCAGTATACCCTGCCGCCTTCCAAGGGTAACGAAGCATAGCGCGGAAACGGGGAGCACGGAATGTCCAATATACAACAGAAAGAATTTTTAAAATGTTGTCTCTCTTTGAGACAACAAAGTCAATGTTGTGCACAATAACGTATTGGGTGATCAGTCGTTACAGTCGTGAAAAGTGACTGCTACTTTATAGCTAATCGAGGGAGAAAAGCAGGTTTTATATAACGTAGTTATTCCGTGCCTAGTGCGTCAGTAAGGATAAGTATTATCTTCTAACCTTTTAAATTTGATTTCAACAACACAGGGGGAATAAAAAAATGAGAGAGCAAAACAGGTAGGTGCGCATGACGGGGTTCAAACTCTCGAGCTGACAGTGCAGCATCCTCCCCACTCGGCCACATCGTCGCTGACGGACGAGTGCTGCAGCGCATATGGTACTGTGGTGGGATTTTTGTTTTTTGGAATCGAGGGCAATAATGAAATATATACTGTAACACCCTCTCCAACAAAGATTCAAGCCAGATAGGTTTCATTCCGATTTGCGAGTCTGGCCTGTTGCACTTCCCTTGTGAGTGGGGAATGATTGCAGGTTGGAAATAACTCTTTATGCACTAGAAGTCCTGCAAGTGACATTGCCGCTGGCCTGCTAATCTCGATGTTACTCTCGCTCAAACTGCGAACTTTTGCTGTCCCCTGTGAAAACCTCGATGTTGAGGAAGCTACAGCTCCTCAATGGGATGAGCTACCGACCTATCTAAGGAAAGATGATCAAGAACAATGAGTGCTCTTCCAGAAATTGTAGTTGCGATGGTTCCAGCCGTCCTCGCTTGTCACCTAGGACCGCGTTAATTTTGCTAGAAATTAAGGCGCATTCCTGTATCTGTCTCTAACAGCCCTGGAAGAGCGGTTGGACAATGGGAGCCTATGCACTCTTGAAGAACTAGTAAGTGAGCACATTCTGTGTGAAGAGGACAAGTTTTCCAGAGATTCGATTTTCCAGCACTATGTATTAACTTATGCAAAGCTTCCCTTTGGAAGCGAGGGTCCCACAGCGACGTGTTTGTGGTGGGTCCCAGGTTCAATGCCCACCCGCCGAATTCGTTTTGCAAAATGCTAGAAAAGATGAAAAACCCCGTATGAGGGACAAAATCTTGCCAAACTCGGGCATCGAACCCTCCACCTGTTGCTCGCCAGACAAGACGCTTAGCCACTGCGCCATGCGAAAATCAATGAAAAAACCGCAACTGCCTTTAGAAACCCCTCATACGGGGTTTTTCATCTTTTCTAGCATTTTGCAAAACGAATTCAGCGGGTGGGCATTGAACCTGGGACCCACCACAAACGCGTCGTTGTGGACCCTCGCTTCCAAAGTGGAGCTTTGCATGAGTTAATACATAGTGCTGGAAAATCGAATCTCTGGAAAACTTGTCCTTTTCACACAGAATGTGCTCACTTACTAGTTCTTCAAGAGTGCATAGGCTCCCATTGTCCAACCGCTCTTCCAGGGCTGTTAGAGACAGATACAGGAATGCGCCTTAATTTCTAGCAAAATTAACGCGGTCCTAGGTGACAAGCGAGGACGGCTGAAGCCATCGCAACTACAATTTCTGGAAGAGCACTCATTGTTCTTGATCGTCTTTCCTTAGATAGGTCGGTAGCTCATCCCATTGAGGAGCTGTAGCTTCCTCAACATCGAGGTTTTCACAGGGGACAGCAAAAGTTCGCACTTTGAGCGAGAGTAACATCGAGATTAGCAGGCCAGCGGCAATGCCACTTGCAGGACTTCTAGTGCATAAAGAGTTATTTCCAACCTGCAATCATTCCCCACTCAGGTTACCTAGTTGCGATGAAACGGTGCGCTCCATCAGCAACCTCGTCGAAAATCGGATGTATTTGAAATCATGTAGAGTTTGCCCAGTTCTGCGCCTTCGTGCGTGATTTTGGAAGTTTTTGCCCTTGTTTAGAGAAAATCATCGAAATCGAGGTTTAGTTCCGACTCAACGCGCGTATTTCTGCTACTACAGATTCGATCCATCACATGGCATCGATCGATATATCGATTACTTGGCGAAAACCAGTAAGCAGAAGGCATACCCCCACATTCGGTAGGTCATCCGAAAGATCTCGACGAGACAAATCGATTGGTGACCAAAACGCTTTGATTGGGGCAGTTCTAAGCAAGCTATGGCGAAGCGACGGTGCGCGACGGTGACTACGCGGAGCGACCGTCGGTTTTCGCGATCCCATGAGCAGTATTGTATTTTCGGGTATTTTGCACATTTTTTTGGTATCGTTGTATTGTTCACAGCCAGTGTCTCAGAATCGATTTTGTGAGGATTTAACATCAGAGGAATTCTCAGGCGGTAGGTGATCACAATGGTAAATGCATATACTCCATTACAAAAATGCCAAAAACCCCTCTTTGAGCCCTTCCTTTCTGGAGAATTCGAGATTTCTGTTGCGACAGCTGCCAAGAGGAGTTTTTCTCAACATGTTAGGAATCATCGATATCACCGTAGCTAAGGCATGGTGCAACTTGTGGTAGTTGTCGCAATGAGCTTCTCGAACTCTCCACGAAGAGTGATTCAAAGAGATGTTTTCCGGAATTGTAAACCGTATGCCATTGTGATCAGCATTGCGTGAAGATTTTTCTCTCAAAGAAATTTCAAAATCGATACTGAAAGGAGACATTGTCCTCGAGTTAGTTATACTGGATACAATTGTAGTTCAGTAAATATGAAAACCAAAGTTGGTCGCGTTGGACCAGGTGTAATGTGGCTTTCAGTCTCTCTTCTTCTTTTAAAAATAGGTCTTTCTTGCCGGGTAATTCGCTCCAACGAGCGGTAATAAATTATCGGAGGGGAAGTACTGAAGTATACCAGTTTTCGTATGGAAAACTCTCCCGCTTTGGCATAGCGAGAGTCCTAACCTTGGCAAGAACAATCATTTCTCGGTATGATGATGCCGTGATCTTTGTATTTGTGCTGTTCAGAAATTTGCTCTGTTTACTTTATGAGCTGCGGCGAGAATCTTTGAACTTTTGGAAAAATCCTCTTTGCCGCAAAAGAGTCGTCGGGTTCTGTGCACATGTTGTAACAGCGGCGTTTATGTTTCTTTCCACGTTTTGTTCATTGGATGATGCTGCACTTGTACGGATCAGACGTTGTAATGAAGAGAATGGCTGCTTTTAAAGACTCCAATTAACGTTAATGCCCTGCTGCAGCTGTTTTGCCTCAGCCGGAGGTCCTGTTATTGATAGAAAGTGCAAGACATATGGAATAGGGTTGCTTTGGATCCATGCTGCTGGAATTTGATCATCGATGGGAGGTGCATGGTTGACAAGGAAGAATTTCCTGGATCTCTGATGTGTTACTTTCCATGGAAACTACTTAAGTTCCTTTGTGAAATTGATTTTCCTTGTTTTGCAAGCAATACCTGAGCGAGTCTTTGGTCGTTCTTTGCTGCTGCTTTGAAAGGCACTCATAGTCATGACTTGCGGATTTACCGGTGCTGAGCGAAAGCCATTTTGTTAATGGTGTCTTTTGAGCTTTTCGTATCGTGTGGACATTTTTAGCAGTTAACTGGCGCTCTTCTCTGGTAAAAATACCGAACATTTAGGGAATTGGCTAATGATGATGTTAAGCACTATTTTCCAGCGCTTTCCATCGCTTTCCATCCAGGTTTCCCGGCAGGGGAATGAAATTGTCCACAGTTGGCAGGAACACGCCCTGCTAAATGTCATTTTAGTCGATGAAATTATGTTAAAGCTGTTGGATTACTGGATTTTTTTCGCTCGTCGGCCGATTATCCGCTTAGTTTGCCGGCAGCCTTGAAGAAATATTGACTTCCACACTTTGCAGCAGTTCCCATTTTCCAGTCGTCTAATGGAGTGGCCAATACTTCTGTCCTGCAGGCGCCTCGGTTTTGAGTTCTTTTGTGGTTCCATTAGTATCCTCACTAAGAATTGTTTGCTGACCACTCAGAGGTCCTATTCAGCTTTTTTTTTGCTTTATTTGCTCTATATTCTTGTTTTCCTCTTAGTAATTGCGCGAAAAGTTTTTGAAAGGCAGCACTAGACCGTGAAAATTAGTTGGTCGGGCCTTGTACATATTCGATCCAATTCGGAAATAAAGCGGTTCCATTTGAAATTTCAAAATTTTCTACCCATCCTCTCTCCATTTATTCGCAGGGAATCGCATCCGGAAATCAAAAATTGCCTGGGAATTAGGGTAAAAATCAATATCGCTAATATGTACGCATATTTAGAACCGAAAACATATGAGATATTTTCGAATATTCGACTATTGGCAGATTCAAATGTTTGGAAAAGTGAGCTACGTATAAGTATGTATCTTTGGTTCAGTGTTACGAAAGGCTCTGCCGCTTTTTTTTCAAGCATTTTGAATTTATCTCTAAATTGTTACTTAGATACTTGAAATGTTATTTTTTATTCGGTTTTTGGTATAAAAATCATTCTTTAGTTTTTTTTCTTTGTCCCGAACTGGTAGTGGATATACACATGTGGAAAGTTCAGAGCTATGTGGGACTTCTAATCCCCATTACCATCCAGAAAAGTTTTTTACAACGATTTATTTCACAAGTAACTTCATCTCCATGCGAAACCACTTGCCTTTTAAGAGTTTCAACCATCTGTTATATTCATCAATTCCGCATTGTGACCAGAATTCCTTAATTAACTTACGCAGTCAATAGATTATTTGGCGCACACACATTAACACTTTCTTACTGTGTTACTTGAAGTGTTTTGAGACTCCAAGATCCTGTTTTAAAACATGTTGCTGACTGCGTTTAATATATGTGGAACTTATGTGCAGATTATGTATGGAATGCATGTGTGCTCAAGCAGCTTCACGAATATTTCAACAATTTGCGTATGAGTCTTCGATGACTCATTTATTCCATTGAAATCCCACATGAATGATGAAGTAGAAAATCTTTCGAACAATGCACTAGGTTCCATAGTTTACTGGAACAATGCACTAGGTTCCATAGTTTACTGCCTATAGCTAATACAGTGATAGAAGGAGCATAGTAATACGTTGTGTAGGAGCTGATCAACATGTATGCATGTAGATATCAGGTCGTGGACTGCTTTTTGGCCTCGGATGCATCATTGAAAGGATAGGTAATCTCGTACTCACTGGTGTAATTATCTGTGGGTAGCTGGGTATAGACGTCACGTATGAGTGAGCATGCTGATGAGAGCCTGCTAAGAGGTAAATTCGGGCACATTAACGGATGTATCATGGTTAATCTCAATTATGCATGCGGTTCCAGTAAGTGCGCAGCTAGGTTATCTACATTATTTAATAAATCTTAAACAAAAGGACGATTTCCCTTCAGAAAATTGCTGTTCTGCCTATTTGAAATCAGAAAAAAAATTGCACTAGAGCGTGATTGACTGTGATTGATGTATGCGCTGGATTTACTCCATGGCTGTCAAGAGAAAACTCGTCAGGAAGACTGACCAATCCGTGAAAACCTTCTATAAGAGCGTAAGTGCTTCTCAAGGGTAGGAAACTGTAAAAAACAAACTAAACAAAGCAAAGGGAGATAAACCATCGAGGTCCCAGGAAATATAGGAATTTATTCTGGTAAGGATAGTTCTGAATTGGAACGTCATGTCTGTGGCATAGCTCACACCTGACATAGCTCATTCATTAATGGGAGGTTATGATATTAAATGTGAAATGTCAAATTTCGGTCAAGAAACTCGTCCACTCTGGATATGGATGAACGGGAAGCTCACAATCAAGACGGGAACGCTCATAAATCCTTATACAGAATCCTACGAATAGTGATGTGTCATCCATTGTCTTCACGTCCCCATCCTGATGACCCTCAAATCCCCAATAATGTTGTGATGACATTCTTCCTATAAGTTCTTCTGTTCACGTCCTGAAGCACATACGACATGATTTTTTCCTTTGCGCGGTTTCTAGGATTTCACAGCAGAAAGCCCGCATCCGTCGCTAGCAGTTCTGTGATGTTATCCGCGCCTCGGTTCATAGGGTAAGATTTATCGTCGGGACAGTTGTTAAAGGAGTGCAGTCGCATCGCGTTCGTATCGCACGGCTCGGATCGAAAGTTAACGCCCCCAAGTCACTTGATACATTCACCGGGAGCTTTGCGCGAGCCTCTGTCCGGCACACACTCATCAGGTGTCGTCGGCCCCGAGCACAACTGTCATCCGAGAATTATTGCGAGTTCCGCGTTCATCGTGTCTACGCGGATCATCTCCTGTCGCATACGGCAAAATGGTGACTGAATCATTGTCAAATTCGTCGAATTCTCATCCAAATGGGACGTCGACGTATGTCCCACGTCAACGTTTCGTCTACAAACCGAGGAGGCTGAGGTTTCCCAGAGAGGAGACGGTGAGTGAGGATTTCTTTATGGAGAGTCATTGGGAGAGTCCTGTGTTGGTTGTTTGGTTGTGCTAGGCTGTCTGGTTCGGCTTATCTTTCCAGAACGCTCATCTGTAGTGTTATCAGGAACATATGTATTTCTCACGTTACAGCCGTAATCGCTGCTGCTTACCCTGGTTAGGCCAGGTTTATACTCGCCTTGATCCTTTTGATATGACTGGATCTTTCTTCTATCTTCACTTTAGTTCTCTTTGAAGTAAATATTGTGGAGCTAAGATAGCTGGCTCTAGGATAGGATGCTTTTTCTTGGGCAGCTTACACTTCATCCAAGTTAAATTTTGCTTTTGCTACCTTTCATTTATTTTTGTCATTATATCACGATTTTTTTGCATATAATACTGCTAATAGTGGTGTAATATTATTACTAGAACGTGCTGTAGTAGTATTAGTAATATTGCACGGTATAGTAATGCTTATGAACGAGTAAGAAAGCGGTATTTTGGTGTCTCTATCTAGTACGGGATCGGGATTCATCACTGGAGGGATAGGCTATCTCACACCCATAGGTATGCTCCTACACTACGATCGTACGCAAGGTTAAGGTTACCTTAGCTGAATGTGTTTGAACCACATTATATTATCCACCGCCAACACGGGCGTCCACAAGTTTACCTTGGGTGGTGTAAGTGATGCATCCACGACCTGGTATGAACAACGCCACACCCGAGTCAACATGTTGATGGGTGCTAGGAGGTAGGGTAAGATGTTTAACCATGTGAGCAAAGCTCAGAGGTTGGATATAAGTTTTTGACTTTTTTATCCACTCTGCTATTTAATATACGTATATACCCGTACATGTATTCTTTTGTAGAAACATGGTGTTTTAGTGAGACAAGACCACTTGAAAATGATGTAAAGATAGCCTTCTAACTAGTCGTTGAAAGATAACCCACTATAAAATGCCTGGTGATGAACAATGATTTCATAGAACGTTTATCCACGAATAAAATTCTGTTAGATAGCGGTGGATTCGAACCACACCAGCCTATCCATTAAGGGTCATTTTTTGGCTGGGTAAAATGTACCTGCTCCGGGCTATACCCGGAACCATTGGGATAAAAATCTTTCACATCCGTAAAAAGGATGTGGTTTTGGCTTGTAGAGTTGTAAAGGAAGGAAAATTCTTACCAGTAGAGGTTACCAGTGCGCTCATTCATAACGTTTTTGAATGTGTACTGGACTTTCGTATGTTTTACTTTGCCCTCCAGGACTCGCCTTTAGGTGTAAGTGTTGCTAGTATTCCAGCTCATCCACACCATTTCTTGTTGTAAGCAGGTTTCATCTAATCGAAATCAGCTGGAAGCGATGAATGCCATTGCTGTCTGTCAGACAGTTGTTCTTTTTTCCAGCTGATTGCTATCTGATGTGGTCTGATCGTCCCGGCACATGATAGCACTTTTATTTAACTTTCATAGATCCACGTAGTCAGTTCAGCAGCTGCGATTTTGCAAAGGATATCAAGATGAGCGGAGCTCGAGGTTGCATCATTTTGCTTAGGTTAATGTTGGTTTTGAGGAATGTACTGGAATAGAAACCCTTAGGAACAGGTGCAGAGCTATTTCCCATACCACTGCGTTTTAATTTTTATTTCTTTTTTCCTTTCTTCAGCACTATATCTTGTGCAGGCTAGGCATTGTTGTAGATTCTGGCCACCAGCGAAGTGTTATTCAGTGGAGAATTTCGGAACGAGTAAAAAAACTACTAAGAAGCAATTCGCTTGAGAAATGGCCCATCTGCTGCGCAAACGAGACCCAAATGTCATTATCTGTTATAGAAGACTCGGTAACCGTAGATAAAAACGCTTTTGCATCGTTTTTCTTCGACAAACAGCCCACGTTTTGTAGCTTCGTAAATGTGGACATGTTTCACAAGTGTGCTTTGCACAGGTAATGTAAATAAACTTCAATTATGTAAAACTCTTGAGTGTTGTGTGCTACTGAACGCTGTTGGCAGGTAGAAAGTGGTACCTTAGCCGTATCAAAGTGAAAAAAAATGCATTCAAAATTCCGTTCTCATCATTAGCTTGGAATTGAGTTCGAAACTAAGGTTACAGTCACCTGGGCCAAGAATCATGATACTAGTTGGGTAGTTTGAGTTCTGGATTTCTAACTTGATGTTGTTCGTTCTTTCTTGTCTATATACTTGTAAGATATTACACGGCACACCTGTAAGGTGTAATAAATAAATAAATAAATAAATAATTGTTTGACTAGGAACTGATTCGCTTGGGGAGCTCTATGCTCAAATATTTCCAGGTAATAATACTGCTATGTGTTTAATAGACGCGTTTTTTTTTTTGCTTTTGATGAACTTCCATGAAATTGATGAGTCATCCAGGCAGTAAAATTCCTGTGCAGGAATTCGCCACGAGTGTCATGAGCGATATTGCGCCTTGTTTCACAGGATCATAGAGAATTTGTTGTAGAATACGATAAAGTTCTAACTCATCCATCTGTTTTGAAATCATTTCTACGTCACTCTAGTGACATTTGTCCCAAAATCCCTTCAAAACAGATGAGGAACTTTGATCACGTCTGTGTTTTAGCTGTTCTGTTTTCTGTGCTGTTTTCTTCAACGAATGACATTCTTCAGCTTCGTGATTCTTGAATCCAGGACATTGCACAGCTGTTATTTTCAGCTGAAGTTGTTTTTTGTTTGGTGACAGTCGTGCTTATGTCAATCAGACGTGCTTATGTGTTGTTTTGTTGCAGGCTGACGAAAAGCCGATCAATACAAGGACAACAGCAAAGAGCATGGACAAGGAGGAGCCAAAACAGCCTCAAGGTGCTTTTTGAACTTCTTTGTTGTACATGAGTATTTGAGGAACCCCTGATCGGGTTTCAATCCTGAATAATCGATATTTTGGGTGGCGTGGTTTTCGAACTTTTGATTATTTGATGCTTTATTCGATATCGCTAAAGGAAATATCTTAAGGATTTACAACTATTCAGTGGCATAGAATATATTTTTACCGCATCGTTCCATTTTTGACCTAGTAATGTTCAGAGCATGCCAGCCCCGGTTCAGAGCACGCTGCAACTGGTGGAGGAGACAACTTCCCAATTACCTTAGTGGTCAGTTTTTCCAAGCCTTTTTCTTGGTGATTGGCGTTTTTTTTTTTATTCTTCAAAGGATTCTAGCCCAATTTTAATTTTACCCTTATCATATGCATTGTTAATATAAGTCTTTTTCCAGGAACCGTATCAAAGCGATCATCCAGATTCCAGCACTGCGGCACATGTATGTCTTGTCACCTTATCATTTTTATTTGTAAGGAGGTTCTAATACAGAGTGCTCAGCAAGAATTTATTGCTATCACGTAGGTCAATGAAATGGATTAAGAATGTTAATGATTTTACAATGGAACTGCGCTCATGGACTTGCAAGAAGCATGTATTTTGGACACTAAAATGCAAACAATTCTTGTTTTGATAACTAGTCACGTCACAAGGATCTGATCCTAAAATCGTTAGTACTAGTTTACTATTTACTATTTGATTATGTACTAGTTAAATTTCCCATGTCAGTAGATTCCTACTTCCCTTTTAAATTTAAGATAGACTACGACTTAAGACAAGCTGCGACCATTTCTTGCTGCCCGTAGCCCACTTCCTGGAAGATTTTCTTCCAAGTCCTGGAGTAATCTTCCAGTAAGTAGGCTACGGGCGGAATTCCTCCACGAAGGTCTAAGCGGGCGATTTGGCCGAAAAAAGAGTTCTTTTCTTCAGTTATCGGAAGAAAATAAGATGAGAACTTTGTTTCTTTCTCTTTTCCCGGATTTCCTCACTGCCCTTGCCGTCCTTTTTTCTCAAATTCAAACAAACACATTTTCCATCACCTACGATACCTCTTTAAGTACCTCACGGCTAGTTGATGCTAGTGCTTACCTTTACCTTCCCATGCTTCTTCTGTTGCATCACCCTGCATGACTTCTACCCCGAATAGAGTTCCTCTTTGAAAGTAGGCAGCTTTTCGAAGCATTCAAAGAATGCTTTTGAACTGACACCCTATTGATCAAATCTGAAATGGTCTTAGTCTCAAAAGGTGAGGACTTGCTGCTGAAAGTTGTGTGGTGTGCACAATCCGATGTGTTTATATGCTTAGGACGATACCCTATCCATCGAAGGCAGTATTCCGCTAGAACCAGTTCCAAGCATGGATGTAACTCCCGTAGAGACCGAAGATAATAATGACGCTCATAGTGAGGTATGACATTCTTGTAACTGTTCTTGACCGATTTTCTGGGATGGCTTGCGGGAGTAATCAGTCCACCATGGAACTTTACCTCCTTGTTGAGTTGCTCTTGCCTGACAGCACAAGTTAACTTACTTTCTGCAGTAGGTAGAAAGTATTGAAGGCCCGTCCCACTTCTGAATCGTTTATGACATTATCACGTGATAAAAATCTCCAGGAGTTGCTGATCACGATGGTATACGTGGTTCCGTGCAAAACTGCTCAAAACGCGTCTCTGAGCCTCAATTCTTGTGGAGCTTGTGGGCGGGGCCATCTGGTGGGGATCCTTTACGGCGACAGAACGAGTTCTTTGGGGATTGCGCTCTCGGGAGCGCACTTTTTGGTAAATTTCTATTCTTTGTGAGAATTCCTCACCCTCCACTCACTGTGAAGGTGAGTTTGTGGGTGACCAGGGGGCATGCGTTCTTGAAATTCCCAGAGTAAAGTTGTCACTTCGCAAATTTACCCATCGTTTCACGCGCGTTGACACATTTGCCCTGGCTAATGTCAGTTATGCATCCAAGGCCAGCTTAGTGCGGAAATCCCTAGTCCTGCCAGGGCCCCGCCCATGAGCTCCACCAAAGTTGAGTCACGAAAACGGTATTTTGGCAGTCATGCACGAACTCACGTACACCATTGTGGTCGGGAGCTTTTGGAGATTCTTCTTGTATGAAAATCTCAAAAACGATCCTGAGGTAGGACGTTGCCTTTGATAATCTTAGCACATTCTTACTAGTATGGCTTCTTGCCTGTTTGACCTCGCGCTTGGCAATTTTAGTGTAAGACCTCTTGTAGCAATTTTTCCTTTTTGATCCCACGTTCACTTCTGAATCCTAGTGTTAACCATTTTGCATGTGGATACTCCCTGCTGACTCTGTACTGCTTTCTGTTATATTGTGCAGAATTTCTTGCATATGGTGACGGAATGGAGTTCTACTTAAAATTTCTACTGTACAGAATAACTGGATTTTTCTACTGGATTAGTTGATGTAAATCCTGGGACGAAATTGGAGAATTTACACGGCTGAGGGAATAAATCATTGGATCATCAAAGGCAGTACTAAACGCACATTTCATTGAACGAAAATTGCTGTTTTTCGCAACACAAATGACTCTGCTTTGGAGTGGTTTACTAACTAGAAAATACTATATAATACCTTTATCCTGGTGACCACTCCCAAATCATTACTTACAACGATCTGTCTGGCCTGGCCCTGTTGTTACCATTGCGTCTTCGTTCCTCAGCTCTCCGGGAATCAGATGTCAAAAATATTTTTAGGTGGAATCTACTCAGAAAATCTCATTGCGGAAAAGTATCGATTCTGATCCCGGAGACTTTGTTAAGGTTTGACCCAGTCTATAATGTTTTCTACGAAAGACAGTTTTTATTTAATTTATTGACAAAACCAGTTTTTTCATCGCAAACTATAAAATTTGCCGTTTTACAGATCGAAACAGCAGACAACGGCGGTTCCGACGCTGCAGCAGTAGAGGTCAAGGTATGCACATACCTTACTTGCAGATTTGCGCAATCGCTGACCTTCGTTTTGCAGCCAGCAACACCTCCAGTTGTTGTGTCATCTACTAGTGCGGAAGAGAAGAAGGAGGTTGAGGTTCCAAAACCCGAACAGAAAAAAGAAGAGAAGGTGGAACAGCCGGTGCAGAAAGTTGAAGAGAAACCGAAGCCGAAGCCTGAGGAGAAAGCGGAGAAGAAGGCAGAGGCGAAACCCGGGGACAAGTCGCCTGCTGCCTCTCTTCTGACGTGGATCCACGAAAATCCGGGAATGGTAGGGTTTTTCCAGTCTCCGATTACTATTCGTGAATCATACGTTTAGTAGAAAAAAAGGAACTGCGCATAATGGGGCATTGTGCTAGAGCTAGATGATCTTTTTTATTTGCTGAACTTTTTTTTTACTCTTTTGTAGGTAACCCATATCTGCATCTCGCTTCTTAGTATTCCAAATCAACGAAATATCCTGGCCTGGACTTTTTTCACTTGGAATCGATCTAAATTGATTACACTATTTTCTCATGTGTCCTGGGTTCGTATGTACGATTTACCCATGGTAAGCGTGTTTGCGTGCCCAAATTTACCGTTGACCAACCTCATACCTATGGGTCACAGCTGGGCCTGGATCCATCACTGAGATTATCCAGGGTAAACGTGTTGACGCACATGTTAACGGTGGGTAAGTTTGGAGTGTTTTATCACGTCTACCCTGGGTAATCTCAGGAATGCATGCGGCCTCTGGGTGTAGACAACGCCACATATGTATGGGTATGCAATACATATGGGTGCCAGATAAAGGGTAATTTTGGACACGTCAGCTTTCACCACAGGTAACCTCAATGATGCTTCCGATCCCTTGAGCAGGATGAAATTACGTAAGGATGGGTAATCTTATACCCGTGGATAAGCCTTATAATAAATACTCTGATGGGTGTCAGGTAAACAGCAAATTTAGATACGTTTACACATTACCATGGGTGATTTCAAGGAGTCCTGCGAACTATCAACATGTTCACTCATACGTAGAGTTGTCTATACCCGGTTGCTACACATGTGGGTGTATGATTACCCATCCTTCCAGTGGTTCATCCAGATACTGGAGTGTAGCCCTAGATCCCCTTGTTGCTTAGCTTTGCGCTCATCCATAAATTTTACACACCTATTCATTTCTAGACCATCAACCGTTAATTATTATATAATTAAATATATGGATTTTGGACGCCTATTCATTTCCAGACCATCTACCGTTAATTATTATATAATTAAATGGTCTTACGTTGAACTGTTTGCAGGTGCGTTGCTGTGCAGCTACGGCCGCAGTGGTAGGCGTGGCTGGAATTGGATGTTTTGTGTACGCGAGGAGGATCCGTTCCGGTGGTGTTTAATTCAATCGTCTTTACGACAGTTTAGGAAAACTGTAGACAGGCTGCGCGCGATAAGTCGTCGCGTGTTCTGCTTTTGTTGCCTCGAGCTATTTACTAGCGAGGCGTCTAGCATGTAATCTCTCTACTCCATCTAATGTGACACCCATTGGTTCGGGTTCTTTCGAATGCCTTGTGTACTGTACTTGTGTTCCCACGCGTTTTGTTGATACTCTGACGTTCGACGTGGATCCGATAGGTCTCTGGATCAGAAATGTCCAGAAAAGATTTGTGTATTAGCGCCTTTTCTCGAATAGATTATTTATTTCCACTGAAGATTTTGTATATTGTGCACCCGTTAGTGTGGATAAATCTTCGAAATGTTCCCTATCAACTGCGTCTTATTTTATTTCCATGTCTTGGAATGTGCAGAAACTGTAATGCTCGGTTTTTCTATTCTATGATGAGATTCTCATGTTTTTTTTTTGGATTCCTGTCTATACCTTTACCGCATCTTTGCAAGGAAAACCCTCGTGAACAACCGAGTTCTTCCCCATCAGTGTGAGTTCCTCAATCAGCCCCTGCAGCCCGTTTTTCCCTTCGTTCCCTCGCGTCAGCAGGTTTCTCCGTTATGAAAAACAACTGCATCCTGCTGCAACAGCCACGACAGGCGCTGGCTGTTGGTGCACACAAGGAAACTCGTGACCCCTCCGTACATTCCTCACATTCCCAAAGTGCAAGTATTCCATCACGAAAACGTGCAGAGAGATGTGTAAGGAGCGGTATGGAATGGGAAATGAATGGCCTGGGACCCAGGGATAGGTTTGGCCGCAAGGTTCCTATTTTTTTTTGGAGTACTGCAGAGTGGAAAGGGTGAAGTAATCCTGGAGAAATGGAAATTGATGGGGAACGAATGAATTCATCACAGCAGTGGATTAATTTCTCTGAGCTCCTGCAGAGTAGAGCTCATTTAAAGGCGTCCTAAAAAAATCTGGGAATGCAAGGGATGATCGTAGATTGGGAGGATTCGAAGCAGCTGTCTTTGCGTGCTACCTTTGTGCTGAAATGTCCTTATGAATCTGTGCAAAGGAGGTTTTTTTTCTTACTCCTGTAAGGTTTCCATATGGTAATGATATCCATAATGGTGCAGAATTGTAAACAAACTTTCGAACTTTCAGCTATCGGAGCCAGTTCTCTATCTGCTCGTCTTCGATGGGAGTCTAATTCCTGTTATTTGTCATTTTTCACTTCCTCGTCCTATTTCTATAGTTTGCGCAAGGAACTGTCGTGTTTAGTGATACAGTGGGGTCCTCATAATCCTTTACTAGATACAAAATTCGATGGCCTTCAGTTTTCCCTTCGAATAGTGAGCGTATTAATTTGAAGTCGTAGTTTGTTACAAGTCTTTTTAGATCTCATGAACAGTGATTCTGAATTAGGGTTATTGTCAGACTTACCAGGGTAAACGCGTCGACGCCCGTGTGAACGATGGGATGGGTAGATTAGGCCAGAGGAATGTTAACACATTTGAAGTTTATTTTTTTGTTAAGGTTTGACCCAGTCTATTATGTCTAAAATTACAGTCACGACTATGCGATTGGGCGCATAATTAGTGCCACAACCCTTAAATGAGATAAAAAATTGAAATAGGGTTTAAAAAGTCCGCTGTGACTGTAATGAAATAACCTTCAAAAAAATAGTGGGTAGCAAAAAATTAATAAGAAAACACTATAGGATAGTCCTATCAATCACGGGATGACGCTGTATGACATCTTGCCCCATCAACAATTTTAATTCAGAAGGAAGTGAGGAGAGTTCCGTGTTCATTTTGCTCCTCTGTGGCATTGCCTACTCGCCCAAAGGTTGTTCGCTGAAGCTGAAAAATTGTGAAGCTGCTCATATATTCAGGGCAACAAAGTGCAAAGACTGCCATATGGAGTATAGCACCTTCCGTGGTTGTCGCGGGCGACATCGATCTCCTTATCTATCGATTTTCGGCGGAGCATTGCTGTTGTCGCTGCTGAACGAGCTCACGATAATCAATATGCATCAAAATCGATGTCGGTTGAGGGAGCGGCGGTGCAAAGTGCTATACTCCTATTGAGGTGCAGCGACATTACTTACGGTACTCAAGATATTTCAAATGGTAAGTGCTAGTTGACATGACCTAGAACTTGCTGTAAGAAAGGCTTGAAGGAGATCGGAAGAGTTTGTTGAATCAGATGTCACTCCCATTCTATTCTGCCTTTCAATCATAGTCAATTAGATGATCAAATGGTAAATTATTCTAAAATGATAATTGCATTTTACTGGAACACCTTCCGCCTACGTATCTGTGCAAAACCGCTGTAGAACTGAGACACCGGAAATCATTCGATGAATTTCTTTCCAATTTCGTCACACTATTCAGTTCCATTCTCAAGTAATGGCATTTGTTATAAGAACAAATACGTAGTGCAATAGCTGCAGGAAGGAACTCTGCAGAGAAACGAGTTCCACTTCGGTTCATGCGCTGCAGCAGCAATGGAGAGCTCCAGTACTGCTCTTTTTCTTCTGGTTTCCTGCAGTTCATAGTTTTGCAAATTTATTTGAGTTGCTGCATCTCTGCCTTTCGCGAGGTCGTGAAAAGGCTGGTTTCCATATAGCTAGCAGTAACTATTATATTTAGTGTTTTTCGCGGACTCGGGAGGCGCGCTGCGCTAACGCGCTGCTCGCGCTGGAATTGTCATCGTTGTAGGAAACTACACTATTTCCCTTCTATAGTATTTCTTGATTATATCACACCAAATAAGATGGAAAACCATCAACAGACCGCGATCTGCCATTACGGCGCGATTCCAGCGCGAGCGACGCGGTCGCGGCGCGTGCTTTCCGAGTCCGCGAAAAATACACTTTCACCGATTCTCACTATATGTTTCAGTTATTTGCAAAGTTTATTTTTCTAGTAAGTTTATGGCACCAGTTAATGGTACGATGTTTTCTACATCCTTTTTCTTTTCCTTTTTTTTGTTTGCTGAAAATTCTTTCTTGTAGGTAAAAAACAATTTTTGAGAAATTGATTTAAAAGAAAATAAATTTAACTTTTTCTTTCTGAGAATTCCACTCATCATCGTTCCAAAAAGTTCAATAGCATCACCATAATTCCATCACAAATCCCCTATTATGGTGACAATCCAGCGATCTCGCTAATTTATTGCACCAGGTCCTAGGTGAGATCCTATCTCATTCTCGATTTCCGTTCGCCCACACTTTCACTCGCTATCCAGTTCGACTCCACTCTGGCGGAGTTTTGATGCTGATCTTTTGATTCCCACTCCATCTGGATCGGAAGACTGCTTTTCTCTGGATTAGCTACGGCTTTCTTCTGTATACATAAGGCCAATGATGATGAGTGGAGTGAGCGAGATTCGCTGAGGCAAAAGTAGCGATTAAAAACCAAGACAGAGTTAAATCAAATCGAAAAAATGTGGAAAATCAGAGAGATCTAGAAATTCTCGCATAGTATAGCTTAGCTCTGAATGCTCCCATGTTTTATATCGGGAGCCTGGTGAATTCTGCGCTTCTAATGGCTTCGCGCCATCGAACCATTCAGCCATTCACCAACGGAGCGTTCTCGTCTCGGCTGATTCACTTCTGGTTACTGTGCGCTTCTCGTTTGTGGTTTTTTTTTCTTCTACAGCCTTGATTGCATATACTGAATGTGTGTAACCAAGAAAGACTGTGTCCAGCTTGAAATATAATAGTTGCCATATTGTGCAATATTTGAGAAACAAACACTCTGGGATAGTCACTGTAATATCATTTCGTCTTCGCGATATTTTAAGGGCTTTCGAAGGCTGCTTTCACTTTCTGGAAGAAAATCTAACGGTAACCATACAAATCACGTTTTTGCTTCAGGAAGAATTTGAATTTTGAACATTTCTTCTACAGCCTACAAGTCATACACGAGAGTTTTGCCCGAGAAATAGCATACATTCCGTAGCTGCTAGCGTTCTATCACTTCTCATGAATTTCGAAATCATTCTATACTACTAGTATTGTTCAACGATTTTTTTTCTAAAGAAACCCTTCCTTAGAGACCTTCTTTCTAATAAGATCGACATGCACAGAGATTGCCTGGAAATTCCTCAAGGAAATCACTTAACAGAGGTCATTTCCCAGCATAATATTAGCGCATCGGGAAAACGTGGATGTATGTACGGTCCTATGTTTTCTCTTTGGTCCTAGACTTTTTTCAATATATTATCCTCAATATAATGACTCAATATGTAGTAAACGCGGAGTATTAGTGTGAGTGTTGGTATTGGTGTTTTTTGTTTGGTTCCTACTTTTCTCTAGGTTTTACTGTTTTGCCTATTCCTAATATACAGCGCGTTCATGTAACGTATAAATAAAATAAATATGTATTATAACACTTCTGAATGATGATGAAGAAAAAAGAGCAACTTTATACACCTAATATGATTTCACCGTCGGGGAGGAATCCTGGGAGGAATCCAGCGGTTACGTTACTGTCCACTGGGACCCAGTCCAGATTCTTTGTCCATAGTAATCAGCAGCATGGAGCTCGATTCACCACTGTGAAAAGGAAAGTCGTGGGTCCAGTTCGAGGTTAGTATGGGAAGATGTTCGCCGAATTCCATTATCTAACAGTGTTGGAGCGTGAGGCATTGTCTTTTTCTTCTGGAAAAACTGTTCTCTAAATGAACGAAGCTGAAGTTAGCTAATGACAAAGAGCAGTCCTCTAGGCCAAATAAGTGAAAACTTTTGGAAAATGTTTTTTTTTCGCTATACCTGCCTCTTGAATTCCTCAAATTTACATTGTTATAATTCTACCAGGATAATACTGGTTTTAAGATTGGATAGAAGTGTGTTGTCAAATTAAATATTATGGTAGATATTAGGTAAATAAATATTATGGCTCACCCGAGTACTAAGTCATATTCAACTGTAGCGAGCCCGGGATGGTGTAAGTTCCTCAACGGATTATTGTTAAACTACCAGTACACTTCTGTTTAGTCTAGGGGTCTCTATTTGTTTCAGACCTAATGAGAAGCTGCACAGGTGTGTGAGAGGTCTATAAGGTTATTCATCCCTTGAATTCACTTTTTTTCATGGATTTATATACCCTCATGGTATTTGTCTAGGAAGTCATTCATGATGACTCGCCTGAGTCTATAAAATTTCAAGGGCTCACTAGACGATTTATGAGGTCCGTTTATTTTCCCCTATTCTCGCAGTTTGTCACTAGAGGGTGTGTCGAAAATCGCTTCGGAAAAATAGGTACAATGTCTCCATCTGTGGTTTTCTTATTTTTTCCATGGAAAACGTACTTAATAGCAACTCTTGACATAGCATGAATTGTCCTTGTTCTCTCATGAATTTTACTTGATTTTACTGTTTTTTCTTTATAGACTCCCCCAGAGTTACCGATCTGCAAGTGTTATATGCAGATGTCAACCTCGTAGCTTTACCATTAGCCCTTACCTACATAACTATCAATAATGGGTCAAATGTGTATAACATTTTGCGAATGAGTCTGTTCGCTACTGTACGGTACAGTAAGCTTAAAAACTGCCTACCCACCACGTACAACTTCACTCATGTGCAATGACGGTTGCGTTCACTCCATTCGTTTCTTTCGTGCACCAGGCCTTATACGTAGGCAGTGAGTATGTATGAGTTCCAGGTCTTTGTAACGCTAGTTTTTGGTTCTTCTGTTGAGCAGTAACCTTACAAAAATATTTGTGCACATACGCATATACAATATCGGCCAAAATTATACAGCTTTTTCGAGTTTCACCAATAGCTTCAGTTAGAGCGAAGCTTTGAAGCTCATACTATTTTTATGAGCATCGAGAATCGACTCCTAAAGACACCTGCTCTCAGATGACCGATCAAAGCTCACGAAGCAAACATGACGTTATTTGAGCACTAAACCAATATAAGGATCTCTACCGAATTAGCTCATTCCTTCTAGGTCGAAGTCCTAAGTTAGTCACGTTGGATCCAGAAGTCCAAACCTCAGAAAGCTGCTTTGCATCTTTCAGGTAGAACTACTCCACCAGAAGCTACAGAGGAAAATCCGAAAAGCCACACGATTTTGGCCGGGTCTGTAGATGCTTCGAGCCCCTGTGTCGAAGAGTGAGATGTCCTAGCGTGAGATGTCCTCGATAATTTTGGCAGGCCGTATAGAGAGGAAAAATGTCTAGAAATAGAATTTTTTCTAATATGTTCAAGTTAGATTTCGTGCCAATTTTCTTCTAGAACGAATTTTAAAGGCAGCACCCACGGAGAAATTCGTCTTCGAGATTTTCTAATATCCTGGGCTAACCGAGTGCGCTGAGTTCACATCCAATGTCAAAAACCGCTAAAAGTGCCGAAAACTAGATTTTGAGGATGTCATAGCCAAGGCCAGGGAGCGATGTTTCACAGTGAGAGACGAGTGGAAATTCTACCTCCCGTTCTGTACCTAGCAGCCATTTCCATGCTTTCAGCGGTAGCAGAAGAAATCGAACAATCAATGAGTCGGTTCCGCCGACGCCGCGTTCCACTCGGCCGTTCCCTCAACGCTGCTGCGCGCCGTCGACGCGGCGACTTTCGAGAGTGAATTCTGTCCCAGATTAGATGACCATTTGGACGTATCGACGTGTCATCGAGAGAGTTTTTCCGACGGAAAACTGGGTCGTCTTAACCTCAATTCACACCTTTTTCTCTCTCGTTGAAACGCCGAGCCAGTCTACTTGACCACGGGATGTGTCGACCCTGAATATTCGGGTTATTAGCCGTGCTGGGATGCAAAATCTCTCTCTCCCGTCCTGCATGAGAAATGAAGGAGGTGGGGAGTTTGCTAGTGTGCAGCACACTTAGTCATCTGGGTATTCTTTGTCGACGCGCAGGCGTTTTCAGTCAAACTCCTCTGCTTCCTCGGGACGATCTAGTTCCTCCTTGGCTCCTAGACATGGACTTTTCTATTTCGCCTTTTCGTAAAACACAGATTACAGGCTTCTCCTTAGTTGTCAGTCCAGTAACTTTCCAGAACGTTCCATCATTGCACTGTTCCCTTGCTTAGCAGCACCCACAAGGTCTCGCTAATAGCCGATGCCGCGATTGCATCAGCAGTGTTGTAAAGTAATAAAAAGAAATCGTCTATCTGCACTCAAGTTATGCCATGTTGGTTCTCTCGTTCGATTTAGAAGCGAATTTTGCCTGTGATGCCAATGCCACTCTCCGTTGATGGCATTCAAATGAATTCAATGGAGTTGTAGCGTCAAAATTAAAAGAAAAACTAACTAAATAAATTTGAAAATGGTCCCTGCATCCTCCATGATTGCCCCTAAGAGCACGCCTTATTAAGTAATCGTCGGGATTTTCCCTTACAACATGATATAAGTCCAGAATAAGATCCTCATGCTTGCTGAGGCTGCAAAATTGGGTGGTACCAGTTGAAAAACAGGTTTTTCCTTCTGATGTATCTTGTAGCTCCTAGAATTCCTGGCTTTTTAAAGGACTCATAAGTTACGGTAGAAGGAGAAGAGCAACCCCCTAGAACATTTCCAGCATGACTTTTGTCACTGCGATGTTTAGGGAGCGATCTCAAGTGATTGAGAACGTTCTCACCAAATATTTCTGTAAGTATCAACTTTTTAATCTCGCTAGCAAAGTTTTTCTCCTCGATTCCCACTGAGTGTGGCGCGTTATACCTGGAAACGGGGTGCGGCCAAGCTTTACGATTGGTCAGTTCAGCAAATGGACCAATTGCAGGGCCTGTCAGCGCCGCCCACTACAGGTATAACGCTCCACACCCTTTTCCATTTCTCTTTCTCAGTATTTTCAAATGCTCCGGTATATCTATTTCCATACCAGTATTTATAAAGGAGGATTCCGTAAAACGCAAGGATTTTGTGTGCGCATGGAGGCCTCCGGCGCTCTCCCATCCGTTCGTTGGAATGAGAGTGCGAGGATGCAGACAATGCGGTGCGTGTGAGCGAGTCCGGACATTTGACGTCTCTTATATCTTCTTTGTTTTTGCATTTTTAACCTCTCCTTTATTTGAACTTTTTACAAAATATTAATTATTCTTTATCAAATAACATGGTAGGAGTATGCATCTCTAATTGAGCAAATTCAGGCACTATTCCACTTCTTCTGCCCAACAAACCCAAAACCAAAAATTTCTCTGAAACTTCATCTAGGGGGGGGGGGGTATTTGACATGCTTGTCACGAATATCACACTCGCTTAGTGCAGCAACCCCATTTGGGCATTGTTATGGTAGGGTTAGGGTAAGTTCATAGGAAAACATCAAATCCCTCTTACAAAACCAATGTGATATTCATGATCAGCATGTGAAATAACCCCGTAGACAAAAATCCAGTGATTCCGTGAGCTACCTTGCCTAGCCTGGTCCTACCGTAACCCTACCCAGATGAGTTTACGGCGTGGAATAGTGCCCAAATCCAAATTCATAATGTGTAGGAGCAAATCCTAATAAAGTCCCAATAAGCAGAGTTACTCTGGATTTTTCGGCGGACGACCCCCTTCGCCCACCGTTGCTGGTGCGTGACGGGAACCGCATGGTTCCACATGTTATTTCTCTTCGACGATCATTCAGTTAGGAAAAGACTACAAGTGGTCGTAGATCAATGGCCTCGCTTTTTTTTCAAACTTAAGACCTTTCCTATAAATTTTTAGCAAATATCTTCTTATGGTTCTACGAAATTTTGAATTTTTACAGATATTATCCTTAACACTGTAATCTTATGCGTCAAATCATTGCCGCCTCTGTTGTACAGGAAACCCCAAACGGCCGTGTGCAAGGGGCGGGGCCGCGGCACAGCTCTCTACTGGCTCTGGTTGTCTGCTTCTGCCAGCAGCAGAGAACTGGAGCGCCACTCCGCTCCGCAGTCCCGCCCCTTACACACGGCCGTTTGGAGTTCGTTGTAGCGAGTTGTATTTAGTGTTGCCTCACTAAATATGGCAACTTTTTTGTAAACAATTTATAGGAAAAGTATTTGCTATACTAATGTTGCTTTTGAGCTTCGAATAATATAGTCTATTTCTAATTCTACGGCGTTTAAGTACCTACTTGTGTCTGCACGAGTATTTCTCGCATCCTTCTCCTCTACATATCTACCTTAATGAAAACAGACAAAGCTGAGCACTTTTCCATCAATTTTGGTTCTACTTTAGTCTTCCAAAATTTTTTTGAATATCACAGATTACTTTAATTCGCTAAATGTTGATTATTAAATGAGTGATTCACTGAACAAACTCTTCATATAGTGCGAAATGTGGTGAATCATCGCTTTGTTTCCTAGGTAAAAGTAAGAATTCGTGAGTCCTTCCTTGTCAGTAATTATGAGTTATTAAAAAAAGTGGAACCTGTTCTGCGTACAATGGGCTCTGTATAAAAATCCTGTGCTCGACGGAAGCCAATATTGCAGCGTATTCCTAACCTACGTATTATGTGCATAAAATTGTGACCTGCTGCAAGGACTTCAAATCAACTGGGCGTTACCCTCTTGCTTGAACGCTAAATTGCATATTTGTTGCATTTTTTCTTGTTTTTTTTTCACCTGCGCGCTACACCACGTGCAACGCGGCAATCTGATTGTCTGCGCATCCACACATTTCACTAATATCACCTTTCTTTTCCTGTCCGATCTCTTGCTTCCTGTTCTATCCTGTCCAAACAGGTGGTGGGTTGCGTACACGGGGCCTCTACCGCTGGGGTTCCTTCCCTGGAAAACTTCCTTATTTCGTACTCTAACGTTTTTTCGAGTAAAAGGGCGCAGAACAGGTCCTAGTTGTAGTAGGAGACCACGACTGTGGTATCCCTTGTGTCGCGGATTGGTGTGCAGCCCAAAAATCATTTTTTAATGCAATTAATGAACTATTTCACATACTCAGTATTACATCTCGAACAATCACATGGCTCGTTATACCCAAACAATCAAAATAAACTCTAATATTCATTCAAAATCTATAGTTCGATTTATAGTCTCATTTAAAGGCACATGAACAGTAGTTTCATAAGAAAATACTTGAATAAAAATGCTCTCACACCACAGGGCTAGGATTCATGATTTTACCGAGCCAAACCATGCCCACCAACAAATTTTCGCATCCTGTGTCTCCGAGCTGTACCCTATATGATAACTAGTCACACTAACCATCGTTGATTTGCACAGCCCAGATATCTTCAGCTGGAAAGAACCTGCTCAACACCCTAAACTCGTAGTTTCGAGAGGGATAACAAGATTTGAGCTACGGTGGCGGATAAAGTACGTAGTCAGCATTATCGCTACGCCAACCTCCGAATTACGGTCACTTGAATTTTCTTTTTTGAGAACTTCTCATGTTTTGACTCCGGTGTTCGCTCTTTTTTACCGTTTTGTAGCTGAGGACTTTGACGTGGTGGACTCGAACTCTCCAGAATGTCTGCTTGTTTTGGGAACAGTGTGTTAGAGGGAGGAAAAGGTGGGCTAATCTGTTTATCTAAAGCAGGATTTTATGTTTGTTTTTATTGGTTGAATTTTTTTTGTTTATTTCCTTATTCTGTGCAAAATTTATGTATATAGGTGGATTACTTTACTGACGATCTGCCGCTCAACTCGGTTATCTTTTGCGAAAGCCTAAAAACGGGTGCGGGTCGTTAGTTACCCGTGGCATCTGGCCCGAAGGGGAGCGAGCGAGCTTCGCAGTCAATGTCAGCACAAAGACATCAATGTAGTGCTCTAATTTTGGTTGTGATTGTCGTGATAGAATGATAAAATTGTTTATGGCCACTTTTCTCACCTGTTAACTTTTTCACAGACTACAAAATCTACCATTTTCTAGGATTTCGTGCTCATTTGCAGAAGTCCAAGTAATTTACGAATATGTGCAACCATCTAATAGAATGAAATTACTAAACGATTTTTCTTCAAAAAAAAATGTGTTGAAGAACCTCGCCCTTACTTTTGACTACTATCAGTGATGAATCTTTTTAGAATTCATTTTTCTGCCTGAATCCTTGATTTGAAAGGTCTTAAATTTCTGTGAGGTCTAAAAAAAAGTCTGAACGGAATGATATTTGCTATGATCGGTCTATGCAGCACGCCTCGCCCCGGCTGCACGTAACATATCGGGTAACTAAGTGCCGCCTCCCCCTAAAAACGGTTCACAAATTTATTACCGGCGATTCAGTTGAAACTTGAGGCGGTCAGTCACGTACTCCACCCAGTAATATGATTCTTGTAACCGTATCAATGTTCACTGGACGATCTCGTCCTGTTCAAAAAGGCAGAAGTCCTGAAGACGTTTTTTTTTCTTGTTTTTCTTTTCAAAGGAAGTGGATGGTGGTATTTGCCAGCAATCCCTTTGCCATTCGTCCCTTTTGCATTTCCAAGAAGGGCCCATGTCGTCGTCAACAATGGATTCGTGTGCGTGATTATTATCCACTTGTACTCCAGTCACCTCCGTTGTCCTTTGCGTCTCCACTTCGCCTTGTTGCGCGAGCATATCCTTGACCCATGTCGAGAATCGCTCCCCGTCCTAACCAAATACCAACCTCTTGTTTCGTTCGCTGTTCGGCTTGCTTATCCCCGTCGTCACTGCGGAATTCTTGCTCTAAATTCCGTCGTCAGCACTGACATGTGATGAATTGACATTGTTTTGTGCACATCATGTGGAACCATTTCTTTTACTTTATTTCATGGCCGCATGCTAGCGCTGTACGTTTATTCTCTCTCTCAGTGGCTGCTCGCAGACGTCCTTCGCTTCATTTTCCACAGTTCACATTAACTATTGGCTGGTTTCCGTCGAAGTTTCGGTAGGAACACTGCGGTGGTTCTCTCGAAACTGCGTAAAACCACACAGCATTAATTCGCTTCCTGTTGCTTCTTTGATTTCCATCGAAAGGAACTGTTTCCACTAAACATCCCAGTTTTCCAGGACGACTTACCTCTTTTAACATAAAATTCTCTTGGAATTTACTTGAGGCCGTTTTCGCCAACCCATTTTCTGCAGTATTATGGTGCGATATTTTTCTTTTTCTAGAGGGTGGAACCATAATGTGTGGAGACCACGAGGCACCCCTCGTGAGAGTAGGTCAAGCGAGCGACCGGCGAAGCGGCGGGATTTTGGGCGGCAACTTGCCCCATAAAAGGAGGCTCGGTGACAACGTCGCTGAGATCGTTAGGAGACCCACATCCCCGCCAGCCTACCCCCTCGCCATCCAAGACGTCAGTAGTTTTTTCTATTTTTCATCTGATTCGCCATTTGAACCAAATCTCTGCATAATACTTCCTGCCATTTGTCGTGTTTTTAGTATTGATCGTTAATAAATCATTCTTTTTATCATCGTGTTCGCGTGTTGCTTGTAACCGTATATTCCGGTGCCTTATTTTCACTCATCAAAGTGTGCGTTTGGCCGAACCTTTTGTACATGGGGGCCGAACCGGTGGAGTGAATATAGGGCATCGAAGTTGTGGTTACATTAGTTGATCCGAGTGAGGAAAGTGTCAAAAGGGACACCAGTTTTTTTTTTTGGGCTGCCGAGTGGTTTCAGAGGCAGTTGTGGAGTGAGTAATTGCTGGTATTGTTTGGTTCAGTGGACCGTGAGAGCGAAGGTAGTAGGCCGCACGGTTATCGATTGAGTATTGGATAGTCGCAGAGAGAATCGATTGATTGGGAGAGAGTGCGACTCAGGCATATCAGTGTACTGATTATTGATCCGTGATTGATCGTTTCGCGTGCCTGGTGATATTCGTTGATCGTTTCGCGTGTCTGGTGATATTCGTTTGTCGCCTATTTTGCGGATGGAGTCAATGAGTAGTGATCAGCCTTCATGTTCCAGGAATATGGGCGGCCAGGACGGAACTAATCAGGGCGCAGTTGGAGCAAGCGAGCCACCCTCAAGAAGTAAGGTGAGCGAGTTGAGCTCAGAAAATTGGGGGTTAGCAAGAGTGAAAGAACAGTTAGAAAGAGTAATATCTAAAGTGAAACAGGTACCGCAACTAGTAAATGAGAACTTAGCGGAGGCTAGAATAGCGGGCAAATATCGATCGCAAATGAATGCGGTGATAGAGGAACAAGTCAAAACCATGTGCGATCTCTTGATGGAACTGAAAAGGAACACAGAGGGGTACAAGCAATTTGGGAAAGAATTGTTTCGGGCCCTAGAATTGAAAGGGATTGAGTCACTGGATGACTTTAATGACTTCCTAAGTACCACAGAGCGGGACGCTGAATTGGTAGGAGATATTTGTGACATGTTTGATACAGACGTATTGCAGATCAGAGACGTCCTTGGTGAGATACAGTTGTTACAGTCAAGCCATAACCGCGTGCCGTCGAACACTCGGGAGGAAGAAAAGATGGAGACAAGTCAGGAGAATGGTCAGTTGCGACTCAAACAGAACGTTTTTGGTAGAGATAACATGAAGTATAGGGAACAGTTTCAGATGAAAACACGCCTGACCACCAACAGCGAAACGACTGGAGCAGCCTACGAACAGCATTGGAGGCCGCGTTCGGAACAATGGGCCAGGGAGCCGGACACGGAACACAGAGGTCAGGATTATAACCTCTTAGCCTTTATGCAAGCAAACACTTGCATGGATCCGGGGGTATTCAAAGGAGGCAGACATGAAAATTTTGAGGAATTCATAAGAAGATTTGGGAGAAGGTACAGTAGGGTAATAACGGATGAAGGGGTATTGATTGATATCCTCGGAGACGATCATCTGGAAGGCAGGGCAAAGAGTATCTTCTTAGCACTCCCCAGTGAAGTGAAGGAGCAAGGGTTCGGAGCGGTAGTGGAGGAATTGAGAAGGTTACTGGCTAATGATTCAATGGCAGGTCGGTTAAGGGCACTTACGGAGTTGCGTAAACTGAGAAGGCGACCGGGTCAAAGCGTCTCAGAGTTCTGTGTCGTGCTTGAGAAACTGGGGCGACAGGCCAACCCACAGTGTACTTTGGGAGACAGGTCACTCGAGTACGCACAGATACTCTTGGATAACCTGACCGATTGGCCCGAGCACATACAGCTCTTGAGTGCACTGCAGAAGGAACAACCGCAGGAGGCCTACAATGCGGTAAAGCAGTTAGCACTAAGCATAGAGCAATCCAAGGAAATGTTCAGAGGAAGTGAGATAAAACGACAGGAGGATAAGGAGGGGTGGAGACGGAGATCGCGCTTATATGAGGAAAGACAGTACAGGCAAAGGTATGAGGGAGAGACAAGAGTGCCCGAAGTAAGGGGGTACAAAGCAAATTATAGTGGAGATATTAGGCATGGACAAAAGGAGAGCGAAAGAAGGCTCAGTAGCGACGTAGGGTATGGCGTGAGGTCTGAGGTAGGCCGAACTACGCAAGGCACAAGTCATACCAACAGTGATGCGAGAATGGTATCAAAGGGAAGCTGTGAGCAGAGAAGGTGCTACAACTGCAATAAGTATGGGCACATAGGGCGAGACTGCCCACTTAAGCGGCCACAAGTGAGGCAGATAGGAGAAAAGCGAAATAGCAGCGAGCGAAGTCAGGAACAGAACAAAGTAGCAAATGTGATAGCTAAGGCTAGAAGCTTAGGAGTAAAGATAACAGGTCAATCGGAAGGGAATGGAGCCTTGGTAGGGGGGAAGTTTGCAGTATCGGTCATGATCATGGATAAACGGATGCCGGCTATACTAGATACGGGTTCCATGATCAGCATACTCCCTGTAGGTGTGCTGGCCCGTGCTAGAGATGCAGGCTTCGACGTGAATGGCCTTGAGGTATTGCCAGAGTCATCAATGGTGCCGGTGTATGATGCTTCAGGCAACAGGATGACTTTTCTAGGAGCAGTCAAGGTGTATGTGGGACTGGAAGGTGGGAAGAAGAGTGAAGTAGCATTCCACATTTCGGATGTAAAGGATGATGATATATTACTAGGTACAAATTCGTTGAAGGAACTAGGTGTACAGCTGACGTTAGTACCGGATGAGATCAAGCATAGTGAAGAGGTTAAGGACAAAAGGGTGGTGGTAGCAAAACGCATTTACGTTCCCCCGCACGAGTCGGCCTTAGTGGAAGCACGATGCGAAGGGGAGAGTGAAGTGGAGGAGAGAGTGGTTTGGCCAAAAAGAGATGGCCTAGCCGCTGGAGTGTTCAAGATTCGGAATAAGGAGTTGGATATTCCGATCACGAACAACAGTGAAGAGCCGATGATACTCCGAGAAGGAGAAGAAATCGGCCACTGGGGTACAGAGAAGTGGAAAGAAGGTTGGGAAGACCTGAATCCACTCATGATGGACAGCGCGACCCAAGAGATCAAGGTTGAAGAGCGCCAAAAATTGCTTTATGAGCAAGTGAAAGAGAGTTCTAAAGTAGAGAAGTTGAGTGAGGAAATAATGGCGGTACTGGATGAGTTTCCGGATGCTTTCTCTGTGTGCGATAGGGAGCTGACGGGAACCAACAGAGTAGAAATGGACATTGACACAGGTGACAATAAGCCAATAAAAATGAAGGCGAGACCCGTGCCTCTGGGGATTCGTAAGAAGCTGAGAGAGCTCCTAGAAGACCTGGAGAATAGAAAAATCATAGAAAAAAGTAGTTCGGCATGGGCATTCCCCATAGTTTTGGTTGAGAAAAAGGATGGTAGTCTCAGGCTTTGTGTGGACTATAGGGAGCTAAATAAGAGGATCAAGTTGGACTCATACCCATTGCCAACTATAGACGCTGTCTTACAGAGTTTGGCTGGGAAAAGGTTTTTCTCGACGCTGGACCTTTGCAGCGGTTATTGGCAAATACCGCTATCCACTGAAGCGCGAGAAAAATCCGCGTTCACAACGACCGAGGGCTTGTTCCAGTTTCGAGTAACACCATTCGGTTTGAGCACGAGCCCTCCGGTTTTCCAGCGACTCATGGATTCCGTTCTGCATGATCTTCTTGGAGCCGACGTTTTCTGTTACATCGATGATATCATCATTTGCACGGATACACGGGAGAAGCATATTGAGTTGCTTAGGCAGGTCTGCGCGCGTTTGAAAGATGCTGGGCTGAGGCTGAAAGCGCAAAAGTGTGTCCTTATGCAGACCCAAGTAAGTTTTCTTGGACATGTCATCGACAGTGAGGGAGTTCATATGGATCCCAAGAAAGTGGAGGCGATATGCAAGTACGAGGTGCCGAAAAACGCTAAGGAACTGAGGACTTTTCTCGGTATGGCCTCGTTTTACCGCAAATTCTGTCTGGGGTTCTCTAAGATAGCTGGATGTCTGTTTGCGCTAACGTCATCGAAATCCGTGTGGAAATGGTCAACTGAGCACGAGGAAGCCTTCGATAGGGTGAAGGAGATGATAATGACAGCTCCAGTTTTAATGCAGCCTGACATAGAAAAGGCAAGAGATGGTTCGCGACCTTTTGTGATCTGTACGGATGCATCCACAACAGGATTAGGCGCAGTTCTGTCCCAGGAAGGAGACGATCGTCACTTGCATCCGGTGTACTTCGCGTCCAAAGGTCTGAGCAAGGCGGAACGACGGTATCACGTCACAGACTTGGAAGCATTGGCGGTTGTTTTCGCTGTCAGACGCTTTCACATGTTCATCTACGGCCTTCCCACGGTAGTGCTGACCGACCATCAGCCGTTAACAGCACTATTTAATCGCAGTAATGTATCAGCGCGGGTGTTGCGATGGTCGCTGGAGATGCAGCGTTACAACCTCGAGATTAAGTACGTCAAGGGCAAGACAAATGTGGTAGCAGACGCTTTGAGTAGAGGTACAGCGCAGTGTGATTCCTGGGAGTCGATCCAGGGGTTGAACGAAGCTATCGTTAACAGGGTTATCGCGCAGGAAAAAAGCAAATGGTTGCGAGAGCTAGAAAATGACCCGGATTTTGGTCCAATAATAGAGGAGCTAATGAATGGTAATTTTAGCGCTCTCGTGAATGTGCCAGGATGGAGGAAGTTTGTGAGGGTTGCAGATTTTGAGGTCGAGAGTGGGGAACTGAAAATGTATCAGGAGGACGGACGACTGGTCATGGTGGTACCCAAGAGCGCGCGGTATGAGATTTTCCACGAGGCGCACGCAGGGACATTCGCAGGACACTTCAGTGCCCATAAGTTATGGAATAGGCTCAAGAAGGAAGTCTTCTGGCCAAATATGCTTGCGGATATCAGCAGATGGACGAAGGAATGCCAAAAATGTTTTGTGCATAATCCTAGAGCTGCTATTATTCCACCTTTGAAGCCTATTGTGACATCAAAGCCGTACGAGATAATAGGGGTAGATGTGTTAGAATTAGGGTTGACAGCAAGTGGAAACAGATATGCGGTCACTGTGATTGACCACTTCTCAAAGTACGCAGCTGCATATCCCGTGCCGGACAAGTCGGCGGAAACAGTGGCAAAAGTGCTGTTCCTGAGGTGGATAGCAGAAGGCTGTCGCTGGCCTAAAACCATTTTGTCAGACAAAGGCGGAGAGTTTGAGAATAAAATAATGGCTGAACTGACGAAAATCACGAAAATCGAACACGTGACAACCAAGGGGTATAACCCTCGGGAAAACGGAATCACGGAAAGACTGAACGGGACGATAGTAGCGATGCTGAGAAGGAGTACGGTTCTTCCAATGGAATGGGACGTACGCCTGCCATTTTGCATGATGGCGTACAATTTAACTCCTCATAGCGCCACAGGGGAAAGTCCGTACTTCATTTTGCACGGTATGGACCCGAATTTTCCGTCTGCCGCGGTGCCTAATGGAGGAATTTCGTGGTATATGATGGACGAAGGTCTAGAGGATTATAAGGCGCAGCTGTTGCAAGGAGTAGCAGAGACCCATGAACGCGTCAGGGAGTATAACGACCGGGTTAGAGAGAAAATGAAGAGGACTTATGATAAAAGGAATAAAACGGACGTAGAAAAACATGCGAAAGTGGGCGACAGGGTATATCTTTTGTCCCCGAACGAGAAGGCCATGAATTCGCACCCAAAGTTAGCATGCGAGTGGGCAGGGCCATTTCGAGTGGTAGAAACTAGCCAGAATTCAGCCCTGATCACTAGGATAGGTGAAAACTCTGAACCACTCCGAGTACAGTTTGATATGCTGAGGATTGTACCTCCGTGCATTCCAGATGATCGGGTGGATACTGTAGCCAATAGAGGAAAAAGAGGGAGAAAACCTAAGGTGAAGGTCAACAAAGTAGTGATTTCTTGTTTCAGAGGTGCTGTGATACGCTCGAAGTTCGAAAAAGGGCACTTGGAATATGTGTGCAAGGATGGCTGCTTCAAGGAAACGCGTCTTGGAGAGCTGAGGGGCATTCAGTTCCCCGGAGCAGTAGCCAAACAGCCAATGGGAACCCTTTGGAACGCCTGGCGGGCAGCAAGTGTTTTCATCAGGACTGATATCGATGTGGCGGCAAAAATAAAGTTCTGGAAGGATGGCGCCGTTTGTTTGGATGAAGATGCGTTACAAAAAGTTCTCCGCGTAGCCTACGATCGGTGTTTGGACTGGACAGAGTTTATTTGTATCACAGAGGGAATCACGAAGCATGAGAAGATTGACTCCTACGGGTTCGAGAAAACGTATGATTCCGCGCTGAAGAAGCTAAAAAACGACTTGCAGACCGAGGAGAAGGAGCGAAGACCTATAAAAGAGGGACCAACAGCATTTGCGGCTCCAGCGAGTGCAGCTCTCCTCGAAAAGGATGGCCCCAGAAGAGGGATTTCGACTAAAGTAGCGACAACCTTCAAGCAGTTGCGAGAAGCTCTCAACGAGTTGAAGTCTCACAAAATTTGGATCATAGTGTGGCCAGCAGATGAGCGATTCGCTGAGGATGAAATCTGTGAGATCGTGAAGGCTTGTGATCAGCAGTTCGAGGACGGAGGGCGGGTGATAACCGCCTGGCCACCGCTGGTTGAGAAAAACGCCGGATTGTGGAAGAAGATGGCCGAAATATGGTCTATGCTGGATGAAACCATTAAGAAGAGAGCAGGACCGGGCCAATGTGTGATTACGGCGAATTCGAGAGTTGAGACGGGACGTGTTTTCTGTGAAATTGGAGTTCCGGAAGCGTGTTTGTTCTATTATGGTTCGGATTGCTCAGTCGCATGCGCCAAAACGCTGTACGAGACGATCAGACGTCGAGTCGGAGGAGGAGCTCCCATCCCAGAACTGAAACCTTCGGAGCACGCGCCAATGAGGACATTGGCAACAGGAGGGGGCGGCATGTGGAGACCACGAGGCACCCCTCGTGAGAGTAGGTCAAGCGAGCGACCGGCGAAGCGGCGGGATTTTGGGCGGCAACTTGCCCCATAAAAGGAGGCTCGGTGACAACGTCGCTGAGATCGTTAGGAGACCCACATCCCCGCCAGCCTACCCCCCTCGCCATCCAAGACGTCAGTATTTTTTTCTATTTTTCATCTGATTCACCATTTGAACCAAATCTCTGCATAATACTTCCTGCCATTTGTCGTGTTTTTAGTATTGATCGTTAATAAATCATTCTTTTTATCATCGTGTTCGCGTGTTGCTTGTAACCGTATATTCCGGTGCCTTATTTTCACTCATCAAAGTGTGCGTTTGGCCGAACCTTTTGTACAAATGAGAAAAAAGGAACAGATATTGCATCATAGCAGCGCAGACCACAGGCGGGACGGCAAATGAAAAAGTGAGATGTATACTAAAAAAGAGCCTAAATTGTGGGATTCTTGAAGATGGAGTTCTTCCGGAGTTAGCCATTAATTTTAGCGGCTGGGAATATGCGTAGGTAAAAATGTGAATTTGAAAATAAGAGGCTCGATAAGGATTCTATAAATTCTTCAGCTTTTTCTGAGGTAGAGGGTTGGATAAATTTCTGTCTCAAGATAATTTTCATTATCCAGAAACATGTGGATCCTCATTGGTCGTTTCGCCTTTGCATAGATGAGCACCAAAACTTTTTTCAAGATCATAAATTCTCTGTTGGTATTTGATCTGAATGAATAGGAAAGCAGCAGAGTACTCTCGAGCGAGATTCGCTATTACCCACCCCCCACATCCGCGCCCCCTACCCCTACAGCTTCCCGACAAATTTATAGAATTTTTTTCGCAGGATTCCTCTGTGAAATATCCTCTTACATAAGTCCTGGTAACGCCGCAATAGGTAGAAACAATTAGTTCTCACTTCCTTAGTTTTCTTTTCAATCTTGAATATTTAATTTTGTTCGGTTGAATGCGTTGCGATTTTATGAGTCACCTTATTTTTAGGATTCCACCTTTGTAGACCTCTTCTTTAGCTGAGATCTCCCTTTCGTAGGTACGGCTGTATGAAGTTGTAATAACGACTCATTGAGTGGGGTTCCATCTCGAGAATCAAAGCCAGTTCAGTGTATTTTGTCTTTTGTGCTAGTTAACAAAGCATAAATGTGACTTATTCTGATGGGCCACCGGAAACGTTCATCAAGCACTGACCGCAAAATGTTGTTTGCTCATCTATCCATTAATATACGTCACAGTGGGTGCAATTTAATGGGTGAATTAGACAGGCGTCACACTTTCTCGTTGTTCACTGTCTTCACTTTGACCGGTTTGTAGTTTCTAGGCGTGACCAAGAATTCCCACCCGCATTGTAACGAGCAAAGTTTGTTTCGTTCTGTTTTTAGCATTTTTGAGCTTTTTTTTGGGTTTTCGGAAGAGGTTCAGCTTTTTTTGGTAAGTAGGGAACAGCGCCGTTAGCTCTCTCCATACCTTTAGGAAGCATCCATTGAAATTTTTGGTCCTGAGATGAATTGTACCACATGTATGGTGCTGCTAGTGTATCACAATTGTGAAAGAAAATAGAAAATGGTCACTTTTCTGCGGAGGTATTGCGTTAAAAAAAACCGGATTGCAGATGGATCATGTGGGAAATCTACCGAACAACACACCAGTTCACATATCTCTCTTTCGTGCCTGGACCTAATCCCGTTGGCGTGTGAACACTCGTACGCTCATTCAAGCACCCTGGAAAGAACCGTTCGGTTTTCCCGGGTAGCTCGAGTACCTTCAACAGTAGACGTAAGCTCTGAGTTCCTCATTTCCCCGAAATGCGGCAGGATCTCGAACATGAGGATTTCTACAAACGCTATCTTTAATTCTCTCTCCTCGTTGGTTTGTTTTGTATATACTTTGGAGCCTTGTGCAGTTTTAATGCACATCGCCCCTATATTCTTATAATAAGTTTTGTTTCTTCTCAATTTTAATCTTTTTATATGAGGTTATCAGAGTTTCTTAACGTTTATTTAAGAAGAGTAACGTGTTTGGTGGGTAGTCAGTACCTTTAATTACTTTCAAATATTGCTAGGGTGCCCTTGATGGACCGTTCTTCTCGTTCTCTTTCTTCCTTCATCTCTTACTCTCTCCTTCACTTTTCTCCGTGTTTCTTTTCGTTTTTTTTTACCCAGATTCTTCTCTGATTTTGGCGTTTCTGTGAGTGTGACCATTGAATAAACGCTACAACAGTCATTTTTGAAGCGGAATCTCTTTTGGCATCAACGGGTCATTGCATCGCAGAGTAATTGAGTTTAAAATGACGTCATCGGACCCTCCCTAGCATTGCCATCGAGTCCATCAGTTTTGGGACGACATTGCAGTTTTTATGGGTCCTATGAGGCAAATGTAGACGGTTCCATGACGCAATATACCTGCAGTGGGACGCGGAGCTTGTCTAGGTGCTGGGCGAGCTTCATGGGTATCTTTCACTGAAGTAAGTGATGCTAAGTGCATCTTGGTGAGCTAACAAATAATTTTATAAGGGGCGCTACTAAGGCGAAGTTTTACCAGCACTGATTATGTCTGGGTTAATATCTTCAGTCATCTTAATTATGTAAGTGCTACTTGACTGGAATGCTGCGATTGTTTTCAGTACAATTTTAATTGATAAAATATGAAGTGGTCAGCGTTAATCACTCCTGTTCTTGGGATGCGCCACACATTCGACTTCATCTAAGCATCGGAGAGGCACTGAATTCGTAAGATCCCTTAAGGGAACAATTTTGTACAGCTTTGCAGTGATTTGAGAGGAGACCTGATGTACCGAGTCACCGCTTCATCATCCCAAACTCTTGGTTTCAATTTACTCACCCCGGAGGGATGGATGGCTCACTTCGCCAGGGGCAGGGATCGAACCGTCGACCTTGTGGGCTGACAGCGAGAATGGGTCTGATTCCAATTCGCCCAATTCAATTTTGTTTTAATTATTGGGTAGGGGTATATTTGTTTCCAATTAACTTTCAGTTATTCTAACTGTGTAATTACTCAATTATTGTGATTGCTTTATGGTCCCTGCTGAGAAGGTCGCCAGCTGAAAAGGGCCATCTAGGTGTCAAAGTAAATATAGTTATTATTATACTCAAAATAATTATTGTTAGAAGAGCTTTATTCTGTCGAAAAATGAGGGTAGTCATTATCCATGCGTGAGTGAAGAACTAGCTTGTCAGTGACTACATCTATTCATCGAAGTTTATGATATGACATGGCTAGGAACAATAATTCTACGAGACATTCAGCATTCCTCCACTGCGTTGCCTAAACTTCTGTGGGTGCGGGCTTGCGGGTTTTCTTCGCGTGTCTGCGCGATCTCGTTCTATCTTCTCTCACCATTGGGTTTCCCGTAGTGGCCGTTGTCTGACCGGTTGTGAGATTGCAGTTCGCCGACGTGGCGCTCCTTGAAGTTTCACTGTGTTCTGCTCTGCAATATCGTCTCACACCATGAACAGCCATCATCTAATTTGGGCGGACCTCTGCTAAGTTTTTGAAAATTCTGGAGAAATATTGAGCGTCTAGGAGAAGTTGCGGGTGTGTTCATGCGATAGATCGTCATGGGGTATTCGGCGCAGATCCGGGCGCGAGACCCGCAGTTCCCGTCACAGTGGCCTATTTCGCGCTGCTTCACATCCACACAGCAAGTCAATCCTTATTATCAGTTAACTGCTTCCTAGACGGATGCTCTCTCGCCTTCTTTTCTTGTAATCTCCTTTAGACTGTGTCACCTAAGCTGAATATTCCTTACAACTTAATTGAATTTTCTTCGTTTTTGTAGTGTTCCGTTTTCACAATGCCCAGGTACTTTTTTTTTCTTTGAAATGGCGTTGACAGTTACACTCTCAGCGGACCGCTGCCTTTCCCATCGTTCATTCTTCACATTTTTGGACCTTTCATGAGCGCTGCACATTGCATCATTTTGTGTTTCTGCCGCGACCTCGCAAAAACCGTGGATCCAGCATCTTACTTCTAATGGAATTTATGCGTCTCATCTTTTCATTTAAGGTATGCTTAGCCTGACCCGAGTTGTGCTAGTGCTTCTAGCCTCATCCAGTATCTCCTCAGCTGGAAAGACGTCCAACCAGCTTATATCACTCCATGAGGAGAACTGGACAGAGATAATGAAGGGAGAATGGATGGTCGAATTGTGAGTTTTTGCCATTCTTATGCATCTTCCTTTTTCCATAAAGCTTAATGGAAAATACGATTTAATCTCTTTTCAATTATATGTGAGAAGTATATATCGTCCTAAGAGTAACTTGGATCCAATTACATTGGTTGGACATGACGGGTCGACGAAATGAGGTCAGTGGAGTGCGCGCGCTACCTTTTTCTTGGTCACCATCGATTAATGAACCATGGTTTTCAAGATTTAGCGCTGGCTGAGTCAATCCTGTGAGGGATTTGTTTTGATATCTGAGGATGTCTTTTAAAATTAGTCGATTTATTTCACCTTTAAGATACGTCGCACAGTTAGTCACTTCTGAAAGAAAAAAACAAGTTGAAACTGTGAAACAAAGCAAAAAAAAAACAGAAAATACATCGTCTAGCAACTTTAAGTGATCAATTACAAATCATTTTTCGCTCCAAAGTCCAGCTGAATTAGAAAAAAAGTACATCATTTTCTCTTCCAGCGCTTTTTCTTTTGAGATTTATCTCTGATAAATGGATGCTGATATGAAATATTCTACGGTTTTTGGGTACAATACAAGAACTGCTAGTCACTTCCCTATTGTACAGGTTTCGTAACTGGATTGCCCCTGCATTGCATAAAACGGTACAGATTCGATTGCGTCAAGTACTTTTCCTGCTGGTGCCATTTACTGCGAGGCTTTAGTGAATACAGTATTACTGCAATTCACCTTGCGCAAAGGCAGAACTGGTGCTCCTTGCACTGGTCTCGCCTCGAGATTTCGACCTTGGTGGCAGGCATACCTTGCAGGGCGCATCGACTAGAAGGCGCTTATGAGAAACGTCGTACTGGTGCCGTCCTTGCGCGGCTACATCGTTTTTTGGAGCTCACATTTAGTTAGCCAGCGAAGAAAAACTGTGTGAAACAAGGCAAAGATAATGATGGACTAGATATGCTTTTTTTTTATTCGGTATAGGCATAATAACAAGCAGTAGATGTCGCGTGGAACTAAAGCTTTTTGAGACATGAAATGGTTGAGTACTACTAATCAGTGGATATTGACAGAAATAAATCATTACTGTTGGGTTTGCGGGTGGGTATTTTATAGAGGCCGCTGCAGTTGTGAATGAAATGCCCCTTCCATGAGTGTATGCTAAGACTTGTAAATTTAAAAAAAATGACTTCACCTATAACCTTATTGCGAATTTTTCTTTTATCTTTTTAGCTTATTTAATCTATATTCATTCGATTTTAGCCATGCTCCATGGTGTCCGGCTTGTAAGGACCTGCAGAAAGCTTGGAATGCATTTGCCGACTGGTCGAAAGACCTTAATATCAAGGTATCTTGAGTTATTTTTATAGTGCTGCACCTATTCCAATGCATACTGGTTGATGACACCTAAAGACATGTAACTGTTACAGGTTGGTGAAGTAGATGTTACTGTCAATCCTGGACTTTCGGGTCGTTTCCTAGTCACTGCACTACCAACAATTTATCAGTAAGTTCTTATCTACCTATTTTAGGAATTCTTATGTTCATATCGAGGCCAATTCATGTTTTTTTTTTCTTTTCAGCGTCAAAGACGGCGTTTTCCGCGTTTACAGTGGTCCAAGAGACAAAAATGACTTCATCACATTCATCGAGGATAAGAGGTGGCGCAACATTGACCCCGTTCCAGACTACAAGCATCCTAACAGCAAGCAGTAAGTAGTTTAAGATTGTTTCGATGATGTGGTTAACGCTGCGGGTTAATTTCGCAGGTTTTCGCAAGCCTGTCGATTAAACTGTCGTTCATAAAAGAAATAGTAAAAAGAATTATAATAGATTCCCTTTCCCTGACGGTATTCTGAAGAAGGCGGACTTGAATAGCGTACAGTTTAAATAGATAGCTCATTTAAAATAATTCTATTTGATTAGCTTGCTTTGAAAATACGAGCATTTCTCAAAGCAGTATTTAGAGAAAAAATAACTAACTGAATTTGAGCTGCAGAACTTTACTTTACCTTGGAAACTAGAGCAAATGTTTTTTATTTCATCTTCTTTTTTAATTACTAGTGTAGGTCGAATCTAGTCTAGGGGTATGATTGGAGAGAGAGAGAGAGATAGACGGCTTATCTTGAGAAGGATGTGCTACCGACAGCGCGGTTCTTTTGCTCAAGGACAACTCTCTGTACTTATTATTTATCCTTAAAGCAAATAACAACAACGACCGGTATCGGTCAACAACCTCAACAATGAAATTAACGAAACTTGGGCGGCCTCGAGGTGAGGGCACGCGGTTGCTTGGCCACACAGGCGGGTTACTTCTTTCTGTTCTCTTGTTCTGGGGGAGGGCCGCCTCTCTACTCAACGGCTCTGTCTCCCTTCTCGGAGCTTATCAGAAAAACTCGTGGCTCCCCCTTTTGGCCTTCTTTTATACCCGCCTGGGGTGGTCAAGGAACCGTCTCTTCCCGCCCACCGCGTGGTCGCCTAGATCACTGTGATCCTCTGACACTAGGTGACAAGTCACGATTTTACTATGTTACTTACCATGACGAACTTCTGAAATTAAAAAAAAGTGTACATTTTGAACGTTGTTTCGTACCAAACAGCCTTCAGATTGACAAAATCCTTTCTGATGCATTATTTGTTTTGAATTTATTCGTTCACTTTATTTTTTCTGTCGCGGTTCCAGCAATCTTTTATGGTTTTGTTAAACCATAAGGCTAAATACAGCGTTTGTATGTTTTCGATTTCTCAAGTATTTTGTATTTTTTTCCGCATACATCGTTTTACACTTGCATTCTAACAAGTTGACGTGGAAGCTTGGATACCGCACAAAAATTTCGAAATCGGGAGACAACTCGTGACCATAGCTTAGTTTGATTTTTTATGGACACTGCAGAAATTTGTGTTCAAGAATAAACACGTCAAGAAGAAGTTTCTGTAGCTTCAAATGTTGTCATTTTACAATGTCTGGAGCACTTCATCACCATTTAAGGGAATACTCTGCCGGAGCTTATTGTGCTCTATTCTTCTGGGTTTTTACGACTATTTTATTTGGTTTTAAGGCTCCCATTCTGTTATTTATATGAGTAATTTCAGAATGGCCGTTGTTGCTGTGTTCTTCAAGCTTTCCATGGCTGTACGCGATCTTCATAACCATCTTGTTGAAGAGAAGGGAGTGCCATCATGGGCATCGTATTCACTATTTGCCGGTGTCACGCTTGCTCTTGGGTGTATCCTAGGATTTGTAAGTATTATTCTTACATTTTATACATATTCCCAAATTAAACATAGTTGAGATCGGCAAATTTCAGTTCATTGTCCTCATTATTGATCAAGTGTTCCCTACTGGCGCGAAGAAAGCCGCAGCTCCTGCAAAGAAAGATGTTAAAAAGGATTCAAATGGATCAGTAAAGAAATGTAAGTTTTTTTTTTGCCTTTAGATACAATACTACTACTTCCCTGATTAGTCTTTGTTGAAGTGTTTCTAAATGCAACGAAAAGTGCATGAAAATTTGCTGCTTTCGCTATCTTATAGGGTTAAATTCAGTTTTGTATGGAAGCACACACCTACGTTTTGAGTTGTTCTGAGGCCGCTAGGGGCTCAAAACCTATAGAATGTTGGGGCACTTTGGTATTTAAAGCGTATCAAAAACGTCCTGTACAAGATATTCCTCTAAAGCGTCTTTACAACACTATTGCATCAGAGGTGGAACTGCGCAGGTATAAAAAATAGAAGTGGGAAATTCTCCTTTACAGTGTTGAATAGCTCTTGCCAAAGGTATCCATCACTTCACTGTATTGAATTATTAGAACTTGGGGCATAAGAATTTATAAGTTTAGCCTCGTGAAAATCGTAAGGTCGAAATAGGCATCTCAATCCAGGACCGGGAAGTTTGGTATGATCCAGTTCGTAGTAAATTTATATGTTTCCGTCTCAAATACGATGATGATGCGTATTTTATAACATCAATAATGTGACTTGTGTAATTTCTGATATCTCCTTTGGAGTCCTGTGTTGGATGAGGTTTTACCCAAGCTGCATACGACCTTTCACATTTGTATCACCATGTCTATAGTGGCTGCTTACACACGGGTAACTCCAACCACTCAGCCTCCTGTTTTAGAAGCACGGTTCGTCGCAGCGCGATACTTTGGGTGTTATGAACCATAAACGTTTGCTCCCTACCACGCTATGGTGTAATTCTACTAGGCTGTAGTGGTCTCAACCTGTGGAGTTTCGTGTGCATTAAACCTTCCCTTCGTAGTGCTCGTTCCGAATTAGTCTACATCGTCTTTATCAGGCACTGGCATTAAATGTTGCTCGTGTGTAGACTATACATTGGACCGAATAAAAATCGAATAATTTTGTTACTTCAATTACCAATTCAGGAAACAATTCAAATACCCAGATATTGGAGCATAAGAAAGACCTAAAGCTTTTCTTCGCTCTCATACAGCACTGAATCGGTATCTTATGGTGGTGCACTCGATTTGTTTCATTTATTCGAAAACGAATATCTTTGCTTTCAAATATCGATTACTTCGAATAAATGAAAGATTCGAATGATCCAACATTGGAGGCCAATGCAGTACTGTATGGAAGAGAAGAAGGGCTTCAGAGCTTTCTCAATCTCGAAAACCTAGATGTTTAGATTGTTTTCTGAAATGGTAGCTGAAGTGACAAAATTATTCGATTTTTATTCGGTTCAATGTATAGTGTAGACGTTTTGACCACTTAGCACTTTTCATCAGTTCTAATGTGGAAATTGTGACAGCGAGGGAACAGGATATCCCATTTATGAGCAGTTAATTGAGCTATCATCATCCTGCAAGAAGGCACACTTACAAAAAGTGTTCACATATTCGTTCGTGGCAGTGTGCCAACCGGCTGACACGCGTGGTGCGCCACGTGGAACCGCGTGCACGACCGGTTGAACATAAACGTGTGCTTAAAGTGCCGCCTGTTTCCCTCGTGGCACAGCATGCCGAATGCGTAAGGTAGCGAATGTGTTATTTCATTTGTACTAGGTATAGCAGTGAATTGTGTTAGTTCATAATTTTTTTAAAGCAATTCGGTAGGGTCATCACCAGTAGATTATATTCGTGCTGGCTTTGGTATAGGAAGATTACTGTGAATATGTATTATTCTGCCAACAAGAGTAAATGTATGTGTTTTTGCAGCAGACGAAGGCAAGAAGAAAGATAACAGTAATTCACCGAAGTCTTCAACTGAGACGAAGAAGTCAAAGTAAGACTGTTAAGAGTATGTCAAGAATGTCACGCCGATAACGTTTTCCTGTTTCTCACATGTTTTTCCTCACCTATATTTGATGACTTCTCTAATAGTACACGCTGTTCGATGATTTCTTTCAATCTCTGTTTTTTGCTTAAGTCACTTATCGCTATGGGTTGTTGCTAATGTGGCCTCGTTTGACCATTGAAGGAGATGCATCCTTTCATTTCTCATTGTTTTTGGCACAAAGGTTTAACTGTGTGAAACTTGTTGGATTGCGAAAGATGCGGAGCCATTACGGGCGAGCAGGCTGGATCGATGGCTAGTCGCTGCAGTCAGAGTGCCGTGTCCCCGTTCCTCTTCATACGTCCTCCGTCCGTCCGTCCGTCCGGTTGTGAGACAACTCCTTGCCATCATTTGATCGCTTGCATTCCTAACCTTTTGTCTTTGTTATGTTTGTTACGAGTGCTAAAGTATTATGAAAGTATTTATTGACTGTTTGTAAGTTCGTGAAATTATGGAACTTGTTTGTCATGTATGGAACAAATTCCCTTCATAATAAAAATGTCGGTTGCCCACTATACGGCAGAAAATTGTCTACAACATGAAAAGGTTGTGGTCCTGCAAACCTATAGGTTATTGCATAATCAATTACAAATTATTTAATACCTTTTTTTCTCGAGCCATCTCTGGCTGGGACTGTGGTGTGGTCAATTTTACACTTTATGCAATGAAAATGGTTACACTGTTCAGTGTAACTGTAGTTCAGAGCAGTTAAACCACATTGCGCTGTAAAATACTGCTGGTTATACACTGTACTACAGGTTTATCATTTCACTGTCATCATCATAGCATTTATACGTTCAAGCCACATTACTAAGAAGAAGAGAGCAAACGATGTCATGTAGTTCATGGTCTGTAGGAGGGAAGCGTTGTCCTTATAATTAATGTGAGTGTCTTGGATGGAGTTTCATTAGTTTCAGTAGAGTGTTGGTCAATAATTCTTGCATCACAGACTACTGCCCACCTGGCCTGCCGCGTCGCTCCATCTGCGCGGCGCGGCAAGTTAGTTGGGCATTGTGCTTGTCAGGCGTTTTGGCTGTCATTAGGCGCTGTGGTTGTCATCGGTATTGATGTTTTGCTGATGTTTTTGGGATGAAAACCAAAACATTGAGAAAAGTGGCGAGCAAGCACAGCGCGCAGCTCATCTACTGCGCCAGATAGGAGGTGCGGTGCGACAGAGCAGATGGGCTCCATATTGTGATCCAAAAAAGAGTGACCGGCACTGTTCATTTACTCTGAAATTGATTTAAGCTGTCAATTTAAATGGGAATTAGAACACCCGAATTTGTTGATGTGTAGATAGGTTCCTATAATTGGGGATTACACAAGGTTCTTGTGAGAATGAATCTCGAAAGCCCAATTTGGCCGTGCAGTGCAAGCCGGAGTCAGGCCTTAAGACTTTGAAACAATCTTGATTTTCAAAGACGCATATAATTCGCTATTTATAACTAGTTTCTCCCTTCCTAGCCTGTCTTTTCGAATGCTACACACTTTCCCATCTCTATCTCTCTCTCTCTCTCTCTCTCTCTCTCTCTCTCTCTCTCTCTCTCTCTGTAATATCTCCTGCTATTTTACCTGGTGCACGGGACTATGCCAGCGAAAACAAGTGCTTTACTTGGTATGGTTCATCTTATTCGAGAAGATGGAAGGATGTTAAAGAGAAAATAACACTGGATAGTGTGCAAGAAATGCAGAGGCTGGCGAAAAAGGCATGGAATGTGCAGAAATGTTCCCATTTCGTTATGTTTGAAGTACTATACCCGCTGAGGCTTTGCAGTATATGAAGACACTATTTGATTGTGAGCTTAGTCTTAAGCACGTCAGTTTCATATGGAGGAGTACATTACTTTTCTCCGATGATTGCCCTGAAAACGTTGTAAAACTGATGGCACATGCGGCTGATGAACTGAACAAAAGATAATCCGCTCGTATTAGTGGAACAAAGCTGCGGTAGGGGGGTTACTGTGGGTCGTCTATGATGGGGTACAATATGGGTAGTGCTGAATAGGAAGACGAAATTGGAACACTGCTTTCCCTATTCACTGCTGGGCATCGATTTTTTAATTAACTCTTCGGCATTGGTCTTGTCTTCTCTCCAGAAGCTTATCGTTGATCTATTTTGGGCCTATGTTTCTCAGATTTATGGTGGCATGCGTCTTCCTTCATGATCTTCAGCTTTCGCTTAATCTTCCATTCGTGCCGTCAACACCTTTCAGCTACGGCCAATCGCTGAGGTGAGCGATCTTTGTACCGTGAGCTTTGCTGACTAACCGATGCCGCACGCGAGAATTGACGATTATTTTCTGGCATGCAATGCTTATATCGAATTTTCTTGCTCAGTACTCTGCAAGACATTGCTTTTGTACTAGGATTTTACGTTATTTGTCAAAGTTCGACTTTTGGGAAACCGTTTCTACGCCGATGGGAGTAAGAATATTCCGATTGCATCAGCGATACAAGTAATGACGGCAAAAACCTCCTATGTAAGTATGTAAATAGGCGGATTTTGTGGTTTTTTAAAACAATTTCTAGCCTTAAAACTTCTTATTTAATATGGCTGTTATTGCCAGACAGAGGAGCTAGGGAGGGTGGGGGGGGGGGGAGCGTTATCTTGTAATTATAAAACTACTTCAATTCTATGCGCTTTTAGGTTGGGTTATCAAAAAAAACCCCGGGAATTCACGCATATGGGTCGTGTGCAATACAAGAACCATCCCATGATTTCCTCTCCAATGTTTCCTTATCATGTATAACTTTTTTTGTGTATTCATCTTGAGGTGCTTGGTATACTCCCTCTTCAACAAGTTTTGCGGGAAAAAATATAAGACATCCATGGTTGATTGGCATCTGACCGGAATCTGGGGCGGTTCTTAGATCAAACTAAGAAGTCTCAATCTATTCTCATCCATAGTCGTGTCTATTTTGACTATTTCATTGCGTTCCTCATGAATTGCTGGAAGTTTGCATGGTTCTTATTTACTCTTTTATTTACAGAGTCGTTTGTTTGACTTGAGAAGTTAACATGGCGAAGGTGGAATGGCAGGCGCTCGAATCGAACCCGGATGCTATCAATCCAGTAAGTATTTTTACACCGTACTGCTTACACATTTGTATCAGCTATAATTTCGATTCAGTTCATGGAGAAAATCGGAGTAACCAGTGTCAAATGCGTAGATATAATATCGTTCGACGACGATGTCTTGGAGCATCTTCCCAAGCCTCAGTTTGCAATGCTCTTGTGTCTACCGGATTATAAGAAGGTTGTTATAGCACAGTCTAGAAGAAACGTGTGATGAAAGATAACCACTCCATGATAATTTAGGTGGATGCACTGATGGCTCCAATTTATGACAAGCTCCGATCGGAGTGCGTGACTCCTCCAGCCAATGTGTTCTTTATGGAGCAAAAAATTGGCAACGCCTGCGGAACGTTTGCGTTGTTCCATGCACTAGCCAATATTGAGGATTTGGTGGATCTTGGTTGGTTCAGTTTTTCCTGGAGTCGTATATCTGGTGTTTGCTCCTTCGTTTTTTTTTCCTTGAAGATTTTTTATTGGTATGGGAAGGTGTTCTCAGCAGAAATTTCGGGACGACCCAACTTCTAACACTTATATTAGATCAACAGTGATATTACCCTCGATTTTCTGGTTTTTTTTAGGGTCTGGTTCGTTCCACAAATGGCTCGAGGCTGCGAAAGGGTTAGGGATCGATCAGAGATCGGATCTTCTAGCAAATGGTAACTTTTTTTTTCACCATAAATAACAGCGTGCGCATCATCATGAGGGAAAATCGGGCATTGGCTTCTCGCTCTCCAGCATCAACATCATTCATATTCAATTTTTGCATACGTTGGTAAAGTGAAGTTGTGCGTGAAGAAAAAAAGCCAACCTGTCGGGGGAGGGGTTCGAATGCACCTATAGCACAACCGTGTTACGCTCAGCTTTCCCTTTCGATGATGCACATCTGAAGGAACATGTCGAATATTAGACCTTAATGCTCTCCTTTCATTTTTGGTATTTTTCCATTAAATTTGAAGTTTTTTGAATGATTAAAACGACCTGGTAACTACGGACAATTTCAGCTACTAATAAATTCAGCTCCATTTTTTGAAATCTCTGAAGACTCAATGTATTCGAATGCATTTTTTGCTGTCTCATTTACATCGCTTCTCCAGATCCTTCCCTTGCGGCAGCTCACGAGGAAGCGGCTCGTCGTGGAGACTCTCGTCAACCTGAGGAGGTTGAACACCACTTTATTTGCTACGTGAACAAGGATGGAACTCTCTTTGAAATTGGCAAGTCCTCAGATTGTCGTGAAGAGCTTGATTTTATTCATTAGCTTACTCCGGTGATGATTCAGACTCGAGAGCTCCATTCCCACGTCCTGTTGGCGTAACCACTGGTGACACCCTTGTGAAAGACGCTGGTGCTGCTTGCAAACACCTAATGGAGAAACTGGACAACGTCTCTTTCGCTGCTATGGCTCTCGTTCCGAAGTGAAAGTATGCGATCTTGCTATTTGAGCCTGTTATTCCACTGCTTAATCTCGCATATTTCTCTTTGCTGTGGCATTCAGTGTTTGTGACACGTTTTTTATTTTTGTATTACGTGTTATATGACTCATTTTTGTTATGCTTTGCATCCATCTGTCAGCTTGCACTCTGTACTGTCTGTGATTGTTTCCCCAGTGGTCTCCGAATATTGCGGTGTTCTAACTACGGCTTTAATAAACGGCTTTCAACAGTATGTGTCCGGGCTTCTCTATTGTTTTCATCTAAAAGTATCTCATAGATGCAGTGCTCTATAAGAAGTACACACGGACAGAAGGCGTTTCTAGGATTATCAGAGGATGTCTATGCCACAATGGCGAGCACTTGAATCGAATCCAGACAGTATAAATGCGGTTCGCTCAGTTCCATATAGTCAGAAATAATTGAAAATCATCACTTTGGTATCCCTGTGATTGTTTAGAATCTTCATTTACATTGATTAGATGAGCAAGCTCACGTGAGAAGAAGAACAACAAATCATGAGCAAGATCAATGAAACTGAAGATAATATTATGAGAGAACGCAGCATCACCGATTTAGATATTTTTCTGTCGTATTCTCAAAAGATTCTTTTTTGAGAAGAAGTAGAATTGCTACAGAATTGTAAAAGGTGACTCGGGATCGGACTCGTATTCTTTAGAAATTCTAGCCTGGACTTCAGTCTAGGAGGTTATTCGATGCGATGATCACGAGAATCTCACTAATTTCCTATCCTAATCACGTTTTCCGTAAAGATGTAGTGAGATCACAGTAGGAAAAAGAGAAAATATGAATTCTGGCGAGGAAATGACAGTCTGATCCTGCACTTCCCCGCTTTTGTGCTTAGAAAATTCCGGAAATTTCCTCACTAATTGATGAGAGGGTTAACGAATGTGATAAACATGAGAATCGTAGCCATTTTGTACTGTAACACCACTTACGTTAGCCAGGCTGCAGCAGCTGGCACTGCCATTACTTCGATCTCTTTGTCGAAGATTGCATTTTATTTCACTCTCCTACATTATTCCCACCGTAAACTTACGAAAACGACAATAAGGGTAGAAAATAATTGCGATTTTCGTGATCAGGGCGCCGAATGACCCCCTAAAAAGAGGGCAGGCTTTCTAAAGAGTGCGAGTCCGATCCTGAATCATATTTTATACTTCAGTAGACTTGCTTCGTTTTCTGTTCTTGGGTAAGTAATAGGTGGAATTTCTTGATTCTGCTGTTTTGGAAGTGAGAGTCTCCCAAAACTGTTGCTGAAAGCTCTGCTTGCTCACAGCTGAAGCTACAGAAGTCATAACCGGCCGGTTAAGAATGCATGTAATGACTTCATGCTTAACTGCGCTAACCCAGATATCGATTTGGTCCCAGCGGTTCAAGCTCTTACTCCCGTGATAGGGTTATCTTCATGGATAAGGTTATCCGCACATAATTGGTGGGGCCGTAGGCTGTTGATACTGCCAGTTGCACCAGCCGCTAGTCATATGGGGCAATTTATACCGAACGCGTACGTCAGTTGCGCGTCGGATGCACGCTTCCATTTGTGGAGGATTTTTTTAAACGAAGAACGATAAACGCGACATGTGCACCATGGATAGAAATATTACGCGGGCACCGCCAGGTTGCAAATGCGTGCGTTTCACCTGCGTCTGAGCTGCGTCAGGCATACGTCGTGGTCTATCATTCATCATATCGATGCGCGTCGAACACATACATTTACTATAAATGACCTGGGATAGGGACAGGGATTTTTCAAGTCGAGCCTCTGGATTCGAGATGTGTTACACCAGGTTTATACTGCTTGCGTTCGTTATCCGTGTATTCACGCTCAGGAATGCAATCTCGCCGCCGTCGCATGAAATTTCCATGCTTCCTGTTCACATTCAGTGCTATTTCCAAAACTTCTCACATAGTATCCAACTTATTAAGACGCCTTGTTTATAGAAGGTTCCGAAAATAACAGATGCACAAAGCAGCGCTATGCCACGATGTGTCTGCGGTCGTAGGGGCAAGATTCTTTGCAGTTATAGTCTGTTTCACTGGGAAAGATGGTTGGAGAAACGACAGATGGGAAAAGATAGCGAGAAAGTGCACAGGAGTTGGAGAGAGTGAAGAGAAAGGCAGTTAGTTTGCTGCCTCAGAAATCTAGCTTTGTAATTCAATAAATTTTATCCCAACTGCCACGGCTGCCATCAAAAACTACCATTCAATATCCCAATGAAGCCGCTTGGTCACTGAACTCACTACTTTCCAGTTTATGAATAAAATTGGCGTGCGCGGAGTGGAATGTGTTGATGTCTTCTCGTTCGAGCCCGAAATGTTAGATTTCGTCCCAAGCCCTCAGCTGGCACTTATTCTTTGCTTCCCCGAGAAGGACGTAGGTCTCAATTTGGTTCCATATTCGTTTAGCTCGGAATAATCAGGATGTTTTATAGGGTGAAAGACCACTTCAAGCAGCATACGACGCCCTGACTGTTTCAGGAGCATCGGCTCCGCCGAACGTATTCTTTATGAAGCAGAAAATTGGAAATGCGTGCGGCACGTTCGCACTGTTCCACTCGCTTGCCAACCTTGAAGGGGTTGTGGATTTAGGTGAGGCTCCCGAGATGATGATCATTTCATAGGTTTTTATTCATGAGTAGGTAAATAATAGGTAAACAAGTTTTATCTGTTTTGCAGGTACCGGATCTTTTTCTAATTGGCTCAAGGAAGCAAAACAATTATCGACTGAGGAGCGGTCAGATTCTCTCCTGAAAAGTAAGCGGATTGTTGATCCTGCTTCGAGTTTTTTTTTCTCGCCCACTCCATTTGCCTGTATTCCCTTATCATGTTCTGTAGAGACTTTAGTTATCGTCCCTGAACAGAGTTCTCTTGGCTAGAAGGCGTTTTTTTGCGCTTTCTTCACTTCTTTATGCTCAGCTATCTGTAGCGTCTCTGAATTCTTCATCTCATTCAGATACCCAGCTGGCCACTGCTCATGAGGAGACCGCGTTGGAGGGAGAGACCGAAGAACCGACAAATGTCGAGCACCATTTCATCTGCTATGTTGAAAAGGATGGTGTTCTCTATGAAATTGGTGAGTTGACAGAATTTTACCCGCATTATGTTCTTCTTGAAGTCGTTATTTCCCAGATTCCTGTGCGCCGTTCCCACGGTCACTTGGTGAAACTTCTGGGGAGCCATTGTTAAGTGCTGCTGGGAAACATGTCAAGAAACTCATGGAAGAAGTTGGAGATGCCTCATTCTCAGCCATGGCGCTGGTAAAGTGCGCCTAAATTTCTGTCGGCCTGCCAGTAGTGTCTTATCCTAAGCACTGCCTTATATCACATTTTGTATGCGTATTGTGAGCTTTGTTATGTCCGTTTCCGTGTTTTAACTGCTTTTACTTGTTGCCGCAATAAATGGGTATTATTTGTTTGCGTAAGATGTGATTACTGGTGCGGTTGGCGGCACTTTCATGCCTAATATTATTTATATGTGACAAAATTTCTACATGTTCTGGTGTTTAGGTTAGGTCTAGCTTCTGTCCGACCAATGAAAATGGTGGACTGTGGAAAAAGGTCAGTGTGTTTCTTCTATGTAATTATCCTTTACTGGTTGAATGAAAACAATGTACCTATGGTTGAGCGTGCTGATATCCGTAGCGCTTGGTCTGTTTCCAAATAATTATCTCTGACGTCCTGGTGCTGATTACGATAAACAGTGGATCGTGGCAGACTTGAGATAACGAAAGGCACGATCCATCCTTCAGGATCACAGTTTACATTATCAGTACTGTTTTCCAGTTATAGTCTGTTCCAAACGCGACAACAGTCGAATAACCGTGCGGATACTTTCCATTTCTCTAATTCCTCTGCAGCTGTTGCGCACTTTCCCGCGTTCTTCTCTTCTCCGATGTCTTCCCAACTATCGTCCGTGGTGGGACGCACGGTACGATCACTATAAACGTGGCTACTGAAGGCTGACGAAAATTATGTCCATTTTAGATAAATGTAAGCAAATATTGTGCCTCCATCAATCGAAATAGTGCCGATTACAATGCAGGAGATATACAGTGGACGTCAGCGGCGGCGGCCCATCCGCGGCCTCGAGAAGGACGTAGCGCGACCGCACCGCGCGCGTCAAAATCGTTGCCATCTGCTGGTGGAATGCTATTTCTAGACGTTTCCTTCCCGATTTGGTCGAAAATCTTTAAACTGGGTGGAAAAGTTGCAAGGAATAGCATAACTGCAGCAGAAAACATTGGTTACGTCGCGCGCGGCGCGGTTGCGCGGCGTCCTGCTCGAGGCCGTGGATGAGCCACCGCCATTGACGTCTACTGTAAATACATTGTGGGGTCCAAAAGTCATGCACTCATTCTTCCGTATGTAACATTGGCCTTAGTGGCAGCTCAGATGCAGTTCCAACCCAGAAGAAAAATTAGAGGATACAACTGGGTGATGTTTTGAGAACTGGAATGAGCTATCGCGGAAAATTTGTGGAAAGGGCCCTTTAAAGAGAAGCGAGGCCATATTCTACGAATTTGCTCAGGACAAACTTTTCTCTTGTTGTCAACAGTACGTTAACATCCTGCTGTTGTGTCATCAGAAGTAACAGTTTAAACAATTGGGAATTCGTAAATTTACGGCTGGTCAGACCACTTTTTTTCAGGAGGGGTCTACCTTTCCTCATACTCCCATCCATCCCCAACTAAAAGAGGAATTCTGAGATATCAGGGCTTGACTCGATCATTTCCTCGGGGTTTCTTTTTATAATTTCTCTTTCGACTAGTAGATCGTCTTTTTCTATCATCTGCTGGTTAGGTATATTTTTTCTCGAGGATCGTGCTGAAGCTTTAGCTCTCAAGATCACGATATTACTTAGCTGCGCTATGAAATAGCAAATAATCTGGTGAATAGTTAGTGGTCTTAGGAGAATTAAACGAAGAACTGATCTGCTAATGCTTACTTAGTTCTAGTTGATTGTTATGAAACTGAAAGATCTATGTTTAGGCTCCTCATACGAAAATACTGGTGTAAATTTTTTTTTCCATAGTGTTCTTGAGTCGTGAGAAGAGCTACTAGAACATGGCTTCAGAAGGGAAACTTCCCAGAAGTAGCCGCTCTCTTGGGGCAGAAGTTCCCGAACAGATACTTCGATTCCTGCATTTTTATTAGCAAAATTGTTTCGAAAAAAATTGGATCAATTTCCGAGGCCGCGCAGCTCCAGATTTCTGTGAATTGCGTCACGTCGTCGATGTATGTTGCGTTACCGGTAAGAGATTGACATAGTGCCAGTCTACCCTTCCAGGAGTATAGCATTGTTATGGAGAAGAAAGCAGCGGAACACGTCATCTCACATTACGAATTCTCTAGAAGTTTTGCATTCCGAAAACCGGTCCGCGCTGTCCATCGTAATTACGCAGCTTTTCCATCGTCACAGCGTTCGGCCAATGGCCGCGGTGATCTCTGGCAAGAGTCATCTCTCAATGATTTCGTAATAGTTTTGTTTTTGTTGCAGAATTTTTGATTTTTGAACCGCTGGGTTGCTGTTTTTTTTTTGCTTGAGGAAAGCTGGAAATATCCACAAGACTTTTTGTGGAGTAACTTGTCTCGTATTTCGTCACCGTTTGGATCTTTTTTTATCTTCTAAAATTTAAGAACGAGAGTGGTTTCATGTTGGATTTCTAGAAATAGTTTCTAATTTTCTTCTTCTCTCCACATCCCCATGGAATTTTTGTCTAGGGATGTCCTTATGTTCTTAGTACTGAAACTAAAGCAGTGTTGAGCACACAAGTAGGCAGGAAACTCGCTGAAACTGAAATTCTGAAAGTTTGCATTGATTGGAAAGAAGGGATAAAGAAAGATAGGAAACGAGGAGAAAGGAGTACTTCTCTCCCGGCATAAACTCCCTTCTGTATTGGCAGTAATAAATGAGTGGAAAAAGTGTCAATTTCTATTACTTGACTTCTCATTCACTTCAACTCTTTTTTTTTGTGTGAAGAAGATCACTCAGAAATTCATAAATTCGTTTTTCGGGCGTTTTTATCCAATAATTCGCATTCATTACGTGGGGGAAAAATGGGGTGTTCAAAATACATCGAAAAAGAAAAAGGTATAACCTTCATCCTATACTTATCTTTACCCAGAGCTTACACCAAAAGCATAGGGGTTCCCTAGTACTTGTAAGTGGGAATAGGAAAGCACTAAGCGAATAAGAACACAGTGAGAACAAATGGTAATACGATATAAGGAATAAATGTTTAAAACTTAATTAAATTGGTAATTAAATGATCTCAGTGATTGGACCACTCTCACGCTTGGGTAATTGAACCAGTTGGGTAATGCGAAACGTTCCTTAATCCATTTTCTGGCTAATAAGTATAACCTATCGTAGATCTTTAGTTGTTTACTTCACTTCTTTCGTTCTATTCTGAGGGGAAGCGAGAGTTCTTTCTCCACAGAATGCTAGCTGGCATAATGACTCATTGTTTTTGATAGATTCCATCGCTAGGTCTGGTGTGCCGTATTTTTTTTCTCGCCCTCCCCCACTTTTTCCTTGAAATGTCACGAATGTCCAGCGCGTTTTGTCGTTACCCTCGTAAACGACAAGACGGATAGATCACATGACGACGTCGCCGACGAGTTCAAGGTTGAATTCCTGCATTCCAGCAGTGCTATGATAGCCTGGGCTTTTTTCTGAGTGGATTTGTCCTTGAATTCTTATTTTCCTGGTGATTCCTTTTGGTAACAGCTGTGTACCAGAGTTGTTCAACCAATAGGAGGGAAGTGCGTTTGCTCGACTAGTTCACATAGTTCATGGTGAGATGAGTGGTACGGTAATTGTTGTGACATGTTACGGTCAGTAGTCTGGGAGAGAAAGATAGTACGAATTTCGCTCACTTGGAGCAAGGATTATTAGGTGAAAGAGGAACTACAGGTTTTCCCTGGGTCATACGAGTTTACCTAGTTTAGAAGGACAAGTTTCCTTGGAAGATTCAATGCTTAGGGTTCTAAATGCCGTGATTCCTGTGGGGTCTAGGATTTACAGCACCTATACTAGTTCTTTGTATAGTTGGCTATTGCTGCATTGATTTTGCACTGGTTCTTTACAATAATTGGGGATTAATAAAGGGTCAGAGTAATCTCAGTGGGACATTCTATCGTCCTTTTCACTTTTTTTCGAAATTCGCTCTATGTATACACGATCCGATGCGCCATTGCATCTCTTCGGAAGGTGTAAGAATATGAGGTGGAATATTTTCATTACATACAGTACCGGCCAAAATTATATAGCCTTTTGGAGTGTCCTCCGTTTCCCTCATAACTTCGTTTAGAGTAATGCTTCGAAGCTCAGCTCATATTTTTATGGGTGTTGTAGACGCTCACATGTAATAGAAACGGAATGACATCGTACCATTTTGTCAGCTAGTTTCCTCTAGGCAAAATAATCACAACGAAGCTCAAAATCTGGAATTTTGCGGCATCCACAGTAGATCACAGAAGGGATTCCGTGGACTGTATTTTCACAAGAATTGGACTCCTTGTAATAGATTCGACTCATATTCAAATGGAAACGTGTGCTCTCAGATCACTGATCAAAGCATACGAAGCAAGTTTGAATTTTTTCAGCAGTAAACCAGCGTAAGAATTTCCGCCAAATTAGCTCATTCTTCCTTGGTTACAATGTTAAGTCGGTCACGATGTGCCTAGAAGTCCACATCACAAAGGGTGTTTTCATTTCCTTCTATGCAAAGCTTTAATCCACCAAAAGTTATACAGGAAAATTCAAAAGGCTATATGTATAGTTTTGGCCGGTACTGTATGTACATGCCTTCGAAGGCTGGCCCGAGGGAAAATTGTATGCAATTTTATTTCTGAATTTTTGAATCCTAGTTGGAATTGAATACTTGTGCTTGGAATTGAATACTTGTGATTTATACAACGACGGGATATCCCTTGAACCTCACACTTCTAAGTTTTGTCCATTATATTTCTCATCTTCTAATGAATTCCTGGCATACATAACTCACTTAAATCCCTTTATTCATGCAGTCCAAAGGCTTTCATAGCGAGCGTTCAGTCTTTTCTCCTTCTGACCAAGATGGAGAAGTGTCGCGCGTGAGTGCTTATTGTTCTGTGCTCGAATTCGAGGTCGGCGTGTGCGGTCAGCGAAGAAAATCTCCGATTTCCACGAGACTTATGTATGGCAAGTGATAAATGATCTGTGGGTATTCTTCGAATGAGCGTAAGAGGACGTCCTTTTTGTTGTGCTCGGATATAAACTGTGTTGTATTCTGTTAATATTCGTTTAATTCTGCAAGATGCGAAATAGGGGTGCTACAGTGCGTATAGTAAATGTAGACGCACCCAAAATGACGATATCTCAGTTTTAAGCGGACTAGTAAGGAAAACTTTAGCCACCAGTCAATTTGGTATGGTTGAAAATACAATTTCACGAATCTCGATAAAAATTCTGCAGAAATGGCTATACATATAGCTGTGCCGTACTACTAGAAGAAGCTACGTACTATAATATAATACTTATAATGGTATTATTTTGATAAAATTGTGATGTAATTCCGTAAAAATATTGTTAGGAGCTACCAGATTATAGTGTGTTTCACAGGGAAACGTAGTTGCGTAGAAATTAGAGAATGAGGGGACGCGAGAAATAGTGTCGTATTCGGAGAGGCACACAAGAAATGCATGTCAATAGTACGAATACTCAACTGTCGTCGTTTTTGGAACGGACTATACTAACTTTTTCTTGGTAGAGGCCATAATCTTTGTCAGCGACTATTTCTTTGATAGTTCTTTCACAGCTGTGCATACTCGATCTTATTAGTAAGTACTGGTAATTGCAAAGTAACATTTGGTCACGTGTAGTGGTTGTGCAACATTTTTAGCAACATAGGTCTAATCGTATTAGCGCGTGCATTACGATTTGCATGACACTCCCCTCTCGATCATATGGTGTCCGTTTTCGTAGTCACGTAGACAAACCGTATCGTCAGCTGCGATCCTTGCTTTAGAAACCACACCCGTTGTTGCTTGGAACTGGGAAAAGGCGTGATCTGACAGTGTGGGAACTGAGTGATGACCGCATGATTCTGAAACAATCATAAACTATTTATTTATTTGTTTATAAGAGGAAGAATGCACGCTGACGAGAGAAAAAGCTCCATTCACAGCATGACCCTAGGCATGTGGTTCAACTACGCTGGGATGAGGTTGTATTCCATCTTATCCGAGACGTCTAACATCACACATATCCACACTGAGGTGGTCTGACAGTTCTTTACATAGCTGAAGTGAAATCACCAGATGGGGGCTCTTTACTGATGAATATGGTCGAGAATGCGTTATTTTATAAAGTTCTACCAATGAATGGTCTATTGCGCTACGAAAAAATTGGGAGTAAAAATTTGATTTGGTAAATGACCAAGTTCACTGAAGATGAAGAAAAAATGGCAGAAAATAGATGCGCCAAATCAGCTTGAAAAAGAATGCCGTAGGCCCTAAAACCGAAGCATGCTAAAAGTATTCCCAATAACAAAAAGGAATGTGAATCCATGTTAGTGGTTTGTCATCCAAGAAATTTCAGCGGAACACATCCCTGATTTTTCTCAAAGTAGGCAAAAATGGCCAAAAATTGCATTGTGCAGTGGTATTTCATCATCAAAGGGTACTTTTCGATGTCTTCTAAAAAAAAAAGACCGAAAATCTGCTTTCTGGGTTTTTGAGCGGTTTCTTTCAGACCACAAAAATAGGCTGAACTGACCGAGTGCACGTCTATTGTTTTATTAAAAAGTTGCAAACGTTCATAGTGTTAAATGTGGAGTAGAATCCTTAAGTTGTTCTTTATGGCATCAACGCTACAGAATCTCGTTACTTCCTTATAGAGTTTGCAGCAAAATGCGAGCAGAAACAGGCTGTTTGTGATCTAAAGTTGTTTTCTACAGCTGCCAGGGTCCCAGCTTTCTACTGCTATATTTTTTGTGAAGATCTCTTCAAGGAACATTTTCTCAAGGTTTTTCCGTATTTTACTATTTCCTCTCTCTTAACAGGTTCCCTGAAGTTGAATGCATCATTCGAAGCATGGGTAATTTCATACTCATGGTAATTTCATTCTATTTCAAATGTGTAGCAGCTAGGTATAGACGAGCTATAGACGACGTCACGTATGGGTAAACATATGAATGAGTGTCAGGTAAAGGGTAAATTTCAGCAAGGCAACGCGTTCTCTATGCGTAATCTTAATTTTTCATTTGGGCCCAGGCCCTGGAACCTTTTACCGCTTCTTATTTAGTGTAGTGTTTTTTCAGTGTCTAGCGCAAGTGGCAGCCCTATTCATAGACTATTCGAACAAATCTGGCGAAATATTAACAGGACCCTGGGCAATTCTGTGCCATTGATGAAAATTTGAGCCCAAAAATTCTTCCAACTTTGAGTCAAAAAAAATACTCAAAGATCAGTAGTCATTGGCTACATGTAATTCTCGTGGAAATCGGAGATTCTCAACGCTGACTGTCCACGCCGATGTCGAATTCGAGCACAGAACAATAAGCACTCAAGCGAATGTAACATTTCTTCATCCTTTTCAAATGAGGAGAAGATTGAACCGTTGCTATGAAAGTCATGAGATTATATGGACAAAGTAATCTCACCCCTGAATGCCCTAAATACGTGAACAGAGAAGGAATTTCATTTTTTCTCCTATCCAATAGTGAGTGCCTCAACGGTGAGTGACCTTTTGAAAAATTACTCCAGGTTATAGAGAATCCTTGGCCATAATTCAAAAGGGCAACGTGGTCGTCGTGCGTCAGCGCTAGGAATCAGGTTTTTCTGTGTATACATTCGAGACAACATCTCTTACATCAACTATGACACGATCAGAGCTCGTTTATGGAATTATCGCACATTAAAGGAGGCGTTATACGAAGATTTTTGATGTATAATACTTTGTACTTAGTCGGTGTATTTTCCGGCCGAGAAAATTTTCGGAAATTTATATTAAAAAAACAAAACAAAGGCATACATGACAACAAACAACTAACGAAATCACAAATTAATTTTATTTCGGAAGATCAGGGCCTATTTACGTTGTCCTGTTTTCCTGAGCTTTATGAAGCAACGCTGCTTTTTTTTTGAGGCTCATGGAGTGCCCAAAGAAGATAGTTGTTCGCCTTACTTGCAGTGTAGGAGAAGTGTTAGTCAAATTTACTTCCTTTTACGTCTCAGTATATCATTGTCAGTCTACTGTTGCCGTACGTAATTTATGGGAAAATACTTGGGTCAGACATCTTTTGTTTGGCAATGAGTCATATCGGCGCCGGTGGTTTTGATGAGCGTTCAAGGGTTAAGAATCACTTGCGGAAATTTGTGGTAGTTAGCGATGAGTTAAGCTGGTTGAAAAAATGTTGTATTGGTCGCCTTTGTTTATTACAGGGTGGCCCAAAAATACGGTGACAAAGAAAAGGGCAATCAGAAGAAGATTTGCAAAGGGATATGGAGCAGTGTTGCATGATTTATGTTCACAGACTCCCAACGAATATAATATTAAAAAAACATGTAGAAATATCTTCTATCTGCTAGGATAGAGATATAAAATACAGTCGCGGGCTTCGGCGAGCACGGGGTTGGGGGAATAATATACTCTGTCGCAGAGCCATACTTTCGCCACGTTACTTGCCAGTAGAATTGTTCATGTGTGGCCCATCTAACTTCTCATATTTTAGGTGAAAATGTTCAAGTGAAATCGCATGCACTACATATTTTAGGAGCTAAATGGTTAAGGCATATGAGGAGAATTCTTGCATTTTCGTGGGAAATCAGCAAGTTTCGGAATTTCTATCAAATGTGAATCCACGAAATATTATAGCGTACGAATGAGTCAAGAAAACCTTTTTTTCTTTTCCTAAGGTTTCGAATGTTACCCTCATTCATTGCATTGGATAGATTCTATAGAAACGAAAGAGACACACCGTCTTCTTCTACCAAAGCATTGGCCTACAATGTACAGTGATTTCCTTTCAATCTCAATATACCTTTTATTTGACTCTCCCCAAGTTCGGGATGCATTACCCATGGTAATCCTGTTGAGATACCCTAATTTGCCCTTTCCTAGCACCCATCAACATGCTTACTCATACGTGATGTTGTCTATATTCAGGTCTTACCCATGGGTAGTCATATCTATCGTTGTTGTGAGATTTCCCAACATTTCAATGATTCATCGTGGCCCACATCGTAGTCCAAGCCACTAGGTAAGATTAATATGGCTAGAATAAGGTGGCACCGAGGTCAGCGCTTAGTTTTCGCTGCACTTTTCCTTCTCTCTCACTTCATTGTCAATAAATCTTTGTGTGCAATTGTAAAATAACAATATGGGGGCTATAATTCACTTAATGGTAGATCGTTTATCGTAGTTGTGTCACATGAGTTCTCAGGATCACAGGTTTTTTGGCAGAATGGGTAACCTCATACCCATGGGTAGCGGCTGCGTGTATGTTGGTGGGTGCCAGGTAAGGGGTAAATTCGGTGACGCAACACGTTTACTATGGTTGATCTCAATTGTGCATTTGGCTCAGGAAATTCATTGGTTAATGCCGAAAACGAAATGCAGCTAGGCTGGTAACCTCAGGAGGAATTCGTTGACTCTTCTCTGTGCCAGCGATGTATCCAGGGTGGCATAGGTCCCTATCTGTCCATCTGCCCTTCTTATCCTCATAAAAATCTAGAACTTTCTGGAATTGCCGCATAAGTGCTCGACCTCTGGTGGTTGTGTATTGTTGTTGTTCTTAGCGTTCGACGACGTACCACCTCGCCGTCTTCCATTGGATAGAGACCACCCTCTGCATAATTCTCCTCCTGTACTCTTCTCTCGATCGCAGTCAGGTGATGATCGCAGTTCGACGATCGCACCACACACCGCGACACGACAGAAAATGGGCGTGGCTCGGCTTGTGCGACAGTATAAAGCCACATTCCGTGTAGCAACCATATCGTATACGCATACGATCGAGAACTGGTTCTCGACCGCACGAGGCGTGCTGTCGCTGAACCCCACCTGCAACCGACGACGAAGGCGTCTTCTCGTGCGTCGGGAACGGTTCAGTGGGTCGCTTGGCGGTTGCTGGGTGAGGTTGGGCGACTGCATCTCCGTATTGTTATGTTTTTTCCTTCCTTTTAGCTTATTTTTTCATATTTTTCCCAATTTCGCATTCATGCTGCTCGTATCAATTCTTTTCCTCGTTAAATCCATAAGATTACCATTTCACTAACCCTAGAAGCTTAACAACACGTTTCCCCGTATGGATTGGACAAGATATTAGAAAGTCACGCTGTACGCAGACTGAAAGTGGACCTTCTGGTTTCAACTCCTGTTTTTTTTTTTTTTTGCTCTTTTCATGACGCACACTGGTCGACCATCGAATATTGACTCATAAGCTGCTGAACATCCACTTCTTATTGACCTGTTGCGTCTTTTCTGGATCACATTCGAACAATTATTGGAATCTTTAAACTCGTTGAATTCTGAGTCTCCATGAATATCTTTCTAGACTTTTTTACTGGTAGGCTCGAGGTACTTTTTTCCAACGTGGAGCTATCTTTCCTCATTCTCCTTCCGAAGAGAAATAGGCTCTATTTTCACTGCAGACACCGAAAATTTAACGAGAAAAAATTGCTGGAACTATGCACAGGGCTTTCTTTGTTTTGTTGAACACCAAAGTCTTGTAAATCTAATAGGATTACTGTTGGAAATTGAACGAAAATGGCAGGGAATTGGCAGCTTCATGCATAGTGGACCGATAGTCCTGATCAGTGTCTTGAATACCTCCTCCCTCCCTCGTTTTTCAAGACTTTTCAAAGTTTTCTGTCAGATTTTCTGTGAGACAAAGTTTTCTGTGAGGTAATTTAACCACAATCTCGGGGTTGCGCTATGGAATGGGTAGGAATTCCTCAAATATGAAAACAATTTGCTCCTTATGCAAGATTTCAGCGAAAAAGGTCTTTTTCATTGAATTTCTAGAACTCCTTGCATGGAATAGTGTCGAAACTTTCATTCATCTATTGTTCCTCAATTTTCTTCAGGCTATGAAAAAATCCATTGCTTCCCGTGTTTTCCAGAATAGTCACTTTTTCTCCTCGTCCCATGGTTTCTTCAGAGACACTTGTCTATTATTCCTCGCTGCATCTGTCCATTTTCAGAAATGAAACTCGCCAGTTCACTAACGAATATGCTCGGCGAATTTGTCGCCATCCAGAAGAGCCCTGATTTCAAGCCGTGTTCAGCGTCGATGCAAGAGTTGAACCGAGCAGTGAAGGAGGAGAAGAGGAGCTACAGTGAGAAGGTAAGGGTTGCGTATAATCAGGACTTATGAGTCATCCTTATTCTTACCCCTCAGATTATTAACTCTGTGACCTGTGATTCATAAATCTCTTGTATAATCTGATAATCGAATTAATGATACCCGTATAATTTTGGACCTTCTCCTTAACGTCATTTCGTGGCCGACATGTGACCTTCCACAAAAATAGGCCCCTTGGCATCGACGCCTTCGTCACTTTGATGCTATCTGTCTGGACAGCGTCCGATGAGTAATACGATAAACCGGGTGTGAGATACCGTGTTTTCTGCTTTCAATTAGGTCCTGCACCGATGTTTGTCCAGTGTTCAGCAAAGTAAATGACTGCCCAGACGAAAATTCCAGCTTTTATGACACTGGTTTACGCCGTCGTAAAAGAATTGGGTTCTATTTGTGTGTTGGCGAGAGGGGTGAAAGGAAGGGGGAGGGGGTGTCATTTCTGGCTACCTATGTATAAAAAATTCTCTATTTTTTTCAGCAACGAGCAACCGCACCCAGACCTCGTTTCATGTCTGTTGGGGATGTCTCACAAGAAGTGAGCTCGGATCCTGCTGGAGGAGTGACGATGCGATCCCAAAATGGTAAAAGAAGGGACCGTCCGTCAAGCCTTATCGAGAGATTTAGGCAGAGGATTAGTCCGACGAGGGCCAATGAGGTAAGCTGTGATTTTTTTTAGGATCTAGGGAAAGTATCTCACTGTAGAAGACGCTTTTGTTTGCATAAATTCTGTTATTTCAGGCAATAACAGAGGAGGAGGAGGGAGAGAACCAGGCCTCTCGAAGGCTTTCCACGCGATCCGAGAAACTCTACATTCACATTGTCTAAGAATACTAGTTGTACGTCGGATAATAAGCTATAAGGGAGGAACCTCAAGCACTCGTGGAAATCTCGCCTAACCCTTACCTCGAAATTGTATGTCCAGCGATAGCCGCGAAACCCTGGAAGCCATATATCCAGTGTTTTTGGAGTCAGCACGAAATTGAAGCAGTACTTGCAGAAGAGTATGTTGCATACGGAAAATCGTTAGTATTAGAACGTAATATCGTTTCTGGCTCTTGACCAATGTGTGATGAACTGTTTTTTTCTGATTTGTACAGAATAATTCTTCCATTTTGTTTCTTTTTACCTCTTATTTGAAGATATCTTCTGTCATACCTCATTGAAGGACTTTTTTCGTTTCATTGTCATGACTATGTATCTTCGCATATTTGTACATAGTATTTTCACTATGTGCGTAGATTCTCAGGAACTAGTTCATTATTTTGATCTCTAAATAAAGATTATTAAAAGCTTGTTGAGTGCTATTGGTTAATTGGCAAAATGTATGGGTGCATGGAAATTATTTACAACGACGGTTCTGCGAACGATGATGTTGTCGGACTTGGTCATGTTGACGTGTTTCGTTGATTAGTGTACCGTTGTTAAAGTGTATGCGCACTTTAACAATAACACATGGGCACCAAGGTTCGTATGGTAATACCTGGGTGCTTACTTTGATGTTAAAGGGCGGGAAATCCTCGTTGTCTGAGGGAGAAATTCTCGAGACTCTACATACATTTCCTTGGGAAATCAGAGGTTGTTTGCATTTGATTCCAGTCATAGTTGGAGAGTTGGAGGATTAGCCATCGGTTGTGAACGGTAACAATTAGGGTGAAGTAAACAATGCTGCAAAGCCGACATATGATTTCTTCGGGCAGTTATTATCCTCCCTGTTCAAGCCTGGGTTTGGCTAACGGAGATCTTACTTATGCCTTCATATCAGAACACTTCGGAATTTTTTTTGGGTCACGTGGAAGAAATTACTCTTACTGATGGTTCTAGTACTGTCAAAGGTCATGGAACACAATGACTAGGCGCTAGTACTGGCTATCGGTTCCGAATGGCGAATCTTCTTATTCATTTATAACTTGACTCGAAACGTTTTCGACATTCTCAGCTTTACTTTCCCATGGTGTTGTTAGGATTCATGAAGGTTGGATTAGCTTAAAGGCAGCACCCATGAAAATTTTCATCTCCAAGATTTCAAGACAAACTTGGGTTTTCGACCATGAAGACCACGAATATGAGGGTCACTCCTACATGAAAGTCACCGGAAAACAATTTTCGGATACTCTGAATTTGCTGAGATTGAACAAAACGGCCGAGTTGTCAGGCTTGGGGCAGGGCAAAAAGTCGATAACACTGACTTGATCGCCACAAATTTCCTCAAGGATATTTTCGTGGTTTTGCAGCATATTTAAGTCAGAAAAGAACAGAAATCATAAGAAAATGACGTGTGGGCTGCACAGACTTACTGGTGAAGAAAAAATGAGTGCAAGTGAGAAAGAATGGAAAAGAAATAATACAAACACACAAAGTAGGAAGAAATGGATGTTATGAAAAGAGAAAATGGAAAACAGTTGGTGAAAAGTAGGATTAGAAAGCAAACAGACAATTGCAGCCACAGGAGTGAAGGAATGATAGGGAAAAGTGTGCGAAACAAAATTTTTTCAAAGAAAAACTAAGAGATTGTAGGTGAAAACAGCTGATTCATTCCAGCATCGCCCCACGGCTATTTCTGCGCAGCAGGTCAACTCGCACCAGCAGGCTGGGTTCGAACTGTTGAACTGATGTTATACTTGTGATATCTCATGAAATGCTGTGTCTCTGACAGCACTTCCATCACAAAATTGTCGGGACAATGCCTGAGGTTCGAAAACTGTCAAAAGTTCGAAGGTGAAGATTATCTCGTGGGTGCTGCCTTTAACTCGAGGGGGGGAGGGGGGAGGAAAACAATCACGATCCCATGGAAACACTAGGTATTTTGCTGAGTTTTGCAAACCCTATCGTAATTAGTCATACGACTCTCACATGCGCATGTTCTCCAACAAACCGCGCACTTTAGCAATAGTGACATATAGTTTCTCCTCCACGTTTCTAACTAGTTCTCATTGCGATCTCTGACAAAGTTCGTCTAGCTATGGAATGTTATTGTTGTGCGTTCAGGTTCACACGTCGTCAGCTGAAATATGCGCTTGTCAGTGGTTACAGGTATTGCTTACTGTAATCGAATGTACTTGTTTCTGCAAAAGTTGTTTTGACCAAGAAATTGAGAGAAGTTGCTCCCTGCAAATACTTCCTTCTCCATTGTTTGCTTTGGCACACGAGTTGAAAGATTCTATCATAAAATTACCACAGAGCAAATTCTTTCAACAGAATTGTCGACGTCGAGATAGTCGTTCCTGTTATGGAGGTCAAGAGGGCGTGCGGTCATTCGAACTTTTGTTTTTCTACTAGTAAAGTGCTAGTAAAATTGTTTTGTTCGGTGTAATGCGTAATTTTGGGGCATGCTTTGGGGGAACAGGTCAAAACTATAGGAATTGGGCGTCTTCTGTGAACTCTGAAATTAATTTCTGAAGAAAATTGATGAGATAGTGCTGTGGAAAAACTTGTACGAGGATAACCAAGCATATTTTTGGGATTTTTTTAAAATGAGACTATTACGCTTATGAGTGGTCAAACATCCAGAATGATAGGAATAGAAACCTTATAAACAAATATATGATTAATGAGAAAAGATCAAAGAATGTATTGCTGGTTTTCTTCCCTATATTTAGCCCGCTACACCTATACATGGTAGGATCGTAGATCGCTGTACACTTGCCAGGTTAATTTATGTGTTTTGAGAATGTGTTGGAGAATACTTTGGAACAAGAACACGGGCAGTAGCCATGTCTATAAAATACACATTAGGTGATAGAGGGTTTTGTCCAAGAATTTTCGAGAATTTTCGCCAATTTCTCTATTTTTTGATGAGTGGGCTCATCATGAGCTAGCTGAGATGGGCGTGGATGCAGTATCCTATCCGTCCCATTTTCTCATCCTCCTCTGTTGTCGAAGAATGAAAGCTTTTTCTTGTAACCGTATCATGTATTACCTAACCCTCGAATAGCCGCGAGGGCAGTTTATACTAGATTCGTGCGCGCGCGTCACGCTGTGCGACTCTATCACGAAGAATCGCTCGAAATGACAGCACCCAGTACAAATTGCTTGCGAAGTTGCCTTGATGGGAACAGACGAGTGTCGACGCCTGATTCCCCTTCCAGACTAGTGGTATTCAAGACGAGAAAGATTTTTTGATTCCATTCATCCTAAAAACCGTGTTTTGCATTGTTATGTATGGATTCTGCATGGGATTGGGAAAGTCATGGGCTTTTCGTGGGTTTTCACCGGATTTGCATCGGATTTTGAGATGGGTTCTGCATGAATATGCATGGGTTTCGCATCGATTTGACCACTTCATGTAGAACAGCTGTTTTATTCGTGGGATTTGCATATTTCACTTCCTTCCGAGCGGATTTCTTAGACTTCCTAAGATTTAGAATATCCGACCAAACTTTGAGTGACAATTAAGAGCATATTCACCATCGAGTTATACAATCCTGGGAAGATATAAAAAAGATGAACCAAGCATTTCAGAACTGTAAGGCAGAAAGAGCGGTTGTAGAGGCAGTTTTATTTTGCATTGAAGAAGAATCGGTAGGGCTTGGAGAATATGAATGTAATGTAAATGGCTCACAAATATTAGGCTGTAGGTAAAGTTCTCGCGGTTTTCAAAAGTATGTGTTTTTTAATCTTCCGCTGCTTTGCAGCAGCCTGTCTTTCATATGTATAAGAAGATCAGGTTTGTGCAAGTTTATCATTATCATTCACTGAAAAAAAAACACTAAACTTCTGCACAATCCCTACCAGAAGGATGGATTTTTTAAAACAGTACATTTGTGGCCTTTCAGTATATGGCTTCAAATATGGTGAATCAGCAACGGCACTGGTCTTCCCATTAACGCAGTATTTGGGGAAGCTACAGTGGCCGAACGCACTGCAGAAGATTGGTCCAGACGTATTTGTGTTGGCGACTTCAACCTTGATGGTTCCTCATGATCAGGACGCGCATCTGGAGTGGACAGTGGTCGATTGCGGCGGCCGGTAGTTTCGGATCCACGGCAAACTATCTGTGAAAGGACACAAGTATTGGATGCTCACTTTACTACCATCTTCGATCACCTGCGTCATTTGGAAAGGGTATAGAAGTTATCAGAGCGCGTGATGATGATTTGACAGGACGCGATCTCCAGCAACGTGCCGAGATCGCTATTGAATTGCTCTCGTACAGGCGCAAAACGAATTGAGTGAAGTCCATCTTTTACGAGAGTTGGAATCGGTGTCCGTATGTAAACACTTAGTGCAGCCCATCCTGGGGTGACAAGGATGAGCAGCATGAATCGCAGCCAAAGGCAGGTCTTTACCCTCTGAAGGTTATCGTCAGACTTTGGCAGGACTGCAAAGGTATCATCCACTACAAGCTGCTGCCACGCGACACTGTCCTCACGGCAGAGCTGTGCTGTCAACTGCTGGATAAACTGGCCGCAAAAACCGCAAAGCGTCCGAATCACGACACGATTCGATTCCTGTTGCTGATTCACGATGCTCACACACGTACTGCGAGAGCGGCTCCAAAAGCTACTCTATTTCGGGTGGGAAGTGCTGCCCCACTCACCGTATAGCTCTGACCTTGCCAGCAAACATTACCACCTTCTCCTATCGTTCTCTAACGAGATGCAATGAAAAGCGTCCGATAATGAAGATGACTTCAATCGCTGATTCAACAACTTTTTCGAGTCAATGCCAGAATAGTACCATGCTGAAGGCATCCAGAGGCCTCCCGAAAATTGTCGAAGAGTGATGGGACGTGGTGGTGACTTCTTCATTCCTTAATTCCTATCTTTGAAAAGTCAACAAAATGTAATGTTTCAAAAGCCGCGAGAACTTTCCCTACAACCTAAGACGAACACTGAAGGAGGAAATCAACATAAATGTCAAGCAATTTATAATTTGAATATTTGCCAAATTGAATATATCTGTTTGAGGACATGCTATCAGAACAATGAGGACATGCTATCAGAACAACAGCTCTACAAATTTTTTTTGTTTGGCAATCTGTTCTAAACTTGTGTAGGATGAATGTGTTTTTGTATAAGCAGCGTAAATAAGAGCTTCTAATGGAAAATTGTTCATGTCCTAGCATTGATGAAAAATTTTTGGTTTGTTCGAGTCGATTTATAAAATCAATTTTAATTTTGACCAGGACTCAGCACGTGATCTGATGCATTAGCATTTTCAGTGAGCGACTCAAGCGCGGAGGGAAAGCGTAAAGATCTAAGCGGACCAGCAATTGTGGAGTTGATAGAAAATTCAACAAAGTATGGATCACCCCTTTCCTGGCATTATTTGGAAAAATTCTCGTTTCCTTTTTCTCGAAATGTCTCATGTACTGATGAGCTGCTAATTCTTTTCAGACTATGTGACGCAAAAGTCGTCGCCACCGTTACAGTTCCAGATGAACGAGCTTTGATAGAAGCGATACTTGTTGAACGTAGTGGAGATAGTGGTATGGCTGAGCATTACTGTAATGTTCGATGCCATACTTGTGCAATTTCTGCAACCTTTTCGAGTTTTCCTGTTTAGTAATAGAAGTTTTACTTTTGAATATGAATGGTTGTCCTCTCAAATTTGTAATTTTCAGATGTTATCATTACTACTGGAGGGACAGGATTCGCGCCAAGAGACGTAACGCCAGAGGTTTGCTCAAATATACTTTACAATTAGTTGTTGACCTAAACCTTGGTGGTAATTTTGAGAATATACAGAAATTTCGGGTTCTACTGGTCGTATTTTTTTAGCTCGTAGGTTTCTCCTAGTTGAGTGTTTGCCTAAATAGTTAAATAACGCTGACTTCAGGCGACGATCAACGTCATCGAACGTCGGTGTACTGGTCTGGAAGTGGCGCTTCACACTCGTTCCTTGGCCGCCACTCCAATGGCCGCTCTCAGCAGAGCAGTAGCAGGCATTCTTGGACACACACTAATTGTTAATTTTCCTGGAAGTGTGAAAGCTGTGAAGGTATGTGGGGTGTCCACAAAGAACGATCGCAATGGAGCATGAGCGGGGCTTTTTGCTTCTTGTAAGTCCTCCAAACATGGGCCTCTTCCCTTAACTATTTTGAAAATTTCAGTCTTTTATTTTTTGCCATTACTAATCCTTCCACTATCAAAGGCTTCCCTTGAAAATTTTGGTGGTTGTTGCCCTAGTTTTTAGTGGAAAATTTTGTGAAATACCCTAGACGAACGTACATAAATCCCCATTATTTTTACAGAGTAAATGTCGAATTGTCTTTGCCGCTAGATTCAGAGAGCTGCTGGTAGATATGCTCCTATGTGTAATTAAGGACTGAGGTCTCGACGGTCCTTTGTATTTTTCAGGAATGCTGGGAAGTTCTGGAGCCTATACTGAACCATGGCGTCGATCTTCTTTGTGACCACGACGATGGCTCCTTACATCAGGACATGGCGAGGCAAGCTCAGTCTCAAGCTAATAAATAGTAGAACTTATAGACAGCAAAACATCTCTGCTCGTTGTCCAAATGAATATTCCACTCTTACTGCCTCAGAATAAAATCATTTTATCCCTCTATTTTTTAGATTTAGGTTTCTTTAAAGGGTTTTTAAGGTTTAGTTTTTTTTATTCTTGTCCTCACTGCGTTATGGCGTTATCATAAAGTTATCATAAAGCAAGCCAACCACTCTAATCATTAGTTTACGCGTAAAGTTATTCTGAACTTATTTACTTCTAAAATACTCTTGCATTCAGAGGGATTGAACACTACACTACCATAGTCAAGGATGGGAGGTATTAAGATACATAGGTTTTTTAGACTTTGAACAAAACTGAAGGAATTCTGGTAGAGAGCGCTTTAAATGAACTGTAGAGTACCCTATTTGCCTTTAATGCGATCTGATAGCAATGTGCATCAAAGCTATGTACAGGAAGCTCCAAACGTCCACAGTCAAGAGGGCGTGGCCACGGCGCGGCTCCTTGATCAGACACAGGCGCTCTCTATGCTGCCTCTGGCTTCTCTGACTCTGCAGCCAACCAGTGGCAGCATGCCGAGCGCCTGTGTCTCTGTCTAAAGCCGCGTCGTGGCCACGTCCCTCTTGACTGCGAACATTTGGAGCTTCCTGTAAGTTCCCTGTCAACAAGAAATCTCAAGTCTAATACTTCGCTTGCTGGCTGGACCGTTCCTTGCTCCAGCTTGCCCTATGTGTGAAATCTTAGTCTTCGTTTCTGTTAGTAGCAATTTCCACAGCTGTGACCAATCGGACACATCTATAGCTCGCTGAATTAACTCCCTGTCATGTTGGACATCTACTTTATGGTACACTTTCCAATCGCCTGCAAAAGCGCAATATTTTACTTCGTGAACGAAAACTGTGTCAGCTGAATCATGGTTGTATATGTTGAATAATATGGGAGCGAGAACAGCACCCTCTGTGACACTGCTGAGAGCAACCTTAGGCATCAAAAATGTGGAGTTAACGCTAGCCATGAGAATTACATAAGCATCGAAGGCAGCTGGTTAATTGGTTTAACCCACGGTAATTCTCGTGTCAAGATTTTGAGATTCCAGCATACATTTCAATCTTTTGCGCGAGACAAGCTTGACATCTAGGGCTAGTAAAATCGAGGTATGGTAGTAGAAGTTTCCAAGATACTGAATGCTCAAACAATACCAAGGCATAGCTACTCTAATTTCATAGGCTAATTCTATTGTCAGCTGGTGAAGCGCAGAGGGGAGAGAGCGAAAATTTGTTAAAAATCTGTCCGCTGAAGTGTATGACTCACCTTTAAAATCGAGGATCTCTCGCAACTTTTTTTGACAACACTAAATTTGTATTCGGCCTTTTGACAACATTGACTTTGTATTCGAAGTTTCTTGTGTGAAATGCAGATAGGTAAAGGACACGTTTTATTCCGGGCCTAACGTCTCGACAACAATTTTGACTCAAATCAACACTTGCCTTCCTAAGGTGAACAACTGCAGAACATAGAATTCATAGTTTTGTACAGCGAATAATCATAAAGATCTTCTACACAGAGTGATATGAGAGAGAAACGAAAACATGCTACAACAAACTGAATTCCAAGCTTGATTGCAGTGGTAATGTTCAGAAACATTTTTACGCAACGACACCGACGGCGATGCTGCCACGGACACCACCGCTGACACCGCCGGTAGCGCCGCCAACAGCGCCACCAATACCGCCGCTGACACCGTGGGCAGCAGCACCGGCGGCGTGGGCAGCACCGCTAGCAGCAGCACCGGCGGCGTGACCAGCACCGCTGGCAGCAGCACCGGCGACGTGACCAGCACCGCTTACAGCAGCGCCGACAGCACCGCCGATGCCGCCGGTAGCGCCGCCAATAGCGCCACCAATACCGCCGTGGGCAGCACCGCTGGCAGCAGCACCGGCGGCGTGGGCAGCACCGCTGGCAGCAGCACCGGCGACGTGACCAGCAGCGCCGACAGCACCGCCGATACCGCCGGTAGCGCCGCCAACAGCGCCACCAATACCGCCGCTGACACTGCGGGCAGCACCGCTAGCAGCAGCACCGGCGGCATGGGAAGCCCCGCTAGCAGCAGCACCGGCGGCGTGACCAGCACCACTGGCAGCAGCACCGGCGGCGTGACCAGCAGCGCCGACAGCAGCACCGGCGACGTGACCAGCAGCGCCGACAGCACCGCCGATACCGCCGGTAGCGCCGCCAACAGCGCCACCAATACCGCCGCTGACACTGCGGGCAGCACCGCTAGCAGCAGCACCGGCGGCATGGGAAGCCCCGCTAGCAGCAGCACCGGCGGCGTGACCAGCACCACTGGCAGCAGCACCGGCGGCGTGACCAGCAGCGCCGACAGCACCGCCGATACCGCCGGTAGCGCCGCCAACAGCGCCACCAATACCGCCGCTGACACCGTGGGCAGCACCGCTAGCAGCAGCACCGGCGGCGTGACCAGCACCACTGGCAGCAGCACCGGCGGCGTGACCAGCACCGCTGGCAGCAGCACCGGCGACGTGACCAGCAGCGCCGACAGCACCGCCGATACCGCCGCTAGCACCAACACCGGTACTTCCAGCAACACCGCCGCTGACACCAGCGCCGGTACGGGCACCACCAGCGACACCTCCAGTGACGCCACCAGCAGCACCGCCAACACCGCCGCTAGCACCGGCGGCGTGGGCAGCGCCGCTGACACCAGCGCCGGTACGGGCACCACCAGCGACACCTCCACTGACGCCACCAGCAGCACCGCCAACACCGCCGCTAGCACCGATAGCGTGGGCAGCACCGCTGACACCAGCGCCGGTACGGGCACCACCAGCGACACCTCCACTGACGCCACCAGCAGCACCGCCAACACCGCCACTAGCACCGACGGCGTGGGCAGCGCCGGCGCCGTGAGCTGCACCGCTGACACCAGCGCCGGTTCGGGCACCACCAGCGGCACCTCCACTGACGCCACCAGCAGCACCGCCAATACCGCCGCTAGCACCGGCGATGTGGGCAGCACCGCTGGCAGCAGCACCGGCAGCGTGAGCAGCACCGCTGGCAGCGCCGGCGGCGTGGGCAGCACCGCTCACACCAGCGCCGGCGGCGTGGGCAGCACCGCTGACACCAGCACCGCTGACACCAGCGCCGGTACGGGCACCACCGGCGACACCTCCACTGACGCCACCAGCAGCACCGCCAATGGCGCCGTGAGCTGCACCGCTGACACCAGCACCGGCGGCGTGAGCAGCACCGCTGGCAGCAGCGCCGGCGGCGTGGGCAGCACCGCTGACACCAGCGCCGGCGGCGTGGGCAGCACCGCTGACACCAGCGCCGGTACGGGCACCACCAGCGACACCTCCGCTGACGCCACCAGCAGCACCTCCAATACCGCCGCTAGCACCGGCGGCGTGAGCAGCACCGCTGGCAGCAGCGCCGGCGGCGTGGGCAGCACCGCTGACACCAGCGCCGGTACGGGCAAGACCAGCGACACCTCCGCTGACGCCACCAGCAGCACCTCCAATACCGCCACTAGCACCGGCGGCGTGGGCAGCACCGCTGGCAGCAGCGCCGACAGCACCGCCGATACCGCCGCTAGCACCAGCACCGGTATGGGCACCAACACCCCCACTGACACCAGCACCGCTACGGGCACCAGCGGCAACACCTCCACTGACGCCACCAGCAGCACCACCGAAACCGCCGCTGGCACCACCGGCGCGAGCACCACTGGCGGCAGCGCCAGTGGCGCCGCCGACACCGCCGCTGACACCACCGCCGCTGCGGGCACCAGCAGCCGCTCCGCCACCGATAGCGCCGCTGGCACCACCTGCGCTGCGGAAACCACCGCCGATGCCGCCGCCGACACCACCGCCGTGGCCACCGCCGACACCGCCGCCAATTCCGCCACCAACGCCACCGCCGTGGCCACCGCCAATTCCGCCACCGACACCACCGCCGTGGCCACCGCCGACACCGCCGCCAATTCCGCCACCAACGCCACCGCCAATTCCGCCACCGACACCGCTTCCTGGAAAAAGAACAGTGGTGTTAAATAATCGCAACCCATGTACGATTGCGGCTGCTACACATCAGTAGTGGCACTCGTAAATATTATCGAAAGGGTCTTATGCTTACCGCCGCCGATACCGCCACCGACGCCACCGCCAATTCCGCCACCAACACCACCGCCGTGGCCACCGCCAATTCCGCCACCGACACCACCGCCGTGGCCGCCGCCAATTCCGCCACCGACACCACCGCCGTGGCCGCCGCCAATTCCGCCACCGACACCGCTTCCTGGAAGAAGAACGGTGGTGTTAAATTAACGCAACCCATGTGCGTTTGCGGCTACTGCACACCACATGCTACACAACAGTAACGGCATTAGTGGATATTATCGAAAGGGTCCTATGCTTACCGCCGCCGATACCGCCACCGACACCACCGCCAATTCCGCCACCAACACCACCGCCGTGTCCACCGCCGACACCGCCGCCAACTCCGCCACCGACACCACCGCCGTGGCCGCCGCCAATTCCGCCACCGACACCGCTTCCTGGAAAAAGAACGGTGGTCTTAAATTAACGCAACCCATGTGCGATTGTGGCTGCTACACATCACATGCTAAACATCAGCAGTGGCATTAGTGAATATTATCGAAAGGGTCCTATGCTTACCGCCGCCGATACCGCCACCGACACCACCGCCGTGGCCACCGCCAATTCCACCACCAACACCACCGCCGTGGCCACCGCCGACACCGCCGCCAATTCCGCCACCGACACCACCGCCGTGGCCGCCGCCAATTCCGCCACCGACACCGCTTCCTGGAAAAAGAACGGTGGTCTTAAATTAACGCAACCTATGTGCGATTGTGGCTGCTACACATCACATGCTAAACATTAGCAGTGGCATTAGTGAATATTATCGAAAGGGTCCTATGCTTACCGCCGCCGATACCGCCACCGACACCACCGCCGTGGCCACCGCCAATTCCACCACCAACACCACCGCCGTGGCCACCGCCGACACCGCCGCCAATTCCGCCACCGACACCACCGCCGTGGCCGCCGCCAATTCCGCCACCGACACCGCCTCCTGGAAAAAGAACGGTGGTGGTAAATTAACGTAACCCATGTGCGATTGTGGCTCCGACACATCACATGCTAAACATCAGCAGTGTCATTAGTGAATACTATCAAAATGGTCCCATGCTTACCGCCGCCAATCCCGCCACCGACACCACCGCCGTGGCCGCCGCCAATTCCTCCACCGACACCACCGCCGTGGCCACCGCCGACACCGCCGCCAATTCCGCCACCGACACCACCGCCGTGGCCGCCGCCAATTCCGCCACCGACACCGCCTCCTGGAAAAAGAACGGTGGTGGTAAATTAACGTAACCCATGTGCGATTGTGGCTCCGACACATCACATGCTAAACATCAGCAGTGGCATTAGTGAATACTATCGAAATGGTCCCATGCTTACCGCCGCCAATCCCGCCACCGACACCACCGCCGTGGCCGCCGCCAATTCCTCCACCGACACCACCGCCGTGGCCACCGCCGACACCGCCGCCAATTCCGCCACCGACACCACCGCCGTGGCCGCCGCCAATTCCGCCACCAATACCACCGCCGTGGCCACCGCCGACACCGCCGCCAATTCCGCCACCGACACCACCGCCGTGGCCGCCGCCAATTCCGCCACCGACACCACCGCCGTGGCCGCCGCCAATTCCGCCGCCGACACCGCTTCCTGGAAAAAGAACGGTGGTCTTAAATTAACGCAACCCATGTGCGATTGTGGCTGATATCGTCTATCCGGAACGACGAGTCCGCAGGCGCACGCGCGGGTCGAGAGGCGGCGCGGCTAGGACGGATGCTGTTGGCTGCCACGTGGTCTACGTCACTGCCAAATCATTGGTCAATACCATGAAGACAACGATGAAACGTGATACGCACATCAGGGATGATGACGTGGAGCGCTGGCAAACGTGGCAGCTTCTCGATCCCCGCGTGCCAGGGCGGACTCGTCGTTTCGGACAGACTATACATATCACAACATCAGTAGTGGCATTGGTGAATATTATCGAAAGGGTCCTATGCTTACCACCGCCGATACCGCCACCAACACCACCGCCGTGGCCACCGCCGATACCGCCGCCAATTCCGCCACCAACACCACCGCCGTGGCCGCCGCCGATTCCGCCACCGACACCACCGCCGATACCTCCGCCGATTCGGGCACTTGCACTAGCACTGCTACCACCGCCAACACTGCCACCGATACTTGCACTGGCAGAGCCTCCTGAAAAAAAAAACGGAAGTGTGGCAGTCAACCCATGTGATCTTGCACAACATTGACCGCATCCGTCAATGTTATCGGGAGGGTGCTACGTTCACCGCTCATCCAGAATGGCAAGCGTCTTTGGAATAGTATAATATACTTCACGACTTTTATTAGCTATTGTTTGTGGTTGAGCTCAGTCACTGGCACGAAATATGTATGTCTAGTTCACTCTGGCGAATTAGCTCACATGAAGGAGGCAGATTGGCTATAACGTAAAACGTGCCCGTTCTTTACGAATCACCTTCGCGAATCCCGCTATCCTTACAACTTACCCACTGGACTCCTCTGAGCGCATACCACTGAGATGATGACTAGCCCTGAAGCTAGCAAGAGCGTTATGTGCATAACGCCTTCTGGAAAGAGAAAATATTAAGAACATGTGACATGTTATGTTTGGAAATCTGGAGAATGTCCTAAAAATGTGAGGAAACAAGCACGATAAGGAGAGAAGAGGTAATCAGTTCTGTGTCCTTATTTTCTATATGTTGTACACGAGTGTAAAATTTTGAAAGCAAAAGAGGCTTCCGATCTTCCGGGACCGGTCCACTATTCATTAAAATAAGTCCATTGGACGCTGAAAATCAAAGTTCATTGTAAATCAGACACCGACTCTCTAATATATCGACTGGATAACATGTATTTTACAGAAAATCAACTAAAATTTTGCTCGGCAGTACGTACTGCCAGTGGACGCACTGTTCAGGGAACCACGTACGAGGTGCTGTAATGGCAGATGTGGTGTTGCGCGAGAAGATGCCGCATCACCTCTGCTGCTGTATTAATGAATGCTGCAGCACCAGTGCTGCTACGCACGTCACTACAGCAACACCATCATGGTGCTGTATGCAGAATACTCTCGCGTATGTTGCTCTGCTAGAAGTCGTTATGATAGCAACACCATTTAGGCCGAGTCCCCAATACCGTGGACCTGGAGCATAATCCCTCAAAACTAGTGATAGACCTCGACAAGCTCTTTTGAACTCGAGTCATATGCAAAATATGCATGGGGCTACATCACGAAAGCACAAAATAAACACCTTGTTATTAAGAAGACCATTTATTAGCTTGAAGCAGATGACAAGGTAGTTTTGTAGAAGAAGAGACTTTTGAATTGTGGACAACTATATGCAACAATAACACGTCTTACTTTAGAAGAACTGCTGCTCCGAAGATCGCTGTTCATGTTAACATCTGATGGAACGCTGGATTTTCCTAACTTATTCGATTGGGTATGAACCTTTAACATAAGTTCGGTTGGCTAGCTGAATCTCACATTGCCTTCAAACTGCGCTAAAATTCTGACAGTATTGTTTGTTTTTCCTAATAACTGTAGCCATCTACCGAGAAAACCATTCCTATCCATTCTTTCTGGCTGCGTCTCCCTCACCGCTCAATTTTTCACGCCTGGCTCCTATGCTACGACTCATGACGAATTTCCAAGAGCAAGCACAGTAAAATACTTCGAATGGTCAGTCGACAATGCGAAGGTCCCGAAGGACCGAGATATGCGTGCTTCTGTACATCAGCACAGTAGTCGTTCCCCTCAAAAGGCGATGCAATGGTAGATGTGGTGTTGCGCCGGAGATGCCGCACCACCTCTGTCGCCGTACTAGTGATGCCGCAGCACCTATGCTGTTGCGTAAGTTATCACAGCAACATTTGTCGCTGTAGAAACGTCACGTGTTGCTGTATCAGAAGAGAATAACGAGAGCAAAGCCATCCAGGCCGAAGCTCCAGTTACTGTAAAAATGCGGCATTTTCCTTATAAAACTGGGATTGATTTTGAAAAGAGCTCTAGAAGTTGATTTTAGTGATTTATAGTTGGGTTACATCATGAAGAGTCTAAAAACAGTATATCAAAGAACTTAACCGGACCTTGCCTTGATGTGCTCATGAAAACGCTACGTACAGTGGACGTCATTGGCGTTGGCCCATCTGCGGTCTCGAGAAGGACGTCGCGCAACCGCGCCGCATGCGCAGTAACCTATGTATTCTGCTGCTGTTTCTAGCAGCCTTTCTACCCGATTTTAAGGATTTTCGAGTGAATCGGGAAGAAAAGACCCTAGAAATCGCATTCCGGCGGCGACGACACCGATCCCAGCGCGCGCAGCGCGGTCGCGCTGCGTACTTCTTGAGTCCGCGAATGGGCCACCGTCATTGCCGTCCACTGTATGTCCTCAGCTACTTATGATGCGCGCGGAATCAGAGGTAAAACAATCCAAAAAATCTATAATGGGATTTTTAGGCAGGCAGAATCTCTGTGAGCTGCAGAGTCTACAATTTAAGTCATATGCTCTAAAAACCTCGGGACCATCACGACTCAAAAGCAAAGGATATTGCTGATTCGCAACACATTTCAAGAGGGAGACAATCTTCAGAAGCGATAGTGACTCTGAACAATTAAGGGATGAATTAATTTCACCACGCTCGAAGATGAACAGCTTTTCAATACGCAAAACAATAGAGACTCTCTGTACTGTAAGATAGGATCACTGCGACTATATGTACAATCTCTTGGTTATACAAAAACTAGCCTCGTCAGTTGATGGATGAGTCTGCACCGTTTGGGCCTCCTTGCAGGAACGTTCTCTCCGCTGCACTAGAAATTATGATTTCTTGAAACAGATGAGCAAAGAATTGTTTCTTCTGCGTTGACGATCGACGTGACTGTGGTCATGCAGCGCTATTATTTCTGGCGTTTCGACCCAACTTTTGTGGTCGTTGGTGTGAGATACGACATCTCAACAAACAATGGTAGAATTCGCATCAAAGAACTGTGTGGTCACACATAGAACACGTTTGAAAACTGCGTAAAGCTATTCAAACGTACGACTATCGATAAATCTCAGCATGTTTAGTCAATATTTCATGTCTTGCTTGAGCCATACACGAGAATGGTGACAGATTTATGTCGGCTAACGTTTCGGCAAATTGCCGTCCTTAGAGCCTTAGATGGGCAGTTCGGCAAGCCAACTATTAGATCAAATCTCTCCAGAACCACCTATTTCTCATCTTTTCTTCCATCTTTCTTTTCTTTTTTTGTGTTAACCTAATCCTGTGTACATTGCAGATTCTTATAGTTCTCAGAAAATCCCTTTACACGACCTCAATTGCGTTGCATGCGACAGTGTCAGTCACATACATATGATCAGTTCTATTGATTAGCTGCTTCCGGAAGCTGTAAACCACATGTTATAGTAAGATGCAGGGAATTTCCTTTTAACCTTACGATGACCTTTAGTTGGTCAATATCCACAAATAGTTGAAGTGTATAAGGGAATAAACCAGTCGTGAACCACTACACACTAAACCAAACGAATTCTTCACAACCAACTCGACTTGTTCCATTCTCGCAAGTAAGATCTTACCAGCCAAAAAATTACTGAAAATTTCGTGAGAAACGGGCGTAGTCATAGTAAAAAGATGAAAACCACACATCTCTATAGCATTGTAGTATTGGAACATATAATTAAAGGCAAGGTCCGAGGAAACATGCTTTGTCGTTTTTTTTTTTGCTTGAAACGTTTGGTTTATGGCAGCAGGAACCGTAAATAACAGCAAAAGTCTGTAAAGATCCGTTAACTTACAAATAAGAGCCTACATTCCGGTTGAGCGGTTGCATAGCACCTCTAACCAGTGAACGATCACAAAACACCATACCTGTAAAAGGTGCTGCAATGGCGGAAGCGATGTGACACTTGAAGGTGCTGCAGCACCGGTGTCGCTGTACTGGTGGATGCCGCAGCACACATGTTGTTGCGTAAGGCACTACAGCAACACCTCCTTGTCGCTGTATGAGGATCGGTGGTGACGTGTTGCTGAGTAGTGTTGACAAAATCACCCACATCGGAGCTCCAGGTACCGTAACCCAGGAATATATTTCCTCTCCTCGCATCTCGGGATTGACCTTGAAAAGCGCTCTCCAACTCGATCTACGTGATGTATGAGTGCGTTACATCACGGAGAGTCGAAACCCTATATCAAAAATCTTGACCGGACCTTGCCTTCAAGCATAGGTTCAGGCTTAGGCTTACAGGATGGAAGCTATGACCTTTTATAGTTTGCCCCTTCCCCACCTCCCTTTTCGTCAACGAAATATTCAAAGTTTTGGCCCCAGCTGCACAGGATATTCTATTTTACGCCTTGCTTTTTCCATTTTATCATTGTTTAGATATCACTGGCACAACTTTGAAATTGAATTAACTGCAAGTGACATCGTCACACCATGAGAGTTGAGAATCGCGTTTTTTCTAATTATGACCATTCCCCCGACGTATAAAAAATATAAAAACATATTCGGAAACTATTCCTAGTCTTTTCTTCCTGAAAGTTATACCTGCCCATGAAGGAAAAACGAACGCCAGATATGGAAACTGCGCTGTGCCGTAGAATCCTTATAGAGCAGGGGTGAAGAGTCAGCGAAGAAAACCAACGAAAAATTACCTTTCGTCGTAGGCTCACTTTTACATAATGCTATAAACTGTGCACCGATTCACAAGCAACAATAATAAGTGGGGGGAGGGGGGGGGGGGCAAAAGATCCGACTTATTTTCCCAATGGCATGCAATTTGTAATATAATACAAGTCTTTTCTACTACGTTGTTTCGGTGTAAAAGGCCAATGAGCATCCAAGAGCAGTGCTACTCCGCGATGCTGCATTTGCTTTGTGTGGATTTTTCCAAGCACTCTCTCCACGAATTCTGCTACTTTTCCGAAAACTTGTTTAGTCAGGATTCGTTCTCCTATGTTGAAAGATTAATAAGTCTGCAAACCGTTTCACCACGAATTAGTGAAGAAAGGCTTGAGTTGTTTCAGACAAGTGAGCGGTTCTACCTACCTACATTCCGTTCAGTTTGTGAAAAAAAAACAATATTGACGCTTCACCACGCCTACCTTGATAATTCGATCCTACACCTTATAAACTATACCTTCTCCCGCATGAGAAAATCCGTGAAAAGAAGCGCTCCGATGGGTCATATAGTTCATCTAACCGGTTGTCAGTTTTGACAGAAGGTCCATGGACTGAGACGCGGGCCTACTTTCTGCGTGACTACACTCTTTCCTGAACCGTCTATAAACTGAGAAACGAAAAAACTGCATAAATTTCTAGGAACGCTAGGAAACATCAAACCAGGCGAGTTTCGATATTTACATTCATGAAAATGTCGAGGTGAGTGCATTGGGTGTGCCGCACAGAATAACCGGAAATCTCAGATCGAAGCTTAACCGGGTACACTATCGCACCCGTGTTGCTGAGGTGTGGGACATATCTGGCTGGTTCCTAATCCTACATGAAAGAACCCTTTCGGGTCGGTTTTCCAGTCCTCTTGAATTTTTTCTGACACTTTTGTTTGTTCCATGAAAATAGAGGGTGTTTCTGCTGGATGACCTAACGCTTCCACTTACATGTGTTTTTAAAATCCTTCTTCGAGAATTAATGATCAAGAAAACGCTACTAACTGGAATATTAATATAAATAGTGCTGGAAATATGTATGGATGAGAATGAAACCCATAGAAGTATCTCTTATTTCAGTTTTTTTTTTCACTTTAGTATGTGAGCAAGGCAAACAGGTGCCAGTCACTGAGACCACAGCAAGACCGCATTCCGGCGAAAAAAGAATTAATTGGTGCACGTACATGCCCTGAAAAATAAATCATCTTTATGGCTAATGAAATCGAATAAATTTATGAGAAATCGTTATAGAAGTGTTGCGCCAAGATAATTTATTCGAGATTGATGCATTCTGTTTTTCCATCACTTAGCCATGCTGTAAGACCAGCTCTCTCTAATACTAGTTCCTTATTTGAAAAAAGATTAGGTCAAGATATTCGATATGCTGTATTTGTGCTCTGCGTCATCTGATCCACGTGCATATCACGTAGTCCGGGTTTCCGAACCCATTCCAAAGGGGAGTCCGGTCAAATTTTCCCATACCGAGTTTTTGTACCCTTTGTGACTTAACCCACTCGCGTACGTCACCCGAATCAAGTTTGAGAGCGCTGATCGAGGTATGACTCTCCATGTCTCAAGGAAAACTGCTGCAGTGTTACGGCAAAGCCCAAGCTCTGAGCTGAATGGATTTGTCACCGTTACCATTTCCGACAAAGCTACACTGCATTGACAATCCCCTATACAGCGACAAGGTCTTGCTGTAGTGACTAAAGCAACGGCATGGGTGCTGCGGCACCCACTAATACAGGGACAGCGGGTGTGCGGCACCTTCCGGTGCAACACCACAACTGTCACTGCGTCACTTCTTAGGGACACGGTTTTAAAGGCAGTGTGTCACCTCGTTTTCGTGTCTGAGCTTTTACCAGACTCTGAATCTCCTCGACATGCTGAATCCAACGGTATTATTTTTAAACGTTTTTCGGGACAGGATTCGTAACAATTTGTCGAGCCGAGTGGACGCGTGAAGCCTGATCTCGATCGAACACGTCTAGACGTGCTGGCCAACACTGCAGACGTGGCGCGCAGCCAGCACTCTCACGGACCGCTCCGCCCAAGTGGTCCGTGAACTGCACTTTCGGACGCTACGAAAACGGGGTTTTCGTCATTTTTATGAACTTTGACGTAGATCTTTAGAATTAGCGTGACGAGAAGGTCCAGAGTCTATTGGTATTCTCAGCTCACGAAACGAGGTGACACACTGCCTTTAAGTGGTCGTCCTCTGATTGCTATGCAACCATTAAAACAGGATGTCAGTTCTTTATTTATGCATTTATTTATTTATTTATTTATTCATTTATTTATTCACTTTTTGAATGCACTCAAGGTGCGCCACGAAAAAAAACAGCGCGGGTAACCAGAAGCCATACATTAAGATATCCAATACACCAATGAAATGAAAACATGGGAGTGGCAAGAACACATCTGACTAAAATTTACAGTAAATCACAATAGCTGAAGGGAAGGTCCGATCGAAGTTCTAGACATACAGTATTTGGGCTCTTCGTGATGTAACATATGCGTAGATCGCTGATTTCGAGTTCAAACCACTTCCCAAGACCAATCCGGAATTTGAAAAAAAGTGCTCTATGGTGCCTGGAGCTCCGATCTGTGTGTGGTTATGCCACCGCAACTCCATTCTAATGCAGCAACACGTGACGTAACGATCCTCCATACAGTGAAAAGGTGTTGCTGTAGTGGCTTACGCAACAGCATGGATGCTGCGGCATCGACTACTACAGCGACACAGGGGGTGCGGCACCTTCCGATGCCACTGCAAAACCTTCGAAGGCAAGGAACGGTTAAAGCTTTCGATAGAGAGTCTTTGGTCTCTTCGTGATGTAATCCACCCTTACATCCTGTATATCGAGTTTGAGAGCGATTGTCAAGGTCAATCTTGAGTTTCAAGGAAAAATGTTCCTGGATTACGGTATCAGCAGTTCTTATGTGGGTGGTGTTGCCACTGCTACTTTCTCCTAAAACAGTGACACGTAAGTACAGCGACGAGGAGGTTTTGGCTTTTGCTGTCGTGAAATACGTACCAACATGAGCGCTGTGGCATCCACTAGTGCAGCGACACAGGTAGTGCGGCACTTCCGAGTGCAACACCGCATCTACGATTGCAACACATCATCGAGGCATAGCGTTTAGTGGCCGTCCACATGACATTAATGCAAGAAACCGGCAAAATATGTACTGACCAGACCTTGTCTTGAAGACGCCCATAGGCTTAACAAAACCAGCAATATGACGCCATTAGCAGTTTGTTGTGACTATCCGATTTTTCACTCATGTTTTCCACAATTTCTTCGTGTCGTGAATGTTGTAGACCCTGTTTTCAATCTTCTATTGGCTAGCTTTTGGTTATTGACACCTTCGTCAGGCCTAGAATACATTCCAACATATCTCCTAGCAATCATGGCAACAATGGTGTTACAGAGGAATGAGTAACTAGACTGACCAGGCTAGGCGGACAAGATGACAAACAGCACAGTAAGGAAGTCAGTAGACGAGTGAGAGCTACAGAGGATGCGACATAAGATACATGGTCACAATCACGACCTCTCTACGTGATAAGACTGAGGCTGTCGATAAGCTCATCCTTATTGTTTATTTCCGACGTGAGAAGCTTTATCGCAAGAGCCTCGAGCACTTCTCCTTCCAACGGGTTTTCTAGTGAGCGGTGTATACGTTTATGGGAGGTCTCGCAGTCTCTCCAGTATACTTTTGACCGCACCCATCACATGTTACCATGTAAACTGTTCCTTGCAGATGACATATTTTTCTTTTCGTGCAATATGTACAACTATTCCGTCCCCATTCTTCTTCGGAGATCTGTGATGACACAAGAGAGCTCCTCAGGTTGGGTGGTGGTTTGAATGACAGTTTTATGGAACACCTGATGATTTCACGATTTGAATGACGTCCTTTGTACACTGTTTATTGAGGGAAGGCAATACGAGTGGTATTCCTCCCGCAACGAAATGTGTGCGCACGATCTTGCTTCCAATGCCGTGTATCCTTTGTCTTCCAAAATCTGTTTCACCGACTCTTCCACTTCTTCTGAGTCTTCACTTCAGGTTCTCTTACTACGATTACGGACTATATTAATTTTCATGTACAGAAGGTGCACATTTCTAGACTGCAGCAATATGTTTTCGGAATGAGATTTTCTGTACCATCGGAACTGTTTCTTGCTTTAGCATATTCGAACCTTGGTGTTCAGGAACGGGAGGAAACGATCTTTGTCAGGCAGTTCGCTTGTGGACTTCACGTTGGGGTCACACTTATTTGGGTTGTCGAGCAATGTGTGCAACTGGTCGTTGTTGGAACTGATGACGAACACATTGTCTACGTACCGCTTAAAGTGGATAAAGTGGTCGGCGTTAATCAATCCCGTCACGAGGGATGCGCCACGCATTCGAATTCATCTGAGCATCGTAGAGGCGTTGAATGCGTATGTGCCCTGTACAATGACTTGCGGGGGGCACCCGATGTACCAAGTCAGTGCTTCATCCTCCCAGACTTCTCTGGTACCAATTTACCGACCCCGGAGGGATGGAAGGCTTGGTTGGCCTCGGGCGCGATCGGACCATCGATCGTGTGCGTTCGCAGCGAGCCTCTTACCACTGCGCCACACGCGCCCACGTACCGCTTATATAATAAAATCCCGGAAATTAACTATTCATGTTCGATTCGGTCCAGGTAGACGATGGCCAGTAACTGTGATATCCTGGAGCCTATAGCAAGACCACGTTTCTGCGCATAGATCTCTCCATCGAACTAGAAGATAGTGCATGCTAGTGTTGCTACTAGAAGTTCTTTCAAGTCATCTCCTCTTAGTCCGAAAGTATGAACTTCATCTCGATAATTCTGAAGAAATTCTAACACGGCGTGAACTGCTTCATCGTTGTTAACATTCGTATAGAGAGAAACCACACCGAAACTCGCGTTACATACATCTTTAGGAAGGTCGCAATTATTCAAGGCAGACATGAATCCCTCGACGTTAGTTATGTGTGCTGCTACATGACGTAAGAGAGGCGACAGCACTTTCGAGAAGTCAACTTAACTGGTCCTCCACACGGAGATATGACTGGCCGCACTTTGATTCCCTTCTCATCCATATGCTGTGAATCTAGGCCTGCAGGGATCTTATACGTTCTCACCAACGCATAATAGGTTGAAACAGTGGGAAACGTCGGTATGGAACGTTTGACGGTTCTCTTACTCATTATCTTGCCTAGAACTCGTTTGATGGTGCTTCGGGGATTGTTGGAAACCTCGTAAGGTTGATTTTTCATATACCGTTGTGTCGGCATCTTCGCGGCTGATCTTCTTGTCCAGTGCTTGGGGCAATACCACGAATTCTCCACCTTTGTCGCTCATACTGTGACGTAGCACACTCCGTAAACATGTTTCTACAGTTATAATGATAAATGCTCAATTAAAAACCCGACAGAGTACGCTTTGGACCAAACTTGCCTTCAGCGAAGATGTATGAATGAAGTCTCTCGAAAAAAGAGAATCTTATTTTTTTTACAAGGAAACCGGATAGCCCATCTTACGCAGTCTTTTCCCCCATGAAATCTGAGTTGAGCGCTGTGGTTTCCGAGCTGCTGTTAGCGTACGATCTTATTTTAATTCAGTGTGTACAGAGTAGTAAAAGCCGGAAGGTTCAAGAATTGACGAGACTTATACCCAGACATATGCATATTTGATTCACACGACGCTGAACACATCTCGTCTACCAATGAAATCAAAAAGGAGTGGATTTGCTACGTTTTCATCTAGCATACCAGATTGTTACGATGGAACCTTTTTTATAGCCTGAATTTTAAACGCAACCATTGTCGTCAGAAGCCTGAGAATGTTTTCAGATTCTTAATCTATGCGCTGAACGGTCCAAGGTCTCACATTACTTTGCCGGTTCTTGAGCAATAAATCATACAATGAGAGCATTCGAACTCGACGTCCAGCCCATCAGTGGTTCCACCGTTTTTGGGGGAAGGGTGCGCACAGCTCCATATCGTTGCAGCAGATAACTGGATGTCACTAAGAGTCCAAGAAGGGGGGGGGGGGTGATTACTAGTTACTAGCAGAGACATTCACTTCTGCTCCCCATTCCTGGATTTCTGGTTGTGATCCAGGCCGCTTCTAGCCTCTCTCTTGCAAAAATGTCATTTTCGTAGGCAAGTATGGGCTAATATCTGGCACTTGATATCGATGTTCTCCATGATATAACACATGCACAACAGCCCTATTCCGTCCTTGTGGTTGTGTTAGAGTTCTTCTTTCTGTGGGAATATGCTCCTTCATACGTATGCTAAGTGTTCTTTACGTTTCTTCTACATAGAGGTCAGTGCTGCTCGAGCATTCCAACTGATGAGAGACTCCTGTCCTAGCAAAATCTTCTACTTCTATGTACGGGCAAACTCAATTTCTCATATACATAGCATATCGGAGAGCCTATTAAGCCCAACCACTTTTTGATGTTATCATCAGAAATATTCACCAAAAAACATCGTTTTGCAGCTGAGCTCAACTATGCGTCGCCTAAATGCCGCATTTATCCTATCCGAGAAGAATGGCATGCAAAGTGAAAATTTGCTGTTACAAGGAAGTTGTCTCCTACAGCCATCGCGTGGTTGTGTATGTTGGTGATATGGACCTGAATAACGGTTGCTGCGTGCTATGTGTATGTGATGCTAATCTACTGGACTTGCACCGTGCAACCTTATGTTAAATACAAAAAGCAGTTGGTCGGTAATTGACTCTGCGATAAGCTATGCATATCGAAGCAATGCGTTGCTTGCCCATATGGAAAACTAAGAACTTGTGCTAGAACTGGCATGTTTATCAGTTGGAATGCTCGAGCTGTAGTAATCTCCATTTAAAGGCAGCAGGAGCTGAAATCCTCGACTCCGAGCTGAGCTGTGGGTGATGAAGTACAGACTCAGCACATCATAAATGTGAAACGAACACAGACAATGATGGCTTACCTGCAGAGAAAATGGAACATTCGTCGCGAACACGCCTGGCCGTGTTCGCGCGCGGACGAGTTTTCCCCGGCGCAAAAGCCATTGCGGTGCGTGGTTTGGCGCAAAGGGAAAACGAAATGCATTCAATTCACAGGGTTTCATGGCGGGACTCGGCCAAAACCACGCGCCGCAATGGCTTTCGCGCCGGGGAAAACTCGTCCGCGCACGAACACGGCCAGGCGTGTTCGCGACGAATGTTCCATTTTCTCTGCAGGTAAGCCATCATTGTCTGTGTTCGTTTCACATTTATGATGTGCTGAGTCTGTACTTCACCACCCGGAGCTCAGTTCAGAGACGAGAATTTCAGCTCCTGCTGCCTTTAAGAGAAACGGAAGGGTACATAGCATTCGTATGAAAGCATACAGTGCGTTTCATAAGTGTAGACACATCCCAGAAAATACTGGTAAACAGTTCCACGTAACTTGTTGGAAAAAACCAAGAATGCCAATCGAATCAGTGTGCCCAAAAACCCTACTTTCCGTTGTTCTACCTGAAGTTTGGAAAAAGGTGAATGGATTCAGCACTCATCCTTCATAGGATGAGGTTTTATAAGTATAGTTTTTTTTTCTTCATAGGTTTTATAAGTATAGACGCACTTTCAGAAACCAATAATTTCACGGCGAGAATTTCTTTGCAACAGCAGATAAGTAGTCTATTGCCTTCGCATTTCCAAATAACTCAGAAAACGTGGGCTGACGTAGATTTATCCGTTACTTCCAGCTAATGGCAATGAAAACGGTTCTTATTGCGGTCAATAGCTTTTTTTGAGGCTTGCTGTGCCAGAAAATCTTCGATTCCAGCCAAGAATGTCACGTAGCAGGAAGTCTTAGGAGTGTGTCATTTTGCTAGTATCAAAAAGCAAACACTACCATCAAGTAGGGCTTCTCGAAGTACTTATTTGTTGCGCGACGGCCATGGCTTTTTTTGATTTTTTGATGAGAAGTTAGGTTTGTCCTTCTGTGCACAGCGAGGAAATGTAAGAGTTGAACAATAAAGGCACTCTTGTGGTTTAAGGAATTCGGATATGTAAAAATGGAAACAATATCGGGGATGCCGTTGGTAGCGCCCACCTCAAGAATGTCTTCCCTGAAAAGGTCTTGTTCCTCTTCTATATCCTCACAGTAGCGTGCGTTCATTACAGTGCGGTCCAAGTCAAACTTTTCTCACCAGTGAAAATCATTCAAACATGTAGGGGCCTTTGAAAGGTCCAAAACAAGCAACTAGTTCTTTGGACGTGACGATCACCACGCTTCTTCCGGCAAACTAAAGCCGTGAGGCTTTCCGAAACCAAGTAAGCCTAGGTATGAGGCGGAAACAACAATGTGCAATGCTGATACTGCGGTTAAATGCCTTTTCTACCCTTGTACTGCATAAGGGAGCCGACACAACAGCTCGGCCACCGTTTATGCACATCTCGGACTTCGAATCTAAGCAGGGTTAACGACACCGTCTTCGATGCAATATCTTTTTTGACATACCTAAATTCTTCCTTCGATTGTAGGAGTCAATATCTTGTACATATTTGTAGATGGACCACGAGGAGCCTAACTCTGTACTCGGTAATCCTGCGATTTCACAAGACTGCAGCATGTACAGTCCTTGTCGAAAAGATAGACGGATCCCGTGACTGCGGAAACGCGGTGGGACCCGAACGAGGGATGAGGAGAGAGCATGCTCCAAGTGAGAGGGTGCAGTAGGTCCCAACGCGATTGTGTGGCCGCGACGATATGAAACCGCCCGCGCAATCCGTCTATCTTTTCGACAAGGACTGTAAATCTTTTAACTACCCTAGCTTCGCCCCGAAAAAGTGTGATCCATGTTGAAATGTAGATTTACATTGTAGACGCTTATTAGTTGTTACTAAAATATTAAGCCCATTTTTTTGTTTTCTATAAAACTTATTTGTATTTTTTCATAGAATGCGTCTATATTTATGAAAGGGCCCAATCAAGAGTGAGGTGCAAATCTATCTAGCGTTTTTCATAATCACAAAGGAAACAACGTAAACTTAGGTTCTCTAGCACGCCGAATCGATTGACATACGTAACTTTTCTCAAGAAGCTGTGATGAATTGGGTATCGGCACATTCTGGAGTGCGCCTTTGTTTATGAAACGCACTGCATTTCCACAGAAAGCAGGAAAACGCATAGTTCACCGCAAGGAGGTCACGGACCATTGCGAGTTTGCGGAAGGCTTCAATATTGAATGCGAAATGCTAGCCTATGGAAATGGCATTAATCTATCATCAACTAGTGACCTCCCTCCTTTTTGGACGAATATTGACATCCACTTGTCCGTTTTAACAAAGTGTAGCTGTGCGGACCGTTCTGCGAAAAACGATGGAACCATTGGTGGGTGGACATAACGTCTCGATGTTCTCTTTGCATCTTGCCTGAGAACTGTCACGGTATGGTAGGAATTCTGCGGTGTATCGCAAAGATTATAAAAGTGGAGCCACCATCAGGTTTCTGAAGACGACGGTTGCTTTGGAACGATCCACTATTAACAAAGGTTTAGCAGGATGGAGTAGCAGATGGTAATTTAAAAAGCAAAACCTTCTGTTCTCTTCGGAGAAATAAGGAGAGCTGATCCTTTCAACAGAAGCAAGGTTTCAAAGAAGCTCGACAGTTTGTCCAATCTTTCTTCAGCTGATGGATTCCTAAGGCAGTATCGCAAATTGAACAGGGAATGGGCTAGTGAAGCAAGAACAGCTGGGCTACATCCTATTGCTCTCTTCAAAAACGTTCTACTTTTTGTCCTGTCCTCTAATTCCTCATCAAGCCGCATGCAGTAGCAAGCAAAAAGTTGCAACTTTTTGTTGTTCGTCCATGACTTTTTTCAAAGCAAAGCATGGAGGTATCAATTTTCGTGAGAGTTATAATTTTATGAGAGCTTATGAGAGAGAATCAATTTAAACCCTCCTCATTTCATCGATGTTGCGTTTCCCAGGATTTCTTCTTTCGCAGAGGTCGAAATCTGTGCTTTGGCATGATCCACGATTTCTCACCGAATGATGTCTATAGTTGGGATCTGACCACAAAGAGTGTGATTCCATGCGTGATACAGATGCTCCAAGATTCCTAAAATATTGCCCTGAACATAACGATCTGTGCCTCCCTGGCGCGAAGCACGTTCCGCCCCTTTGCTCCACCAACTAGTTTTCATCCTTCGCTTTTGCTTAGAAATTGTCTCGTTCAGTTTGCTTCAGCCAATTCAAACTGAAGCCGGCTTATATCATGCTAGCTTACAATACCCCACTTCGGTGGTGTCTCGTAGAATTCGTTGCACCTACCTCTTTAAGTCCTAGGCGGGATGAATCGTGATGTGCACTGCCGTAATTTAGGAATTCGGAACATCTTTACCACTTATGGAACCGGCACCGTATATTCCTACTGGAACAGGAAAAAATTGCAACACTTATTGAGTTGGTGAAAACTTCTGCAACATTTTATATTTTCATTTCTAAAACGAGAAAACAAGCTTGATAAGTGGAATATTGTGTTGACGTAAGGTAATATGTTCTCGATGCCTCCACGTGATGGGCATACGAAGGAAGTTCTATTAGTATATGGGTAACAATGTCTCCAAACCCACTTCGCTTCATTGTCTATAGTGGTTTTATGCAAGGGCATCCAGTAAGAAGTGCCGAAGCCACTATATGTATGCGCTGCATTTGAAGAGAACGTTGACGATCTCTCGATGGTACAAACCTTCGGGTCCGGCGAAATAACACTCGTGAGTCACCCACCCTTTGGACACGCATCGACAGTTAATATCGATGATTTCCAGGACGCGCTAAAGGCGAGGCCGGATGCCGACACCTGTGAGTTATCGGAGACTCAAGTGCGACTATTCGACGGTCATCCAGCATCATCACGGCCTTAGTTATTACGTGAATGTGAACATCCCCGCGGGTTTTGCGAGTCTGTCAAGTCATGCCGGGTGACTATCGAGGAGTCGCTGTTTCTTCGAAGCATTGTCTTAGGGATGTTACCAGTGGAACCGAAAGCTTGGCCCTGATCGCAAACAACGCATAGCAGCGCTAATGGATTCCTTGTCCAGATCACTTCAAGAACCGTCAGAAGCAGATTTGCTCGAGAAGAAGGCTTCTCCTTGCTGCTGGTGGCGCCACAAGGAATGCTTTGCCGCGAGTTCCTAGGTAGTGATGTCACGGTGATTAGCGATTTTGAGCGGTGAGCGACCCAACTCTAGAAATTAGCATGCGCTTTCCGTGAAAAACGCTCAAAACGAGAACATGTTTATCTTCTGCAAGATGTTAACCTGCACTTTGCAAACACAAGTTCTGAGAAGACTCAGGATCTAGGAAAGAAACTTCTGTCACACCTTTCGTATTTGCCTGACCTGGCCCTGTCGAACTGTCGCCTCCTTCTGGCCATGAACGACCGAATTTGGAAAGTTTAGCTTAGCAATCAACTGGGATTCGGAAGTGAGGTGTCAAAATTTTCCGATGCACAAACTCCTGGGTGCCGACGGAGAGGGATAGAGAGGCAGTCCAAAAGAAGGGTGAAGGTACTACACAATAATGGTGAATACATCAACAGTTGAGAATTTGTTTCAATGAAGAAAACCATTTCCAGAGAAATCGTTGTGAGTGTTGAAATCTTTCCAGCAACCCAATATTTTCTGCTATGTGCACAATTGGCTGCACTGCAACCAGCTGGAATTTGTTGGAATTTCGAGTAAGCAGTGAGCTGCAATTTGGTCGAACACCTGTAACTATGCTTATAACACCATCAGACTCCAAAATAAGTTGAAGGCGGACCCTTCCACACGTGTAGTCGAAGTCAGCCAACATCCGTTCCGCATGGCTGATGGTTGGCGTTACAATATCTGCTGATGGCAGGCGTTATAATATCTTCCGCAGGAATTGCCTTTAAATATCTTCGCGTGGCCGATGGCATCGGCGAAGCGAAGATATTTAAAGGCAGTTTCTGCGGAAATTTTCACCTCAAGCATCTTTGAGGTACTGAAAAATCCTGCACTAAGGAAGTACCAATTTTATCATATTTTTAGTTGCTTGACACCACTCGCCCCTTCCCGATTGTTTCACAACGCCGTGTCGAAGTGTTTTCCGTTTTACTGCATGCTTGGTTACTTTGAATTAAGCTGTTTTCATTGTGTTTGTCCACGAGTTATTGAGGTTCAGCCCAAGTGCTTCACAAGAACGTCTTGGGTGGTCTTTAAGTCTCAGGTCGAACATAGGCGAGATCAGATCATACAAGCTTTTCTGGATGCTCGTTACTGGAGATGATCGATGCCGAAGAAGATTTTGATGGAGGGGAGCCTACCTGTTCGACTAATTCTCCAGTTCAGGCGAGCCAGAATGTGTGTAGGTGTTTTCAGAAGAGCTTTGATAGTCGCATATATTATATATTAGGTTGTTGCAGAATCTATATCGGATTTTCGGACCTCGAACTTTGGACCAATACATTGGAAAGAAAAAAGAAGTTTCGGTCGCACACTCGGTATTTATTTAAAACCTTATTTCTCCCTCTTTTTGCTCTTTCATTTCCGGCCGAACCAATCCACTCTTAGGTAGCTGCTATACTCCTCGAGGAGTATAGCACCTTGCGTCGCCATCGTCGGCGACGGCGGCCGCCAATGTTCGCGACCCCTCATAATCAATACGCACCGGCGCCGCAGTCGCCAACATTAGCGGCCGCCGATCGCCAACGTTGGCGACCAATCGATGCGTATCGGCCTCACAGTCGCCGGCGACGGCGACGCAAGGTGCTACACTCCTCGAGGACTATAGCGGCAGTGTTATTGGCTTTTTGCCTTTCTAACGTGTGAATTGAAGTGTAGTCGTGTAGTCGTTAGCAGAAATTTGTCTCACACTCTATCATGGATTCGAACTTAGCAACAACCCAACAGCTAGGAAGGGGAATGTTACCATTGTATGCGGGAGGGAATATCAAATGAATAGCCCAAATTTGGTCCAAGTAATCCCGTTTTGGAGGTAAATGTCTCAGAGTGATGGACTAAACTTCAACAACGTCAACGGCATTCTGGAAGCGCTGGTGGAAGCTATCAGCAGAGGATGTGTTCAGTATCTCGAAGGTGGCTCTGAGGTTTATCACTTTGCTATTTTTGGTGCTGAGGAAGGGATAGGCAATGTGAAAAAACTGGGCAAGTGAATTCTACTCAAAATATCCTCTGGTACTTTACGACAGCACAAAACCACACTTCGCACTCCAGACGGCCTGGAAGAGGACGCAAGCGGAAATCGAGACTCATCCTTATATATCCTACTCAGCGGAATGTTCCCCTACAGATAATCGCAAATTCAGACGGTGGTACTCATCCCTGAGAGGCAGAGTAGGCCATGAAAATATTTCAGCACAAAACCATCTTGCAGATTTTGCTGACTCCAAAAAGCTTGGCTCTAATTTCAATGGAATCAAACCTTGGCGGGGAAATGTAGAAGATGTCCTGATTCAAATATCACCTTAGTCGGGGAAATGCTTCGGTTCTAGCCGAGTTATGACAATTCAAAGTCAAATATCAGACATCGATTTCGCAACAACCTAATAATAATAATACATAAATACAATTTTAGATGAATTTTTAATCCATGATGGTGTCTCTTCATGAGTGCAACACAGTCAGGGAGACTCACCATACCGCTTTGCATTGGTACCCAGTCAAACCTTCAATTTCTTCTTTTCTGCTTTCCACAACATCTACTTCAGTTGAGGACGTAAGTTTTCATTGATCTTTTGTTGTTTGTACTATCAGCATCACCAGTAAAGAACGTTTTGCATCAAATTCCTTCGCATTTATTCACAACATCGCTACTGGAACTACCCACTCGAACCCTAGATTTTTCTATGAAAAGAATGGCTTGCATTGCTAAGCAATCGTTATATGCATGATCGGCGAGCAGTAGAGCTCATCTCTTCAAAATTTGGAGGAATTCCGTGTTGTGTCAATTTTCACAGAATTCTACCGTAACCCTACAAGTGCTTCTACATAATGTCGATTACCTACATTAAATCAGCCAACTGTTACCTCTGGTGGAAATTAAGAGAAAAGCAAAGCGTAACAGGCATTCCGCCTTATTTCCTAATCAGCTGATAACATGCGGCGGTATTGGTCCTGTCGACACCACAAAGAGCGCTTCACTCGTCCGGCGCCTGCCGTTCTCGCCTACGTAACGTTGGAGCTTCTCAGTTTCGTTATTTTTGGTGGATTTCAATACGACTCAGCGATTGCCAAGGATACGTTGCGGTTGCGCAAGTTTTGCAGAACCGTCCCTGTCTCAATGTAGTCGAAGGCTTTCTTTGAATCAATGAACGTGAGACATGGGCATCCTGTATTCTCGCGATACTTGGATGAGTTTGTTGTTCGTGCGTAAGTGGTTGGTTACATGGAATTCTTTTTCAGACCCTGCTTGTTCGCTGTCCTTAAGTCATTTCGATCCTGTTGAGAAGCACTCGCGCGAAGATCTTGTAGACAGTGGGCGGTAGGCAGGTGGGGCGATAGTTGTCGTTGTCTGGCGGGTCTTCCTTCTTGTACAGCAGCACTGTCCTGCAGTTCTTTCATTGTTGGGTACAACAGGTACCGTGTGGGAAGCCTTGCCATTTTGTCGATAAGGACTGGCGTTAACTTCTTCAGATTTTCTGGTTCTGGCAAGGTACTGCGCGACTCTTCACCGGCTCGATCGCATTTCGAGATTTGGGAAGGAAAACCTATGAAACGACATATCCGTCCTCTCTAATAGGACATGGGGAGGTGGATGTGGACACCAAAGAGATCCTCGTGCAAGTCGTGAATGTTCTCCATCATCCCTTTAGATGAAGATAGAAATGTAATACTTTCAAAAGTCCTGCCATCACAGTATAACTACCTTTTAACTAAGTAATGGCTCAGTTTCAACTCGAAATGGCAACATTAGATGACACCGTGATTAATATTGACTTGTCTTGGTTGATACTGTTTCCTAGTCAGATGAAATGACAACCATTTTTTTTTAAATTTCTGCCTTGAACAGCTTATTAGATGTGGTCGTTCTCGATCATCTTCGCATCACACAGCAGCGCCTGTCTGCTGAGCTGCGCTGCACTACCTATGATGATGTATTGGTGATGCAGTGCAGCTCAGTAGACAGGAAGTGCTGTGCGATGCAGGTATCATTGAGAGCGACTGTGTGTAAAAGAAGTTGTTCTAACTGGGGAAGGCTCAGAAAGCGTTGCGGCTCCCTTTCTCTGCCTCTGCGATTTCGGCTAACACGGCTCGTCTTTAACTGAGGAGCTCTTTTATCGCTTTTGTGGATCATTTGGCGAGCTCAGACATAAGCCGGTAGTTGCCTTGAAAGTTTTATGAAACAGCTGAATCTAGGTGTTTTTTTAACCCTCGGTTTCCCTTGTGCTGTCGCGGAGATGCTGAAAAAGCGGATCGCCTTTTTGTTGATGTTGTCGACAACGACATCTTCCCAAAAAGCGTCTAAAGAAGTGAAGAGAACCCAAATGGTGAGAGGTTTGGCGCTCCTCTTCTTTAATACCCCTCCCCCCATTCGAGCTGGAAGAAGAATCTTGCGCAGAGGAGGCAATGGCCTGATCCGGTGTGGAACATTGGTACAACACCGACGTTGGTCACGATCATCTCGATTCTGGTCACGTTAGCCTTCATCTCCGGCACTATCAATACTCCTGAAGAACCGAAGCAGGCACTAATCAAGTATCTCTGGGACGCAGTAGCTACTAAAACCGACAACTGTGCACGAGATTGGTGGTCAATGAACGAACCAATCTAACGTAAGGTTCAACCATTTGGTCCCATCGACACGGCCACCATCACTCGTTAATGCTTACGCCAGTCCTCGAAAGGGCCATGATGCAATCAGAACAATTGCCATTGACGACTAAATATTTTCATTGTTCGATTTGTGCGCGATCAGAAGCACAGCCACAATCTGAGATGGTGATATCATCGGGAAACCACTACACTGGACGGACAGCTACTTTAATCACATCAATAGCCGTTCGCGGTTGGTAGAACCACTATTATTAGTACTGAAACATGTTGAACCTCTCGAAGTGAATATGGAAGAGTTCACTGCAGTTGTGAAATAACCAAATCGGCAATCTAAATATGCTTTGGAAGGGTCTTTAAACACGAAAATTTATGGCGGCTGTGTAACAAGAGCCATATTTGAGGTGCTTGTAGAGCCAGGCAAATGTGCGATGCCATCGGACTCGGAAATCACAAACTCAAACAACTTCCTTTGATCATTTTAGCGCGCAATGTTTTTCGATTTAGCTATATATGCTGCTACATATGTATATGCTGCTAAAATGATCAGGCAAGGGCTCACATCTTGCTGTATTGGTAGTGATAGTATAACTTATTTGCACTGAGAGAATGCCACTAACTATTAGAATAATCCTCACCAAAAGATGCATACATCGACGACGTGTTTGCAGACTGCTGGAGTTGAAAAAAAAGTTTATGAAATGAAATGAAGTCAAAACATTTAAGTGAATATTTGGAGTTCTCAAGTTCAGCACTCCGCCAGTTTAACACATTCACCCCTGTCGTGTCGGAAGAATCCACTTTCGCACTGGCATTTAGGTGGTTGACATGAGAAGCCGCAAGCCTAAATTAGAGTTCGAACTTAAAACGGGAGCTAGTAAGCAATAAAAAGCTGTCTACACATGCATTGAAATTTCGAAATAGATCTTGTGATTCGACAGGGCTCAGCTTTCCGCGCAGTAACCGGCATTTAGACCTTCATCTACGACCCACGCTTCAGCCTATGATGGTATTGTACTTAGTAGTCGCCAGAACTCCGGAAAGGCATAGGAGTATGAACAAATTAGGGCTGGCGCCATAATCCTTGTGGAGTATAGCACCCGGACTGTTGACGACGACGGGTCCAGGTGCTATACTCCCCTCCCGCCCACTTTCTGCGCCCTCCACTGGTAGACACCGACGTAAAGGTCGCCAACAACGGCGATAGTCGCCAAAATTGGCTGTCAACAAAGAGCATCACTTCATTAGTTTTTTTTGCCAATCCAGAACTTTTTGAATATTTCGTTAATGGGATGAGTAGCGCCCCAGCACTTGAAAATGAATCATTTTCCAGTGATACAAATATGTTCTCGGTTTTGCAGGTGTTATAAACGGGAAACTCAATTTTCATTATTAATAGTTGGCGCTGTCCACTTAAATGTCCACTGTCTGCTGAAATATTTGATGTTTTGCTTTTACATTTCGAGTTAACCACGTGGATTTTAGTTCAAACTTTTTGCTTATTATTTCATAATCGTCATGAATTATAAGATTTGAGTTCGTATAGAGCTTTGCGCTTAATTTTATTTGGGGAGGGAATGCCTTTCGCTTAGGCTTGCAGCCGCGTCCAAATCTTCACGTGTGAACCTGTTATGCTTCCGCAACTTCGGAGACTGTGCTCCACGAATCCAACCTGTGTAATTGTAATTCCATTTTACAGAGTGTAGGGGCACCTCCTCCCAATTGATGCCATCCTCACCTCAATCGCTGTACAGAAATTGAGAATCCAATAAGTAAAGTCCTGGGAGGGAAAATGGGTGGCTGGCCTCAGAGACAAGATCCGGGCGAAATATTTGGTACACAATTTTTTGACTATTCGTTATGTAACCCACCAGTGCATCATGCAGTCCGAGTCTGGGAACGCATCTAGGAGTTAGTCCCGATTTTCAAGGAAAAACGCCCTAGGGTAATGGTATTTGGAGCTCAGATATAGATTGCATTGCCACCACTACTCTCTTTTAACACAACAACACGTGACGTAACGATCCTGCATGCAGCGACAACGAGGTGTTGCTGTAGTGGCTTGCGCAACAATATCGGTGCTGCGGCATCCTCCACTACAGCGACATATGTAGTGCGGCACCTTCCAGTGCAACAACACACCTGCCCTTGCAATGTCTTTCTCGTGGCACACTGTATAGTGCGTGCACTGGTTGCAAGTACTATGCAACCATGCAACCAGAACGTCAGCTCAGGATAGTATGCCTTTGTTTCTGTCGAATCGGCTGCGCATATGTCAATGACAAAAAGAAGTAAAGGAGAGCCGAAGACTCGATAGCTTGACGAAATTGTGAGGTTTCAACAAAAGAAAGCGAAGGCGAAAATTGAACCACTCTGCTTGACGGGTGCACGAACAGATCTACCCCCAGACAACTGGATAAGGCAAACGCAGCACAATCTGGCAAGCCACGCCCCCAAGAAATGGAAGGCAGACATTGCTGCAAGAGGAGGAACTGATGCATTCCGTCTGCTAAGAGCAGCAAACCCCGTGTTTTGGCTGCGTTTTTTGCCCGATGAACTGTGGTACAGTCCAACCTGCGTTCTGCCTGCTCCTTGCCACGTGGCGACACGCCCTCTAGGAGGTGTACCTAAGCCGCTGGTTGAGCATCAAAGTTTAGTCGTGTCTCCGCTCCGGCGGAGACAAGGGGAGCCCAGCGAGACTCGTCAGACTGGCTGAGGCCCGGGTAAAACAGTGGCCCAGTGCAATAATTATTATTTTTGGATGAGCTTGGGTAAGCATCCACCTACCCATGTCTGCAGTACGAATACAACCCTGTGCCCAGTTTGAGCTACGATCATAAGTTTGAGACATGCAAACCAGTTTGTCGCCCCCGAAACACAGCCTTCTGGGGGCGAACGCAGCTCGTGGGGCGACAAAATAAGCTTTCACCTCGCGGTGTAACTACTGTTGAAACGTGTTCGGCATGCGTTCGGCCTGCGTTCCCCATCCCGGAATCTCTGAGACTGAACTCTTCGCGCAAGACGTCAGACACACTTGGTGCTATCGCGATGAAGAGAAGTGAATAAATGAATTAGGTTGCTAGCACTGTAGTTCCGACAAGCAAGAAACAGCAATATGTGTTTTCGTCGGACTTTGCCCTCTATCTCTGAGCCTTGCCGTTTGGGCTGCTTCAAAGCACTTTCATCAATCGCGTGAACGAAAAAGAGAAAATATAGTTGTGCACTAACCGGATTCTTATTAACACAGGTTGGTTCGCAAGTGGAACATTCCACCCATTCCTCATGTGGTCCGCACATCATTGGTGCTCCACCGCTACCGCCACCACCGTGGCCACCACCACCGCTGCCGCCGCCACTTCCTGGAAAACATGTACTCTTGGTGGGGTCGCTTAGCAATGACACACACGGAAATATGTTTCTATGATATGATGATGTTGGTAAATAGCAGAACTACGTAATAACTTACCGCGGCAGGCTTTCTTGCGAACGCACTTATTCTCGTCATTGCGGAAGAATCCGGAGCGGCATTGGCAAACGTTCGCAATGCACTTTGCCGCGCATACCTGGAAATGTGATGTTCAAAATAATCCCAGTAAAATATACAGCGTTGAGTGGAAAAGTGACCATTATAGGGCAAATAAACAATGGTGGTTGTTTTTGTTAAAAGGCAAAAGTTAAAAATAACCCACTGGTTCAGGAGTCTTGCAACTCGGTTCGCAAGGACTTCCGCAAACCTTCCTCTCCTCATTCTCACCGCAGGGTCCACCTAAGGCAATCAGTCAGTGTTCCGCGTAAGATTTCCGTGTATTGTCAAGACTAAGAGCTTCGACAGGACCTGCTCCTCCTCCTCCTCCTCCTGGACGATTTGGACGATTCGGGCAGGCGCTCTCACGAATACATTTGTTCGAGGCGTCACGGAGATAACCGTCACGGCATTGGCAAACGTTTGGTTCGCACGCTCTAGTGCAAAGCTGAAAAAACCTTTTTTTTCAGAATTTTACGAATCTAGAGCTAGGATGGGCATCAGAACAGAAGTTCTGCATCGTATTCTAAGAGAAAGACACAAGTCACCCGTCTGAAAAAGAAAACCTGAAATTGACGAGAAAAACAATTGTAACCATTGACCTGTAGCACTACTGCTGAAAAGAAAAGACCTACAGGGTGTGGATCGGTGCACGTTGGCTCACAACGCGTCCCGCATACTTTTCTTTCTTCGTTTTGACCACATCCTGAAAGTGATCTAGTGCTGAATGTGGGTCCTGACATTTACTATTATGTATTATGGTAATGGAAGGAAGCATTTCAGCAGCGCTCACAGTTATGAGGCTCTCGTCCTGACACTTAGTTCTATTCATGTTTTCGCATATGCAAGACGTGTATGGAAATGCTTTAGCAGACTGATGACACTATCCTACGGGTCTTCACAGAAGAGAGAAGATAACGGATAAGATTCCACAAACGGCAACGAAGAGAGCGCCTCCAAACTTCCGTCAGCTTTTCTGAGGGTGGAGCTAGAATTGCATGGTATATTGAAACACGGGTTGGTGAGACCGAACTATTACCATTTATCGTTCTTCCTCGCACCCGATCGATATGTACTTGCTGGCTATCCACTATGTCAAAACTAATGTTCACTATTCAATGTACAAGGTGTGCATAAATCATTGGTGCTAGACGCGCGCGTTTTTTTTTTTTGCTTTTTTTCTTCATTAGAGTTCCCTGTTTTTTATGTATTTGTGTTTATTTGTGGATATATTCTTAGTTCCTCTAGTGATTTTAGGTAACTCCTCTTTACAGCACTATGGTGAGGGCAGATCCGAAGTGCGACGTTATCATCGAGATGTACAAAAGAGGAAGACCTCATCTCTTTCGGCTGCTCCTATAAGAACGGTCCAGAACAGCACCAAAAGCTTCAAAGAGCTAGAAAGTAATGCTGACAGACCAAGATGTGGCAGAAAACCTGCTCCCTGGAATGATCAAAACGATTGAAGAGCTAATTTGGCGCAACCCATGCCGCTCTATGAGAAAAGAAGCCAGAAATCTTGTTACTGGATCTACTTCAGTAACGAATATTGTCAGAAAGAAACTGAATCTAAGACCATTCCGTATTATTCCTTGCATTCATCCATACTTTTAGTAGTGGTTCTCAAGTAGTTTTCTTAACAGTTAAACTACGTGATAGATAGCTGAAGAGTTCTTTATCTGGAGTTCCAGCAAGTCAGACGAGCCCTTTTTTTGAGGAGGATCGCATTTCTTCTCTCCACCTTCAACTCATCTGCTACTGCCTCTGTTACGCTATTTTGGATGCTCTCGAGAAGGTCCCACGCTTCTGCTCATTTAGATTGGCGGATTTTTTAAAAGGAAAAATGGGATATTTCACTTTATCTATTCCCAGAAACGTTTATGAATCTTGCTGTAGAAGAAGATAAGATGTTGTTACAACTTACCGCCACTACCGCCGCCTCTTCGAGCGCTGACGCCTGAGATAAGGACTAGCCCAGAGGCTAGTAAAAGCGTTATTTGCATAACGCCTTCTGAAAAGTGAAACTACTCGAAACTTGTCATAAACGATATTTGCAGCTCATTAAAAAAGCCTGAAGTGAAGTAATGGTCATCGTATGGAAAGATAACGAAGGGAAGGTGGAAAGAATCTATCAGAACTGTGACCTCGGTTTTGCACATCCTTACACAAAAGTGCAGAAGTTTGCTGAGAGATCTACTGGCTGCTGTCCTTTGGGGACCGGTTGTAGTGCAACGTCCGTTCCACTGTTAATCGCATTTTTTTCTCGCAAAATATGTTCAGTAGCAGATTGAAAAAATGGAGTTAATTCAACAAAACTTGGTGAAGCAAGAATAGAAGTTTTGATGATCTGATAGTATCACAGAAGAACACCGCAATCCCGAGTTCCAGGGCAAAATGCTCCGAAGTTACGGTATCTAGAGCTTATTATGGATGGAGTTGCCACCGCTGCTCTCCTCTAGTACAGCAACACGTGACGTAATGGTTCTCCATACAGTAACAAGGTGTTGCTGTAGTGAATTACGCAATGACATGGGTGCTTCGGTATCCACTAGTACAGCGACACCGGTGCTGCGGCACCTCCAAGTGCAACACCACATTTGTCATTGCAACACCTTTTAGGGACATGGGGTTCAGTGGTCGTTCACTAACGTACTATGCAACCATGCAAACAGAATGTCAGCTCTTTTCATGGGCTTTCGCTGTTACTTACGGTCGCCATAAATCTAACGTTTCTATCAAGAAACCGGCAAAGCATGTTTTGCCCGGACCTTGCCGTTAAGTCCGCACGAAGATGCTCCTCTACGTAGCGTAGCAGTTCTCAATAAAGCGGCAGTTAGTCGTTGATGTACCCACAAAAGTGGGTGCAGCGGCATCCCCTTACGCAACGGCACAAGTGATGGAGCCTAGCGCATGTTGTTGTTAGCGTAATTACTTCGCCTGCCGTTTAGTATGTCGGTGGTTACACCCACTATACAAATCTTCAAACTAGACGTTAAATCTTTGACGTAAGTTAACGAATCTTTTTCAGATTTTCGTTGTTGTTCACGTTCACTGTCATTGTAATTACAACGTCCCGATCAAAGAATCGTCAGTGCATGTCAAGATATGTAACTTATGCATATTATAGTCTTTCGGCCGAGTCTTGCTAGAGGCAAGGTACGGCTAGAACACACTTTCTCAGTTCTTGGCTTGGAACTTTGGATTTAACGTGGCAGTAATGGTAAATAACAAAGAATATCCTTGAAAGATCTGTTGAATTTACGCAAAAGAATCGATGTTCCTTTTGCTGGCCCCCATAGTACGTGCAACCACTGAAAACACTACGCAGCGGGTCACGTAAAAAGTGTTGCAGTTCCAGAGGTGGTGCTGCGCTGGAAGGTGCCGCATCACCTCTGTCGCTGTATTAGTGGATATCGCAGCACCAATGTTGTTGCGTAAGATACCACAGCAACACTTGTGGATATACAAAGGATCGCAACGTCACGTGTTGCTGTGTTAGCAAAGAATGACGACACCATCAAGACGGGAGTTCTAAACACAGTAACCCTGGAGCAATTATCCTCGAAACTCGGGTATGTTCTTTCACGGAGAGCACAGAAACTTTCCCAGGAAAAAAATGAGGCGGATTCTGTCCTCAGCCCCATCTGAGCATTGTTGCTGCTCCTAGACTAGTCAAAAGAATCTGAAATGTATATTTTTATCAAAAATTTACTTATTCAAATAGCTGCGAACAGTAAGTTCGTAAAAGCTGTTGCCTCGCGCTTTCTGAAGTTTTTTTCTCTAGAGGAAAATTCGCTACGACTGTTTATAGTTCCTATGGGTATGTTCATTCACATTCTTTGCTGCAAACGAACGTTAGTTTCAGGAAAAAATTGTTTCTTTAGGACACAATTGCTGCTTATCGACAAAGCTCAAGAGGTAGGCAATCTTCCGCAGTGCATGACTGTGAACATGAGCAAATGAAAGATGAATGAATTCACCTTACGATCTGAGGTGAACGACTTTAGAAACACATGCAACAATCGGAACCTTCTGTGCCCTACAATAGGGTAGCCGCGAGTATATGTACGGCCTCTTGATCATACAAAAACTAGCCTCGTCAAGATACATCAGTTGATGGATGATTATGCACCGTTTCGGCCTCCTTTTGGGAACGTTCTCTTCTCTAAACTAGGAGTCATGATTTATTGAAATGAACAGATAATCGTTCTTTCTTTGCTCCAACATTAGACTCGATGTGACTGCGGACATGCAGCGCGATTAGTTCTGGCGTCTGATTTCAACTTTTGCTATCGTTAATGTGAAATACGGCGTCTCGGGAAACAATGATAGAACTCGCATCAAAGAACTATGAAGTCAAAAGTACATGCAAAACAACCGTGTTGAATCAGAAAATTTTGTCCTTGCAGAGACGTTGCAGATTCGTTGCAGATGCGGTCCCGACCACGAGTGTGTGGAAGAAATACTTCAAATTCAAATTTCGTAATACGTAAAATGATGACGTTTCGTCCTGAAAGAGTAGGAAGGCGGATCTGCATCTAAAACTACAGAATGTCACCTTCCATATGGCAATGTTTACGCGCAAACTGCTAAAATTAGATGATTCCAAGTTCAAGACTCTGGATAGAATGTTGTGCTCCAAGTGGCGTACTGTTAAAGCCTAGCCTAGCCCTGATGATTACTGACCTCCGTCAGGGTCTTGAAGGACCCATGTGAGGAAAAATGAAGCTCGATCTTTGTATTAGGTCAGAGTTGGAACTTTACCTACTTCGACACGGGTTTTATGGATTTTCCATGTAGAAGAATCAGAAAGCGCCATCGCAGACAACCTACACCTCATAGATAGTTGGTTGGAATTAGAAATCCATGAGAGAATTCAACTTGTACTTAATTACTTGAATTCAACTTACATGAAATGCATCATGTGAGTGCAGCAAGTTTTCCCAAGCAGACTAACAGTTCTGGAGGTTCTCATTGGTTCTTTTCCAAAATCAGTAATAATTATATCATTGTGGAGAGCAATCCATAATCAGAAGACGTCGCAGGAGCAGAAAAACTTCTCATGGCCATTTTTCAATGAGAAGAGAGTTGGTTGCCTTGATTTCGATGCTACATGGATCAGTTATTCGTTCAACTCTTCTACTATAATCTTCCACATTTTTCTGTTCTCCGGGCAAAATCCCGGAAAATTGAAAGTGGAAAACAGATGAGAAAAGGAAAATTCCGCTATATTTCCCATTTTCACACAATCTGGAGCCATTTCACTGTTTCATTGATGGCGATTCAAGCCCAGGTTAGATCGTTGCAGCTCCAGAATCTCTTCTCTGCATCCTATGGACAACACCGAATGTACATATTAAATGAAGATAATGTATGAGACATATTCGAAAAGTATTCCCATACGCTTCTTCTCTTCCGGAAAGGATGACCGGATGCCAAACTTGGTTATGATATATGAAAACCCGGTGGGTTTGTGAGAAACTCTGTCAAAGAATCTCCGAAGAAAACTACCTGAAAATCAGTTTATTTTGTTATAAATTCAGTCTCACATAATAATACTACCTGTGTATGGATTCGGAAGCAATGATAGTACTGGACCCACAAAATTCCGAATGAATTTTCACTGGCGAACTTTATTTGATTGGCATCCTCTCCTTCGTTTCTTTATGAGAGGCGACATGCATCAATTAATAACGCTGCGCCGAGATGCTGCGTTCGTCCTGGGTGGACATTTCTGAGCACTCTCTCTCTCTCGGCGAAATCTACTATTTCTGTGGAAACCCGTTAGGCAGTACTTCTTTTTCTATGTCCAAAGATCAATAATTCAGCGAATCGCTTCAACATGAATCACGAAGAAAAGTCTCGAATTGTCCCAAACAAGTGAGCGGTTTTCGTACTTTGAAACCGCGACTGCAGACACTGCGAATCCATTGGAACAAAACAACATAAACGCTTCACCCCGCTCTCCTTGACTAACTCGATCCGACTCCATGAGACTTCTTCTTCGTAAGCAAAAAAAAAAACGCAAAAAAAAGTTGTAACACGGGAGACAAAGAGTGGCGAAAAAACGTGGAAAGCACTGATTTGTAGAGTTTAGAAATTGATCAAGCATTCAAAAAAATATCTGGATGGGTGCACAACATCGAATGAAGACTGTGTACTTTGAAAACATAAACACACACTAGATGCAATTTCCGTAAAATAAAATTGGACATGCAGTTTCTAGGCTCTACATGATGTAATCCATCCGTACATCACATAGATGAAGTTTGACAGCGCATCTCAAGGTCATTCCCGACTTCCAAGAAAAACTGCTCCAGGGTCATACGGTATCTGGAACCCGGGTCTGGATAGTGTTGTAACCGTTACTCTGTTCTAACACAGCTACTGGCGAACCCCATACAGCGACAAGGGATTGTTGCTGCAGTGACTTGCGCAACGACATAAGTGCTGGAGCACCCACTAGTACAGCGACACTGGTGGTGCGGCACCTCCCGGTGCAACACCACGCCTGTCGTTGCAACACCTTTGACGTGGTGCTGTGTACTATAGTGGTTGCCCACTGGTTACACGTACTATTCAACCATGCAGGTAGAACGTGTGCTCTTGAGCGTAACGTGGCCGGTCCTGCTCGTACTTTTGTGGTTACTTAAGGTCACTGTCATCGTAGATCCAAAGTTCCAAGCAAAAAATTGAAAAAGCGTGTTGTAGCTGGACTTTGCTTTCGAAAAAAATCGGAACTTGGCAGTTTTTGCAGTTAAAATTTAGAATTTGAGTTGAGAATTCCACCAATAATGACAAAAAAGACTACATTCGTTACAGACATTCTCTCTTCAAACTCAAAAATGCAGTAAGAAGTGAGATCTGGGAAAACATTCCACAAGCTATCTTGATGTCAATATCCTTGCGATTGTTCAGATTCAGCCAAAGGGGTCTAAATTTGTGGAAAGACGCCATTTCCAACATTTCTCCAGAAGTGCTTTGTTAGTGAATAAAAGTGTGATCGTGATCAACGTTCAGATGGAAATTTCATTGAAGCCGCTGACTGCATTACAATTGATTGACTCTAGATCACAGACCAAGTCCTAATCGACCGCTCTTATGTTGGTCTGGTTTGCAAGCGTACATCTTCGTTGCAATCTTACTACTACTACTACTACTACTACTACTACAGTCTGTAGTTGATAAATAGTCGATGGAAGAAGGCAAGTGCTCAGATATCAGGACGAACAGAAAATAACACATATTCTTGCAACATTTGATCGATTTGTGAGTAGATCACAACGTGGTCGATGTTCTCGTTGAACCCATGGCTCAGTGTTTGGCATTGCCGCTTCCCGTGTGCCTCGATCCTGCTGACGGGTCCGGTTCCCGTGTTTCCACTTGCACTTTCACAGTTCCCGCCATTATCCAGTAATGGCTCGTGGATAGTTTGGCTCTTGTCCTTGTACTGTGTTGCCAACTTGATCCAGTTGTAGTCACATGCATGTATAGGGAAACAGCTACATATTTCCCATTAACGGCTCCCATTATTTTTGATGCACTAAGCTTTACTGATCGGGAGGTCCCGTTGTGCTGCTGTCCCGCTCCTCCTGTACTGGAAACGTTGCCATTAGTTGTTGTACATGTAGCACGCACTGTGGCTAAAGGACACGTCTTCGAGTCCATGGTTGCTAGGAGCTTTGTGAAAACACCTAGTTTTTATTTTCTTACCATTGCTCCATTGGGAGGACATTTGTCATCCGTAACCCCGTTTCCGTGGAAATTTCCGGCCTACCTCTTCGATTCTGTATCGCAGTTATAGTCTCCTATACAGTTCAAATCTAGCTGATTGCCGAGGCTATATAAGAAGACTATTTTTGGACTGATTTTTACAGTTCTCTTAGAGAAACATTTTCTTCCGGTACTTCTTCTATTTGTCTAAAATGGCACTTCAGCTGAATAACCTAATGCTTTTAATTGCATATTGTTTCAGAATCATTGTTCGGAAATTAAAAACCAAAGAACGCGGATTACAGTAGTGTTATCGGTGCTGCCTACATGTGTGTGTAGGAGTACAAAAGAAACACACGGATGTGTCACCTATTTTGTTTTTCTTTGAATACTTCAGGAACGCGAGCGGGTCTCAATCACCGAGAAATAGCACAACAAAGACTGCCTATCGGCGAAAAAAAAAACTTTATTGGGGCACGTATGTCTTAGAATAGAAATCTGATAGGAGAGCTGATGCAATCAAATAGTTTTTTGAATGATCGTTACGGATGTTTCTCTGCAAAAGGTAATCCTTTGAAAATGGTGGATTATGTGTTTCCATTACCTAGCCAAATTGGAAGCTTGGTTATCTCCAGTACTTCTTATTTAATAGAGACAAAGCGTGGTCGAGAAGTTCAACATGCACTTATTGTGCTGTTTGCGATTTAATCCACAAATACAACACGTAATCATGGTTTTATATCATATTTTGAAGGCAGAGTCCGGCCAAAACATACTTTGTCGGTTTTCTGGTTTAGATCTTAGATCTTGGTGGCAGTAGCCGCAAATAACACTAAAACTCCGAAACGTAATCTTTGAGTCACCAAAAAGGGCTGACATTTTGGTTGCGTGATTGCGTAGTTCGTGCAACTAGTGCATGACCACTAAGGACCGTGCCCGTACAAGGTGTTGCAGTGGCAGATGTGATGTTACACTTGGAGGTGCTGCGCCACTGGTGTCGCTGTACTAGTGGGTGCCGCAGCACCGCTGTTGATACGTAAATCACTACAGCAACACTTCTTTGTCGATGTATGGAGGGTCGTTACGTCACGTTTTGCTGTGTTAGAAGAAATTAGCGGTGCCAACACATCCACATCGGAGCTTCGGATACCGTAATCCAGGAGCATTTTTCTTTGAAAGTCGTGATTGACCTTGAAAAGGGCTCTCGAACTTGATTTACATTATGTGTGGGTGGGCTACATCACGAAGAACCCGGAAACTATATATAGAAAATTTCGACCTAACCTCCTTTTTAAAGGCACTGTCCTGATAAATATACCACAAGTCTCAGCTGATATTTCGCTACTACTACTTCATTGCACGGCAAGCCGCACAGTAGGAGTTGCGGCAACACGTATGGCGTTGCGCAGGGAAGTGCCCCGGCATCCAGTATGTCGCTGCATTAGGTGATGCCGCAGCACCCATTTTGTTGCATAAAGCACTAGAGCAACACCTTTTTGTTCTTGTGGGCAGCTTTGTCACATCTCCCGTTACTGTGTTACGGGACACTGGCGGGCGACACAAGGTGTACCGAATCTCTTGATTGGTACTGTTGGTAGAATTGATCTTGCAAAGCAATCTCAAACTCGAACCACGAGGCAAACATATGGATTTTATCAACGAGACACGGAAACAGCATGAGGAGTGTTTCGATCCGGTGCAGCCTTTAATGATCCTGTACCATCTCTATGTAATTCGCTTTTGGGGTTTTCGCGACTGAAATTTCCTGGAGCATCGTAGTACACATAATTCAGCAGGAAATTGCTGAGATGCATCTTTTAGCACCTTATTCCTGGGAGCAATTTGGCTAGGACGTAATGGCGAAGTTCACGCACCTGCCAGGTGATGCAGTCCCACCAAGGAGGAGCATAATGAGAAAATTTCAGATGGTATAGTATCCCAGCAGCTTACTGGCTGGTTCTACAATTTCCCTGGCTTTGCACAATTTCTCTCCGAGTAGATGTGCTTAAATTCTCTTTTTTCAATTGGTTCTTTTATTCAAGGAGCGCAAATGCCTCGAAGACAATTCAGATATGACACAATGCCACGACTGCGATATTATTTGTTCTAGTCTGCATTTTGTCGGCATCGTTCTCAGGTGTACCGCTGGGCACCGACCACGCACAGATAGAAGATGTTACCCCTCTGCACCTTGCACCTATCCCCCAGCTTCTAATACGGCGAATTTTTTGTGTGCAGGAATTGCGTGAGAGAAACAGAAACACACATGGAGGAAGTAAGTGAGCACTTGCAGCTGCTGAGTCAGTAGCGAGCTCGTCATATGGCCACAGCTGTATTTCCTACTTTTGCCGATCGTCGATTTTTCGATTCCTGCTGTTTTGATTGAATTTAACGAGTCCTGAAGTGGTGCGGAACGGATGGGGAGGTGTGGGACCATCCCCATCAGTGGTCTGTGTCTGATATCCTTTAGTAAACCAGGAAATGTCGTAACGATTCTCCATACAGCGGCAAAGAGGTGTAGGTGATGCGGCATCTCCTCATGCAACTGAGTGGTTGATGAGGCACCTCCTCGCGCAGCACCATAGCTGACTTGTTATTTAAGGCTTCGCAAACCTAACAATAGGACGTCAGCGCTTCATTGTGACTCAACCGATATTTTCAAACCTCTATCGGTCTTTTCCCCACTTGTAGTAACGAATTTCCGAACAGCAAGCCGACAAAGTGCAATTTGACTGAATTTGAGTACTTAAAATTAAAATTTGAATTTGACTAGTTACACCAAGAAAGTGTATAGGTATCGTATTCGTTTATACTCCTAGGCTAACGATTTACTGGTAGGCGTTGATCCCCCAGCCAGTAAATCGTTTAAACGGTATACAGCGATGACCTTGCCATCTCTATGTGTATGTATAGCAATCATCGTCACTCCATGGCTATTACCACTATAACAACCAGTGCTACAATATGTATATGACACACATGAATTGCACCACTTTCCCGTTGGAGACACTACGCTATTTTTTAGCATTGATTTGTGACTATGTGTGAGTCATGCAGTCTGAGCGCTTTTTCTGGAAAAGCAGCTTCTCTTAACCAGCTGAGCTCTCACATCTACAACTAATGCGTTACAGGATTTCTGATGACGTGTGTAAGTGTAAACATCTCAATGATAAATATTTTGTTAGGTTGACTGTGAGGTTTAAACTAAGGCATTAGATCATTCTTTTTCCGAGGTGTGCTTATTTAGCCCATTGAAATGCATGAGAAAAAGCGTCATAATTATGTAACTCTTAGCAAGTACCAATTAGTAGAAATCTCACTTTAACCGTAAATGTTACCTGATTCGCGTTACCAGATAGAAGGTGACGTTGCAGATTTTGTGGGATTTCGCTTCCATCTTACCTACTGTGGAAAATGAATATGAAGGTTGCAATATTTTTGTAAAATCTGCAACTAGTCCGGAAAAATATACCGCTTTGAATGCCCACTTGGAATTCTGATTTTCTCACCTGCAGTGATTAGTCTTCAAATTTCACACGGTATGGTATCTGATACTTCATGATAAGCGTAATTGAAAACGGGGCCATCCCCTTTAGATGGAATTCGATTTCGAAAGCACTTCCAGAAATCCGACAAATCCGTCATATTCGTGCGTAAAGTAGCTGTGACTTCTTCTCTGACGATAAGGTAGCTGAGGATACAGAAGGATGCAGGGATAGAACATCTAGGAAGACTGTTCCAGGAGGATCCTTGTACTGAAAAATCCTATCGGCTGACTGTAAACACCGTGAAATTGCATGAAACATTACGTAAATGTAGTTTCATCATTAGCATCGTACCTACATAGAAACTTAATATTTGCTCGGAACAGCTGGTAGAAAAAGACCCAGGAAGATTCTAATACTAACATTGAGTCATGACAGCTCTGGCTCTGATGCTCCTGTTTATTTCCTCGCAACAGCCTACTCCCGTTGACACATTGTTTAACAGTAAACAAACAGAGAAAAGCAGCCTGGTCTTTTAGTCTTCAAGATCATTCAGAGACTACGGGGTATGAAAAAAGACAGGCGAAACTACGCACTATGTTTTTCTCGGCTCAACAACTTTTAAATAGGGTGGCTTCATCACACTGAATCATACTTGGCTCACAACCTCTTTTCAGCTAAGCATTTCGCCAACTCCTTTATTTGGTGTTAGCACTTATAGTTACCCTTCTGTCTCTATATGTATATTTTATTCCGCCACAGAGCTGTCTATGTACTCCATTCTAGACCCACTCCTTTTACACTCTCATTTTATCACTGAGCCTTTTCCAGAGTAGGGGGAATGTGATGAAGGGGGAGAGCAGCCTTCAATAAGCGGTGCGTACGTTCCTTGACGCCTCCTTTTCAAACCTCTAGTCTTCAAACAATTCCAATCTTACCAAGAGGTGGGAGAGCGAGGTTGTGAGGTTGTTGTACAAATTTGTCCGTTAAACAGCTCACCTGATGGACCACTTGCTTTGAGGCTGATGAAAATCCATCACATCTGACTCCCATAACTCTAAAGAAAGTCTCAGAGTCTCTTTGAACTAAAAATGGCCAAGAAAAGGTAGGATATTTTGCTGCTTGGGCATGAATTCTCTGGTGCTCAAAGTGAGCGGAAATTTTTCCTAAACTCTGATACTCTTACCTTTTCTATTATGTTCTGTAATGTTAGCAGTGTTCCTACATGTACGTCTTAAAATGCGCCTCTTACGGGAGCCAAACAGTTCTTTTGCACGGATGGGCATATAATTGTTTATGTATGCAATTGTTAAGGTTCTCTACTAATATTTGGCTAACTTATCTTAACTGCTAACGGCCATCTGTGCGCTATGCTGTGCGTACTTCTGGTGAGTCTACTTTTTTCTCATACGTGCGTCTGAGAGATCAGAAGTGAAGTAATAAAATATAAGCTACGTCTCCCTACTATTCACAAAAGAATAAGAGTAGACTGAACTAAATACGTATATCTCAAAAATCATGAGACATAAGTTTTCTCTGTGGCATATTATCTCAGTGAAAGGGTCAAAAGGCAACATTCCTCCGTAATTTTTATAGTTTTTCATGGTTGTTTATTTTATCTGTATTCGAAGCCGTTGAATCTTTTCGCAGCATCAGTAATTTAGTTAATTCAAGCGCTAAAAAATAGGTGGGGAATAGATGCTACCCTCATATTTACCAGTTCCTAGCTTCGACATCCAGAAATTCTCCGTTTATCATCTAGATGTTTCTTATCTGCCAGGAATTAGATTTTTCAAGGTGTGCTGCAGAAGTTTTCTAGGTCCATTTTTTTATTCGAGCCGTTTTCTTTTACAAATATCTTTTCAGAGTTTACTTCTGCTGACCGCTGTTGACGCCCTTCATGGACATGGTATGACCAAGATTCCTACAATAAGATGTCTCTCCTTCACTCATTAATTCATTTCAACTCATTTTCAGATCAATTCGCAATACCGCGTCCATTCAGAAGATGCTTTGCCAATGAGGAATTCAGCGAATGTGCTTCACCTTGCGAACCCACATGCAAGGATCCTAATCCGGTAATATTTTGAAATCTTGTGTGCTTTTTTCCATATGCTCAGAGAGGTGATAGCTCAGCATCCGTTAGACACCAAGCAAATTTTATAATTACAGGGTGTCTGCACGATGCAGTGTATCGCCGGCTGTCAGTGCAAGCCAGGATTTCTGAGAAACGAAAATGGTGCTTGCGTAGCCGACTGCAAGAATGGTACATGAATACATGTATATGTATTTAAAATTATATAAATTCCTGCATGGGATGTATGCTCAGTAGCAGTAGCACTTGTAAAGGTGTTTCTGCTAGTTGTGCCGCTGTTGGGTAACATACCATCTGTTAATTTAAGTATCCTCTAATAAAACGGCGGTTGTTCCTACAATATAATATCCCATTTATAATATCCTACTACTTTTATTAGAGTGGAGCTTATAGTTGGGCAGTAGCACTGAGTAATTTTACCATATATTCCTCTGATTCATTCCTACATGCATAGTATTAAGCATAGAAATTTCTCCTGTGCGAGAAAGTATAATAGATTAAATAAATGCGGAAAAGCTGCGAATTCCTGCACTCATTTTGAAAAAATCGCTTTATTTTGAGTTATATTATTTGCAGAGTCGTTAAAACCAATGTGTCGACCAAATGAAGAGTTCAAAGAGTGTGGCACAGCATGTGAACCTTCATGTCGAGAACCAAGACCGGTTAGTGTTTTTTTTTTCATGAATTCTGCTCATTTTATATGTGTTAACTCGTCGAGGACCGTTTGAGACACAGGAGAGCCGCGGCCGTTCTTCCCAAATGGTCCGTTTTCACCGTTGGTTGAGCTCGACCGCTTCCTCAAATTTTTGAAGATATTAGTTCAATAATATTTATGAATTGTGAAAATCCACATTAGACAAATTGAACCCGCGGACATGTTGATAAGATAAAGCCTCAGACAATATATGAGCAGGTAACAAAGCTCGTGGTGCCTCAGTTTTTCAACTAATTTTTGATAAGTTTCCTACATACAGCCCTACTGATGCGATACTAAAATCAATTATTATCTTTCTGACATTGTTCCTGTATGGAAATGGCTTCAGGATTCAATTTTCCGCCTCCCAGCGTCGTTGCCTTTCCATAAAAAGCAGCATCAACTAAAAAATTGGTCTCTTTTTTTCTTGGAGCAAAACGAGAAGCTTTTGTCTTATATCTTCCACTGCACATTTTCGCTTTGTTACTTTCAGAAGATCTGCACCCTACAATGTGTGGTTGGATGTCAATGCAAGAATGGATTCTTCCGTAACGATAAGAACGAATGCGTTGCTGAATGTGACAACGGTAAGAACCATGTGAAATTACGTCCATGCTCTGATGGGATAGTTACGTCACATTCTAGCATCGGCAAATATCTGCCCAGAGAACGAGGAATTTAAACAATGTGGTACAGCGTGCGAGCCAACCTGTGAAAATCCGAGACCGGTTGGTGATTGTATGTTGTGTAAACAATTTTTTTAGGAATAATCCTCATCACAACTCAGTGATCAGTGAGGGTTCACGATGACTCACGAGTTACCCTCGTGGCTAGTACGAGATGTTTGTTGTTTTAGCTCATTTGTACGGCACAATGCATCGTCAATGTTTGCCAATGCAAACCTGGGTATTTCCGAAACTCACAGAAGAAATGTGTCGCGCAGTGCGGCTCAGGTACGTACCTTATGTCCTCTCGCACTTTTCAATGAAACAAAGAATAATCTTTTAGTGAGAACCAAGCCAAAAAAAACAAGTACTGGGGTGTGTTTCCTCGTCACAAAATAAATAAATAAGTAAAAGTACGAGAATTGCATCTGCCCTAATATAAGCACTCAGGCAGTAACAAAGGGTTACCCGAGGGTATTTCTAGTTCTGCCGGGTCACACGGGAGGCCACATTTTTGAAGCGAATTTTCAGCCCGACCGGCCCAGCCAAGGCCTTCTTGTGAGCTTACCATAAAACTGGGCTACCCGAGGGATTTTAATGAAGCGCCGGGCGACCCGAGGGCATCCATTAGGTGACCCGAGAGAAATTTACCGGGTGGCCCAAGGATAGCACGGGAAGTTAACCGATGTAATTACCTGAGAAGGTTCGAGGCATAGAACTTCCACCATGAAATGAAAAAAATGATCATGAGTAATAGAATAGTAGTGCTAAAAATTCCAAAAAAAAAATCAGTAATATGAAGCTGATCCTTCATCTGTGGCCTCCTTGTTCCATTGCACGGTGCGTGTACAGAAATGCGTACAGTACATTTGGATAGAGTAATAAATTATGTCTTCAAACGTGTTTCAGCAAAGGGCAGAGATGTTTAAAAAATTAGAAGAAAATTTCATCATTCTTACTTACTGCAGTATCTAAAACGATCTAACCTAGTTTTATAGCGAACTTTTACTGTTTAGAATCTCATATTATGCCGATCGCATCCTTGAACGAGGAAGGAAGTACCACAGCTAGCAGCGTACAGCGTACTACCCGCTCCAGTGAGTCTCTTCAAGGAAGATAGCTCGTTATGATATAGGTGGCGACATGCTTTCTCTCGTTCAGATACCTGTGGAGTGAACGAGGAGAAAAAGGCCTGCGGGACAGCATGTGAACCTACCTGTGAGAATCCTAACCCTGTAGGTTTCTCTACTTCGATATTTTTCTTCCGAAAAAAAAACTTTATTCCACCATCATCACCTATCAGTTTCACATTTGTGGTCAATTCCTGAGATTGAGATGAGGTTATGTATCTATGATCGGATTTTAGTTCCTCATGGAAACATCTATGTATAATAATATAATTTTTCTCATTACGTATTTCTTCATTTCATTAAGTATTCATTTCCTCTGCAACTATCTATCCTGTTATTCAGACATGTTCAAAGAAATGTGTTCCGAATGTCTGCCAATGCATGGACACATTCCTCCGCGACTCGAACGGCAAATGCATTCCTGAAGAATGGTGCCCTAAACGACCTGAAGGTAGCTTAAATTTCTCAGCAAGCCCCTCCTGTCATTCCTACTAGGTATAAATGCTGAATTTGACCAGGTGGGACTGGAGCTCTTCTATCTTTTCTGTGGGAAAAAATTGAAGGCGTTTAAAATTTTGGAAGATGGAAATCATCGACTTACATACACACTTTCGGACACATCTTTGCATGAACAGTTTTCTTTGAATTTGGCTTTCCTCAAGTTCTCAATCATTCCTATTACCTTCAGCCTTTTTTGTTGTAATCCTCGAATTCGAGAACATGCGTAGACATTATCTGATTTCCTAGCACATCAAGATATTATCCACATTTGACTTGGTGTTTCAATCTTGAGGTGCAATCCCCAATGGTGATTTGTGCTTTCTAAGGCAATATAATGTCGCTGTTCCAGAGGAAGCTTGTGGGACCAATGAAGAAAGAGTAGAGTGTGGGACCGCTTGTGAACCAACGTGCTCAGATCCTAAACCTGTGAGTTCTCTGCACGTTTTTTCCGATTTTTACTATGAAGTTTTGACTCTCAGGTCTGCACCAAACAATGTGTGAAAAATGTTTGTCAATGTCGCTTCGGTTTCATTCGTAACTCGAAGAATCAGTGTATCCCGACGAATGCCTGCCCTCCATCTGGTAGGTCACAAGCTTCACACAAGCCTCTTGACAGTGCTGTTAGGCAAACCAACAGTTAAATTAGATGTTTCCATTGCCAGGCAGTATAATCTGAGTAAAAAATTCCACTCTACTTTTCCAATATTAGTTTTCACCTCTAAATATCAGTTTCGAAATTAGTCTCTAATTCAGAGTTTTTGAGGTGGGCGTTTTCTCGTTCGCAACAAGCGAGACATGTAGCGGGCACGGGTGGTTTAAATAGAATAAAAATGCTAGTTTTCCTGCCTGAAATAAGGGGTCAACTACATTTTGTCCCTACAAGCAACAAGAAGAGTACGAGGAAAATAGGCGGCTGTCCGCAAAAAGTTTCCATTCTCTGTTATTAATTGATGGGCGAGATTGTCACGCATACTTGGCTATCCACTTGACTACTCCGTTGTTAAAATTGTGTGAGATCCTGTGTAATGATGTTAAATCCTCTATAGTTCCAGAGAAACCTTGTGGCACCAATGAGGAAAGAAAGAAGTGCGGTACAGCTTGTGAACCAACGTGTGCCAATCCTAATCCCGTGAGTTTTTTTTAAATCTCTTCTGGCTCATTATACGACGAAGTCCATATCCATTGCCGTCGGATTGATGGTAGTTGGTATTTTCCACAAAGTTTTCATTGTAATGGTGTATCAGTCCCCCTCCAATGTGCAAACTTTCCAGCGTTGTACAAAACAATGCATTAATAACGTTTGCCAATGTCGCTTCGGCTTCATTCGCAACTCGAAAAACCAATGTATTCCTACGAACGCCTGTCCTGCATCTGGTAGGTTCTCTACTCTATTTTTACCTCTTTAGGACTTCTTCTTAATCGCGGAATTCCGCACTTGAGTAAGTCGATTGCTACAACACGCCACCTCGTATCGAATGTTGTCTAATCTGTAAAAGTCAGCTTCTACTAGTTCCCGTATACAAAGAAGCGCTTCCTATTAAAGAAGAGGTAACAAGTGCTGTATGCACCAATAATTCAATCAGGAAGTATCAGGAAGTGAATACCTAAGATGTCTATCAGTACTACGTAACAGAGTATGTACAAAACAATTGGTGAATAATTAGAACCTTCTCTTTTTCACACTTCCGGTTTCGGGGCTAAGAACTAGACCGGTTGTGTGACTTCCTTGGTGCCCCCGGGTACACGACCCTTTCATCAGTAGTTCCCAAGGAAGTTACAAAAGGTATATGAATCGAGGAAATCGTGGAGAAACAATGAGACAGCTAGAAGATGACAGGTGACAAGTAACCTGGTACAGTAGTTACTTGCTTTTATATATGGCACGTTTTCGAATCTCCCGCCATGTTGTCTGCCCGCGATATCAACAATGTTTTATGGAGCACCTTATTCTAGCATATATAATAGCTCTTCCTATGGTCGTGGTCATTGTCATAGAGTGAGCCTAATCCCTACTGTTAAGATCAGTTGAATAAGACAAGAAGACAAGGAGACAGAAGGATTGCAAAAAAAGAGGGTTGTAGTGCCTCCTAGTCTCTCCTTTGGGGAGCTGGAAGAGGTCTACTTGCTCCTGTATGTAAGCGGTAACGAACCAGGATCCGGATGTATAACTGAGATAACTTTTGGTAGACGTGTTAACGTACCCACTAACTCTTTACCTGACGCCACCCAATATGTCACCCATAGGTGTCGTTGTCTGTACCCATCTGCTATCCGTGGCTAACCGTACCCATGAGTATAAGACTACCTATCCTTCCAATGGTGCATCCGGGTCGAGCATTATAAGATTACGACGATTGAGAAGAAATGCCACATTGTTCTTAGTGACCTTGTTGAGGCAACATTTTCCTATCTATGTGCTAGGCAATTTCAAAGTTGAGGTGTGGTTTTGAACTGGAAACTTGGCTCCATGGGAGCAGTAATTGCAGGGTTTTCACTGCATATTCTGTACCTTTTTTGCACTTTCATTGACTCTTGCTTGTAGAAATTGTGAGGAATGTTGCTAAGTGGTATTTTAAGAACGACCCTGCGACAAGAATGAAGAGAGAGTAGAGTGTGGAACGGCCTGCGAACCAACGTGCGCAGATCCCAATCCTGTGAGTTTTTTTTTGAACTTTTCCCATTTGTCAATTAAAAACCTGGATGCAATGTTTTATTCGCTATTCGAATGGCAATTCGTATATTGCGCAAAGAGATAATCCTTGCAAGATATTCAAGATGTAAGTAATTTCCAGACTTGCACAAAGCAATGCATCAAAGACGTATGTCGATGTCGTTTCGGCTTCATTCGTAACTCGAAGAACCAATGCATTCCGACGAACGCCTGCCCAGCACCTGGTAAGTTCGCCTTGGCAATTTCGATCACCCACCATTAGAAAATCAGTCTCGAGTCGCAGCCAAGTAATATTCTTTTTTCTCCGAAAGTCCTAGAATTGTATAATTCTCAATTTATTCTTTTGTAGCAGTGGCTACTATCATTTCGACCTTCGATTTTCATCCACGTCGATTCTCATCCACGTATAGGCAGACCTTTTCCTTTTCTAGAGTCTCATATTATGCCGATTGCTGCGTTGGTGAGTGCAGGAACAACCGTAGCCCGTACTGCACAGCGTTCTACCCGTTCCAGTTAGTTCCGTTATGTTAGAAGCTGACAGATGTGTGTTTGTACAGAAAGGACTGTTACTCTCTTCATTCAGACAGGTGCGGAGTGAATGAAGAATTGAAAACTTGTGGTAGCGCATGTGAACCTAGTTGTGCGAATCCAAACCCTGTAAGTTCATATTTTTGGGCTTTTCGCTTTTCAGGCCATTTATGGCAGCCGGACTACATAGTATTATCCTTGTTGGAGTCTTACAAAAGCCTATTTATACTTGTATAGACTATCTATTCATTCCGTGGAGAACATCTAGTAATTTTTCCCCCTATTTACCACTGGATAGCTGTGTAGATGTACTTACCCCAAACTATCCGTAACCCCTTTTAGGTCTGTACCACGCAGTGCATCGCGAATGTGTGCCAATGTATGGACACTTTCCTCCGTGACTCGAATGGCAGATGCATTCCTGAAGAATGGTGCCCTAAAGGTAACATCTATGGTTAAATACTGAAAAATCCAACGATTAAGGCTCAGAGCACGCAATACAGAAAGTGCAACGTGACTGCCTGATTGTCTGCGCATCCACAGATGCTGATAGCGCCGCTCTCATTATCGTCCGATCCTGCTGCTTACTGTTCTGACCTGTCCAAACAGCATTCAGTATCACAATCCTTCCTTATTCATACCTTTAGGAGAGGAAAAAATTCTGTCAATATTCTTGCTACACTGAAAATTTTCTTCGCATATTTTCTGCTATGGAATTTTGACCCAGTTAATCAGGTTTTCGACCAGGGCCCGAATGCATCATTGAGGCTTCTCAGGGTAAATGTGTTGACGCCCGTAATAACAATGGGTTGATTTGTGTGGCTGGGTAATCTTAATTATGAATGCGACTCTGGCAGCTTTGTATCGTAACTCTTAATTCGTAGAAAAGGAGTAGAATCTGTTCTATTACATCAACTCTCCCTAACATTCACCTAACTTACGCTGTGCTTTGAATCTTCAAGCTTTAACCTTTGGCTCCAATTCTGCTAGGTCCGTATCTAAACTTACAAAGGCATTATTGTGTTCCCGTTTGAGAGCAACCTTGCGGTACAAATGAAGAAAGAGTACAGTGTGGAACGGCTTGTGAACCAACGTGCTCCAATCCCAATCCTGTGAGTTTTTTTTGCACATCTCACTATTTAAATTGCTGTTATTTTTTTAGTTCAAAGATCTGTTATTAAGGTCTGCACAAAGCAATGCATAAAAAATGTTTGCCGATGTCGCTTTGGCTTCATTCGAAATTCGAAAAACCAATGTATCCCAACGAGTGCCTGTCCGCCATCTGGTGGGTCACCAACTTCATATATGCTTCTAGACTACTGCTGTTAGGCAAATCGGCAGTTAAAAGCATCGTCTCACCTCAGAGTTGTTTTTGAGATTTCAATTTGAAAAGGATATCCAGAACCTGCAGATTACAATGTTATATTACTATATGATTCAATGAAAAAGCCCCGAAAAAGCCCATATTCGAGCCACAATTCTCAGGGAGCCGGGGCCGGACCAGGGTACTGTCTGAATAACTCACTTCCGGGAAACACCTTCTAAGGAAATTTGTATTTCTTGTGAGAACCCTTCATCCATTGAATGAAATCACGTTTACCATCCTGATCAACAGCTACTGGAGATTCTTTTCATACAGAAATCTTCTAAGAAAATGATTCTGTGGTGAACTGGTGCCCTTGAGTGAATTGTTTCAGTTGACAGTTAAAATAATCTGCGTAGTTCTTCCCAGTACAGCTTGCTAATATCTACTTGTACTCGTTTCCCCAGCCATGCATCAGTTTGAATACTGATCTCTAATCTGGGGATATTGGGGTGGGTATGGTCTCACTTACGTGAAGCAAAAAGACTATGTAAGATAGGGGTGTTTTTGAGAATAGGAAATGTTCTACCTTTTCATTGGAAACTGGGGATCGTCCACATTTTGTTGTCATGAGCATTAAGAGGAGCATCAGAAAATTTGGCGGCTGTCCACAAAAGATGTTCATTCTCTGTCACTGCTTGGTGTGCGAGGTTGTCACGACAAGACTTCGCTATCCACACAAGCACCTCTTCCTCAAACTTGTGAAGAATTCACTGTAATCCAATTTTAGAGCGACCTTGCGGCACCAATGAAGAGAGGAAGGAGTGCGGAACAGCTTGTGAGCCAACGTGCGCCAATCCTCATCCCGTGAGTTTGTGCTAGTTTTTCTGGCTCATTATAAGATTAAATTCATATCTGTGACCCTTGGTCACATGATGGTTGCTGGTTTTTTACTCGTTTTTCATTGTGGTAGTGTATCCGTGCTTCTCCATTTTGTTGGCTTTCCAGACTTGCACAAAACAATGCGTAAAAAATGTTTGTCAATGCCGTTTCGGCTTCATTCGCAACTCGAAGAAGCAATGCATCCCCACAAGTGCCTGCCCTCCATCTGGTTAGTTCTCGTCTTAATTGGTGCCTGAATAAGAGGTTTTGTTAAACTGTGGGTGGAGTGTTTAGAGACGACCACCATGCCTCCAGCCGACTGTAATACTCTTCGATGTCCACAAGGAACCGCTTGCATAATGGTGCAAGAGAGTTGCTCGAGGCGACCATGTCCACCTCCTACACCGAAATGCGTGCCGAGCACTATGAATCCACCAATGATGTGCGGCCCGCATGAAACTTGGAAAAGTTGCTCTGGATGCGAGCCAACTTGCACTAATATGAATCCAGTAAGTGTAAAACTGCTTCTTCTGTTGAGGTCTGCTATGGAGGTGCAGAATAGGTCGAGGTAGAGGGATTGTATCAGTAATCCGTAATGAGTAATCCGTAATTTACAGTCATTAAGAGGAAATCAGCTGATCTTTCCTTTCCCTAACCCACACACCAAAGCTGCAGTCAACTCCCTTTTTCAGGCTTGTGGTTTCTCCTGCGGTGAACCGCGATGTGAATGCGATCCGGGATTCTTCCGTTCACGACTGGGACCATGCGTCACTATGCAGGAATGTCGACGCAATGTTGGTCATCGTTGAGCATGTTGCCATTTAAATTTTTTTCTTAATGCATTTCTTTCTGTGATACTGAAAGTCTTTGAGAAGCTTTAACATTCACTACTACAGGCTTTAATATTTAATGTCTACTGACGTTTTAATCAATTACATTTGAAAGATTATGTATAAACTTTACAATTTTGCCTTCTGTACATTAGCAGACTTCCCGGGAACTGTAGACTTCATTGTCAACTACGGGTTATTGAAAGGAATGCTAGTAGACGAGTGAAATTCTTTCGTTGATTAGATCTGCTTTGATCATAAACTGAGTGATGTACTATGCTGCCAGATACCAAAAATTAGCGACTGGAGATGGAAGGTTTCCAATCCATGATATCACAAAGACGTCTACAGATTTGTCCTTTTTGGGAGGGCTAGTCCTCCGGCAGAAGGATGAAGCGGTAAGTCTAAACATTTAAATATGGAAACAGTTGGATATCGAAAGAACAGGCTACAAAACTTTGGGTAACTTAACCTGCAAGTTCCTTCGCCAGGCATGTGGAAATGAAAAATAGCCTCAATTATCAATCGTTTTTTAGTGAGAGTGGAAAAATCCGACAGAACGGGCATAAGAGTCATTTTCCTAAATCTCATTGGCAGTAGTATTTGGACCTGCGCCATGCCTGGTCTATCTGTCCATAACAGAGGCAGAAAAATGAATGCACAAATGCTTATCCAGGAAGAGGAGGGTGGTGGATGTTTCTTCGCCAACTCAGAGACCGCGGCGGGGAAGGTAAAATCGTTAGGAGTGTTGTTTTTGATAATAGATAATTAAATGCGAACGATCAAAATAATTGGAATAAACGGTCAAAAATGAGCCAATACAGAAATTTTAACCTTTTTCCAAAACAATTTAAAAACTTCGGAAATCCATTCTGGAGGGATGCTGTGGGAACCATAGCGTCTTCCCCTGCCCATCTATGGGCTATACGTTATGTAGAAAACAGCCTCATGATCAGAGAACACGACGCATATAGCCTGTTCCACGGGGGAAGATAGTTGGGGAAACGCAGCAGAGAAGAAGAGGTCGGGCACGTGCGCAGAGATTGGAGAGGGTGCAGAGAAAAACAGACATCGTGCACGAATACTCGACTATCATCGCTGGCGAAACAGACTATGGCAGGTTGCGCGAACTGGACCGAATAAAAATCGTGATACTGTTATTTTTCATGTGTTTAAATATATTCACTTTAGTGAGCAGTCCTTCAGAAGACTGACCTGATAGGGCCCCTCATCCGCACTAGTTCGCACTTTCATACTTACTCCAGTTTTCCTACTAGCGCCTTCCCCATTTCATTCAACACTCCTAGATTCCATAATTTTGATATGTTTGATCACGACCATGTGTTTACTTTTTGAAAAGAACTATTGCTTTGACGCAACTGTTCGAAAATGGGTCACAAGTGTTGATTCTTCCGGATTCGCTCGATATCATGTCGTTTTCGGGTCCACTTCGGGCATTCGCCTATACCATAGATGAATGCTTCCTAACTTCAGAAGAACTGGTAAGTATTTACTGGAAACTTCATTAGCTTGTTAGTTAACGAGGTCGAAAATCAGACCGAGAATATTTCAGGTAGCGCGACTGATGCTCCGTACAAGAGAATCTGGTTTTCGGGCTTTATTCATGAGAGAATTTCGTACATGGACGAGATGTTGCGCTTCTACAAATCATTAGGTGAGTTCGCACTGAGAAATTTATGGATTTCTTCCGCCTTTGAGTTAAAGGCTAATGGTGGAGCTGAATAGCATGCTTTGCAACTCATTCTTTCCATTTCTACCTGAGTAAAACATTCATTTCACCGCGTTAGCGTCAGCGTCCGGATGCATCATTAAGATTACCCATGTTGAACTCATTGACGTACCCATACTTACTGTTCACCTAATAACATGTCCACTCTTACGTCATGTTGCTTACAACCAGCTGCTGCATATGGGTAATCATACCCATGGGTATGAAATCGCTTATCGTTTAATGATGCATGCAAAGGTTGCTAGTCTCGACCTGGATGCACCTTGGGACTACCGAGGGTAAACTACCAAGGGTGACCTCCTTGGTAGCAATGGGTAAACCTGCGGCTGTTAATACGTCTACTTTGGCGAATCTCAACGATGCATGTCTCCTTGTATTATTAAAGCATGAGTGATTTCATACAGATATGTGAGGGTGGTTACCCATGGGTAGCAGCTGGGTATAGACAACTTCACGCGTGGATTAATGTGCTGATGAAGGTCAAATAAATGAAGATAGAGGCTGCATGATTATTGAAATTATCCAGTATAAACGTGCTAACATCCCTTGAACTTATTCTGGGTAATTTCCCGGCAACACATTTACCTTAGGTTAATCTCGATGATGCATCTGGGCTTTGGATTACAAGTTTGCTGGGAGCAGTGAAGCTCCTTAAATATATGTATACCTTTCTCCTGTGTTAAATTCTTCTCAGTACTAACGAATATATGTATAAGGTCCAAAGAGATACAAATAATTTTCGATTTTTTTCATTTTTCATTCTTGAAGTGGCGGTATCTTTTAGACTGTGGGTGGAGCGATCTTAGTTCCATTCCAGACAAGTATCATAATTTTATAGCGTCATCGATGAAGACGGTCGCAATGTTAACTAGCATCACATGTGTTACCACTATTTCTACTCTGCTCTGCCTTTTATTTGCACTATTCCTGGCGAACGACATTAATAATTTCTACAAAAAAGAGATTGACGAGCTTACCGAATTCAAGGTAAGAACCTTACGTTGTCTGTTAAGTTCTTAAAGTTGCCCACTATCTCATCCGTCTCAATTTCAGGACGTGGCAAATTTCGCGTGGCAACAGATGAAACCTCATCCTTTCAAAATGTCACGGAACGGCAGAGCAATCGTCTATGGAAAGCTTCTGCAGCGCGAAAGTAGATGTCGTTGCGCTGAGCCGCCGAAGTGTCCACCAGGTCCACGAGGCCCTCCTGGACTATTAGGAAAACCCGGCAGAGATGGGATTCCTGGTCGACACGGCCAACGAGGCTTAGACGTGATTGTGCTCGTGAAAAGGATAGACGGAGGTGCATGTATTCGATGCCCGGCTGGAAGAAAGGGCCCACGAGGTCGACGAGGGTTTCCCGGGCCAAGGGGACCTCCCGGCCTGCCAGGAGAAGACGCAGTGGCGGAGCCGGGACCACCTGGGCCGGCGGGACCTGAGGGAGAACCTGGACCTGCCGGCGAGGAGGGACTTTCTGGCAAACCCGGCGATCCTGGGAAATCTGCTACAACTGAAGTTGGCCTGCAGGGACCACCAGGACCACCAGGACCAGTGGGAAAATGTGGTCCAAGGGGTGAGCGAGGTGCGCCTGGAAAACCAGGAAAACCGGGAGCGATGGGGCCGAAAGGAAGCAGCGGACGCCAAGGAAGGAGTGGATCTGCTGGTAAGCGTGGAGAACCAGGAAGCCCTGGAAAAGAAGGTATCGGAGGGTTCATTTGTACTTGCGAGGAAGCACCATCACCTCCAGCATCTGTGCCACCTTCGCGGACAACACAGAAGCCAGAACATCAGGACCCATATGAAACCAGAAATATGCGCAATGCCATTCAGAGAAAGAAGGTCTATCACAAGAACGCAGAAAGGACGAAAAAATCGGAGAAAAAGCGCCAGATGACGTCTATGGTGATGATACCGTATTAAAAAAAAACTCCACTACTCAGCTATATAGTTTCTCATTCACTAGTTCTTTTTATGTAAAGTGAAAGCATTTTCTGCTCATTCAATATTTAACCATAATATTTGCGCCGTCGTGCTAAACATGATTATCGATCGGTGGCTAATTAATAAAGCTTGTCACGTGTTGATCAACATTAGCGGAACGAAATGCGCCCACAGATGCAAATTACTGTCAAGTAGAAAGCCAGAAAGCCAACATATGAGAATCATCACTAAGCAGGGGACTTCCTTCAACAGCACGTGAAAATATTATGGAAGAAGAAATCGATGATGGAACAGATGAAAAATGATCCTGGCCAACTATGAAGCTTGCACGGAAATTGCTTCTTTTTTTGTTCAAAACGTAAATGTTCCCTTGGAGTGAGAAAATTTTATCTTTATATTAGTATTGTTATCCACATACAAGTAAAATACCAGGGTGTAAAACTATAAATGTATTTTGAAGAGCAAATCTTTGCGCATCTATAGGTACATGAATCGATTTTAAAAGCTCCATTTTTGATTTTAAAAAAATTGGCCAACTGCCAACTGAAGTCACTCAGTTGTGGCGGAAGCATTTGAACCAACTCATCTGTAGCACCTTGACTAACAAGTTTCTTGAAACATCTTTAGAACTGCTCAGGAGAGAGGCATATTACGAAAGCATTCGCAAAAAATCGCTGCGACGCAGAAAAAAATGTCTTCATGGTAAAATATGAAAGGATTTGTCTGATGGGAGGGACTGAATTTCGTACAGGCGGTTACAGCAGATCTCTGCCTACAAAAATTGGGCCATGTCGGCCAGCGCTTCACTGTCAGCGTATCAAAACAACGACTTCTAGAAAATATTCACAACATTAAAATATCCAGACCTATCAGAAAACGAGAAAAAATAACCAGCAGAAAACCGGAGAAATATGAATGGGAAGTGCTGTCTCAGCCCCCACTTAGCCACGTCTCGCCACTGTCAGATCACCACTTAATTCTAGCTAGGAAGCTTTCCTCGCGAAGAAAAAATGCCAAAACCTCGAAAAAATTGTTTTAGTGGCCCACTTTACTGACCACTGCATGTTAGAATAAATTTTTTGTTTGCTCTAGTATCACGCCCTATTTGGCTTGCGAATCTTGACTGTATCAATGGATAAATAAATAAATAAATAAAATATGACAGGATTAAGACACAGCAACTTTTGCCCAGAAGAATGATCCATTTTCAAGTAAATTGAAGGTCGCAATCTGTAACAGGTCACTCTCCGTTCCCATGCTGAACTGAGCCACCCTAACCGATCCAAGAAGAACTGTTCAGGATGACCTATAACTGATGTGGATCGGAAATACATGGTTCTGATCGTTGCTTCCAAAGTATGCACACTTTTCCCTTGGAACGGAAAATTTTGTAAAAAAAAATTGTTTACTCTGAGCACGAGACCCTGTGTGCTGATGTAAGAGCAAACTGTTCGTGTTCCTCAAGCATCAGGATCAGGATAAGACTCTTGACTACACCAGCAATCGATAAGAAGACAGTGATCGGATCTTCCCGCCCTGGTGGTGGTGGTACATAAACCCAGCTGGTTAGTGAGCTACTAATAATTACCTCTCTTTTGTACTGTTTCCTGATTGTCAACTAATGTTCTGTTGTCAGTGTGTCGGCTTTTCAATCATTCCTTACCTGTGTTGCAGCCTTTGGTCCTCATGATACTCCAGTTTTAGGTCTTGTACATCTTCTTGGGGTTGAACTCATCTAGTCATGAAGGAACAATACTTGGTCAGTTTCAGTTTTCAATTTACTTTCAAAAAGCAGTCAGAAACGACCACATAACGTCTTTCCTACACTGTTTTTCAACACAAATCCTGTGTTTAATCCTACCTGATCGTGAATATACCTTTAGATGACTTTTACGTGCAGGGTGATCTTAACTCTCTTTTTTTAGAGAACTACAGATTAACTGCAGTTTTTATTAGTGTGTATCTTAGCGCTACAAGCGTTATACAGTGTCTGTTTAGGTCCTTCTAACATTCTACCTAACAACTGTACTTGCACAGGATGAAAGGCGTGAGTTCCTGCTTCAATCTGTAAAATATATCCAAAATAGTCCGCTTCACTAATAGCTGTTTCAGGTCGATGCGGCCCCAACGAAGTGTTCGATGCGTGTGGTTCAGCCTGTGAGCCTACCTGTAGGAATCCTAACCCTGTAAGTAAAGGGTTTGATGTTCTCGAAAAATTGAAAACCAACGTACATGGACAGAAGTCTACTTTACGCACACGTCATTTTTTTTTTCTGAGCTTTACGGCTTATTTTTGTTTTCCTCCATTTTTGAGGAAAAATTACTCTTCCACTTTCATTTAGCAAGTGTGCACCCTGCAATGTGTAGCCGGCTGCCGGTGCAGGACTGGATTTTTCAGAAATGATAATAACGAATGTGTGAAAAACTGTAATCGTGGGTTATCTGTTTTTTTTTTCGGTTGCGTTTTTTCACTGATTCTCTGCGTACCGCACTCTCTGTCTCTCATTCTTTTTTCTTCTAGGATCTCTACATGTGATCTGGTTCTTGTGGGGGGATAAATTCTACCAAGAAGGAGTTCCTTTAGCGTTATAATTATTCCTTCGGGAGACATGAGCATGTGGTGGAATTTCCGGAGGTGGAAGGAGCATTCCTTAGTTACCTTAAAGGCAAGGTGCGGTCAAAATATTGCCCACTCATGTTTTTTGCTCTCTGGAGTCCAAACCATATGTGTAGCACACATCCCAAGCTTGAGACCTCGGTATGAGCTCTATCGCTAGATATGGGAGAAAACGTCCGAGGATTACGGTAGCCATGGGAAAACGCGCTCCGACAGACAAAGGCTGCGCGAGTGCATACTGAACAACGGTAGACGCTCAGATACATAGAGCTTAACGAACACTTCGTGAAGCCTTCTCCACCCCATCGAACGGACCACCGGTCCTTTGAATATGAATTTTTTCCTACGACACGATAACAGACAGCATGTAGGGCGCGCCGCATAACGCCAACTGGAAGCACGAATGCCGCAAATCCGCAAACGCCGTACCGAAATTTGTCGATGGAGAGCGTTTGTTGTGGGAACTTTTAAGAGATTTTTCTATAGTTTTCGTTCAAAGCGTCGCCGTAAGCTACGCAATAGAAGTTCGGGAGATGGAATTTTGCCCGGACCTTGCCTTTAAGCAGCTTCGTTGAGAAAAAAATCAAATGCTATACCTATGTGCTTTTTTCTTGCTGGATCCAGGTAGAGCATTGGAAGAAAGGGTAATTTCCTACAGATGGGTAGGATTACCCTGGCTAGCAGCTGGGTGTAGAAAACGTCATGTACGGGTGAACGTGTTGATGGATGCCAAGTAAAGGGTAGTATTTGGTACGTTACCACGATTACCATAGGGCATCTTAGTGATGTATCCGAGCTCTGCTTTCTAGTGCAAGGGCTTGAAATATCACTGAATATCCATCAAATTGGACACCTCCTTATCATATTATGGATTTTCCCGGCCCTTGACTGTTAAAATGCCAGTTTTTGTTTTTTCAATTTTTTCATAGGGTCCTCCGAGGCAGTTAATGTAAAAATGCGATTTTTCTCCTTTTAGTCACTTTGTATAGTTGTAATACGTACATAGATGTTGTGTTTATGTGGATAACAAGATGGATTTTCAGCTCCAACTCGTCCACCCCCGACCCGTCCACCTCGTCCACCAACAGCAGCAAGCTGTTCGGAGTTGCGATGTCCTGCGGGTTTTCATTGTGAGATGGTGGAATTTCCATGCACACGTCAACCGTGTGCCGCTCCCAGTCCACGATGCGTTCCGGACCGTGAGTCATACTTTGTATATTTATTTATTTATTTTGATACACTGCATTTACACTGTGTCTCAACGTAAAAACCGAACGTATTAGTAACACTTCAGTAGTGGGCGAATAAAACAAAAACGAAAAAGCACTCTCTGCAGTTGGTTATCTATGATATTTTGAAATTCCATCAGATTTGTTCGTTTATGCTCTTCAGAGTGGACATTTATTGTGAGTTTATTGTATGATGAGAGCGATTTCTACCCTTTTTTTGGACGTCCTGACGACTGTTGGTGACAGGACCTGCCTTAGAATATAACCTGAATGCTGCAGAAGCCATATGTATACAAGTAAATGTATGCTACAAATCAGGCTATTTCCACGTCTCACGTGCGCTTTCCTAGTTCACCTTGTGCTTGATTCTGTTCTAGATTACGCAGCGTAATAACCCATAACATGTGGTTAACGTTTACCTCCGTTTTGAATGAGAGCACTAGTCTGAGCAATTTCTTTCCTTTCTGAGCAACTTCTGCCCGGAGTATGTTTTCCGCCATCAGTAATCCATCCCGAAGGTTCACTTTTCTGACCCGAACTCCAAGCCGTTAGGTTTAGGTCGTCCACCACCTCCACCACGTCCAACCACACCACCACCTGAACCAGAAGCACCGCTACCGCCGCCCGACTGTGACAAAATCCGATGTCCACCCGGGTTCTTCTGTCAAGTGATCAGTATTCCATGTAAGCAGCCTCCGTGCCCACCACCAACCGCGCAATGCTTCCGTGAGCAACAAAATCCACCTCTCGTTTGTCCTATAAATGAATCGTGGAGGGAGTGCTCAAGCCTATGTGAACCCACATGTGACAACAGAAATCCAGTAAGTCCACTATTACTTCGCACTTTTCCAAATAGCACGATTTCTGAGTGAAAATGTGAGTTTCAGAGGTGCAGCGGGAAATGCGGGGAGCCGAAATGCCAGTGCGATCGCGGTTTGGTTCGTAACCGATCCGGAAAATGTGTCCCGCCTTCGGAGTGTCCACGACGTCACAGCAGAAAGTAATAGAGAATGTACTTGAGATGTTTTAACCAACAGCGCATTATTCGTGCCGGTAGTTTTAACGTATATTTGCTACTTCACTGTGATATAATAATTTTCTTACTCATGGGTACACAAAATATGGTGCATTTATAAATATTCTATTTTTTCTTTTGCAATTCAACAGCAACACAATCTCTCAAGAGGGAGGGATTTCCTAGTGCGACACATCTTCGCGAGCCCTTTTTACTGCACTGTATAATAAATATTTGCGCAGTCGTGCTAAACATGATTATCGATCGGTGGTTAATTGATAAAGCTTGTTATTTGTTGATCAGCATTGGCAGAAAGCAGTATTCCCACAATTAGTATTAAGTGGAACCTTAGAGGATCGACATCCAAGAAAGACCAGTGAGCAGGAGACCTCCTTGAGCAACAGATGAAAATGTTAGAGATAAATGAATCGGGGAACCAAATACAATACTGCTCCCTATCTTTGCAAAAAGGACGCGCGCGACGTGTTAAACCTTTCATAACATCCTTAAAATGAAAACAATTCCAATTTTCCTTGAAAAGCCAAATTGTGCATTTCATGACAAATCTTATGATATGTAAACTTTACAAACCTACTTTTTACTCTGCAGAAAATACCATTAAGAATGTAGTATTTTGATCACTGGATTAAAACGATCAGGTACACACAAGGAAGTCTGCTTAAATTTGACCGGTATAGAGAAAGATATTGAAAAGTTCATCAATCATTCGATCCGTTGTAATACAGAGAATCCATATATTCAGAAAAAATTGGATATTCTTATTTCTAAGAAAATTACGAAGTGTAGACGCTTGGCGACGTATTAGTGCGTCGCGCGCGTCCTTTTTGAAAGGCATAGGAGCACTATTGTATTGTATATGGTATTCTGCTGTACTGTGAACAAGCAATAAATCCCAATTCATATTCATCTACAATTATAAAGCTTAAGCTTTTATGATTCTCCGGATTTTTAAAATATCAGCTGTGGTTCTCAGAAAAGGAATTGGGGGGGAGAGGTGGGGCTGAGAAAAAAAGGACACAACGACAGAGGTTGTTTTGTCTTCAATGCACTTCTTGTATGCAAGTTTTTTGGGGCCAAAATCGCCTTACATGTAACTATGAAATGGGCAGAGAAAGGTCTTTGCTGTCGATTAACAAGTATTCACTACATTTTCTTGCGAAACGGACTTTTTTTTGAGTGAAAAAATTGGTGTTGTATACCTAGGCATACTTGACCGCGTAGTATGTAGAATGTGCGCACTGATTCGAGCACAGTGTTACCGAAACTTTCTGAGAAGGTTTACCACTTGGTAAAACGGTCATACCTCTGATATTTTCGATGAGTGATCTCTCAGATCAGTCGAATCTACTACGCCTACTACAATAACCTGCTCAATGCTACAAAATAAATCTACTACAGTAACTTTAATTCATGTTCGCATATGACACTGTATAATAATGTCAGCTACAAAAGCCGTCTTGGGAGCTCTCGCAAAGATTACTTACTCAAAGATTTTAGACCAAGCCAGTAAAAATTCCTCCACAAAAGACATGCCAACGGAATAAGACATCTTTAGCTACATTTATAGTGCATCGGGGTGATCCGGTCGTACAAGAAAAGATACGTATTGATCCACGTCGGATAGATACGGAGAAGGATCAATACATACATATCTCTTTTTATCAGACCGGTTCGGACTCCGACGCCCTATTAATGTTGTTTTTGACTTATCTCCAATCAACCCGAGTGTCCACGAGCTTCGTAAAAAATTTATTTATTTATTTATTTATTTATTGTAAAAAAATTTCAACGTGTAGTCGATATTACGCTTGTAGGATTTATCCAGGGAAAGCAGAACTAGCAATCTTTTCTGCTCCCCACTGTACTGCACGTGCAGTACCCTATGCCTCTACTGAACTCTCGCAATAATTTTAAAGCCAAAAGTGATGATAGCAGATCACTGTCTTATCCTATGCTTAACTCATCCACCTCGACTGACCCACCAGGAACGGTTCAGGAAGGATCCTATGGCTGTCATGGACCGTTAACACACGATTCGGGTCGATGATTCCAAAGTGTGCAGACCTTATCCCCAGAAATCGGGGAATTTATCGGCTTCTATTCATCCTGAGCAGGAAAGCCAACGTCATGGAATAAAAGCGAACTTACCATCTTTTCCAAGAGATAGGATGACACTCTTGATCGCACCAGGAATCGATAAAAACGATCGGATCTTCCCGCCCCAGTGGTGGTACATAAACCCAGCTAGGTTACTGAACTGCCAATAATTACCACTCCTTTGTACCTCTTCCTGATTGTCAGTTAATGTTCTGTTGTCAATGCGTCTGCCTTTCAGTGATTCCTTACATGCTTGAAGCGGCTCATCTTCATGTTACTCCAGTTTTAGGTCTTGTACATCTTCTTGGGGTTAAACTCTTCTAGTCATGAAAGAACTGTACTTGGTTAGTTTCAGTTTTCAATTTACTGTTAAAACGTAGTCGGTAACGACCGCATGACGTCTTTCCTACATTGTTTTTCAACACAAATCCTGTGTTTAATCCTACCTGATCGTGGATATACATTTAGATGACTTTTACCTGTAGAGGAGCGTGACCTTAGCTCTCTTTTTTGTAAAGTACTCCAGGTTTACTGCTGTTTTTATTAGTGTGTATCTTAGCGCTACAAGCGTAATGCCGTGCCTGTTTAGGTCCTTCTAACATTCTACTTAACAGCTGTACTCGCACAGGATGAAAGGCGTGAGTTCCTGCTTCAATCGGTAGAATATATTCAAAATAGTTCGCCTAACAAATAGTTGTTGTAGGTCGATGCGGTCGTAACGAAGTGTTCGATGCGTGTGGTTCAGCCTGCGAGCCTACTTGTAGGAATCCTAACCCTGTAAGTGAAGGGTTTGCTGCTCTCGAAAAATTGAAAAATACCGAAGACAGGTTTCTACTTTACGTATGTGTCATTTTTTTCTAGGCCATACGGCTTATTTTTGTTTGACCTCTCTTTTTTGAGGAAAGTTACACTTCCGCTTTCATTTAGGAGGTGTGCACCTTGCAATGTGTAGCCGGCTGCCGGTGCAGGACTGGGTATTTCAGAAATGATAATAACGAGTGCGTGAAAAATTGCAATCGTGAGTTAATTTCTTTGTTAATGCTTGTCACTGTTTAGAATTGATCCTCAATTATATAAATTGAGCTTTCAATGTTATTCTTATGAGGGGTACTTGCCTGTGAGCTATGCTTACAGCCCGTTTCAGACACTAGGATAGATGGGTGTCTGTGCGTATCGCTCTTATTTCTCGGCGGCCTCTCCGAATACCCCACTCTTTTTTCGTTCTTTTTCTCTGATATCTCTAATATCTAGCTATATACCTTGGTGAGATGATGCAGGAAGCTCTTCCTGACTTTATAATTAATTCAATCCAACAATCACTTGCTATATTTTTTTAAAATTTTTTTGAGTAAACTGGAAACCAGCATTTTGAACTATTTTGATTGTAGTGACTGCGAATCCTAGAAGATCGAAGGAGAATCACCTAATTGTTTTGAGCGGTCTTTCTTGGAAAAGTGTTTCAAATATCATGACTCTGCGACTTTTTCGCTAGAACTGCTCATAAAGGATGAATTTCCAGCTCCAACCCGTCCGCCTCCAACTCATCCGCCAACAGCAGCAAGCTGTTCGGAGATGCGATGCCCTGCGGGATACCATTGTGAGATGGTGGAATTTCCATGCATACGTCAACCTTGTGCTGCTCCCAGTCCGCGATGCGTTCCAGACCGTGCGTTCCCATCTCTATGGTTTTTTATTTTTCCGTCAGATTTATCCGTTTCCTACTCTCCAAAAGGAGTTTATTGTGAGCTTATTGTGTGATGAGATGACTTTTTACTCTCTATTAACCTCTTGACCAATGTAGATGACAGGATCTGCCCTGGAATATGACCCGAATGCTGCAAAAGCTTTATTCTACTAGATGCACTCTAGAATTTGGCCTATTTCCACAATTCATGTGGATACAGCTGCCCTAGTTCTTCTTGTGGTGCTTGAGATTCTTGCGGTGGCGAGCGGCCCTCCTGGCTGCAACACGCTTACGTCCACGGAATGGGATGCTCATCGACGTGTCGGTGATGTGTCCGTTTTCTAGAATATTGTTTTTAGCACAGGGACGATCAGTAGGGATGAAGGCATACCTCTTACGTAAGCGCCGACAATGTTGCGAAGTTCACTGCGTGGGCGGTAGTAGTTCGGGTACTGAAGATGAGCACTGTTTACTTAGAATTTAGTAAGTGTGAGCATATCTGGGTAGAACTTGCCATGCCGTACTGGACACTCATAGGCTGCGAAAGCACCGGTGTGGATATAATTGGAGCGGCATGGACAACACGAGCAGGAACGATGTATGGGTAAGATTCACCCAGATCGTTGTCTGGAAAACCATTTTCGGGAAAACTTCACTAGAAAGAAGCTACAATGAAGCTAAGTGATTTAGCTCAAGAACTTATGCACGTGATCATTCAATCAACCCGTGTTAAAACGGAGGAAAGAGGAAAGAATGCTTCGCTACAGAAGGTATTATACTTGTACATTTATTCGACAGTTCGAATGCCGAATATTTCGAACATTCGAATGACCGAACAAATTCGAAGATGAGAGAAAAAACTTTCTCCATCTTCCGACTTAGTCCAGAAAATGACGTTTTTGAATATAAGAACTTTCAAATGATTCATTCGATCTATCGAATGAATCATTCGAATAATCGAATTCATTCGAATAAATGTGCAAGTATAGAAGGTATAGTCATTCTCAGGGAAATAAGTAAATTTCACGCAGATTTCGGACCAATAAAACCTGAATCATGGGGAAATTCCTCGTGTAATTAGGATCGAATAAAAATCGAATAATTTGACGAACTCGATTATAATTTCGAAAATCAATCCAAAAGACTAGTGTTGAAAAAAAAGAGAAAGTTTCAAACTTTTTGTAATCACTCCTCAAAGTTGTGGTTGGGTTGTGGTTTGTGGGCCGAAAGGGTTGTGGTTCCTCACACCTTTCGAAATTCCAGAGTTTCAACATTCGCAATTGAATTTTTGTATTCGAATGTATCTAATATGTAACCCGGGCCTAAGTATGCGTTATACAGTCGGCGTCGATAGAGTTTACCCCCTGCGGGCTCGAAGGCTAACCGCAGCACGACCGCGACACGCTGTTATCACGCCGTGACTTGTGCTGCCATAATAAATTATAGTTGTGATGTTTAGTGTTTTTCGTCGAGTTTGATGGCTTTACATGTGAAGGAAAATCCTAAACTTCGATGCGATTGGGTCATTTCAGCGCAGAAGATCGGTGACAGTGAGCAGCGCGGTTGCGTTGCGGTCCGCTCTCAGTTCCGCAGAGGTGTCAGCTTCATCGTCGCTCATTGTATACTCGGTATAGGGAATTAGCTACATTAGCACCTTGAAGGCTTTGTTCCTTTTCGAATGACAGGGTATGCGGTAGGGAAAAAACTGCACTTGGCTTCTCACAAGTTTTTTTTTCTAAGGGGTTTTCTCCAGGAATGGAGCGCATTGTGGACTTTTTCACGTGCTTTTTTACTTCTTTTCCTAGAAAAATCGTATAGGAAAAATACAGTAAAATTCTGTACAAACCTTCCATTGCAGGGAAGCTTGCGTAGCACCTGAAATTAATTGACTTAGTTTTAAAACGCCTATTCCTTTTAGGGTCTGACCCTAGAGCTATTTCCTATTTTTCGCGAAATTCACTTACCTTTGGCTGACCGCGACAAGGAAGGCAAGCAAGACAAAGAACGAACTCATATTTCCCGTTGATGTTTAGGGCGCTACGTGGCTCGCATTTATACGATTTCTATTGTTTTTTGTGTTGTTGAAAAAACCTCAAGTAAACCTGAATTACTCAAAGAAACACGAAAAGTTGAGTTTCTTTTTTCCCACTTGCGAATTCCAAACTTTCAGTTTTTCTTTCAACTCAATTCAAGTTCGAATTGTGACTTTCAAGTGCCACATCATGCAGGTCCTCCTCGACCGCCGCCAACTCAGCGGCCTCCAACCCCAACGAGCTGCTCGCAGGTACTTTGTCCACCAGGAACGAGGTGTCAGATGGTTGCGGAACCGTGCAGACGCCAGCCTTGTCCACCACCCAGTCCAAAATGCTTCATTGTTCGTGAGTATATGCTTTTTTTTCTTCTTTGGAAAAAGCTCAGCGACTTGTGGCCGTTCTTTTTTTTCTTCTTTGGAAAAAGCTCAGCGACTTGTGGCCGTTTTTTAACCCAAAAAACAGCAAATCAATCCATACCATGAATAGTTCGGAAATGTTTTCGTTTCCCATGTTCGACACCTGCAGCGATAATTTCCAGGTCCTCCACCACCGCCACCACCTCAGCCCCCAACACCAACAAGCTGCTCACAAGCACGTTGCCCCCCAGGAACGAGGTGTGTGATGGTACAGGAACAATGCACACGTCAGCCTTGCCCGGCTCCGAGGCCTATGTGTATAACGGATCGTGAGTATGGCCGAGTTTCTCACAATTTCTTCCTTGCATTGATAATCCGGGCCCGAACCAGTGAGATTACCTTGGATAAACATGCTGACTTACCCAAATTTACCTTTCAGCGAGCATATATAAACATGTTTACCAGAACGTGGCGTTTCGTATACCAAACCGCTGCTGGTAATGATATACCCATGGGTAATCAAGATGAAATCCAGTGGAAAAATCTGTATCATGGGAGTTAGCTGCTCACTACTACTTTTGGCATGCGTGACGTTGTGTCCAGCTGATACCCATGGGTAACGGCTAGTCTCATACCCATGGGTATGACATGATCCAACTCGCAATGATGCATCATGGGCCAGGGTCGGCATGCAACATTGACGTTACCCAGGGTAGACGTACTAGAGCCCGTGTAAACGATGGGCAAATTTTGGGGTGTTAAAAAGTCTAACCCGGGTAATCTCAATGATGCATGCCGGCCCAGGTAGCTAGTTATTGATCTATAACCTCCGTAATGGCTATTGTTACCCTCATCGCTTCACATTTCTGTTATCAGCAGTCTCGTTTTTCTTCGGGTAAACTCAGACGAGCGCCGGTAATCCTTTGTCCTACTCGCGTTTCAGAGTTCCGCAATAGGTTCTGTCAGCTCAGTAGACACCAAGAGCATTGTACAACCTTCACAAAAATTGTAAATTTATAGTCATGTTTTGATATTATGTGACCCCCTCTGTGTGGACTTTCATTTAAAAATTAATTTCGGACTTAAGGACCACCGCAACCACCACCTGCCACTTGCGCCAACGTACGTTGCCCTTCTGGATCTCATTGTCAAATGGTCGCCCAACCGTGTCACCGCCAACCTTGTCCACCTCCTTCTCCGCAGTGTATAAACAATGGTCAGCACAGACAGCCACGCTCCCACCACTCCGGAGGTTTCCTATCCTGACCAGAACTTAAGCTCTGCTGTTTAGCTCGTCCTCCTCGTCCAACCACTCCACCACCTGGGGCAGAAGCACCGCTACCGCCACCCAACTGCGACAAGATCCGATGTCCACCCGGTTTTCTGTGTCAAGTAATCAGTATTCCATGTGAAAAGCCCCCTTGCCCGCCTCCAACAGCGCAGTGCTTCCGTGAGCAACAAAATCCACCGGTCGTTTGTCCTATAAATGAATCGTGGAGGAATTGCTCCAGCAAATGTGAACCCACATGTGACAACAAGAATCCCGTAAGTGTGCATTTCCTTCCTACTTTCTGAATGTCACGACTTTCGAGTAGTGTTATAAATTGCAGAGATGCAGCAAGGAATGTGGAGAGCCAAAATGCCAGTGCGATAGCGGCTTGGTCCGTAACCGATCCGGAAAATGTGTCCACCCTTCGGATTGTCCGCGACGTCATGGCAGAAAGTAATCGAAGACGGACTCGGAAACGTCTTGACCAAGAGAGCACATGGCTACCACTGGCAGTTTTAGCAAACATTTAATACCTTACTGTGATATAATTTTTCCCCATTGGTACAAAGATGTTATAAAATTATATAAACTTTTTTTTTTCCATTTTGTGTCTTTCAACAGCAACACGATCTTTCAAGAAGGAAAAGTATATCGCCTCAATCCAAATCCGTCTTTCCTATTGCGGCACATCTTCGCGCACTATTTTTTACGATGAAAACACTGAAGCGCAATCGTTATTGCACTGCAGAAAGAGAGCCGCCACGCAGTACTGTTGCGGCGCGGCAGCCAGCGGATGATCTGGTGCCTTTTCTCGTGTTCCACCAGGACAATAGCTACTAGATTCGGAACTCGATTCCTATACTATGAAAGCTTGAAGTAGGAATACATAGTAGTAACGAAAACGATAGCAGATCCACCTGTGATGCTTAACAGTCATGATGGCCAACTGATCCACCGCGCCGCACCAATACTGCGTCGCTGCGATGCGTCTGCAGTGCAATAGGAGCTGTCGCTCACTGCTTAAAACTGCGGAGTAAGGTTGCTTATCAATTTATGGTTGATACGGTCCCAGGTATTTTTCCAGTGCCAAGTTCCCCTGTTCGTGCCAGTAAATGTGGCTATTAAGGAACTACTCATGAACGGATACATGAGCTGTTCAATAATTCATTGAAAGGTTCCCGTTTCTCATAGTATAATGATACAAATTACACGATCTCTTGTGTATCTCCAACGACATCGATGAAGTCGTTCTCGTCTATGGCCGAAAGTGAAGCATCATCCGCATCTCCTGGCCTTCCAGTGACATCTTCCATTTCGAAGCCATTATCCATGGATATTCTTACTTCCTAGAGCAATTTGAACGAAGCGATAACGTTGCAACCAAAAGAACCGAATTTCGTAAGCGGAAAGAACACTTACACGCTCTTCTTTATCTGCAGGAGCATGGTTTGTACTCGGCAGCGTTCGCTTCCTTTTTCTTATGACTTTCCTCATCACTCGCTCACATTTGTCATCTAATGATTGCTTCATCTGACTTCTTTGATATGCGTCCATTTCAAGGGGAACTGAAAACAGCTGACTGATGCATATCTTCACGTCGAAAAAATTGGCCATGTTCCTGGGTTTTAAGACCCGTAGTCCTCATATCTACTGACGAATAGTGCGAAATGCTCAACAAGTTCAAGAAAACTTGGTGTAATTTCCACGGGGTTTGATTGCGCACCGGTTGACGGGATGTCAAGCGCGTATGTGCCAACAAGTCTGCCTGGGCTGGCGCGCGTGAACATCGAAAAGGCCACATTGACATTAGCGTCTACGGTGATACCTTTGGATGTAGGTGATGATGAGTAATTCTTTGTGTCCTAATTACTGTTCTGCTTTTTGCTTACCGATTACATGGTTAACGACTTACTTCAGAAGTGAAAACTTCCGTAAATGTTGTCTTTCAAGGGAGATGGAGGTTCCGGAGGAAAATAAAGCTACAGCTTCACAAACCTTACGTTTTCGATGTCGTATTCTACAAAAGAAACTTTCAAACCAAAAAACCGCACCTGACTCGAGCACTGTTTCAGCAAACTTGTCCACTGATATCTCCGGCGTGTCGTCACTCGTTGAACACTCCTCATAAAACTGCAGTTTCGTCCTTTTCAGGACAGCATCAACCAAATCTTTACCCTATTAAGAGGTGTGTGAATATATAAAACGAAGCCAAGTGGAAAAAAGACAAGGACAACAACCTTGCAAAAGTGTCGTGCGTTGAGTGGCTCGTCCGGATTCTCTCTGATCACATCGTTGTCGATCAAAACTAGAGGTACCTTGAGGTCCTTAACGTTTTGCCTCTGAAAGGAATTACACCGGTTAAAGTCTGCAGTGTTAACCAAAAATCAAATATACTTCTCTCTTCAATTTCGCCCTGATCTGCATACAGTGCATGCACTTCCATGACACTAATCCTGGAACCTGAAAGCTTGGGTTAGAATAAATTTGGTGGATAAATGCGTGTGCAGGACAAATGAAACTTACTCTGAATCGAGATGACACCAAGAATTCGTAAACTCGTCCGTGATCTTTCTTACTCTGCCATATGAAAACCTTGTTCTTTCTATGCCTACTGATGACGTAGGATGCTATTCCATATGACTCCTTTGAAGTAGATGCCATGAACTAAAAAAGAGCATCCCAAAACCTTCTTCGATCAGCTTTCAAGGTAGCGAATGTACAATAGACGTCGATGGAAGAGCATTTACAGCTGGCTCGGATTGCACGTGACGCGGCCGCGTCGCTCGCGCTGGATTTGTTGTTGCAATAGCAAGTCAGGGATTTCTTGATTGTCCTTTGTCCTATTAGATGTCAAATACCAGAAAAGAGAAAACTAACAGACAATCAAGAAGCCCTCATGGTTTGCTACCATGGCGACGATTCCAGTGTAGCCGCGCGGTCGCGCGGCGTTCTTGCCGAGTCCGCAAAAACCGCACTTCCATCGATCGCTCACCATAGATATCTTTGCAGGACAGCATTTTTAACAAAAGCGAAAATATGAGGCAGAAGGAAGGGGGAAGGATGGAAGGCAACAAAGATCAAAATAAGAAGTAGATAAATCAAATACTGACAATATTAAAATGACTAGACCAAACTATCTGATTCATTTATAAGCCATTATAAAAATGTGGGGTTTGTCGGTAATTTCTCACGATTGTTAGTTTGCTTAAGAAACTACAATCAGGGAATGTTCACTATGACGGGTTTATTTAGGAGGATATGGACCTCTTAATAAAATTAAATAACATATGAGTCATATGCGGAAAACCCAAGTCTGAATGCCGTTAATAAAATACACTCAAAGAGCGAAAGCATGCTCCTACAACTGAGTTAAAACTTCTTGCTTTTCACACCCCAAGCGTTACTCGTACTTGAATTCAAGCATTCTTCCGAATCAATTGACCTTTCCAGCATATTATGATGTAAAGAAATAAATTTTCAGGATTACCAGCAAAGCAAAATAGTTAAATTTTAACAAAAAAAACCGCCCAGCCCCCACAAGAAAATACCAGAAGCTGGCTCAGCCCCTGAAACGGCAAATTGATCTCGGCGGGGAACTGCCTTCACTCGACACTCCTCAGTGAGAGCCAAGTAGGGAAACCCTCCAGAGCTACGAAGCAATTTGTTCGACGATTTACTGGCATTTCGCGCGCGGCGTCACGCTGCGGCGGCAGGGCGTGGGGAAACTCGTCCAGCTCTAGTCGCAGTTCTCTCTCCACGGCAAACCCCATGAGCATTTTCCCAACAAGTCCTCCGGTCCATAATTGGCTTTGTTCGATCGTTGTGTTACATACTTTATCACGGTTTAGCTTGATTTTGCGGCAATTTCTTTAAGTTTTCCATTGACCGATCGCTTTCAGGACAGCTCACGATGTCACTGCGCGCTGCCCTACGTGCTGGCGGTGTGGTTGTCTTGGCCGGAGGTTCATTCTTGCTTGGGGCTCGCTATGGGAATGAAACTCCATTTAGAAACCTACAAGCAGCCACAGCTGTGTCGGTAAGTACTTTCGAAAACTCCTGGATAAAATATTAGTCTAGTTGATTGACTGGGACTTTCTAACTAGATGCTTTGTATGTACTACCGCTGCTATCACTTTTTAGCCTGTTCCAGTGGTGCCACCGCTTCCACTGACACCTTCCGAACAGGCGAAACCTCTGGAAGAGATTGGCCCATCGCGTGCTGCGGAAATAATGCGATACGGATTTCCAGGCTTTGATAATCTACGGACTTTCGAGGATTATGTGCTATCTTACGATAGAAAAACGAGGACTGCTCACTGGGTATGATTTTTCTCAAAAAGCGAATTTTCTTGATTTTTTTCTTTCAAGATGAAGGCGCTATTGGGCTAGTTCTGAACCAAAATTTCGAGAAATTTTTCCCCGAAGCTTCACATTGGGAGATTATTTGACACGAATATCGTATCCATTTTGTACCATAACTTGGCGCCCAGATAAAGTAATAAGAATACTAAGGTGTTGATTTTAATACTGAATAATAAAAATATCCCCAAAACAATAATAAAGGCGAGAAATTAAAATTAAAGTCATTCAATGTTTCTGTTTGTTCTATAGGTCGGTTTCGAGTTACATACATATGGTTCTAAACTTGTTTTTGAAAATCTTTAGGTATGCGAGCACTTGACACCCACCAGTCTCATATACGACCCATCTGTTGACCGGTCAAAATGCGAATTCCGTGCGGATCCGAGTATTCACAAATATTTCCAGTCAGAAAACACCGACTACAGAGTAAGTCGCAATTTCCTATGAATACAGCTTTTCCATTTTTTCTCCTATCTTCTAGGGGAGTGGTTATGATCGAGGACATCTGGCAGCGGCAGGAAATCATCGAAAAACTCAAAATTCTGTTGATCAGACGTTTTTACTGACAAATATGAGCCCACAGGTAGGAAGAGGTTTCAATCGTGACAAGTGGAACGACTTGGAGAAATATGCAAGGTATTGCAGGCTTTTTCAGTTCTTTTGTTCATTGAATTTGTCAATGTGTTTTTCAGAAAAGTTGCCAAGAAAAGTCTGAACACTTATATATTGACGGGTCCACTTTATCTTCCTAGAAAAGCAGATGACGGAAATAAATATGTGCGGTACAAGGTGAGACACGAAATTTCCAGTTCTTCCTTTAAAAACTCTGCTTGCCGGCTATTTTTTCGGATAACAAACTACTCTTATTTGAGGTTATTGGAGCAAACAATGTCGCAGTGCCTACTCACTTCTTCAAGGTTATTCTGGCCGAAACTTCGCCGAGCAACTTTGAGATGGAATGTTTTGTTCTCCCCAATGAGGTATCCATTTTGAAAGTGTCCTCGATTCTTCGAGTCAGAAATCCACAGTATAGACACGGTATTTTCTCATCAGGTGATTCCGGACTCCGCAGAATTGACTATGTTCTACGTTCCACTGGAAATGATAGAGAGATCTGGCGGTTTCCTAATATTCGACAAGCTTCCGAAAGACAAACTGAAGAAAGTGAATGGAAAAAAAGTCGGCGGGTTCTGGTAGATTTTCTATGAATCTGTGTAAATCAGACGGTCTCAGCTCTCATTGTTCAAGGACTATTTCTATCTGCATTACTTATCCATGTAACTGTTTTCGAGTAGATTGTTATAGTGACATTCGAATTGGTAAGGTGTCAGCTATCGCTGTAACATTATTCCATCAGCAATCCCACTTTTACTTTCTAATTACTTGAAGTAGTTGAAAAAAAAAACTGTACGCTGATAGAAATTTTAGTGAGTTGTGTATGTTTGTCATGCTTTGTCGTTCTTTGTTCTTGTTACTTTGTCATCTTTCGTACTTACTTCATTTCTCATTTTTTTTCAGTCATGACCCTGACACTTTGTTCAATCTCCATTTTATATTTACCCCAATAATTGTTAATCAAGCGTGTATACAATAGTGTATACAATACAAACTATAGTTGCTCTGTAGTCATCCCGTTTGTGAAGCATAGATTATTTGATTCGCAATTGCTGCTCATCTGTTTTCAGTGGCAAGATGTTTTACTATGAAGATGTTTATTGCTCTATTCATATGATGTGTTTAATCTCTGCAATCCCAAATGTCAGCGGTCAACAGGATATTTTGCTTTGGAGAGTACCGTAAAACCATCTGTTTTTTAGAATTTGATTGATTAACGCATGTGTACTTCCTTTACTCTTTATGCCTACCACCAATGTGTTTTTAATGAGGTATTACGGCTGGATTCATTTTGAGAATAATTTTTCATTTTGAAACACCTTCACCACATCGATATGAAAACTAACCATGATTCAGGGCCCTAGTGCCAGAGGTGACTTAATTCTATCTTACCTCAACAGCATTTTTCTTCGAATGGCTTTGTGATTTTTAGCTTTTTTTACCCTGGGTTATGTGTGGCCGACCCGAACGAAAATTTTAGGCGGTAAACATTGCAGATGTATAAGAAACCGTGCTATAACATGCAATGGGTTACACAGCGAGTTCGCAGGCGGTGGCCGCGCCGTCACCACCGCCGCTTCGCGATTAGTGGACGAGTTTTCAGTGCTACAACGTGTGTTTCGCTGGCATCGCTCAGCGAGTTATCTCAAAGCTTTTCTTTCTTATCAACTTACTGCTCGTTGACATCTAGTGTGCTCTAAATTATACCCAGGGCCTTGAATGGAAGATCATGAAGAAATATGTATTGCTTTAACTATATCATTAGTTCGATTTAACTTTTATCTTCAACATCGTTTTGTGCTTGTTGCCACCATTTGCGTTAGAACATGTTTATGCTAAGGAGAATTTCCAGGCATGTCTGTTGACCGCCTGTTCGATATCAAAAACGCCTTCTTCCTTGGGCATTATCAGCAGTGCATATTGGAAGCCCAGGTTGGTCGTTTCTTAGATAGAAGCTTATTTTTCCCTAAAAAAATGGCGGAACCCTGCTGCATATAATGAAAAATGCAGCTGCGGGTCAAAAGATGGGCTACGTAGAACACATCTTCGTTATCGTTCCTGACTGTTCACACCTGTACACGTCTATGCCGTTGTACGGTGTATCCAGTTTATGTATAGGGAAGAGTTTAGTACAGAAAATTGGAGGAATGTTCCCAAAACTTGTAGAATACCATACTTAGAAAGAGTTGCTGGAAACATGTTTAAAAGGAAAGTCTTTTGGTGTGCCGACTATGACCACCAGTATGGTCTTGTCTGTTTTTCCATGACAAGACGCTTCCATGTCATTTTCCATGCATAAATGCAATTTTTGCCGAATTAAGTGTTACCTCTGTGAATACCTTGAAATATAGCATTCATTGGCGGCAATTTCCCCCAGGAAAATATCAGGGTAAAAACGACATTGAGCTGTTGAACACTGATAATCTCCTTAAAACTCGACACTGTTTCCAGAAACTAATCACGAAAGTCGAGGAGGAGAAGCTCGCAAAGGACGTGTTCACATACCGATCCTACATTGCACAGGGAAAAGCTTCGGTTGTACTTAGTGAGATCTCTGAAAGGACGGATAATCCATCACTGAAGGCTGTGCGACGCTTGGCTGAATACCAGACTCCATCTAATAAGTATGTTTTTCAAACAGTTCTTTATTCTTGAGGCGGTTAAAAAGCGTTTAAAGCAAAGCAGCGCAAATTATGCTCCTAAATTCCTTGATATTGCCAGTTTCTGGTTTATATGAGAGGGCACGAAGACAACGATATCTCCGAATTGGAAATTACTCGCTTCAGACACTTCCTCATCGTTAATAGTATGCCGTGGTCTATCATCAAACTTCACTTCAGGAAACGTATAGCGAATGAGGTACAGACTGAGGTTTCGAGTGGCACGGCGCCAACTGATGATACGTCATGCATCGTTGCAGCTCTTATACTAAATGAAGAGAGCGTAAGTTTGGATCGCTGCCTGTTGTTTCATCTCTTTACCACTATTTTGCCTTTTTCAGAATCCCGAAGATGCCATGCGCATTCTTTCGAAGAGCAGCTCTTTGGAGGCTCGTTCCGCGACTGTTTTCACCTTGCTGCAAATGGATCGTGTCGACTTAGCTGTGTTCGTTGAAGGATGCACCGGTTCTGTTTTTTATTTACATTTTAAATCGAACGAAGGCCGTTTTCAGAAAAGAGCTGAAGAAGATGAATGAAATCGATGAAGATGCGACATTGACGCAGCTTGCTCTTGCTTGGGTGAATATGGCCGTCGTGAGTTTTATGTTATGCTTTATTTGTTTTTTATTGTTTTTTCCTTCACAGAACATCCACTGTAAGGGGGTTGAAAATATGGTTTTTGTAGCTTTTCATATTTTTCGCTTATTTGAACATGACTGCTTTTGCGTCGTCGTCGTCGTCGTGTTTTTTTTTTACTCCACCGTCTGCAGTGTTGTACACCACTGGTCACTACTCTCTTAGCAAGGCAGAGTTCGCACAAAATTCATATGAGATTGTGTAGATCTTCTAAGAAGTTGTTTTCACGTGATTTATTTGGAAAAGTAGGTCTTTCACCTCCTATCAGGTGACCTGCATTCTTGTGCCGCATGCATATGTTGCACTGTAATTTATCTTTCATCACGATCATTTTTTCCATTTCTAAAAAACTTGTTCTAATCCTGTGGGAAATACGATAGAGGGAAACATGCTGTAATTGTTTGCAGGGCAAGGATAAGCTGAAAGATGCGTACTACATTTATCAAGAAATGATGGACAAATATGGCCAAAGTCCTCAATTGCTTGTTTCACAGTCAGCGGTTCTAATTCTGCAGGGAAAATACAAGGAAGCCGAAGCACTGCTGCACGTAAGTCTATAAACTGTAAAGATATAAAGAATTTAAAAAAAAATCTAGTCAGATTGGAAATTTGTTTGTTATGTTTCATGCTAATCTTGGTATAAAATGTTGGAGAGAGTCAAGCCACCCAGGAGTTGGGGAATTACGCTTAATATTGAAAAAGACATCCATTAATCCTGTCTGTTTCAAGGAGGCACAGCTTCGCGATGCGAATAACTGCGATGCGCTGGTGAATCTTGTAGCAGTTAGTCAGTTCCTTGGGAAAGATCATGAGGTAAGCATTGCGTTTTTTCCTTCCTTTTCTATGAATATGGCCATCTTCTGGATTTTCGCTGATATTTTTAGGTTTAAATGCATTCATCCCTCAATTTTGTTAATTTAAGGTGTTGAAGCGGTACATTGCACAACTGCGTGACATCGACTCAACACATCCTTGGGTAGCAGACCTTCAAGCCAAGGAAGCTCTCTTTGATGAACTCGTCACTGCATAATTCGCTATTTGTAAAGAAATCCATACATCTCATACAGTAAACCATCTTTGAATTATCTGTGATAAATGGTTGCGTCTTTTTTCTGGCAATTTCATGTGATTATTTATGCTTTTCGCAACAGTTATTAACAACTTATTTATTGATTGGTCCCGGAGTTGTTTCTGAAAAGTATCATTGTTCTCTAAGGAATGGTAATATAATAAAATGTTGCTTACGTCGTTGTTTGGCTAAGTGAGCTGCTATTCATAGGTTTGTAGCCACTAATATTGAAATTTCACTTGCAAATGGTTTTGTTGGTATGTTGGAGTTGTACGTTGTAACTCTGAAGGGTGGCGAAGTCCAGCTCTGTGATTGACCAGCTCATGCAATTGGCCAATCGCAGAACTCCGCTGTAAATCCCTTTTCAGGTGTAACGTTCAACACCTTCGGACTATAGTTGAATAGATGACCCTATAAATTTTTCTTTGCGGTCTTTTCCAAAGATTGGCCAAGGCTGCGTGATGTTGCAGAAGTGCCAATCCAACTAGTCTGGATTGTTTTAACGGTTTTGTCTCGGTATGCTAATTATTGGTGCTAGTTCATCCCTTTTCTGTATTATCTAGTTGAATAGTAGTGTTTTTCATCTTGGGGGACCATTGTCCTTGTTTTCAATTGTTTGTCTTTTTTGCTAGATGGTCCACCATCATTTGTTTATTTTCATTACTCGTACTAAGTTCGCTGTTTGCAGTAATGACTCGTGCGACATTTGGCTGCAAGGTATGTGGTGATTTCAAAAAAGTCGCACTGGGAAGATGGACATCGCATCAGCCACACATAATTGTGATGTTGTCGGCGTTAGCCCATTTTCACGGCCTCGAAGTTAAAGATCTGAAGGAAATCTATCGGTCCTTTCAAATTCGAAGAATGGTGTGCAGGGAGCACTACGTCGACGCGGTGAAATTTTTATTTGTTACCCTAGGTTTTAAGGATTTATCGAGTTTTTTAAGCTATGGAATCCTAGGAAATGAACGTGTGAAAAGTTTTGCCTTACCCTAACCTAGCCTATTCAAGCATTTCTTAAATGGAATTACATAGTGTTAATGGCACTGCTAAGCAGTTATTCTATCTGCTTAGTGTTTTTGTTTGGATCACCATTATGCCTCCTTCAGGCATCGTCAATCGCTGCTGCTATTGAAGCACATACAGGAACTTTTCACCAGTGTGGTATAAATGTTGATGGAGTTGTGACGGAAGCCTCGTTAACGAAGTTGCTGCCTGCTGTTGTGTTGAACGATTTGAAGTCATTTGCAAAAGAAATGGATGTAAGCTCTTGACCTCACTCCAACTTTCTACTTGTTTCTTTGTATATATTTATTGCATAGTTTTCTACATATTATGTCAGCTTTTCTTCAATTCGAAGACCCTTGTTTTGCGCAGCTACTGAGTGTTTCTCAACTTTAATACGTTGTTGTTATCAGTTTATCTCTTATTTTCTCTACTTTTTGCTCAATTTTGTGCAAAGATGTCATGAGAATTATCGTAAATTGGTTAACTTCTCAGTAAATTTTGTGTTTTAGGCCAATATCACGTTAACCATGCGAAATGTCGCTCATTTTGTAAATGACGTGCTAGCACGACATGGTCTTCGTGGGGTAACTGCTGCCACATCGAATCATATTTACGTACCTGCAAAGAGAGAAGCACCCAGGAAACGGAAGAAGATCGACGAGGTTGTCAATGTTAGTTTAGTTTTGGAGAGTTTTTTTTTCAAATCGTGCATGACTTTCGCATTTGTTTTGTTCATTTCTTTTGATTCATGTTACTTACCTATTTTGATAAGACGTGATGCTCACAATGGTCGCAAGTCCAATTTTGATGCCTGTTCAAACAAATTGTTATGTACTTGGGTAGTACTATTAGTTCGTAAAGTTCTTAAAGAACAGTCGAAGAAACAAGGCTGTTATATAGCAATATTAATTCTGTAATTATTTATTAACAGAATGTTTTTCGTTGAGCAGCGCGGTGGGGAAATCAGGTAAGGGAGATGGTACTCTCGGGGTATTGTAGATGATTATGATGCAGAAAAGTGAATTATGGGTCATGGGAGTCCAAAGTTTTTATCGCTTGAATCTGTGGATTTTGTAAAATTATTTCAATTTGCAACACTTCAACTTGCTCTGAGCTATTCCTTTTCTTAGCATGTGAAGAAGTTGAAGGAGGAAGTTGTTGACACCACCTCTCGTGAGGAAACCCGTGCTGACAGCGCTGAAAATACCGAGGAATATGATCCACGTCGATCACCGCTAATTGATGTGACGTCATGTGATTCGCCTGCTCACGATGAGGATGCTCAGGAGGTGCTAAGCAAGGCTTCTCCGCTCTACAACAGCAGTAATTGTTGAATTCAGAAGTCGTCAGCTCATCTGGACAACGATCTCCAGTCAACGCAAATAGAAGCTAACATTTTGGACAAGTTCTACTTGGTGCAGGGAAGAATGTTGTTGAAGTTGTTCCGATTTTGCCCAAGTTGTGGCAACAATTTGTCAACAAGCGAGCAAAGTACTGTTAGCTTCACTGCTATTGGATCAGCACCGATTGTGCAGTACATATGTAGTAATTGCTCGTCGTCTACAGCAATGACACAGCGATGGGATGGGCAACCAGCTCGGGAAATCTTGTAGCTCGGAAGTTTGATAAGGTTTTTCTTTGCTTCCAAATAGCCCTAGTCTGAAGGTAAGTGTTCCTCATCACCTTCGTTTTTGAGTTTTTTAATAGTTGAAAATGTCAAGAGACGATGATCATAATGGCTTCCATGATGCCCTTAGAAATGAAAAGTTTAGCTTTCTTTTTCTCGAGGGGTAGGGTGGAGCACCTATGGGAATGCCGAAAATTTGACACATGACCTCTTGTGACATTGGTGCGCCCCAACTGCTGCCAGTGCAAGACGTATGTGGCAGATGTCTCGCCTTTCCATGGATGCTCCCTTCTAAGCATTACTAGAATACAAGGCTCAAAAACGGATTTATCGGCAAGTTTGGAAAGAATCGTGTATATCATTCTGATCACCGTCTGTTGACGGTTCTCACTATATAAATCTCAATATAAGTATGCAGCGGAACACTGCTTTGAAGTAGATCGTAAAGGATATTGAACGTCACCATCATTTGCCACATTTTTTTTTCAATCGCTAATGTTTCCACGAGGTTTTAAAATGCTCATTTACTTTGCTACAGCTACTATCGTACATGTTGGGTTTGTTAAGCTATGCACTGAATTTTCCAGTCCTTTTTGCTCAAATAATTAAAGCTGTTGGGCTATAAATTGATATGGTTGCTTTATCTGTTGACATTTCTTATCTGTCTGAATTAATGCGGTTATTGCTTGATTTATTATGAAAGGTGTAATGTCCGCCACAACATACTTTTTTTATGGATATTTAGGATAATTAGAAACAAGATTAAGTTGATGTTGTGCAGCTGATGCGCTTATCGTGATATGATGCCATTGATATAAAAGACGTGTAGTTTTGTGGTAAATTTCATCTCATCCTGGAGGCTTATGGATGAACTTTTTATTTGCACATGATTGTAAATGGATTGATAGTGCTTGATCGTTTTATTCTTGAGAGTCGTGATAATAATTCAACTATTTTTTTTAAATCTAAACTGTGCAGATCGATGAGCGAATGTCAAATGAATCGCCTTTCAAATTCTGTAATCTTATGAGTGATATTCAGATATTCTTGTAAGGTAATAACGAATTATTTGCTTGTGATTTTTGTTTGCTACGTTTTTGTTTTGCTGTATTCTGTGGTAATTGTGCTTAGGATGTATTTTATTTTTCAATAAGGCTTTGATTATCCGTGGATCGTAAAGCTTCGAATAGGTTGGTCGTTTATATGTTTTTGAAAGCCTTTGCAATTAAAAATATAAACGAGGGAGGTATTCAATGTGCTAGGTTTACTAATCTAAGTTATCATGAAATGCTTGATGGGTGGTCCTTACATTTGCAGTGCTACCTGAGCGTTTCTTGGTAACCTAATCACACCTGTCTTCCTTTACCGCACCTGGTAATTGGTTCCTACAGCGATGCGCGACACATAGTATCCGAAACATGTATGGATTTCCCCATATTAATCGCGCTAGAGTTTTTAACAGCACTAAAAGAAGCCTATGCAGAGCTGCTGTGAACACTAGATACAGATAATTAAGCTCCATTGCAGCGACAACAACAACAACGTCTAAGCACAACAACAAAAACACAATTATCAATTTGAACGACTTCTCTCATTACCATTAAGGGGTCCATGAAGCGCACTAATTGCTATGTCTCGTATAGTCGTAGTCATTCACTTGAGCGGTAGCCTCACTAAATTCGCATACAAGGGCGAGTTTTCTGCAAACTTTGACTTAATGTCTTTATGTTATTCGATTTTCTGTTTGTGTTTCATGGTGAGTGAGTGAGAACGGGCGGTGCTACTGTTCTGCGATTGGTGAAATCAAAAACTCCCTTCAGCTTACTGGTACTAGCTTCTCATTGGGTCGACTTGAAAGATTTCGTTGAAAAAATTATCTCCAATGGGCGTAGGTGTAATTGTGGGCAAATGGGAAACGAGTTTAGAGTGAAGCCCGTGAGAGCTATTCGAATGCACCAATCGCACTATAGCAACCCCGCCCCTTTTCCCTCACAGTGCAAAATAGCTAGTTTTTTTTTCTCGCAGTTTGGCCATAAAGGTCTACATGAATAGGTTTGCTTTGCCGGACAAATTTATCCTTATTCACACTCCTGAGCGAGCTTTTCCCACTAATTCACACCTGAACATGATGAGTCCCTTGGTAAAAGTACACGTAGAGTACCTAATTACTACTTCAAAATTACTATGTACTCTCAGTTTGTTAACCTTTCAGTAAAGTCTGTAATTATTGACTCGGAAAAATCACCACATGTACTTGTTTTGGCTCCTCCTCAAGCTTCCCACCGCTACTTCAAGCATGTATGAGTTTTTTTTTGCTAAGCCGTGTAAGAACTGAGTGAAATTTCCAGGACAACTTTTAGTCCATCATGGGTCCATGCATTGCATCACATATATTGTTCGTTGCATCGCTTGCGTTACTATGTTTTCTGAATTCGTAACGCAGAAGCAGTCGAACTTGCTTGGAGTCAAGGACAATTCTTTTCAGCCATAACCGTAACGAAATGCGAAGGCAAATTAGATGCAAGTAGACTATTGACCAACCTTCATACCTTCATATACACACAGTATGAAAAGTTTCTAATCAATCTTAAGATAAGATACAACGTACTAAACTAAGTGGCGGAAAACTTTTCCGACAACCTAATATTTATTCCTAGTTCTTGCATTAGGAATTCTGGTATAGAGAAAGCACCTTTACGAGCCAAAACTTTTCTTGTGTAGTTGTTCTGGATTTTCTCTAACATGGCAATGCCTTTCTTTTTATGAGGGAAGAAAATGACCGTTCCGCTTTCAACCAGTGGTCTAACGTAGATTTTTCAAGCTCTGAGCGGGACTACGCTATCCTTGGTGGAGAGGCTTTGATTATTTGATATGTGCGATGGAGCGCCTTCCTGTATAGCTAGCTCTCTGTAATGCGAGATGAAGTCAAGTTTGTTATTGTAAAGGGATTCCGGATCCCTCACATCTCTAACCGTTTCAATTGAATGCCCAGATTTTTCCAATCACTGGCCAACGTGGAAGAACCAAATCTCATATGAAAGGTTTGTTCGCAGAAATCGGAATCTAAAAAGTTTTTGACCACAGATACAAGGAATCAATTGCTGCTTGTAATACGACTAAGTCTTGAGTGGAGCCAATTTCCTTGTATATTTGTATGTCATCAGCATAGTTAATTAATCTATACCGTTTCTTTCCAGTCGCTGTGGAAATTCTCTAGTAGAAATGATATGTATTATACGGTAGAATTCCCACAAGAAATGAGAAAAAGGGTCCATGAGAATAGTGTTATTTTGCAACTTTGACTAGGAAGTTCTCGGTTCTAGGTTTAGATTAAAAATGAAACCTCTACGTACCTTAGGGATAATTGGAAGCAAAACTCTTCCTGGATATCTGGAATTTGTAACTCAAAAGTGGGGATTCTTGAAAACACTGGGAATATGTGAGCAATGGATCTAGAAAATGGCAAAATGTAGAATTTGGTGGGATTATCCAAAAATCTGAATTCAATTTAAGGAGTACAGAAAAAAATTAACTATTGAATCATTTTGAAGTTTGAAGTTGGGCTTCCACATCCATATATGTTATTTCCTTAATTCCTGGATAGCAATATTTTCATGCTCATGACTTGTGTATTCAAAAGGGTATTCATTAAAATTGGCGTGTCTGCGTTTTTCCTTGCTGTTGATGTATACTTTCGTGGATTTGCGGCTTTTCGGGATCGTTGAGGATGAATGGCATGTATATCGGAACGCTATGTTAAGTGCTGTTTTTGTCCATGTAGGTTTCACTTTATTCTAGTGGGCTAACTTCGTGGTCTTCCCTTGTAAGGGAACCCACACGCGCTTTCTTGCAATGTGATTCCTGGGACAAGCTCTTCTGGAGGTTTTACAGAAGTAACAGCGACTTTCAGGAGAGTGGCCGAAGCATGTGGACTACAACACGTGCCATTCTTTTCACTTTTTTTTCAAATAAAAGAAAACTCCAGAAAAACTGAGATTTCCCCCTCGAAGTAAGCCACATATGCATGCTTTCTGACTTGTAGACGCGGCGGTATCAATTACCTCTCACGACCAAGCTGTTCACTCAATTAGAAAAGTCACCTGTTTTCCAAAGAAATCAGCGCGTAGAGCTATGGCAACGGCGAATTCCATCAATTCTCACTACAATCCTGCTGGCTTATGAAGTGACGTTATTGCTATGACATTTAGTGGACGTCATTGTGTGGTAATAGAACTTATCCACTTGATTTTATGACTTTAGATGTTCTTTGGTGTGGTAGCTCCATGAGTGGCGTGAGGGCAGCTCATTTCGTTCTGCGGATTCTGGTATTTGCGTAAATTTAGCACTCGGATTTGTTGGAGGGAGGGGGGGGGGGAGTGCTTGGATCAACAGGTGGTGTAGTATCCAATTCGGGAAGAGAGGCGGGAGAGGGAGGCATCAAAAAATTGGGTTCCTTTTTTTCGAATGATTATATGGACCTGAGAATTCTAGCGGATATAATACAACCAACATGCCACATTTACCGATAAACGTTTAGAATATTGAAGTGAACGAGCATCCAGTAGTTTGGACTCGCAGGAGGCGCTGCATCACATGAAGGTCCTTTCTCTGACTGTCTGCGCATCCACACTATTCATTGACATCCCCATTCTCACTCCTGTCTGATCCTCTTGCTTCCTATTGTGACCTGTCCAAACATGAGGTGAGCCGTAGACTACTAAAGTTTCCGGTATGCATCCACGAGTCGGCAATCCATCGATGGTTACGACTATTGGGTACAGTATATAGTACGTAGTGCTAGGAGACGCAGGATGCGAATTTGGTTTCTTAGCCTAGTTTCGCTTGGTTATGTGTTCATGAATCCTAACTCAGATGATCACGCCCAACCTGAAGCACTTCTCACATAAATTTTTTCTCCTTAACATTGCTTGAATTTCTGCAGCGCTAACTGCATCGAATTAATAGCGCTGGTGTTCTAGGAATCTAGAGATTCATGGAATCTGGAGAAATTTCTAGAAGGTTTTCATTTTATGTCACAGAGTACAATGAAATTGGTAATAGTGTCTCATACACGTCATGTTCAAATCAAGAAAGTTAGATCCACCCTTTACTGGTCTTGCGCCTGCCCTTGTGATTCCTGCACGGCGTGGGGGAAGAGGAGGGGTAACTATTACCCTTCCTCAGGCGGGCCTGGGATCGTTCATAGCTTTGTTATGGTGAAGAGCATTTATTTATCCAAGATTTATACTCACAGCAGCTTCTACCCAGATTCATACCTATGCGTTTTTTCCGTGTCAGTTTTGCAGGTAAAACCTTATCGTTTTTGCCGATCCACCTATATTTTCTGGATCTCCCACTTTCCTAGTGTCAAGAGGCATTTCACGAGGATATACTGCTAGAATAAAAAAAATCATATTTTACACAGCAGTGTTTGTGGACCCAAACTGTTTACTGTTTACGATGGAATACGAGTAAATCGCAAGGCTTAAAACTGTTGTTGTCAGCAATGACGCTTCCTGAGATAATTCCTATGAGCAAGTCGTGCGAATTCTCGTAAGCGTCACATCGACATTAGATTCGCATGAGAAGTTGATATTTTTAGACTATGTAATTACAATGCGATCGCAGAGTAATTAGCACCTTGTCTCCCAAGATGATTGCAGATTCTGCGCATTTGCGTACAGGGTCTGTATTGCAGACGCTGAATCATGTCGCCGTATTACGTACGCTTACATGCTTAGATGCACCGTAATCATGTCTGCATCCTTTTGAAATAAGCAAACGCTTTTTCTTGAAATTCTTCTGGTCCTATACAACTGAAGATGACCGTGGTAAACATGTTCTGCAAGGGTATATTTTGCTATTTTGCCAGCTATTCCACGAGAATTGTGTGTAAGACTAATCCAGGCTCAGCTGTTTCTTAAATGATTCATAAGCTGAACTCAGGCTCCTGAAGGCCTAAATGAAAATTACCTGAACAGTGCTTGAATCCTGATTACCTCACTGAATAAAGAGAATTACGGGTGTGCAGGGTTGCTTACTGATGAGTGCAGGAGGGAACTTAGAGCAATAAAATTATTTTAGTTTTGTATAAGGATAGTGCACGAAACGAAAACAAAAATATATGCGTAACAGTTTTTAAATAAATGTGTTCATAGCACTTTAAAATTGCACCCAAAGAGGGTGGCACGGTCCGCTTCTGGGATTCGTACGAGTTCTCGACCACATCTGACGAAATTAACCTATCATGAATGTCTACAGACAGTAATTCTGATGCGAATGGAAAGTTCTGTCCTTGAGAAAGTGTGCAGCATCCTCTATACTTTCGAAATATGCTGAGACCTTGAAGTCCAAAACTTTCCTTCGGTGCTGCCTTTAAGCTGGCAGTCAGTCGCGCCTCACCTTCTAGGTACAACGCTCCACACCCTCAAAGGCCTAGAGTAGCACAAATGGAATAGTTTTACGTGGTTATGTACCCGACCACCAATATCATTCCTGTTCTGTGAGTGATTTTTTTTAGCGTTAGTGAATTCGGATTCGAATGGGGAACTGCTTCGAATGATGTGCATATGTAGGATTTTTTCCTCTTTGAATTCCCCTAACTTGACCAGCACTGGGCCAGGAAAACTTCGGCTCATCGTTGGGATTCCCGAAGTGTGGAGCTGTGCGAGCGATGTAGCCCAGCTCTGTGATTGGCTGGTTGGATGAAGTGGCCAATCGCAGAGTTGGGCTATTCCGCCCACAATTGGCTAATTGGATGAATCGTAGAGTACGGCTGTGCCGCTTTTTCCAGGTATAGCGCTCTGTACCAAGATTTTTGTCATCTAACTCTTATTTCATTGCGATTATGGCGACGAAAGAATAGGGCTTTTTTCATCAAAGTTCATCACAAAGGATCTATGTAAGTCGAAATACTTCTTATTTTTTCCACCGAAAGGATGTGGAACGATGAAAACAATGTGCCTGAAAAGGGCGGTGCGGCCGAGCACTGTTACTGGTCAATTCGTTCAACTGGCCAATCGCAAGGCTCGTACGCAAGGTCCCTTTTTGGTACAGCGCTCCACACTCGGCCACTCCAGTGAGAATTTGCGTTCCAATGCTCTTACTGTGGTATGCTTTAAGCACATATGTGGTACGTCCGCCGACATACTTGAGCTCTGTATAAACATCTACTCATGGACTGAATAGTTGAAGAGAATAGAAGTCTTGATTTCTTTTCAAAGAAATTCTGTCACATGTCCGTCTGTCTGAGATGCGGACAAGGACTTCTATAGTCAAGTTTTGACAAACAGAAGTAATGAGGGGTATAACAAGTACGAAAACTCTATACATATGATCACAGTTTGTGTCTCGGACGCGGCAGCGGAGCGTTCGGCCTGCGTGCGTATGTTTATTTCTTCCTACTTTAGTTAGAAGTAGTCCAGTGAACGAAAACTGGGATAGGATTGCGCCTGGAAAAGGAATTAGAGGGGGATGACGCGCGTAGGTCTTATGTCGGTGTTTTGGGGGTTGGGCCAGTAAGATCTGGAAAACTCGTCCACGCACGGGTCCTTGCGGAGGTTTCGAGATAAATTTTCCTTTGAACTGCGTCTCAACCGCTGCTTTCCTTAAAAGAAGGAAATGTGCAGCCGTCCACATTGAATAACATGCAACATGGTGTGCTGAGACTACCGTATCTGTTTCGTTTCAATCGACCAGCTCATTATTCTCACAGCAAATGACTACTGTTTCTCTGTTACCTACCTCTAACCACGTACCTATCTCTACTGCTACCCGTTGTCATGGGTGACACTCGCCTCACACTGCAGTGCCTTGATGGCGGCGCCTCATAAGTTTTATCGAATGCCTTCCTCGAATGCGCAGATTTTAGGAGGATTAATCCGCGGATTTAGTTTATTGCTCGAAGATGGGTGTTCTCCATTCACGTGGTGTTCTCTTAATCTTACTGTTCTTCGATGTGCAGTAGTGTTTCTGGGCAGAAGCCTGCTCTCACCTCGATTACTGCTTTCCTTACGGCTCGATTTTTTATCTTTGCTGCTTCTCGATGGCGTCCTTTGCTTGGAATCCTGAAGATTGAGAGCAATCCCAGAGAATCCATATATAGGCATTAATCTATCTGCGTCAATTGCATCGTTAGGAAGCCGCAAATATGACGTCAGCAACATAAATTTACCGTTAATATGCAAATAGAGGCGGAATTTTACAGCATTTTTTCATACTTGAGGCGCATTTCCGTCGCTCCTACGTATTTAAGAGTTTCATGGGAATTTTACCACATTTATTGGTTTGCTAGTAGTTTTTGTAGTCATCCATACCATATCCGCGAGCCCTTAGCACGTAGTAGATAAAGCTCATTACACCTTAGCGCTGTTTCCAAGACAACCCTAAGAAATTTTACCCGTAAAATTAGAGTTTTTAATATCATATTTTAAATGAAATAAATCAGGGAGCATGGTAAAACCCTGCAACGAATTATAACATCAAAAAGAATCATCGAGGAAGTTTAGCCATTTCATTTCGGAATTCTAAAAAATTGCTTTGAAAATAAAGGACCACATCAGGTTAGATGATCGAAAGGCTGATATGAAAAAGCAACTCAGATCCCTCAGGAAATAACTCTAATAATACTGCGCCACATGGGTTGAGCCGACAAATCACACGCACCATTTCCGGATCTTCAACGCGTTCCTACATCAATCTCATCATAGTTTCTGTTTTTCCTAAGAGCGGAACTTCTATTTTTTTTCAGTTCACATGTGTATCTAACGAGAATTTCACTTCTTAATACTACTATATAAGAGAGGAAAAACTGAATATCCTGGTGATTTCAGAGCGTTAGTAGCCCCTCAAGGGGCTCTACAATTCAGTACTTAACTGTGTGTTTTTTTTTAATTTACATGCTAACTAATACAAAGCGTAGACCATAAACAATCACGGATTCATTTTTTCTCGGGAAGACGAATATGAAAGGAAGTGCCCAGGTACGCCAATAAGGTCCAGAACAAAATGGAAAACATCAATTCGAGGTCATATCGCTAGGGATATCCGGGGAGGAAATCTACCCCACATAAACAATTAGAGCTGTTCTTTGTTACTGTGTGGCCCATGGTACATACACTGCTGCTTTTCTCCGTCTAATTACTATATTCCAGTCTGGTAATTGGAAATGGAAAAACACTAGGACACAAAGGTTTGTAGTGGAAAATAAACCCAACACAGCCGCGAATATAATTTTTCTGGGACAATTTTCTTTGAAACTTCTAACTATCTTAATGAGCTTTTGAACATCTTGATATATGAGCAGTGTTTTGGCATTTCTGGCTGGAAAATCTAAAAAAACGTAATGAACCCTTGCGTAAAAAGATTTTTGAGAAATTTCATCTATTGTAAGCTTACTGTAACCATAAATAGATTACAGTCCGGTCCGGCAGTCACTGCAAATGGGCGCCGGCGGGCGCCGGCCGCCGCCACTCTCCGGCGCCCCGGTATTAATGAGCTATAAATCACTCGAGCTTGGGAGAAAGCGAAGAAAAATACAATTTTAGTCCATAGGTGACAGGGTAGATAAGCCTAACACTACACTTAAGAAGGGTGGGTTTAAGGCTTAGGCTTAGGCTTCACAGGAGTGGCCCCGCCCAACTCCCTTTTCACCTAAATTTCTAAGATAAACTACGATAAGTGTAAGTGTAAGTAAGATTGGACACTATTTGTATGTTGCATCGCGTGCGCGCATAGCCCAGTGGGTTGAGTGAATGATCGACGTTGTGGTGGTCAGGGAATGGAATCCTGCCCTGTGCCGCCGTTTTGCAAATACATATAGTATGCTGCCTACGACTGCTGCAGTTATCTAACAAACTCCAACATAAAAAGTAGCCCGGATGGCTCAGTGGTTTCAGTGGCAGATTGCAATCTGTCCCTATCGCTGGTTCCACTCCGTTGGAGATCCAGAGTTAAGTATCGCAGTGTTTGGGGTTCACTGCTTGGAACGTCCCCCGTGATCTCCTTCGGGTAGTCCAGGAAGGCATACGGCAACGTTTTGCATAAATTTCGAAGATAAACTGCGATAAGTGTAAGTGTAAGTGATAGTGGAAAACTCTTTCGAAGATAAACTACGATAAGTGTAAGTGTAAGTAATAGTAATAGTGTAAGTAATAGTGAAAAACCACTTTTTCAAAGTTGGGGGAAACCGGGAGAGAATAATTCCGCCGTAAAGGACTGCTCCAATAAAGATAAATGACAGTGGTAGAACTACTTCGCAATGGATATAGAACAATTTATACGGATTTCAATTATTTCTGAGGATCCCGAATTGGATGAGCATTATTATTCAGATGGGATAACTGAAGTACTGTGTCCATTTATGGAAGAATAACGGCCATTTTTGTATTCGCGAAGCAGTGTACTATAGCAGAAAACGGAAGAGTTGGCCTCGCTTATTGTGTATTCAGAAATCTTTCCCCATGAAAATCACAAAAATGAAAAAAACGTGAAAGTTGTGAAAATTCTGTGAAAGTCCCCTGCTTTATAGCCTCAACATATCCACTGCACTCTGTCTACTATGGAATAGAATTGTATTTTTCTTTGCTTTCTCCCAAGCTCGACTGTTTTATAGCTCATTAATACCGGGGCGCCGGAGGGTGGCGGCGGCCGGCGCCCGCCGGCGCCCATTTGCAGTGGCTGCCGGACCCGACTGTATGTTGCAGCTGAAAATAAATACGACTTTCCCAGTCATCGCGTCAAACCCCCTCCCTCTGGGCGAGGTCCTGGTTTTTTTTTGACAATTGGATGATGGGACAGTGATCGCCTGATGGTGCCGAAATTGGTATAATGGGTGAAGGTGCAGAGAAGAATAATGATTTTTTCTTTTAAGGTTTTGAAAGTGTCGTAGGAAAACTTGTCTAAGTGGTCCTTAGGAGAGAGAGGCCCGCCCGCATACCGAAATTTTTCTACGAAAAGAATTTGAATTAACCGGAAGTATTACCATTAGAAAACTACATATGAATATTGAAAGGAACAGAATGAGGAAGAGATTTCCCCAAAATTTTTGTGATTTCCAAGAGCATTCTTTCCAAAAAAGAACAGGTGGAAGATTTTTTATTGTTGGACGTCTTCCACGGATTTCTGGCAGAACATCACTGCCATGAGCTTTCTTGTTTTCTTGGTTGAGGAAATATGACGTCGATTCAAACAACGAACCAAATTTGTCATCGAGAGTACAATTCTACCGCTCATTCTATCTTAAGTTTCCTTAACTTAAGATTTATATATCCCAGTCGCACTTGGTGTTTTCTTCATCGCATATCGGGGATATACGCCATTTCCTGGATTAGCGACGACTTCCTGCACGTTGAACCCAATTTCATGAAGAGCTATTTATACGTATACGTTTTGCGTCACTGTGTTAAGGGCGACCGCCAATATCCTGGTATTGCTCGATTTTCTGGAAAGAGCTATTTTGAGTTGAAATATGACGATGCCTCTGATCTCAATGCTGATTATCAGCTGAGATGGAACAAATGGTATCTTTTGCAAGACAAAAGGCACAGTGCGAAACGCTCGAAACGCTTTTGGTAATTCTGTGTGTGTTTCACCAGCTATTCAAAAATCACTAGCCTAGGTACTACTTGATAAAATAGCTACGCACAACACAGAATATTCTATGAACATCGGTTTCTGAGCAATTATCAACTCATATGCGCAGTAGATTGTTTACGGCTCCCTTCGTTAGACGGCTGTTTTTATGCTACGCATTTCTTCTGGACACGAGTAGCTGTTTTCCACTGAAAACCTCCTCGATCCTGAGGAACTCTTTAGTATTTAGCTGCTTTACTGCTAGCAATGTTTTTTTTTTGAAAAAAAAAATGAAGGTTTGCTCTGTATACTTCAGCGAAGCCTTTCCACCATACATTATCACCGTCCTAAAATTGCAAATTTTGTCTTTATCATCAGAAATGTGTGTGCTAAGAGAAAGAGGAAGGGTTCTGTGAAATTCATCGTGTAGAATTGATGTTGTACTTACAATAAAACGGTCTACACCTAAGAATTATACGTCGTCGACCCATTTTTTCACTCTTTAGTGGGTTGTGAAGTGAAAGTTGTGCAGAATGGGGAAGACAGGATGTAATAGGTTGTCTCCAATAGCCTCCTAATTTGGATTTTGTAAGCTGTCGGATGATCCGGAGCGATATTGGGTGCTGCTATAAAGAAGCGAAACGGAGATAGCACAAGAAATCTTTTCTTCTTTCCCGTTCCCATTCTTCCCGTTACCATTTGGTCCTTGTTCTGAGTTTATTATCAGATTCGCAATGCCCTTGATAGGAGCGCAGGGTTAAAATTGCATTATTATGTATTGCATAGTCTCCGATGTCTTGCGTTATTATACCATGTGGGTTGAAGCAAATAGTACCCAAAAGCAGCTTAACCTGCTTTTTCATCACAACAAGATTTCTCAGGTATTATAATATTAGCGGACGAGAACAATGAGCTTCGACAAGAATTTTTTTTGCCGTGGCAACCATAACAATTAATTCAGCCGCGGTTGCATATACAAGGAAAGCGGTGAAAGCTTGCTGTGCACATGTTAAGTTCTGCCCTGCAAAGTAAAAATTTAGATCGTTAAATTTAGATTTAGATTGGAGTTTTTGTGTTTTCTAGCATTGTATTCCTAACATGTTTGTTACGGAGGGCTCCTCAAGAGGGATGTCTTGCCTTCACTTTAACCTACGTAGAATAAGAAAGTTCATGTAGTGGAACTGTTGATGCCATGACATTGCAAACATCCTGGCAGCACCTGTTAGTGCTGTGGGTGGCACCACCTAAGAAGCTGCACTCATACTCCAGCAAAGTGAAACCGCCACATCCTGACGTGGCTTTCTCAGCTGTGTGATAGTACTGTCGCCGTGGCACTCCTTAATACAGTGCCGTCTGCGCTGCGCCGTGGCACTACCTTGTCCACCCCCAGTCTAATGCTACTTAGTGCTCAGTTGTGCCATAGCTGCCGTGGCACTTTCTGACCATCGCCGTGCAAATCCTCGATGTTGCCTCCACGGCGCCGTGGCACTAGCTTCGTGACACTGTTCGTTGTAGCATCATCATCTCCGCCGTGGCACTTCCCAGGCAGTGCTCAGCTCCGTGGCACTTCCGCCGTGCCACTCTTCACTGTAGCGAAACCATCTCCGAGGCACTTCCTAGCTGTGCTATCGCCATGGCACCACCAATGTCCCGACAATTGTGGCACCAGACACAAACACAGACCCCGAGCTTCGTGTAACTGGGGTTGAGGCTATCTGTGGACTCCGTACTAATGTACTTCTTCATCGATAAAACCTAGCTGTTCTTCAGCAAGGTGGTTTGAATGGGATAAAGATCCTATACAGTTTTAGGATATCCATAAAACTTTTTTGAGGATCTTTCAAGACCTGAAACCCTTTCACTGAACAACTGGATTGCCTTTAAACGTCAACGCATGCAGGAAATGCCAAGAAGGACCATCCTATGGGCCCACCGCGATTGGCCAGAGATGAGGCAGGGTATTAGATGTCCGTAAACGCACCGTAATTCCATGAACACTGCATTAATTGAATGCACACATATTAATAGCTGTAAAAGGTTTCAATATCGGCTTAATTCATTCTTTATTGAGTGGTTTATTAATATTACATTGGTTCATTTGTTTGAATGTGAAAAGACATTGGTGCTTATACATTAGTAGCCTTTTTTCGCCTAAGTACAATAAAAAGTCTTTATTGAAGTCTTTCTGTGTTTGCGTCGACACGTAGACAGCTTAGCCTTGTTGTCCGTTGATGCTATTTTGGTTGGAGCAAAATTATCACATAGGCTGAGTTTTTTCAAAGAAATGAAGCGTAGAAACTACTGCCTTCACACTACAAGTTATGATACATTGTACGATTATTGGTTGTGCAAGATTGTGCATTTGTAGAGCTTAGGTTCTTGGCTGAAAGCATGTCCTACTGTAACGAGCGAAGTTCTCGTCAGTGCTCGAGTAATTACACATCATTCCTCGTAGGCAGGTGTACATACACGCGGATAATCATGGGACGGAAATGAGTCATCCATGATGAGCTAGATCATCAGTAAGGTCCTCGAGAGGGTTGATCGAGCTAGTGTTCTCCGCATTCGGGTTGAGTGAAAAAATGTCCAGTTATGAGATGTACTATATTGTTTTTAGTTACATGATGTTTTTGTACATCAAACCGCGGTCCTATTATACTTGGTTCGTGTTGTTCTTCATCTACATAAGTTTACCTCTAGTTCAACTTCCGGTCCTGGATTATTTTTTTCTTTTGAGGGGTTTCCCAGGCCACTCAATGTAATCCGGTTTCGGCGCTAGGACATTTCTTCCCATAGTATTTATTTGCATTATCTTGTTTTTCACAGTCGTCATGTTAACTAAGCAGATGCGTAGGACGTGGTCTCAAATCCTCGCTTGTGATCTGTCTCAGCTTATTATGAAATCAACGAACATCCGGAAAAGCCAAAAAATCCACACATCGGCTGATGGAAGTTTTGCATGGCGCACCTTCGAGGAAGCGATTTGCTTCCTTTGAGGTTTGAGCTACCGTCGTGACTTCTTGTAAATGCTGCTGTCGGGGGTTACTGAACTTTGTTCGACAGAACTGGAAGGAATGCAGATAAGGCATGATTGAAGCACATACGAGGGCAGTTTCAGTGTTTGGACGACTTATTGTAGTTTCTCATACCCGAGTAAAGAAGCGATTTCTCCTAATCTTAGAAGTGTTTCCTTCTTTTTCTTTCAGCGAAAGCTTCTGTAATGGAACTAATTACTGAACCGAAGCAAGTATGCATGTAGTAATGTGTGTTTGCCCTTCTCTATTTCCCCCTTTCAAAGCTCTTTAACCACTGAGCCGAATCTCGTGCGACAATTCTTTCTTCACCTGTTTCATTATTTAACTAATTTCTTTCTCGAAACATTCTTTACGAGCTCCAATAACCTCGTGAAAATTACCATTCTTGGCTTTGCATTTTTCGAGTTGAAACGGTGTCATGCGAATTTTTCTGACGCACTTTCCAGCAATGAGTACTGGTTTTGTACTGAACTTACGTCAATCCAATATGTGGCTACTGAAATGCCACTACATGGCATATTCCCACGTGGATTTTCGTCATTAATAGAGAGCCGAGTCGATTTATGGTAGACACCATAAAGCTACTGGTTGACGTCAGGCCTATTCTTAAGAATATTTTAGGGCAGGCTTTGTCGGCTAAATTTTGACACACATTTTTCAGTAATGGTACTTTGAAGCTAGAAACACATTGGGAGGCGGGTTTTATAAATCTTTTTCTAATTTCATGGGATCCATAATCTTTTTTTTAGGCTTCGAAAGGTAAGAATCGGAAAGATGGCGCTTACCCCAGTGGTATACATCGTTACACAGAGAAGTGTAGAAAAACCCCGTTTTTTTGGAGAGAATTTGGGATTTGCATAGAGACATCTGCCACAAAGAGGTGCACCTCCATCGGTCGTCATTACTGGCGACGTCGGGGAAGCATTTGGGAGTGCACCTTCTGGCTACAAAGTTCAATGATAACACAGTTGAATGACCTCCTGAAATGATAAATTTTTTTTGCCAGAGGTAGCACCTTCTTAAATATTCGAATGCTGGATTCTACCGTATTTCAGGACTAGGAGGAAAAATAACTTATACCATTTGCTGAAATCACGCGGAGGAGGCCACTGAAGAAATCGAAGTGTTGTTTATTGTAGTTTCAAGGTGTGGTGTATTAGAACATGAATAAGAAAAAATGAGAATTTTTGCATGGGCGGAGCGGAGAAAAAGGGCGGAGCCAGTCTAAAATTACGCAGTAGAAACCGCTAAAAACAAGTGGATGTTTCAAAATAGAACGTAATGAAAGCAGGTAGCTACATCCCCATGTCCACATTGCCTTCGTCACTTATGTACTCATTTGAGGCCACTTCTTCGAGTTTAGTCTAATCATCAGGGTGCAGATTCGCAGCAGTCTGTCTCTTGAATCAGTAGTTCTTCTTTTTCTCGCTCGGAACAAAAAGTGTGTCCATCTCAGGGCTGCTGTGCGGGTTGTGCGCTGATGAAAGCGTGCCTAATTGCTTCGAATCTACGCAATCGCGCCTTGATTTAGCATTTCTTGATTGCGACCCACGTCAGCCTGAGGAGTTTTCTCTGGTTTTCTTGCGATGTTTGTTAAACTTCATCTTTATTTAGAATTTCAATTCGTTTTCATTCATCCTAGTCTTGCTTGCTAAACGTTTCGTTAGCTTAGATGAATAACATCTCCTTTTTTCTGGCATTTCCTAGCCCCATCCTGCGCCTAACGTGCCATTCGCAGAAGGAATCCACTATTGCATCCCCATCAAAATCGGAGTTCTGACCCATAAGTTACACATAGAATACGTGCTTATTAATAGGTATTTTCATTTTAGTAACTTTTTTGAACTTTTTTGTTCTTTTGGAGAATGTCCTGGGGGAAATTTTTTGGTTTGAAATTTTCCTGCAAAAAGCGATGGGAGATTTTTTTGTTTCTTCAACGTGTTTCATGAAGTATGTATGATATGTAAATCATTTCTCTTACGATCCTTCACGAATTGGTTGTAGGTTAGATCCATAGAGTAAAATGACTCTCAATTATAGGGCAATTTATACTGGATGCGTGCGACTGACGCGCGTGCGTCTATATGATGAAGAATAGGACCCAGTCGCATCGCAGTCGCAGCTCAGACGCACGCGTTTACGGCCACGCGGCAGCCGCACGTTCTTTTCATTGAGGATGTACAAGCCGTGTTGACCGGTCTTCATGGAAAATCCCTTGCAAATGGATGCGTGCGACTGATGCACGACTGACGCACGCAGCTAGTATAAATTACCCTTATGTCGCTACGGATCTGTGATCCGGAAATGATGTATTTAATTAAGCAATCAGGACTTGTGTGGGATAAGCTCATGGAGCAAGCTCAAATACTGATTATCCTTACTTGTTGTGAAATGGAATGCTAATCTCTCTAAGTGTTCAGGTGGGATGCTCAATGAGCAAATCCCATCATAATGTCATTTCCATTACAATAGCAGCGGTATCTTCTTTAAAAACGACGCGTTGTCGGAGAATTCGCGTTTTTTGCGTCGCACGTTTATAACTCCCTTCAAAGAAATGCAGGAGGAATAAATTGTACACTCTCAGAATCAGCAACTCTTCTACTTTCTTGTGGTAAGTTTACGTCCTCGATAACTTAAAAAATTTGATAAGTAGATTTGATTATAATACTTGATACTTATATTTTTGATATATACATAGATAATGAGTTGAACTAGCGAGAAACATGTTTCACATGGAAATGCTATGGAAATCTTCCGCACGAGTTGTTTGGGGTTTCTGCCATTCAGCAAAGCCTAGGATGGCTGCGTAGTACAAAGTTGCGGTGGTGGTTTCAATGTAGTCTGTGCGGCAAGCCTGGATAGTTTTCACTGACTAGTCCTCATTACCACCTTGGAATTGAGTGCGAAACTAAGGGTACAGTCCACTTGGGCCAAGGAACATGATGCTAGTTAAATAGTTTGAGTTATGAAGTTCTGACTTGAAATTACGGTCTTTTGTTAGTTTTTCTTGTCTGCATACCTATATGATATTGATATTAGATGGCACGCCCGTGAGGGTGTAATAAATAAATGAATAAATAAATAAACATCCTAGTAAAAATGTGTTGATACACCTAGAACAACGTGAAACCGCTAACATTTCATTGAATTCTACTGCACACCGATTTTCCAGTTTGGTAGGGAGCCGAATCGACAGCGACGCAGCTGTGCACCACGGTTACCACATTGTTAACCACTTGGATGTTTACAGTTTCGTCGCAGACGCTGCGTCAGCAAGGCGGCTTGGCGACATAGTTTGCAAGACCAAATAATTGTTGTCTGGAACGTTGTAGACATGCTCCTTTTCACGTCACGTATTTCGCAGAATGGCATTGTGTCCTGGAATGTAGTGTGCTGAACGCTTCTGGCTTACCAAGAAAGCTAGAGAGGACAAAAGGTTGTAGAGCTTTTTTGGATTTGAAGCATTCACCTATTCACAATCTGCAGCGATTGTTCACATCTGCACACATTTTTCACTGTAAAGGTATCAAAGAAGCACTGAACATGTTACGGTAAGAAGGTTAAGGCCTTTTATCTCCATTAGACAAAATAGTCAGGATAAAGTCTACGCCACAAGACAAAGTTCCAGTTTATCCTGCCCGGATCAATTGCGCCTCCAAGGTTGATTTTTCTGGAGAATGGTGTGTAAACTTCGCCTTTCCTGCCCCAGCAACTTCTCAACAAACTACACTATCTGTAGGCATATTTAGTTAAGAGGTTAGTTCAAGGAACTTTATGTGAATGTTTCTCGGCAGGATAAATTCTAAAGGTAAAGTTTATCCGTGATGGACTAGCCAAAATCCAGCCTAAGGAGCTTTTAGATTCATCAGACAAGGGGAAGTTTTGCACTGGTTTCTGCTACGCTTCTTCTAATTTTAACCTATGAAGAGGCCTTCTTAGAATGCAGATTATGAATTTAATGGCATATTACTGCTTTCTTCTCCTCCTGGATTATTCCATGAGCATCGTCTAGACATATGTACGTCATTTTAATGGAGTGGTTTTTGCAGCGGCTGATTCCTAGGTAACAGATCAGAAGCAGGTCGGATATCACAGCTGGAGTTCTTCTCACTACTGTAGAAAAGGAAGACTGTTTGGCTATCCGAAACTTGTCAGTGAACTTTGTGGTATCCCATCGTACCACATTGTAAAGCTCAAAAAATTTGCGAAAGTCTAGAAATGACCAACATTCAATTTTTTATCTATTTTAGAAAAATTTCCAAATTATTCTCTGGACCATTCTCTGAAGAGTGGAGGAAGGACGGTTGTGGAAAGGGACACCAACCAGCAACAACTGGAACCAGTTCCTCAGCTTTTAAGCGCTTTCTACTGTGAAGTAATTCCATTTTACCCTGAAGCGTTACCCTTACCCTTCTGAGCGTTTGCTAGAGTTCAATCATGAGCTATGAACCAGTAATGCTTCCGGATAATTGCAGTTGCAAGCCTGTTCTTTGCTCTTGCAGATGACTTCTGCTCGGTATGGTATGTACTTCGCTGTCTTTCTTTCCCAAGAATAGTTGTCCACTCTATTTGTGACAGGATGTAGTCCAACAAATCATTATGTCCCAACAAATCATTATGTATCTGGTGAACTGAAAATGTACTTTCATGTTACCTAGTATTCCACATTCGTTACCAAGACTCTTATGTTTGCTCTTTGTGCTTATTACGCTGTCACTCTCTCATACACTTACGTAGGTATAAATGCACCTTGCCGCGTAGTAATTACATTGGCTTTTATGCACTTTCTCAGCTCTAATAAATTGCCTCCGGTGAAAAGTCGCGCCACTCTCTCTTTCCGGTGTCGCCGACAATTTTTCGTCGTTATGGTTTTGATGTGAATTTTTGCTCGTTTTCACATGTTCGTACGTTGAATTTTACAGTCGTGACGTGACATTATTTCAGCATGTCTCATGTTTGATTTCGGCGGCTCTCCGGTATTCATTTTTGTGCCGTTCATAGCGTTCTCCGTCATATTTCTGCTGATCATTCTTCTCAAGTCATGCGTTGTTATGAGGTAAGGTTTAGAGTTAATTGTAGTGAAGTGTACAGTTATGGAACTTCATGGATAGAAAAAAAAACATCAGAAGGGTGCATAAGCAGAGGATTATAGCTACAAATTAAGCTTCATAGAACTGTGAAACCCCTAATTCACAGAATATTGGCACTTTTTCTACTTCAAGGGCCTCAAAACCTTCCACTATTCAATATCTTTTAATTTAAGCCAGTACAAATAGAGTTACGGTATAAATTGAGTTTTTTACCCATATATAACATGCATCATCAGAATAATCGCGAAATCGTAGCACAGCAAAATTCAGAATTTTTTGAGATCTTGAACGAAAAAAACCCTTTTCTTGGATGTATCTTTGAGTTTACCCAGGGTAAACGTCTTGACACCTGTATTGACGATGGGTAAATTTGCGTGACCTTAGCGTGTTTACCCAGGGTAATCTCGATGATGCGTACGTTGGCGTAAGGTCGGCTTAATATAGTTCTGCGCTGTTCGCTCCCTTTGTGTTGGGTCAGATTTCGACAATGGAGCACATTCTAAGCTGTAGGTTTTGTTGGAGAAGCAAAACAGTAGGTAGTCTGCACTAGAAAACTTCTCACCTCATTTCCGCACTTTTGCATTGATTCCTCATGAACAAAATAAAAATAAAACTATAAAAGATAAAAAAATGGAAATAAAATTGTTCAGAAATGTCGGATCAATTTTCCCACGCTATGCTAAAGCTGCTATGTTTGTCATTTTTCAAGCACGAAACTTTTGCAACTAGTGTAGTATAACCCAGCCAGAGTTAAACGAGAACTGGTCCCTATGGTTTCTGAGAGGGTTTTCATGGGGGTATGGGCATCAGAACCATTATATGATCACTGATCTCTGCGATTCGCATGTCGATCACATGGTCATTACTCGTAATTACACTGATTCCGCTAATATCACAGTGCTTCTAGAGGTGCGAGTGTCCATTTAATTACTTTTCCATTGGGAAAACCAAGATTTGCTAGGCTTGGCCAAAGATTCCTCGTCATTTGCGCTTAACAAGTCAAAATTCTATAGTTTTCGATGATGGGAGGGGTGAAAAGGAGGAAGGAGCAGATGGTAGGGAGAAAATTGGTGATTAGATGGAGTCTCGTGATTGGGTGGTTCTGCACGTACGAGGGGCGGAGTCAACCACTTACTGCTCCTCTTCGTTTTCGTGGTTTTGCTATGTTTTGCTGTTCATTTCTAATTTAGAAATTGAAATAGAAAGTGAAGAAAAGAAAAAAAGGAAAAAATGGCACTTTTTTCTCAATTGTTATTTTCCTTATTTTCTCATTGACAGTTCCACCATTTATCATACCGCAATTTCCGCACCGCTTCCTTTTCTCCACAAAGGAATAAATCAGGTTGAAATATAATTTTTCCCCTAGTGTGAGAGTAATTCAGTACCATACTGTTTGCCTTTGTCAAAAAAAAACTATAAATAGTGTCAAGAAAAAAGAAAGAAAGCAAAAAAGACAATAAATAAATAACAGTAGAAAATCGTCTTCTTTTCCTTTAACGTTGGAGTAGTTCATCGATGATATTGTTTGTTCTTGCCAGAAGCTCATAAATAATGGTCCTTAATACTACAAATTCGTTCTAAAGTTTTACAAGAGCTAACGTTTATACTTTAGTCGCTCTGACATGCAACGCGGTTGGGCAACGCAAGCGCGACGGTCGCGACGCACGACGATTTCGCATTCGACGGCATCTGTCGAGATTCAAACCAGTCAACATCCAGTTCCGTTTATTCCTCCGCCAGGTATGTTGTCAGGGATAAGCTCCGCCCAGTTTGGGGGATGAAAAATTACATGCTTTGGTGACATTGTTGTGGAAAAGAGGACGATATCGCCTGTTTGTTTTGAACCTCATTTATTTCTTGCATTCCTCAACGAGAAACACTCAATATGGAGGGTGGGCGTGTCCTCAGGTCTTCATTGGTTGAGCTACACGTCCCCAGCCAATGGCGTTATGTATGAGAAGGACTAAAATTGTTATTTTGATATAATCTGGAACACTTTAGGATATTATTCCGAAGTGATGGCGACAGATACCTCTGCTATGTATCCAATGTATGTGCCACCATATGCAATGACTAGCACTCCTCCGCTTTCCATGCGGGATCCACGGCGGTTTCAGGTAATTGCTTAGATCCTAGCATATATATTTTCTAGCAGCTGGATGTTTATTGAACGTATAACCACAAAACTCCCAATTTTTCAGGGAATTCCCGGCTTGCAAGCTCCGCCTCCGTATCCACCACCACCAAGTTACAGCCAGATTCAAAATTTCCCCGAGTTACCCACGGTCAGCAACGCCCGGCTGGATAACCGAACCCCGTCGCGGAACGGGAAGAAGTCCGAAATCACGCCGGTGGAGTAATTGCGGACGGCTGCTGTGTAATTACGGACTCGAGATCTCTTATCTTCACTTTGCTCACGTCATGGATCGCACAAATTGCACGCCATTGAGAGGATTTATTCCCCTAATCTTTCCGGTTATATGGTTATTCTGAGCTGTCTTCGTTCGCGTGAAAACATCTTTGTGGATCTCATACTTCCTTATTTGGGGAAGATTTCCGGAAACAGGAAGGAAAGGGCTGTTTTCTTGGACTGCTAGAACTTATCTGAGAATCTAACTAGAACTACGATCCAGTTACGGGTTCAAACCTCATCCTGGCCATAGTACGAAATTTGAAAGGGCCATTTCCTTTAGAACTTCAGCAGACCCTTATAAGAAGCTGCTCGGCCGTCTACTTTAAATTTTCTGGCTGTTTAGGCTTAAGAATTCCTTCTTCAGGCTGTCTTTCTTAATTATATGGCTTTTTTGGTCTCTGTTAGCTCTTTTGAATTGTAGGGCAACTTTCAGTAGCACTTCTCTTATTGGCTGAACGACCGGCCAGAACTGGTCGTCCCTGATTGGTGGAGCTGATATGCTGGAGAGGACCTACTACCCAACCAGTTTGGCTGATCATTCCTTAGGGCTTTATCTTTAGAACTTTGGCAGACAGATAGTACTTAGTTTGTACTAGCTTGCACCCCGTCCGCGGACAGGAGAGGAAGAGTTGTGGCAGACACTAAAATTGGGGCGTGGCTTTGTCAGCCGCACCGCTGCCATTGGTCAGTTTTTTGTGGGAGTGCTGTGAGGATACAGACGAAGGATAACAGTTAAACATGCGATTCTCCTTTCAAATATCAGCTCCATTTATTTGACAGAAACGATCACATAGATTTAGATGTACTACAAAATCCTCATGATGGAACGTATCCTCATCTAGGCGATTTTTTACGCCTACTATGAACATATTTTTATACCTACAGGGCTTGCAATGCTCTTCTATCCTCCTCATTCTATGCACTTCTTGTATTTCTTTTAGTATTGTGAGCGTGATAACTGTACATGTACTCTAATTCTTTAAGTTTCTTCAATAATCTATGCCAAATTTCATGCTCTTGTTTATCATAATTGTCGCCAAATAATTGTATCGGTCTATGATACGCTACGGGTTCAATAATAAAATTTAATGACAATCGTTGTTTTTGTGTACTGTAAGGCTTAACTGCTAGTGGTAACTACTGCTCGTTGATGAGAATGATCAGATGATCACTAAAGGGCAGTAGTGGATGCACAAAGGGCTGTGGAGGAGGCAGGGAGGAGGGGGTGGGATGAAAAACGGGGTCTCCACCACACTGAGAGCTAGAACATCCGAAATGTTGAAAAAAATGTTGACAGGATCCAGGTTCTTAGTGGAAATATTTAAGAACAAATATTAGAGAATGTAAGTAAGGGTAGTGAGTCAAAAACAAGTACAAAATCAAAATTCGCATTCTATGAGGTACTTTCGAAAACTTGCGGGTGTAGAGCGTTATACCTGGAAAGGGCTGTGCGCTCGAGCTCTGCAACTGGCCAATTCGTCCAACTAGCCAATCGCAGATCTCCGTCGCGCCACCCTTTCCAGGTACAACGCTCCGCACCCAAAATTTTGCAATCTATCCTCATAATTGATGGAAAAAATGAGGATTACCGTGGCTGCACCTTTACTGGGGTATCCACCGTGATATAATGGTGGGCTTCTCATCGGGCAAGAACTCAGAGACGTGATTTAGACTGGTTCGAACGAAAAATGTTTAGAGGAAGGGATATAATTTGTCATGAGTCAGCTGATAAGGCATAATCACCGCCTCGCAGCAAACAGGGAAATCAGACACCATCAGTTTTGGTGTTACTGTCGCGTTAGCAGGACGTGTGCTGCAGAATCCGCTACCAGCTGGAAAATGTCATCAACCAGGTCAGTCTGAGCTGCTTGTAGCTGAGACTCTTGTTAAATCGCCGAAATCGACAAAATTCCCAAAAAAACGAGGTAAAGGAGGGAAAAGGCTCTTTCAGGGACAGTTCATGCTACATAAGTGCCTACATATATAGGTTCGACGCACGCATCACATCAAAAGAATTTTCTGTGGATACTGATCGATGCGACACTTACATCACGAGCGAGAACCTTGCCAAGACGCTGCAACACCACAGCACGAGCGTCTCACGTACGTCTGGGTTGCGTCGAGAGCGCGTCCTTCCATCCTTCATCACACTGACGCACACCTGACGCGCGCACTCTTTTGGTATGAATTGCAAACACCTCTCTATAATTCTTGTTGAATACGTCGGGGCAACTTTCGCTACCATTTTTAAGCCTGTGTAGACACAGCGTTGAGGATGCGAATTTACAGTGCACATCGTGGAGCATCAGATGTACATATACTCGCGGTCATCCTGATTCAATGTTGTTTTCTTCCCGGCCATATCACTACGTCTTTATGCATCCCTATCGCGAGCTAATGCGAGAGCGGCTGCGTAAGCACTGCTGCCCAATAACAGCTTCATTCATGCTCTGAATGAAACATTTGGAGGCCGGTAACAGTTCCATACACTGATGAATGAAACCATCCCAGGCTTATACCGCCACGCTCCCGTCTTTGCATCAGCTCGCGCTACTGATGTGTGATGATAAAGTGATATGGCCGCAAAAGCACAACACTGAATCAGGATGACCTTTACTATATACAGAATTTTCCGCAATGACCAGTCAATGCTATAAGCATACCTGATTACCGCCGCACAACCGTCGCAGGGCCGCAAAGACATGAGTCTCACTTGCGTTCGAGTTGCGTCGGCTCTGCGGCTGGACTTTCTTCATATAGACGCACTCCATCCAAAAACACTCTTTTAATATGAATTTCCCTATGAAGACGTAAATGAATACAACGCAGCCATCCTAAGTAACCTGTGTAGTATGAATTGCCCAGTGGTGGTGTTTAATAACCAGGGAACTTCCTCAAAATCTTCCCTTCACGTGAAATGGAAATTCTCTTCATTCATCTAGAACATTCGTCTTTGATTCTGCTCAAAGTAAGTTGTGTTACGAAACTGTTGCCATCGCGACGAAGTGTTGCTCAACATTCTGGAAAATCTCGGAATATGATCAGAGATCTCCCACGACAAATTGCTTTGCGGCGCTTGATTGTGCGAAAAAGTCGGAATAATGTATCCTTAGAAGATTACGCGTATCTGAGAGCTGTCCGATTAGAGATGGTGGCATTCCCAACCTTTACAAGTCCTTAGCTCACTAGTGAGACAACGGGATACAGGTCTGATCTAATCGTTAAAACAGTTAATGTTATAGAAAGGTTTATGATAAAGAAAAGTCGGTATAATTCATATAGAAATGTTGCCTGTTTGCCCGTTTCGTTCCCTTATCATATACGGGCAAATAGGTTTAGGAAATAGGTCCTCCCGGGAACTTGTCAGTACGGCGAGGAGTACTTAGCTTTGTATAATGTGAAGGTAAGAGCAGAATCAAGTGAGTGATGTAATAGCATATAATATGAGATGTGAGTAGCATGTAATAAAGTTCAATAGGTATAGGGTAATTTATACTAGCTGCGTGCGTCAGTCGCGCATCAGTCGCACGCATCCATTTGCAAGGGATTTTCCATGAAGACCGGTCAACATTGCGTGTACATCCTCAATGAAAAGAACGTGCGGCCGCCGCGAGGCCGTAAACGCGTGCGTCTGAGCTGCGACTGCGATGCAACTGCGATGCGACTGCTATGCGACTGGACCCTATTCTTCTTCATATAGACGCATGCGTGTCAGTCGCACGCATTCAGTATAAATTGCCCTTATGCCAACGTGCGATTGAAGCAATCGCAGTGATTTCACTGCGATCTCAACTTTTTGTGGAATACTCGTGGGAAGACCTGTGCGATGTGTTCACTTGCCCTCTTTTGAAATATTCCTAGCCGAAATTTCTTTGTTGCATTTATTTCTATTTATTTCTGACTTTCACTCTTTTTTTTCAAAACCCCCGATCTCGAAGATGACTTGCTTGTTGCCGAACGCTCCATGTCTTCCCTCATTAGCGCCTCTCCTCCTCGCCTCTGAGCTCTGGATAAAGACTTTAGAGACATCGTGCCATTTTCCCCTTATACCTATGTCAGCAATGAATTTCTAAAGAGTTTTCCAAAAAAATATCCCATAAGATGATATATCGACCATGAGTTTTGTTCTTTGTTGAGATCCGCAATTGAAGTGACGTCATTTGTTGACTCATTAATACTCTTGGATAACATTTTCGAATGTAAATTTAAAAATTAGCAGTTATCCGATGCACTGAGTGCGGATACAGGACCTGTGGTTTACTTGGCGCATAATCTTTATCCTAAGGCAAACCTAACTGCAGTAACTCAGAAGAATTACCCATACCTCTGAATTTTCACCATGTTCAATAAGCAAAATTTTCTGGAATCGGCAATAGGTATACGAGATTTTCCAAGAAGACGTCGTTAGGGCAATTTATACTGGATGCGTGCGACTGATGCGCGTGCGTCTATATGATGAAGAATAGGGCTCAGTCGCATCACAGTCGCATCGCAGTCGCAGCCCAGACGCACGCGTTCACGAGCTCGCGGCAGTCGCGCGTTCTTTTCATTGAGGATGTACATGTCATGATGACCGGTCTTCATGGAAAATCCCTTGCAAATGAATGCGTGCGACTGATGCACGACTGACGCACGCAGCTAGTATAAATTACCCTTTTGAAGGCGTCCTCAGAATAGCTACAAGTTACCCGGAGAGGCTTACCTACAACTCTTGCCGCTGGTTCTCGTTCTGAGAGCCATTCTGTATTCCTCCCATCCAGCACTACACTGAGACTGTAAACAGCTTGCATACCTGCAAATGCAAGATGCATGATAGCATGACTAGGTTTAGCATTTAATACTGTTTCTAAAATAGACTGTTTACGTGTGTCACAGCTATAATTGACGTCTATTTGACGTCTTAAAATACCTGGATAAAGTCAGCGGCTGCAAATAGATCCCCAGTAGCAGCAATAATAGAAGTTGCGCACGTATTTTCCTAAGAAAACGACTTTTTTAAGCTCTAAGGATCTCGTGACGCCATTCCTGATGAAGATGCTGGGAGAAGTGCAAGTGCTCAGTACTAATCTAAAGTGTGAGAAGCAGCCAGATGGGAAATACCTGTACGAGTACTCTGTGGAAGTGCATCCCCATGAGGAGGACGAAGATCTGGCTGGTGAGTCTTGGGGAAAACTTGCTTTTCTTCAACTGTTATTAATTGAAAGCTAGTTATGCATGCATGTAGGTTGGTACAGGGGTTTTCGAAGTATAAACCAGAGACGAGGCGTAATTTTTGAAATCCCATGTTGAGTACCGTAGGAGAAAGAACGTTTCTTAGTGGTCACTGAGTGAACATGGGCAACAAGCTCATCGAGAACAAGTATCCTATGAGCCTCTTACCCTTACCCATATATGGTTAAACCGGGTCAAACCATGCTGCTTTAGCACTCCTACGCTCCGAGTCACGCTCATCTATGGGCTACTCAACAAGCTCAGACTACACCTCATCACAGAGTTATCCCACGGGATCCAGTAAATCGGTCAGCGCTTTGAATTATAAATGGGATTGCAAGTTGCATTGCCTAGAGTAAGGTCTAACCACTAACCATTTAGAGATTTTCCGGGATCTCTAGAAGCACTCATCCAGAAGCAGAATGCATTTTTATGGTAGAAGTTCGATTTATACTCTTTCATCGTAACATGAATGGAAGGTAGTGGTTTTGATTCTTTCACTACATGGATGCCTTCCTTTTTAGCTATCATAGTAGGCAGATTTACAAGAAAACTGAAAAAGTGCGAGCTTTCCCTTCAAAGCAAGGTGTGAGCTTGGGCGGTGCATTTGTCGGGTGTGGGCGTGGCCTAGCCCTAACGTCATTGGCCAGCATTCTTTTGGCTACGCTAAATCTCTGTCTTTTCCGCCACTAAAGCTGCTGACCACTACTATCTACTTGAAAATATTAAATTCCAGAGCTCAACTACGTATCAAGGACGAGTTTCCCTGCAGTGCAACAGTACGAGAGGTTATCGACCACTTTAGAATCGAAACAGACGGCGTGCACAGGTGAGCGTACAACTTTTGCAGCTCCAGAATCCATCCACAGAAGACGTGACGTTTTTGCAGAGGCGTGTTCGCTCCTCGCCTTGCTTACGCTCTCGGACGTGCTCGCAGCGCTTCGTATCCGCTGCTGGACTGCGACCTGGACAAGTCGCTCGCCGAGCTCTGCGGCACTGACCTCGACACAAATACGATCACCATTATTGCGGACGTTACACGATAAATGCCGTCAAGAAATCAGGGAGATGTTTTCAATTGGCAGTAGCTTATTAACCTGTGTTTGTTTTGAAATTGATCGAATCTTATTTGCCTTGATGCGTCGTGTTTGTTTTGATTATGGGAGTGCGGATTCGACCAATAAAGGTTTTGGCACCATTCGACTTTTTCTGTCCCAAAGTTCCGGTAATGAATTTTCACTGAGCTTTTTCGTAAGCGGTTATGTACAGTCGGACACAGGGCATTCCCAAAGGAGTAAACATCCCAGTCATCACGGACCAGACGTGCGAGCGCCTGAAAACCGCTCGCAGGATAGCCGCGAAGGCTGCTGCGGGGCGTATTCTGGCATTTTGCCAATTTTGAGCAGCTGGTTGCTCAGCACAAAATGGCACTACAGCTTTTCAAAAAGAGGTTTTTAATACGAATTACTAATCCCAGATTCCTCCAGCATCGACGATAGGGCTATGTCTCAAATTCACATATCCAGCGAGGAACTGGAAAAACCGATGGGAAATAATTCAAAGAATGAAAAACGAAAAAGAATTGAAAATGGTGGGAGACTACATCCATGTGGAGAAGGTGTTCTACCAGATGAATGAATACAGTTGCAGAATTATGCAGAAATCAGGTAGGAGTAGCAGAAATTCTTAAACTGCAGCTGCAGCAGGCGAAAAATTGCAGCATGTAACGGTCATCGAATGATGGCAAATCGATCGCAACGGCCTGGTCTTACAACGCATGCACACATACGGTGGATCCCTTGATCTACTAAGACACTTGGACATTGGCCTGGCGCTCGTGCGTTGAGCAACGCGATGTTTACTCAGAGGTGAATGTCTTGTAGTTTAGGTAGTGTGTCAGTGACTTTAAAGTTATTCATGCTTGCGGCGCATCAAAGTTTACGCGCTTCTCCAAACGTCACAAAGTTTTCGCGCCAACCCAATGCGGCGAAAATGGAAACGCGGTTTGTTCGCGCGGCAGTCGCAACGGCAAAACTAGGAACATTCCTGACCTGCCAGGATTTCTCTTCCACCTCCCTCCTTTGCACTGTGTATCGGCGCGTAAACTTTGACGCGCCGCAATCATGAATAACTCTTTTGTTTACAATTACGGATGCAGCGTAGTGTCTGCTGGCCGATCAGCTGGCTCGATCTAATTTCTACACTTTTCTGTGGCTTCTTGTATGTGTATGGTGTAATTCCTCCTATTTTAATGTTCTCCTACTATCCTTTGGTAAAATCTCATACCAGATGCATCCACCGATGTCGCGACAATCATGACCTTCAATAAAGCCACTTCAAATCTGGCACGATGTTATGCCTGATTATGAGTATTCGACCTGCTGTTGTGTTTGGGCCGGAATGAGACCGGAGCCATTCGACACTGCCGTTGTCCCTGCAGACCCTAATGGCCTCCGTCAACTAGGCTTGTAGGCCTTGATTGTTGCTCATGATTGCTTTCTGGTTCATAAATCATCGCTCATATTTGTGTCAGAAGAACCACCGGTGCAACAAGCGGCATCCATCAATCAAACCAACAATCAGCCGGCCGACAGCGTGCTGCAGCCGTAATTGCAGACAAACAAACACACTCCCTAACCTACCAGGCTATAACGTGCCGAACAAGAGAACTGCATTCATATTTTATTCTGACCCCATTTCTATAGGCTTACAACTGATTTCTGAGTAGAACTACTGTATTCTACGGAACCCTATGATTTTTGCTTCCAGCGTTTATTTTAAACGCGAAATATTTATTAGCCACTTGCCAAAGTGGTGGAGAGAAAGGAGCATGAACATATATCTCTTAATCTGTGTTCTCTTCATGATTATATATTCCGTCAAGAGCCGCTTATACTAAATACATAGATTTGGCGCGTGCGCGTCTATATGATGAAGTATAGCTTTAGTCGCAACGGCTGATGCAGCTCCTACGCGCGCATCATCAAATCATCCTCAAATGGATCCGTGCGTCTGACGCACGACTGACACACGCAGCTAGCATGAATTGCCGTCCAGTACTATCGATTGTGGACGACGCGTAGCTGGCACTGTTGCCGCTGTCGATCGATACGCATCAATCGATACGCACCAGCACTAATGTCGCAGCGGACACAGCGATCGAAGGAGCTATACTCTCCGAGGAGTATAGCAACGTCGTTGGATGATCTACACTTTTTTAATCACTATTTGATCTGCTGCTTATACGTATTCAACCTGAATACCGAATGTGCATGACCCTCCGCCTTGCATATTTTTTATCTAATTTTGAGAATTCTCGTCCTGGATTCTAATAAAAAGTACAATAAATGACCCGAATATTAGGTATGCGTATACCAGCATTGCATGCATTTTTATCACAGGTAAACAAATACAAGTACATACAGCAACTCCAAATTTACAGTCATAAAACTCGCAATGCTATTTGTATAGATGCTGTACGAACAGTTGTCAAAGAGGAAGCGTATCTATTTGTGGTTAACTTTGTTGTCAATTTACTACTTGTTACTCCATACATCTTGACCGTGGACTGTGATTTTTTGAGGTTGGAATTGATTCGCATCTGATTTCTCATCGGCTTGCTTTAATCTGCTTGAAAAATGTAGTTGAAGCTGCAAAAATGACGTAGTATTAGAGTCTCGCCACATCTCAGATTTTTTTCAGAGGTTTTTACAAGAAAAGAAGCAACAGTAGCTTCTGATCACATTGATATACGTGATTCCGTACGAAAGCTCCAGAACAGCCCTATCCGAGCTCCAACTTCTGTGGAGCTAGTGGGCGGGGCCAAGGAGGGACGTATTTTCTCAACAATTATGTACCGGTTGGCTGGAAATACATGGAACGCACTTCCTATCCTACAGAAGAGAGGATGATGAGCAAGCATCACGAACTTCATCAAAAGATGCCCTTTGGGATGTGCATTATTCGGAAACCTCGCCTTGGCCCCGCCTTTGACTCCGCCTACAAGCTGTCCAGGATTTGAAGCTCGAAAAGCGTCTATCGACATCTTTGCATGGAATCAACTATATCGTTGTGATCAGCAGCTCCTAGAGATTTTTCTCGCATGGAAATCTCAAAAACTACTTCGCAGTAGCCCCTTTGAACTAGTAGTTTAGTAATTGAGTAAGGTAGCAATTAAGTAATCAACATGCAAGTCACCTTCATAGTACCATCAGGAAGGTTTTCGTGGATAACAATATCATCATTTGTTGGCGTATCGAGAGCATCCGTTATGCTTGAAAGAAATGTAGATGAATCTGACTCGTCGTAGAAAAAAAAATAGAAAAATAAAGTAAGAAGAGAAAAAAAAAGAGACTCACGCATTGGCTAGAGCAACATCTTTGCTCTGAATTAAAAATTTTCACACAACTACTCGAAAGAATTAGGTAAAAATAATTAAGCAATAGGTTTGGGTACATGAATGTTGCTGTTCCTGTTCGCATGATTTCGAGAAAATCCGCACGATGGAAACGTGAAGATGTTCCCACCTTCGTAACTAGCCCACGACACGGCAGGAGTGGGGGGGGGTTGGGAGAGAGGGGAAAGGGGGAGGGGGAGGAGGGTTGGATCAAAACGGGACCGGAATGACCGAGAAATTCATGGAAAATTAATATATTACATATTAACTAATAAAAGTATGGAGTGGATAGTGAATATTAGGAATAAGGGCTGCGGCAGACCGATTCTCGACCACCGGGTCATAAAGAAGCACACAATGTTGTGAAGGGAACATTTCCAAGCAATGGAAAAGGCGATACATCTTATGTAACATCCGCAGGTCCATATAATTCATACCAGAAGCTAAAAATACCAGTTATAACTAACCTTTCGACTTTTCTTCTCTGATCGAGTACGAGTAAGTGATTTCCTACTTCTGCTGGTTTCCCTAAACGGACAGAATGGGGGTAAGCAAAGATATTGAGCCGTAAAATCTTGAAAAAAAAAACCAATGCGAAAAATGTTTAGTGCTTTATGCTCTAGTGCGCTCGATGCTAAGCGTTTCGCTAATAAGGCGATGTTAGGATGCGCAAGCATTAAGGGTATCACGGACGTGATTGAAGGATTAGGTGCAATGGTTTTTGATTTCATTAGTTGTTGTACTATTTCTATTGTTTATATTTTTGTATTACGCCGCTTTGTTTTGCACTATATTCGTGTTTATGTAGCTAGATTGCTATGAATCAATTGATAAGCATGTGTTTATTATAGTTTGTTTTAGTTCACTGTGTTAGATTTAACGGAGATTGCATAATAGACAACAAGTGCGCGGTATATAAGAAACGCATGTCCTAGTTGAAATTATGTTGTAATTTCTTCTCTCTTTTTTCCGTGTTTTTAAATTCTTGGTGCATTCATGAGGCATTTATGATGCATTTATTCTTATTCTTTCTGTTAAAGAAAAAAAGCGTTGCAACTGTTGCGACCTCAAACTCAAACTTGGGAAATTAAGTTTGAGTTTGAGGTCGCAACAACTGCAACCGCGTGGCATACAATAGCATCACTGGGCTACTTATACTGGGTGCGTGCGCTTGACGCGAGTGCGTCTATATACTTATATGATGAAGAGCAGGATTAGTCGCACCAGTGACGCAGCTCAGACGCACGTTCTTTTCATTGAAGATGCACATGCCCCGTTGACCAGTCTTCATGGAAAATCCTTCGCAAATAAATGTGTGCGTCTGATGAGCGCACCCTGGTATAAATTGCCTCCTAGTGATAGCTGCGTAATCGCGGCGATTGCGTCACAAAAGATGTGCGGCCCTGGTAAAAGAAAAGCATGGGATGAAACCTTCTGAAATCTCAACTACTCGCATCAGAAGGGATCTTTTTCTCGTTTTTTTTTTGCAACGGTACCTGCTTCTGCCTGTTATTGGAGGTGTCTTGTAACTGTAACTAACACTTCTTGTCTTTTTCAGCCGCTTTCCTGAGCAAAATTAAAGATCTAAGTTATTAGAGTAATGTTAGGCTTGGAGTTTTCATACCTTTGTCTTGAATGACCAGCACCACTGGTGTTAATGCTTCCGCTGTGACTTTATCTGAGAAATTCACATTTTTTAAATTGTCTTGCGCCTTTCATATTCCTTTTTTTTCTCCGATTCGTTCACGTAAATAACCTTAGTTGGCTTCCTACTAGCGTGCAACTTTTATCTTACTAACTACTCAAAGCACAAGGATTGCCAAAGAGTACAATTTTGATGTGCTGGCCAAGGCCCGTGCAGTGACCATGGCATGACGGTGTTAAGAAAGAGTCACCTCGATGCAGGTTATGCCATGAGACTGATATTTCACCATCCATGCGCCAACATACGTTTATACTTAATCGCGATGTATGGCGCCACGGCGGTTGCCAGAACATGGGCGAAGCGTAGCGTGGAGAAGCTCAACAAATTACAAACTGAAACAGCAACTTTGAATCTGTTGCGTAGCGATTGCGTAATGCATAGCGAATTCTGTCTGTCATGTGATTTCCAAATAAAAAAAGTATGAACAGCGCACGATGGAGATCCGCGACACTGCTTCGCGAGGCTAGCCGATAATCATCGCAGCGCGACAGTAGTTTATACATGTTTCCACATGGGACCAGCTCCTTTGGAATAGTATTCATGTGCGCGACAAATGTGCCGCGATCAAGTATAAACGTGGGCTAACCCTTATCAGTTCCCAAGTCCGGTCGTCTTTGAACCTCGGCATGGTGTATCAGTATAAAATATAGTTTTGTAGCCGAACACGAGGTTGTTAGTGAACCTATTTATTGGCCAACGTTTCGGTGGCTTCGCCTTCGTCGGGGCCTGAAAGGGTCAAACTGATCTATTAATGTAGCCCCACAAACGCCGCCTTGGTCAAGCAATCAAGAACCAGGCCATACTACGAAATCACAAAAAACTAGCGGGAATAGAAGTCGCACCTCTCTAAGTTCACCGTGGAATGAAGTTTGTGACGACTGAACGCGTCAGACGTGTTAGTAGAATGAGACGTTCTGCCACAAACCATATCTCGACTTAGATGTTACACAGTCTAAGATACGGTAGGAGTTCATTGGTAACAGTGGGGCACTCCTCCTTGCGGTTCATTTTTGGATTTTTGACATGAATCCAAAACGCCTCGAGAGTCCTGCGTGCGGAAATCTCAGTTTCAAGCTCGAGGATTGTGGTTTCTACTTCGTAATCGGCCCCGTTGTGTACTCGCACTCGATGATAACCGAGAGGGGTGGAGCTGCGAGAGCTTGATTTCCCTTCAAGATGTTCTTTGACTCGAACGCAGAGTGGCCGTGCAGTTTCACCAATGTATTCGTCACCGCAATTCTTACACTTGATCATGTAGACGGCACATGATTTCATGCAGTCACCTTCTCTGCCAAGCGGGCAAATTATGCAGTTGGGTGTTGTGCAGAGACGGTCGTATATGCGGTTCCGAACTAGTTGGTATTTCAGATTCTTTGGTGGTATTTCTACGATCGTTACCAAATCTTCTAAGTCTGCTCTCCTCAGACAGAGTCGCGTGGCTCTGCTCACTTCATCGGAGATGAACGGCATGCAAAATTGGACTTTGCTTTGAATGTTGGCGTGCCCCTTTCGCGTTTGATTGCTTTGTCGCCAACTATGAGGTCTTCCCGGTACATAACCGTTAGATTTAGCAATAGTGGTAGCCAAGCCAAGTGACTCGTGTTTCTCTTCGCTACCTGAGCAGACCCTTGCTGCGGTCTTGAACATGCTGCCGATGATGGCTCTCTTCGTCCGCGCAGGATGAGCAGAAGAGCAATGGACAATGATGTTCTTGTTACTTGGCTTTCGATACCACTTTGTTCGCAAGTTACCCCCGGAAATGTGTATTTGAACGTTTAAAAATGGAAGACAGTCTTGCGTCGGTGTTTCTCTTGTTAGCTTTATGTGCTCTGATTGTTGGTTCAACATTTCGAAGAATCTGTCCATCTCATTTTGAGTGGAACAAATAACAAAGCAGTCGTCGATGTACCTACAATACAGAAGCGGACGCGATTCTAGGATAGGAGATTCTATTTTGGCCATGAAGGCAATGGCAAGTACTGGTGCAAGGCGTTGTCCCATGGCCAACCCTCTAGTTTGCGCGAAATAATTACCAGACCATCTAAAGACTGTGCAGCTAAGACACTCTTTCACTAGTGCCATTACATGTGCAATTGACAATCCATGCATTTGTACGTTCTCTTGATGTTCAGTGAGAAGTTCAAACACTGCTTGCATGGCTGAGTCATTCGATACGTTGGTGTAAAGAGAGTTAACATCGAAAGACTCCATTACACATGTATCATCAAAGCGTGCGTTACGAAGATGGTCTAGAAACATGTTGGTGTTTTTGAGGTGCGCGGGAACGTAGTTCAGTAATTGCACCAGAATCAGGTTTAAGAACCATGAAATCTTATCGCTAGGACCGTCAACGCAGCTTATGATTGGTCGCACCTTGTATACTGATGGATCAGTGGACGCCAAATCATCAGCTGATAGTTTATGCGTTTTAATAAGCAAATAGAGAACGGGGCAGACTGGCAATCACCTTGTATACTGATGGATCAGTGGACGCCAAATCATCAGCTGATAGTTTATGCGTTTTAATAAGCAAATAGAGAACGGGGCAGACTGGCAATCCCACCTTTAAACGGCTAATGAATGTTAGACGCAAGTTGGCTGCTTTTGCAATGTTGACCCAAACTTCATTCAGCCTTCGGGACTGTGAGAGAAATTCTTGTGGCGAGGATGGGCGATATAACGTTTCATCCGTTAGGTGTTGTTCAGTTATCGCTTCATCAAGTTCTTTAGGAATGACCACGAACTCCCCTCCCTTGTCGCTTATCGAAAGTCTTATCGACTGAGACTTTATCAGGCTTCGTATTTCCCTCATGCCACATTTTTGTGCTGCACTCAGGTTGGAGCGGTGCTTCATTTCACTAAAGCGATTCAAAGTGCTGAAGAGGTCAGTTGCAAACAAACGGAATCGGCTGTCAACGCTATCGCAGGGCCCTTGACGTCTATAGAACGTTCTGGGAAAAGGTGGAACAGGTAAGGAGCCTGCGCTTTCTCGTGTGGGAAAAAAAACCCTTTCAGGCCCCGACGAAGGCGAAGCCGCCGAAACGTTGGCCAATAAATAAATAGGTTCACTAACAACCTCGTGTGGGCTAACCCTTCGACCGTCCATTCTCAGAAATACAGGTAAGTAGAAGGTAGGCAGGTAAAAGAGTACTGCGTTCTCCCACGTCGGGGAGCAAAGAACTAATTTCAAATAAAATCTAGTTTACCCACCATTTTGTGCCTGATGCGACTCCTTAGCATATTGAAAAACTTCGCCTGGGCTGGAAGATGTACCTAAATAGGAGCTTACAGCTATTAGTAGAAAAACACACATACATATACACACATACACACATACACACACACACACTGGGATTCATGTACCTGGAGAAATAGCTGTTGATACACCTGGTTCCTCCGAATCCAATTTCTGTGCAGGTTCACTCTCTGAAAACTACTTCATCCAGGGTTTGTAAGAAGTAGTACTATTGCCATGCCTGATTGTGTGTGCAAAACTTGGTACGTCGGAGTAGTGTTTTTTTTTTAAATTTTTCCTCATCAAAATAGAATAAGGAGATGAATAGGAAATAATAGAGGTTCATTATATCATCAAACGTTTTTTGCTCATTCTTGCTTTGTAAATGCTGTAGAAGTCATGATGGCGCAGAGGATCAAGAGGGCGAGGCAAATCTGCGAAATTGCCTTTCCAGTGCTGTGTTGATCGCTCTGGGTCAAACTTGCTAGCTACTCCTTTTCCGATACGTCTTAAATTAGCATGTTCCTACTTCTCAGGTATGTGAGCGGTGAGTAAAATGGAACCTCTTTCTCGAGCAGAGCAAATGCGAAATTTCCTCGGGTGCTAAATGTGAACAACGTCGACGTTAACCTCAATCCCCTCCCCCCTCCCTCAGACTCCATGGCCGATTTCTGAGTTGTATCTACGGGTAGGAGCACGTCCTATGGAAATTTCGATCGTCATCAGATTGGGCCTCTTTGTGGCAGGTGTCTCAACGATAATCCAAACTCCCCACAAAAGAAGAGCCACAAGAACGAGCCTTCTGCTTTTTTTCTGAAGAGAATAATATATGACGCTGCCAACTAATTTGTCCGCGTAAAAATGCAAGTTGGGAATGAATGGCTACAATCCGGACCGTTCAGGATATGGCACAGTGAAAATGAAGTAGTGGCATAACTGGAAGCGTTCGGATTCTGCCATTCATTCTCTACTTTGCATTTTTGCGAGGACAAATTAGTTGGCAGCGTCATATATACTTTTTTGTCATCAACTTCTCCTGGAGAATCCCTTCCTATGAAAATCCCAGGAGTGGACAGACGCTTCCTTTCGAGGTTCCGCTTCCTGCTTGATGCCACTGCGGAGAAAGTTATGATCTTGTCTGTGCACCCTTATCACCACAATGGAGGCATTCGAGGGATTTGAAGCGTGTGAACAGGGCGGAGTTGGTCGATTGGCGCCCTTAACGTTAGCTCAGTAGGGGGTCTTTGAAAAAGTTCAAGGAACCATTATATCATGCTAAAAAATGCGTACGATCACTAACATTGTAATCAATATAACCCGCTTGTCATAATTTTTTCACTTAGACCTACCAAGAATATGAGGACCCTATGAATAAATCTTGGGACAAATCACAGCTGCTCACCTTTTTTCGGCAATTCAGCGGGTTTCCCGAGACTTTCCGTTGATTCAGTAGCTCTCGCAGTACTCAACTCTGAATTGTTAATAAGTATTATGAAAGCATTGTTGATGAAAAGATACTGAAGATTAAATGTTTACTTACTGGCTGGTGGTAACAATGTCGGCACTTCTTTGTCAATCACTCTTTGTCTGGGCCTAGGCGATCGGTTCGCAGGCAGTTCACTTATCTTTTTGCGACGAATCTAATTGAAAAGGGTTAGAGTATGGAGAAATTTGGCAACGATAAGTGAAGATGAATTGATGCTGTGATTTAATTAATGTATGCAGAAGTAATGTAATGTATCTCACTCTAGTAAGTGCACTGAGGTACTCTGCGCCTACATATCCTGCTCTTTTATACAGAAATTTCTTTTATACACTTCGACAAGCGTAGCGCCGTTCGATCGCAAGTTTGAAATACCCACTAAGAGAAGTACGGCAGAGAGACGCGATATCCAAGAAGCGATCACCAGCGCTCCTGCAGGCCTAGATTGATGCGATTTTAAGCCTAGATTTGTTTCTCTGATGTGAGAATCTTGTTGAGGAGACATATCTTCCTATATCTTCCACACTCTTTTCTGCTCTTCTCAAAACCGTCTTTCGCAGTGCGAAATGGATTAACGAAGGAATAAACATAAATGAATTTTAAACAATCAGGGGTATAGCTACATTTATAGCGCATCGGAGTCCGATCCTGCGGACGTATGTATTGATCTTCGCTATCCAACGACTATAAATGTAGCTGATGCAGACGATGTTGTACTCTCCGCTTACGATGCAAAATGCCTCGAACATATGCATAGCAAAATGAGTGAGAAAAGCAAAGCTGTCGAACTGAGAATCAATCTTTCAAAAAAAAGTATTCGTTCACAGTCTAGATCCCGATCCTCATAAGTGGAAAAATCGCTTTTTACTGCACCAACTATATATATACAGTCTATTAGCTCACAGAGGGCGCCCGATCCGACTTTGTTCACAACTACGACCTCATCATTTTTCGGCTAACTGATCTATTTTTTGCACTTTTTTTGGTATGCATATGGTGTGGTTCCTTCCATTCTTATGTTTTCTACCGCGATTCGCTAAAATATCCTTCCAGACGCACTCTGCGGGCAAAGTCGTAATTGCAGACAAGGTCGGATCAGGAGCCTTCTGTGAGCTAATAGACCATACCTCAGACAGAAGATGGATAAAATGGAGTTGGGGGGGCACTCGGTATAAGTCGATGATATGACCTGTCCCACACGTTCTGACTTGTTTGCATTTCAGGTAACTACTGTACATTAAGAGAGCTAACAAGTCGGAGCGTTCTGGACGTGTCAGCTAACGAGTCTGAACGTGCAGGACAGGTCATATTATCGACTTATACCAAGTGCCCCCCCCCAACTCCATTTTACCCCAGAAGATTTCATTTGATGGTAATTTTCTGCAGAAATAACCAGAAGAATTCAAGCGGGATGGAACTCATTCAATCCATACCGCTCTTTTTTCACAAACCGAAGAATCTCATGAGGTTCGAGAAGTGGCTCTATGTATCCTGCGCAGAGCATTCACTCTTATGTATCCGCGAAACTTGGGCAACGATGAAAAGAGAAATGGAAACGTTAACGACGGCTCAACGGGGATTGTTGGGTCGCCGAACCAATGCCTGCCTGCAGAAAACGGCTAAACTCCCGGATGTTACCTGCAGAGCAGTCAAACGGAAATAATTGGACAAGAAGAGTAGCGAGCACAGAAAACGAAAGATGGGCAAGAAAAATTGCAAAGTGGAGACCATTTGCCTGGGAATGGTCATCTAGGCAACCGAAAATGGGATGAAGAGATGCCCTTGTATCGTACCTTAACGAAAAATGAATGTTAACAGCAGTTAACGACCGAGCAAAATGGAAGAGAAGCATGCAGCGACATGTTGAAACACTGTGATATCGTTAAATAAATAAATAGAATTGATAATCACCAGCAGGCGACACAGCTACACACAAATTGCCAGGAACCGGGCAACACTGAAGAGTTGCAGCCTAGGTCGAGAAGATGGTCAGCCGAAAGGGCCAAAATTAGGCGTCAACGAAGTACTGCCTGCTTGACCTGCTACACCAAAGTTTGGTGTGGCACTCGTACCAGTCAGGCACCCGCATCTGCAACGACCAGCTAACTTGTAATAGCTGCGCGCAGTTTCACGCTTGCTGAACTTTTAATGGCCTGAAACTAAAACATGTCCGCAATGATACATCACGCAAACTTCGACGAGTGCCTGAAGGGTGCATGAAAAGCACGAACATGACCCCTATACCGAGATCTTCATTTTGGTAGCAATTTGGTAGCAATATCCACTCACAATTTCTCTGTCGCTATGCTGAGGTGACGAGTCCCTGTCCCTCGGTGATAAGAGAACGCCGCTGCCAGCCCTAAATTTTTGAACAAATTGATAAGGAATTAGTCCTGTATTGCTGTAAAAGCAAATTCAGTATTACCGTGAAAGCAACATGATACACCTCCAACAAATAAACACTCTAAGCTGATACAGTTCCACTACATTTGAGTGAGTGCGGAATTGCTATTTACTTAACGTCCGAAAAAAGCTACGCGGAAACATATTCTCGCTATTAAGTGAGTGTGTGCCGTTTATAGGACTGCTATTTGCGTCCCTTTATATAAGGATAGGGTTATGTCTTACCCCCTTTCTCCCTCTCCCACGACTCGTAGAGCAGTGGCATACACCATTTTCCTCTATCGAACTTCACATTTGCACCGTGCTCCACTGAGTATCTGTTCTTTTATATGTTCATAGGAATTGGCTTTGGCTGACCCCCTCCCCACTTCCTTACTGAGGAGTTCCAGAAGAGATTGTATATTATTTCTTTTTCTTTCGTCTGTCTAATGGAAGGGACGTAATAGAGTTCTTTCATTTCATTGTTTCTTTCTCTCTCCACCATTTCCTTAATTCATGTTTTTATTTATTCATTTTCTCACGATACTATGCATAGATAAGAAGCGCAACTCACGCTGAGGGGCTATCCACTAGTCGAGAGTGATGAGGTAAGTAAGCCTTTCGAAGAGTCTGGAAAATTCAAGGAAATTTTTCAATAAAACAATTTATCACGTGGTAGATGGAACTTTCACGGCTATTACGGTAAAACGAAGAGCTAAGCTAGCCTACATGGTTGAAGAAAAATGTAAGGCCTCGTACCCGAGAAGGGCAATAGTGATTTACTTACGATTGGTTGGCGCATCCCACCCGCTAACCGCAAAACCATTGCCCACGCCCTTTTCAGGTACAACGCCCTATACTTTAAAGGCAGTGTCTCAGCTCATAGGCCGCATTCGAGATTGCCATCTCAGTCGAACATACGCGAGCCGCTGAGCACAAGGATGTACTTTAAGTTCCGTAGAAACGTCGAAAACCCTATAAGTTACGGGTTTCTTCGGCCGAGAATTTCGAAATTCTCGGCCAGTGGACGAGAGAGTTCATTCCGCAGTAAGAGCTTGCTGAGGGTGCGGCATAGTTTTTCAACACGGAAATGTTTGTTTGTTTGATAATAGCTGCTGCTGAGAGGTTCATTTTAAGGTGCAACCTCAGCTTCTCAGCTCCGCTTTTGCTAGCTACGTAGCAAGAAAACTCGTCCGCTGCTGTATCCAATTTTGCCTTAGAAGTAGGGGTTTTTGAGGGTGTTTCCTGACATCAAGCACATCATTGGAATCAGCGCCTCGAGCTGCACCTGAATTTGTGGATATCTCTATGCCCAACATGAGGTGAGACACTGCCTTTAAGTGGACAGAATGTACCATTGTGAGTAAGATCATTTTCAGATACATTGACAGGAAACAGCTATTAGGTGTTGTTTGCGAATGAGTCTTTGCTCCGTCAAGTAGTACATAGTCAATGTTAAAGCAACTAACATACCGATTGGTCAGGAATTTGGGTGACGCTCTGACTCTAAAATATTTCTAATCGTTTCTTTTGGCAATGTCATAAGACTGAATCCCACTCACGATCTTGGCTTCGATCTCTGGCTCAGGCTTGATTGTTGGTACAACAACAAAGGTGCTTGAGGTAACCCTGAATCATTCGGTCCAGGAAAGTCAAATAGTATGAAAGCAATTGTTAGGAATACCTTGCTAACGGAAGATCGTCCGGCCTGCCCGATATCTCTCGGCTCTGGAAAGAATGTGTTTCCTTGCAAGATTACATGACACGAGTTCCGAGGAAGGCTATATTTTCTGCCTCACTCCATTGAACTCGTAGGAACGAGATGAAAAATCAAGTACTCTAGCGTTTCCATCTCTTTCCTTCACGACAAGGGAAATTCACTGGACCAAAGCGGAGGTTTGTAATGAGGCACTCCCCAATGGACAATTTCTAGGGCATTGATCTCCAATTTGTTACCAAAGTCTGCTAAGCGGCATTGAGAAGTTGAATAGACTACATAATGGATGCGTGGGTGCCGAGCGCTCATGCAAAGGTCCGCATCGGAACGCTGGGCTAATTAACCGCTGTTCTATCATTAACACGTGCGTTTCAAAATTCCGCTCTGGATTTCCCTTTTTTTGCTCTGGTCCAGGACTGTGGACGGGTGCATTGTGAAGTCACGCGGACTAGCAAGGTGTAGATTAAAAGGATGTCTTTCCTTGATGTGAAAAATTTCGAGTTGGCGATGTGAGGGACGAAAACGGTTTCGAGAATTCATGTTGGCTGGGTAAAAATGTGCTTTCCCAGGATCTTAGTAGGGTAGGCAAAGCTTGTCTGCGTGCTACTCCCTAAAAGACGCCGATCAGCAGCGATCGGACCGGTATAGGGCAATTTATACTGGATGCGTGCGACTGACGCCGTACGTCTATATGATGAAGAATAGGACCCAGTCGCATCACAGTCGCAGCTCAGACGCACGTATTTACGGCCTCGCGGCGGCCGCGTGTTCTTTTCATTGAAGATGTACATGCCGCGTTGACCGGTCTTCATTGAAAATCCCTTGCAAATGGATGCGTGCGACTGATGCGCGACTGACGCACGCAGCTAGTATAAATTGCCCATATCCGTTTGAGCTGACGTAAGATGTCGGCTCATGATCCCCAGCTCCACTGCAGCCACCGTAAACCAAACCCCAGCAAAGCTACTCGTAAAATCCATAAAACTCGGTGTCAATATTTTGATGAAGTTGTCACCCTTCGGTACCCCCGTTATGCGCTAATTCTATAGTTACTAATTTTGCTCAAACTATACTAATATCCGCCATATCCGACCTTCTATGGACCTCGGCATTGCGGAGGATTAGGTTGTGCTTATTGATATAGCCACGCGAGGTTGGTAACAACTTTATTCTAGGCATACGTTTCAGCATGAACCGCTAAGAATAATGCCTTTCGATCATGCGGGAAATCTATTTGTACTTAAGGCTGCTCTTCTGATCTGCGCTATTCACTAACCCTACTACTCTAGCTCACAGTGGCCGCTATTAATTATCCATCCAGTGACTCAAGTCTAAGGCACGGCTTTCACCTACGCTTCTTACCGCGTGATCCAAAAATAGGCTTAGAATTTTGTCGGTAGGGTAGTAGATAGACGTTTGTCCGGATAGATCGCAACCGATTTCAGCCTTTCAAGCTCTGAAGAAGGCGATCTCGCCAAAACGTAAGCCGAGAATAAAGTTGATACCAACCTCGTGTTGCTACATCAATAAGAACTACCTAATATACTAAAGCCCTGGGCATACTTCAAACGACGTGATTTGGTCGCAGCGACTAGGTTTTGCACGAGCGATGCATTCGCGGCGACTGAATCGCGTGCTTGGGCATACTTCATTTAATTACTGGCGACGGCATTGAATCTTTCACTGGGTTCATCCCACTAAAATTCTGATATTTAGGCTTTATTCGCACTTGCTTTACGCATCGCTATAGTGAGCTGTGGTAAAATGCTGTCTACATTTGAATTATGGCTTTTGATTGTTGTTTAAGGACTATTTTAACGTTTCAAACTGGTACTAATTCTCTAGTCGACCTAGTGAGCGTACTTATTGCGTAATTTTTCGGAATTTTGGTGAAACATTCACAGTTTGAAGGTACGCAATGTCGGTCATGGAGAAAGAATAGGAAATCATTCTGAAGTACTGGGGTTTGGAAACAAATTAAGATAATACTTTTCGGATAAACGGAAAATTCTACCTATACTCTAAATAATTCTTGAACAAGGAGTTTGTTACGGTGGAAAACCCGTACAAATGATTTGAAATAAAAGAAATTTCTTGAAAAAAAGCAGAAAAGCGAGCGATTCTATCGCGTCGCAAGGTGTAACCGTAGCGATGCGACTGCATGGAAAATAAGGGAAATTGCTGAAGACTCACAAAATGAACTTTGCCCAGGATGCGACTGACCTGCGATTTGCTCGCCACACCATTCCTCGTGAGATTTTTAAAAATCGGCCGCGCGTCTACGGATTGCTTTTGAAAATGAAGGCGCGTGGAATGAATACGGCAGCATTTGTGATGTTTGCAAGTTAAATCGCGTGGCGACCAAATCGCAGTCACTGTAAGTATGCCAGCCCTAATACCCCTTGTTTTCTCCACTGCAATTGCCCACTCGCGTCAAAAGGCCAGGATTCGATCACGCTCACAATAGTGTTTTATCTCACGGCGTAGCTTATGGAGGAACTTGTTTGCGCAGTCCTCTCCCAAATTTCTGAGTTATTTCCACCTGGACTCGGAAGAAGTTCGCAAGCCTGGCACCACCCGAACAGCCAGAATTGTTACATTTAATGCATATAATTGATCGAAGCAGGCTAACTGCTCAGAATACTGATTTAAAATTCACAACCCACCAGAGAAACAATAGTTCCGGTAGTGTCACACCTTGGCGGCGGTAGCCTCCTTCTTTCTTGCACTTAAAAACGCGAATATTTAAAAAATTTGAAAACTGTTCTTTCTTCTTTGCCGAGGACAGTGAGTACTCAAGGGAAACTTTTCATTTGGTATTTTCAACATACCTTTGTACTTCTTCCCCTTAGATCTTTCTAACTGCTGAACTGGAGCCCCGTCTCTGAAAAATCAGCAATTTCTTCAGAATAATTACTAAGTTTTTATGAATGAACATAAATAAAAGTGACACAGGGGAAAGAATGAGAAGAGAAAACTAACTTGGAGAGTTTATGCGGATGTATCACATCGGGTCGAACAGTCGAATGGATATCGGTGATTTGCGGGGCACGTGGAATCCTGAAGAGAAATCGCAGGAAATTTCCGATTTCAAGCAAAGTAGCCTTGCAACTACACATATGTTCATTATTGTTTTGCTTCTCCGGATTCCGTACATGAATACGCATACCCTGTATCAGGACGGCCAGGAATTTGTCTCCATGGAAGCTGAATACGGTACTGGTGATCAACTGTAGTACTGACGAAGTGCCAGAAGTACTCACGCAACTGAAAAAAGGGTTTATTTTCTCTGGAGTAGGTTAAAAAACTATCCAGTCACTAACCTCCTGATCATCCGGAATTCGGACATCACGATCGATACGAATCACTCCTTTTCCAAGATAGATACGCTCCTTGAACAATGGATGCGCATGCTTTACCATTGGCTCCATTTCCTGAAAAACGAGATGCTCTGGGAAAATGAGAGATAAGCACAATATAACGGTCCTCCACCCACATAACAGGGTATTCCACTGCCTTTACAGCTGCGAATTTCGATGCTTTCTCGCATACGTTCTCCACCTTTTCGGGATTCACTCTGTTCTTGGTACACATTCACCCAATATGGAGCCGACATCGACAGACAAAAAGGAGCAGGAGAATGCTCTAGGATCGCAATTGTACACAAAACAGAAAATGAGACAAAAGAAACAATTCAGACGCTTTAGCCGGTCCAGCAGCGCTACCAAAATCATTGGCGGAGCTTCGCAGCGGATCAACTGCTCAAATCCTTGGAAAGTTCCAACCCCCACTCCAATCGATGTGTAGTATCTCATCCATTTGAGTGGGAGTGATGAACTATAAAATAATGTTCCTTGCTCGACTGCGGGGTAGCACGCAACCTCCTTAGTACTACCAGACTAGGACGGCCATTCATTGACAAGCAGACCTGGTGGTGGTCTGACGAAGTTCAAGTTACCGTAAAGAAGAGAGAGGACGGGTCCAAGAGGTGGTTGAGAACGGGGTCTGAGGACAACATGTGGTAGTCTAGAGACGCCAAGTCCAAAGCATGGAGCCCTGTATGAGGAGTTAAATAGCGTCGAGAAAGAGAAAATGATCCACCGGGGCCAAGGCTCTTCTCCATTGCCTGTCTGACATACTCAGTCGGTGACGCGAACACTATCATGCCACGTGCAGTGAGGACTTTTCTCACACGCCGATGCCAAAAATGAATTCGGTATCAGAACCACTACCACCGATTGAGGAAGACTAGGTTGCAGCTGCTCTAGCAAGTATGAAGTACTTGAAGTTACCCGCTCCAGATAATCTCCATCTGAAACCTGGAAGATAGCACGAGGTGTAGAAACCCGTTGGCTCCCTCCTTTGTTAAATGAAATAATAGCCAAAGGAAAACTCGACGATCAGCACCACAGTATCTATTTTGAGGGAAAGGGGACATCGCAGAATGCATAACGTAACGACCAATTAGGTTGCTGTGTCATACGATGAAGAACTTTGACAGTGTGGGTTCGTCAAGGACTGCAGCACAACCGACGCAATTCACGGAGTCGCGCTGCTGACTGAGAAGCATCGAGAGTTTCGGCTTTTCCTTCTCGACATGTCGTTGGGAGAAAAGGTGGTTGACAAGCTATTTTTTGGGTGGCATAATGACGTTAAATTGTTAAAACGATTCGCTAGTTGAAAGGTTGCCTGCAAACTTGACCGGGCAATGGTAGGCGGACAACTTTTTGTGGGGATTTTGAGTAACAACCTCGCGTACAACTCTACCACATCAATCAAGCTACACGAGTATCATGCTGAGATTCAAGCGAAGAATTAGGACGTGACGGTTGTTTCGGTCTTCCTTTTGTTCAATATCTGTTCACATGAACGTCATCTAAGGGCAACACCTCTTCTACTTGAAGGCAGCACCCACAAAAATTTTCGTTTTTGACATTTTGATCGTTTTGGATACTCAGGAGTTGTGGCAACAATGCTATGAAAATTGCACATTCCTAGACGTCTGCGTTCTCAAGATATCATGACTTATAATAAAGGGCTTAGTCTGTCACGTGTGTGTGTGAGTGTGTGTGAAACGAAATTCCCTGATTGGTCAGTGATGTTGATTGCGAGGTCAACATGATGATAGAGACGGGTATGGTGAGGCTCAAAGAATGAAGAGAAGCTCTGACGGAAGGGAAAGTGTAGGGCGACGGGTCTACCACGGTTTGGAAGATGCGCCGGCCTCATCAAGTGGAGAAGCGCCGTGAGGAGAATCCAACGGTTTGATAAGGGTGCGCCGGCGTCCAAAAGTGGGGAATGTCTGGAGTCGGGTCCAACGGTATGATAAGGGTGCGACGGCGTCCAAAAGTGGGGAAAGCCTGGAGTCGGGTCCAACGGTGTGATAAGGGTGCGCCGGCGCACAAAAGTGGGGAATGTCTGGAGTCGGGTCCAACGGTGTGATAAGGGTGCGACGGCGTCCAAAAGTGGGGAAAGCCTGGAGTCGGGTCCAACGGTGTGATAAGGGTGCGCCGGCGTCCAAAAGTGGAGAAACGCCTGGAGTCGGGTCCAACGGTGTGATAAGGATGCGCCGGCGTCCAAAAGCGGGGAAAGCCTGGAGTCGGGTCCAACGGTGTGATAAGGGTGCGCCGGCGTCCAAAAGTGGAGAAACGCCTGGAGTCGGGTCCAACGGTGTGATAAGGATGCGCCGGCGTCCAAAAGCGGGGAAACGCCTGGAGTCGGGTCCAACGATGGGCGGGTCTATTCCTGCATGAGGGGTACGCTTTGCTTGTTTCGGCGGATACCTAAATCACCTAGATGTACATTGTTTCCTTTCGTATCCGTGTTCTCTTCCCATTGCGTTTGTGTCTGAATGAACCATTCCTTCCTTTCCGTTTATATACACCAGTGGACCCTTATCAGTTGAATTACCACAACAACCAGTTAAGCTGAATTGGTTACACTCAGTTCTTCACGGCCACTAACTTTGTTCAGATGGGAGAGCATAGCTTCGTTCATATGGGGGAAAGCTACCATCTACGGGATCAAGGGTTTCTCAGGAGAGCAATAGAACTACGTGGAAGGATGCAGACTTTATCAATCTATTCACACTTTCGTGTTTGCTTTCAACGAGCAGTATGCGAGCGAAGCGAGCATCAACAGAAGTCTGGAAGTCCGGCGTTAGCCGGACGGACAGACTAGTGAAGAAATAAAGTTTGTGCTGGCGATCAGTTAGGATGAGTTGTGATATGAAATGAATGATGTTTTTGTTTACAATCACTCCCTTTCCTTATGATAACATCTGCTTCCATTTCCACCTCCTTCAACTTCCAAGTGCGGGTAACTCGGCCATCCTTTGCAAATCTGCTACACTGATGGCATTAAAAACCGCCTTTTTCGTAGGATTTGACAGAATTGATAACTACCTCTGTTTTCACTATGGCACTAAGCTTGGGAATTTAGCAAAATCTGTGTGACCAAAATTTCCGTGGGTGCTGCATTTAAAGGCAGTGTCTCACCTCATGATGGGTATCGAGATATGAAAGGAATCTGGTCCTACTCGACGTGCTGATTCCAATAATGTGCTTGAAATGTCAAAAAAGGTTGAAAACCCCGTTTTTGAAGGCTGAGTTCAATATCGGAGCGGACGAGTTTTCTTGCTAGGAATCTAGCAAAAGCGGAGCTGAGAAGTTGAGGTTGTACATAAAAATGAACTTCTAACGGGGTTGTTACAGTTTTGGGCACGGTGCGGCGCGGCGAGACGCGAGAAGATTACCGCTGCGAGCTGACTTCTAGCCTCGCAGTGAACGTCCAGTTTGCCGCGTTGCCGCAGCGGCAAAGAATGTCACGAAGCAATCCTCCCGCAGCCCGCATTGCGAGCTCGCAAAGTGACGCGCAGCGGCAAAAAGTGTACAAGGACCCCCTTGCGGCATTTGCCGTAGCGAGCTCGCGCTAGCTCGCACTGCGTTGACGCTGCCTATGCTTAAGCAGAGGGCGCGGCGCGGCGCGTCAAAACTATAAGAACCTCTTATAACGGTGGATTCACAAGGTTGGTTAAACATTGCCTACGAGAGATCCTCTGCAGTAGGTTCGGAACAATCCCGAATTAGTCAAGAGCGAAGTAGACATTTGATGGTTAAGAACGTGAATCTGAGCTTGGTGAAAAGGGAGTTGGGGGGGGGGGCACTCCTCTGAGGCCTAAGCCTAAGCCTAAGGCTAAGGCTTAAACGCATGCTTAAAGGCAAGGTCCGGGCAAAATTTCATCTCCCAAATTTCTACCGGATTCGTAGCCCGAGGCGACGCATCGGACGAAAACTATAGAAAAGTCGCTGAAAAGGTTCCACAACGAACGCTTTCCATCGTCCAATTTCGGTGCGGCGTTTGCGGGTTTGCGGCGTCCGTACTTTCAAATGACCTTATACGGCGCGCCCAACATGCTGTCTGTTGTGGAGTCGTAGGAAAAAATTCATATTCGAAGAACTGGTGGTCCGTTTGATGGGGCGGGGAAGGTTTCACGGAGCGTTCGTTAAGCCGCATGTATCTGAGCATCCATCATTGTTCAATATGCACGCGCGCAGCTTTTGTAGCTTGGAGCGCGTTTTCCCACGGGTACCGTAATCCTCGGACGTTTTGTCCCATATCTAGCGATAGAGCTCATATCGAGGTCTCAAACTTGACATACGTGGTACACATATGGTTTGGACTCCAGAGAGCAGAAAACTTGGGTGGGCAAGATTTTGACCGGACTTTGTCTTTAAGCATAGGATTAGGCTTGGGCTTAGCTTAGGCTTAGGCTTAGGCTAGTGGTTTTACTTAGGCTTACAAGGTGAAGCCTATGACCTTTTATAGGGTGCCCCCCCAACTCCCTTTTCGCCCTGAGCTTTACTCCACTTTCAGGCCTTTGAAAAAAAAACAGCTTAGTCGAAACGTTAGGCCGAACATAATGATCCACCTAAAACCTGGTAAAGCAGAAGCATACATATTAAGAAGAATAAAAGGTTAAGGATTCTGAACTCACTGCTCACAAGAACTGTTTTGGCGAACACTAGTGGAACTGTGGGCACATCTCGAGAGTGTGTGAATGTCCAGTTGCACGCTTGGCCACGCCGACGAGACTATAAAATTGGGGCATTATGAGAATAACTATGGAAATATGAGCAGCATTGTCAGCATGATTGTAGCACCTGTATGGCTGTGTTGCACAGCATGATCTCAATCATGTTCCTGCCATACTTCACCGATGCTATCGCTCCTCGCACGTACTTCGTCGACGTGCGTCGCGGCAGCTCTTCGTACGGCTCTTCTACTCGACCCCCTCCGTAGATGCGTAGTACCTAAATTCTGACACCATCTCAAATTCCAGGTATCCAAGAACCACAGTATGCCCACCTGTCGTAGATTCGTCTGCTCCCCATTTCGTATCATGGATCGCCTTGAATCTACGGATATCGGTGCTCTCAACGGCCCCAGCTGGATCACACGCTGAAATTGGGGATGTATTTATGGATTCATGGACAAATTGCATATTTGTAATCAGAGAGACATATACGTCATCTGCAACTATCTGATCTGTTGGCATCACGATCGAACTATGATCAATACGCCGGTGTCCCTTCAACTGACGCTTTTTCCTGCGTGCTTTGAGATAGGCTGCTTTTGCTCTGAGTCGTATTCGAGCCATTGATCTGGAAGATTGTCCATGTAGACCAACACTCCTAAGACATTGCCTTGAGGCAGGTGAAACCAAAAATCTCACCTGGCCTCCACAGCAGTTTTCAGGCTGTAATCGCTTTGAAATACGCGGGGTCTTCGTCTCTTACGATGCGATGACTTCTTTATGGTTTTCGGTTTACTTATTGACGCGGAAGGAGTCGCAGATTTGCGCTGCGCCTCGCTAGTGCTGAGCTGAGCACTGATTGCTTTATGGAGATCAAATAAGGACGAGAAACGGCCGGGTTCCGCTTTTTCAATTACTGGTAGTGAACTGGACGCCGATGTCGGACTAATGAAATCTTCACTGTTGACATCATCTGTGACTTCGTCGAGAAAACTGGGTCTTTCAATCCTGGTCCCTCGATCAGAAGCCTGTGTTGCAGAAGGGGACGCCTCTGGTCCGCGGGCGGGCTGCATTTGTTCAATCTCGGAATTTGTCGCATTGACAGCAGGTAGTGCTTCAGGTCCGCGGGCGGTATGCAACTGTTCAGCCTCTGGGTTCAGAGCACCGAGAGCAAGCGGTGCTCCAGGCATGACTGTAGGCGGTGCTTCAGGCATGACAACAGGCGGTGCCTCAGGCAGGACAGCAGGTGCTTCACGCATGACTGCAGGCGGTGCCTCAGGCAGGACAGCAGGTGCTTGAGGCATGACAATAGGCGGTGCCTCAGGCAGGACAGTAGGTGCTAGAGGCATGACAACAGGCGGTGCCTCAGGCAGGACAGCAGGTGCTTCAGACATGACAGCAGGCGGTACTTCAGGCGTAGCTGCAGGCGGTGCTTCGAACATGGCAGCAGGTGGAGTTTCAGACAGGACTGCAGGTGCTGCTTCAGGCATGACAGCAGGCGGTACTTCAGGCGTAGCTGCAGGCGGTGCTTCGAACATGGCAGCAGGTGGAGCTCCAGACAGGACTGCAGGTACTGCTTCAGGCATGACTACAGGCGGTACTTCAGGCGTAGCTGCAGGCGGTGCTTCAAACATGGCAGCAGGTGGAGCTTCAGACAGGACTGCAGGTGCTGCTTCAGGCATGACCACAGGCGGTACTTCAGGCGTAGCTGCAGGCGGTGCTTCAAACATTGCAGCAGGTGGAGCATCAGACAGGACTGCAGGTGCTGCTTCAGGCATGATAGCAGACGGTACTTCAGGCGTAGCTGCAGGCGGTGCTTCGAACATGGCAGCAGGTGGAGCATCAGACAGGACTGCAGGTGCTGCTTCAGGCATGATAGCAGACGGTACTTCAGGCGTAGCTGCAGGCGGTGCTTCGAACATGGCAGCAGGTGGAGTTTCAGACAGGACTGCAGGTGCTGCTTCAGGCATGACAGCAGGCGGTACTTCAGGCGTAGCTGCAGGCGGTGCTTCGAACATGGCAGCAGGTGGAGCTCCAGACAGGACTGCAGGTACTGCTTCAGGCATGACTACAGGCGGTACTTCAGGCGTAGCTGCAGGCGGTGCTTCAAACATGGCAGCAGGTGGAGCTTCAGACAGGACTGCAGGTGCTGCTTCAGGCATGACCACAGGCGGTACTTCAGGCGTAGCTGCAGGCGGTGCTTCAAACATTGCAGCAGGTGGAGCATCAGACAGGACTGCAGGTGCTGCTTCAGGCATGATAGCAGACGGTACTTCAGGCGTAGCTGCAGGCGGTGCTTCGAACATGGAAGCAGGTGGAGCTTCAGACAGGACTGCAGGTGCTGCTTCAGGCATGACTACAGGCGGTACTTCAGGCGTAGCTGCAGGCAGTGCTTCAAACATGGCAGCAGGTGGAGCTTCAGACAGGACTGCAGGTGGTGCTTCAGGCATGACTGCAGGCGGTACTCCAGGCATAGCTGCAGGCGGTGCTTCAAACATGACAGCAGGTGGAGCTTCAGGCATGACAACAGGCAATGCCTCAGGCAGGACAGCAGGTGGTGCTTCAGGCATGACTGTAGACGGTGCTTCAGGCAGAACTGCAGGTGGTGCTTCAGACATGACTGCAGGCGGTACTTCAGGCATAGTTGCAGGCGGTGCTTCAAACATGGCAGCAGATGGAGGTCCAGGCATGACAACAGGCGGTGCCTCAGGCAGGACAGCAGGCGGTACTTCAGGCATAGCTGCAGGTGGTGCTTCAGGCATGACTGCAGACGGTGCTTCAGACAGGACTGCAGGTGCTGCTTCAGGCATGACTGCAGGCGGTACTCCAGGCATAGCTGCAGGCGGTGCTTCAAAGATGACAGCAGGTGGAGCTTCAGGCATGACAACAGGCAATTCCTCGGGCAGGACAGCAGGCGGTGCTTCAGACATGATAGCAGGCGGTACTTCAGGCATAGCTGCAGGCGGTGCTTCAAACATGGCAGCAGGTGGAGCTCCAGACATGACTTCAGCGGGTGCTTCACGCTTACGGACGGTGTGCATCTCTTCAGTCTCTGGATTTGTCACATTAACAGCAAGCGGCACTTTAGGCCCGCTATCGGTTTGCAGCTGCTCAGGCTCAGAAGGTGCGTTTGGACCAACAAACGATAGTTCACGGTCAGGAGGACGCGCTAACTCCATCTGTTCTGGATCCATCTTCAAAGCATCAGGAACCATCCTAGGTCCAGGACCCAAATTAACAAGTTCATGCGTCAGTTCCGCGATGGGAACCATATCCACACTAGGAGGAGGGTGTTGCGTTTCTGGGATGTTGGGAGTTGCTAGGGCCTGATCCGATCTCATGTTACTCGTCCGCATCTGATTCTCCTCTTGTACAAATGATTGCAATCGCTTTGTTTCTTCCTGTGACTGCATAGAATCCTGGGCTTCTGTGGGACCATGGGAATCTGGCACCGTACCGATGATCCACTCTGACGCAGCCACTCTTTGGCTTTCTGGCAGTGGCTGCATCGCACACCCAGGATGCGGCTGTGTTGCACGTGTGGATAGCACCCATTCCATGTCCATTTTTGGTCGCACCCTCGCGGTGAGCGGTGCTTGACTTTGGCGTTGTTGTTCAGAATGCTCAGCTGCTATCCTTGTATCGAAAATCCAGTCAGATGCGGGTACTCTCTTCACTGGTACAGAACGTGCAACCTGTATTCGTTGTACCGTGGTTGGATCCGTGCTCAGAATCCAGTCCAGTTGAAGGTTTGGCCTGGAACTATACTCTTCGCTAACAACGTATCTGCGCGGGATTTTTAAATCTGGGCACGGTGAGGTTGGGGCATATTGGGGTACTGAGGGCGCTGATGGCTCCATCAGCGAGATCGGTGTCTTGCTGGGATCGGTCCTGAAACGAGTTTTCTTAGTTTCATGGGACTAGCGGAGGTGCGCACCATGTCAATGTCCTAGAACATACCTCGAACTGATATAGGGATTCACAGCTAGGCTTCTTAAATTGAACTCAGCGATATCCAGAGATCGTGTGACCTGCAGTGTTCAGGCTTCAGTAGTTCTTTGAAGGCAGAATGGGTACTGACAGTGGCAACGAACATCTTCAATTGCGGTGTGGATCAGACCCTCCAGGCTAGTGCTTGAACCATCCATGAGTGGTGAATGTAGACTAAGGAATGAATCTTACCCAACTCTCAACTCAAGGGTTGTTTTGATCGTGATAGCTCGATAGTCTTATTGAGTAAACAAAATCCTTGAGCTATTTTTTAACAGTTCACAGGCGGCCCCTACAAAAGTTCTATGAATTAAAAAGTGGAGTTACTTTGTAGAAACAAAATTACCTTTGATGACTGTATTTACTTGTAGCCCAAAACTCGAACAGTTACAGCTCCATTACTCGGAATGATATGAGAAACAGCGTTTGCGTATGAACTGGTCATAAAGGTGAAGGGTTGCTACAGTGGAATTTATACTAGCTGGATGCGTCAGCGGCGCGTCAGACGCACGCATCCTTTTGCAAAGGATTTTCCATGATGACTAGTCAGCGCGGCATGTACATCCTCAATGAAAAGAACGTGTTACCACCGGCGGGCAGTAAACACCTGCGTCTGAGCTCCGTCAGCGATGCGATATGCCCTATACTTCATCATATAGGGGCATGCGCGTCGAACGTACGCATCTTGTACAAATTACCTTCAACATAAAGGCGTTCAAGCTTCGTTATCATGGTTAGAACGAAGTGAGTCTTCCCGAATTTTCAGTGATCCGCGCGACTCAGGAATCCTGAGCTCGAATCCATTATTGGAAGGGCGGGTAATCCCATTCCTATGGCTATGGTGACCGGTGAGCAGCGACTAGGTATAGACAACGTTAATTAAGGGAAAACATGTTGATGGGTTCCAGGTAAAGGGTGAATTTAGGTACGATAACACGTTTACCCTGGGTAATCCCAGTGATGCATCCCGGCTTTCAGCTGTTAACATAGCAAAAAGCTTACAATCAGTAAAACATCGACGTATTAAAGTAATAAATGTCATACTCAGGGGAGGGACTCACGTCCTAGATGTTCTAACTTTTTGGTCGAAAACGGGAAAAACAAAGGCTACTCCTTTGTTTCCTCACCATTACTACAAATCGTCTAATCCGTACGATAACTTCATTTCATACAAACTCCAGAATAGTTTTCTCTTTTTGAAATATCAGCTATTGCATACGTACTTATGAGGGTAGTATATGGATCTAAACATATGCACATGAGATGAAGAAAAAAATAACTGCACTTCCACAGTAGTTACAAGGATGCCAAGATTTTCCGGGAACTAAAAAAATTAGCTGGTGTTATGGAGTAAGGTTTTGATAGTACGCATCAATTATTATCAACCGTACATTGAAGTAACGATAACACGATCACACGGTTGGATGGAGTTTTGGCTACTAATGATGGAGAGTCACTAGCTTCTGGGAGAGAAGAAGGAGTTAGAATAGGATGAAATAACCCAGAGCTCGTGGGAAAAACAGTCGCACGGTGACCAGGCCGAGCATCCACGAAATGGCAATGAGTTGAAAGGAATTTCGAGGAATTTTCTTGTCCATCTTGGTATGTAGCATTGAGACAACATAAAATGCAAGTTTTGCATGCTTCTGAATTTAGAAGCTAATGGAAAAAGCAAAGAATCGGGAGTATATGATTACATGAAGCTGCTAAGCCAACACTCCGAACGATCATTCATAGAGAGCCACCTGTCAATCGATGGATATGCTCTACCAGATCGAAATCAACAACCGCAACGCATTTGGGCATTAGCGTGTTGCTGGGCCAATAACTCCGTTAACAGCTGCAATTTCATCTTTAGCTGAAAATAACATTTGGTGCAAAAAGCGGATGCCTAGTACAGTCCGGTCCGGCAGCCACTGCAAATGGGCGCCGGCGGGCGCCGGCCGCCGGCGCCTGCCGGCGCTCCGGTATTAATGAGCACTCGAGCTTGGGAGAAAGCGAAGAAAAATACAATTTTAGTCCATAGTAGACAGGGTAGATAAGCCTAACCCTATGCTTAAGAATGGGTTTAAGGCTTAGGCTTAGGCTTCACAGCAGTTGCCCCACCCAACTCCCTTTTCACCTAAATTTCTAGGATAAACTACGATAAGTGTAAGTGTAGGTAAGATTGGACACTATTTGTATGTTGCATCGCGTGCGCGCATAGCTCAGTGGGTTGAGCGAATGATCGACGTTGTGGTGGTCAGGGGATCGAATCCTGCCCTGTGCCCCCGTTTTGCAAATACATATAGTATGCTGCCTACAGCTACTGCAGTTATCTAACAAACTCCAATATAAAAAGTAGCCCGGATGGCTCAGTGGTTCGAGCGGCAGATTGCAATCTGTCCCTATCGCTGGTTCCACTCCGTTGGAGATCCAGAGTTAAGTATCGCAGTGTTTGGGGTTCACTGCTTGGAACGTCCCCCGTGATCTCCTTCGGGTAGTCCAGGAAGGCATCCGGCAACGTTTTGCATAAATTTCGAAGATAAACTACGATAAGTGTAAGTGTAAGTAATCGTAGTAGTGTAAGTAATAGTGAAAAACCACTTTTTCAAAGTTGAGGGAAACCGGGAGAGAGTAACTCCGCCGTAAAGGACTGCTCCACGAGAAATAAATGACAGCGGTAGAACTACTTCGCAATGGATATGGAACAATTTATACGGATTTCAATTATTTCTGAGGATCCTGAATTGGATGAGCTTTATTATTCAGATGGGATAACAGAAGTACTGTGTCCATCTATGGAGGAATAACGGCCAGTTTCGTATTAGCGAAGCAGTGTACTATAGCAGAACATGGAAGAGTTGGCTTCGCTTCGTATTCAGAAATCTTTCCCCATGAAAATCACAAAAATGGAAAAACGTGAAAGTTGTGAAAATGGTCCCCTGCTTTATAGCCTTAACATATCCACTGCACTCTGTCTACTATGGACTAAAATTGTATTTTTCTTTGCTTTCTCCCAAGCTCGGGTGATTTATAGCTCATTAATACCGGGGCGCCGGAGGGTGGCGGCGGCCGGCGCCCATTTGCAGTGGCTGCCGGACCCGACTGTATCTTTTAACTTTACTCAGAATATTGACAAAAATCTATTAATCAAATCATAACCTTCACTGGAACCACCGCTGCTTGGGTTAGTTCTTGTTTTGTACAGTATCCCTATGGAAGAACTGTAAATTTCCTTCTGGGCTTCAATGTCTCAACGAGATCATAAAGGATAAACCTAGTGACGCCAATTTTAACCATGGGTAAGTTTGTGCGGTGTTAACACTTTTACGCTGGGTAATACGTATCAATGATGCATGCGGCTTTGTTAATTATTGCTCCTATACACATTCTTATATTTTCCTTTCCTAACAAAAAAATGAATTAAACTAATTGATCCCCACTGAAATACAGGCAAGATGTTTGAAAATCCATGTAGTCCTTGAATCCTATGACTTTTCCCAGCGATGAGTCATCGCAATCATTTTTTCCCATGGATGACTCAAACGTCAGCACGCCAGCGAACATTTGTCTCGTTTCTTTGCGCTTCTTGGCTCCGACGGCCAGTTGTCCTTCGTCCAGCTGCGTCGGCTGCGACGGCTCCGTTGAACAGTTGTCTTCATGGCATATAAAACAGATCTCACAAACACATTGAGTAAGTGCTGGACTCGCCGCTGCCGCCGCCATGCATTGGACGCTGCTGCTTCTGTCGTTTTCTTGTGCTGTTGGTAAGTTACTTTCTCCGCAACAAAGTCGTAACTTACTACGTAACGTTTACCATCTTTGTATGGAGTCAAAAAGCGCAAAAGAGATTTATGGCCCTACATATGTACTATTCGATAGATGAATTGGAGTCGATTCTAACCAAGGGAAAAGCTAACGTAGCCTGAAAGCAGAGTTCACCCTCGGCTTCAAATAGATATTTTAAAGACTTGGGGTTAAGTGGCAAAGGAGGCTGATTACGTATTAGTTCGTTAGGAGTAATTCTAGAACCAACAATCCACTCCTACAATTTTCAAAAAGCAGATGAAGGAGCTACTCATTTTTCAAGCCGTACGGCAAGTTATCCTAGATGCGTGCGTGAGTCGTGCGTCAAGCGCACACATCTATGTAGATACATACTTGTGGTCGATTCCTTAAGAAGACTAACCAACGCTGCGTGGTCATCCTGACTGGAAACATTGAGCGGTAGATTTGCTTCTGAGCCGCGTTACGGCTGCATGGCCTACCCTTCATCACATAGACGCACGCGTGTCGAGCGCATGCATCCAGTATAAACTGTGCTTGCAGTGGTGAAGCTCGTTGCAAAAATTCTCTAATTTGCAAAAATTTATTGGAAAAGTGTCTAAAATTTAATTCACAACTATGGCCACCGTGTCATTCAGTAACTAACCTTCTCATTTCAATTAATTCACATATTCAATGCCTTGGGTTTTGCCTTTTACCTCATTCGATGCCTTGGGCCCCTCCCTGGCCCGCCTGCTCGAAAAGAATGAACCGATCGAGGGAGCTTCAATACTTCTTCTCCAAGAGACAAACCCATGTTGAACAAGGGCAAGTCGTCAATCATCCTGTATCTTTTCGATCTTATGGATCTCTGTTGAGCTGTAGGAATTTCTCTGGAGTCTCTGAAACTTAGTGGTCTATGAACTAACTGATCCAGATCCACACAGATTTTGGCTGGCACATCAACGAGTATCAGCTGACGAGTAGTCGAAGTTGCGAAATCAATAGTAGTGCTTTCTCAACTAAATAACAATAACAGACAAGTTTTCTAGTGGAACTCTCCTCATATCAGTAAATTTTAACTAATTTTGCAAGATTTGTAAATGCCTGTTATGGTTATAGCAGTAGTTTATTTCTATAACCATAACAAAAACGTACGAATGTATGGGAAAAAATTACGAGGGACTTCTATTCCCCCTTTGTTTTCTCACAATTTCATATTTTGCTTACAACTAGTGACATTACTGAATCCACGTACGTGAACGCTTGAATTCTAATGGCCACATGCATCATTCACCTGGGGTAAACTCATCATTTACCAGGGCTATACAGGGTAAACTCAATGACACCTCGCAAATTTACCCATCACCAACACACTCATTAACGCGATTATCCTGGGTAATCTCAATGATGTTCCCAGGCCCGAAATAAGTTTCACATCCTTAACAATGGCTTGAGCTCGTCTCTACAACCCCCCCCCCCCCCCACCCCGAAACTATAACTTAATCGCCGTTGAGTTGCTGTTTTCCACCTTTTCTCTAGTCCATTGACAGCTTGTTTGGTGCCTACTTTATTTGACAATCCAGAATTTTTCCAGGATACGTGTTCGACTGCCTAGACAATTGTGAATGCGACACTGAAGATGAGGTTGTGCACTGTCACAATGGCGATCGTACAGAACTAGCTCTACCACATGGTAGTGTGTACTTCTCCCAGAGTATTCCTTCAAAGAAGATAAATAAGGTCTGGATATTTTTTCCAGGACAGCGATTGCGTGGATTTCCAGTGATCGGGTTGACTTATAACAATATTGTTCGTTTACCGGACGAGGCAACACTTTTGAGCAAGTTTCCTGACCTTAAGGTACGTGCCATCAATTGTAAAAATCATGGTTATTCTTTGTACTTTATGCTGCTGCAGAATCAATGGTTTTACCTGACACATAATCATAGTTGACACATCATGTCTGAGGCTACAGTAATTGCACAGTAGTCCCGGAATTCCTCCCACTTTGACTTTTAAATTTCAATCGCTTCCAGTAAACTGTTTTTTTTTCGAAGCTGTCGAATGTTAGGTTAATATGGCATCCTGAGTTGTATTGAGAGGTAATGTGCTGAAAAGTAGGAACCTGGCTTCTTTGTCACTGCAGTGAACTGTCTATTCATTGGCTTAGTGCTGAGGGCGAAGAGGGGAGTAAAGGGTAGAACCGTGGAATAGGTGGATTCAGTACTCCAAACGTCACCCATGCCAACGACGTGGCTCTTATTCGGCTAGCAATCCTGAATGTGAAGGAATAAATAGAAAATTTTGAGGACAGCCTATGTCACGTGAGTCCTACTCATTTGATTTAGGTAATCGACGTGGAGCGTAACCCTAATTTCGACTGTGACTCCTTGAGCGACTACGACCGCGTGAAGATTGTGTCCGACTGCTTCAAGAACGTCTCCGAAATCAGTCGGGTCCCAAGGATTTTCCGACCAACACGGGTGAGCCCTTAGAATTTTTTTAAACAAGTAACTAGCAGGAAAATAGCAATTTCATCAAAGTTAGTTGCACACATTTTTCTGAAAATCCACTTGGTGTAAATTAGTCCTGCGTACTATCGAGACAATGGAAGACAAGATAGCAAAAACCAGCACTCTCTCATCAAGCTGCTAGGGACACTACTCCTTAGGGACACAGTACTTTAGAGGATAAGGCGTGGCGACACATGTTTTGTTGCGTGGATTGATTTTGGGCGGAGCGTCACCGTTGCTATCATTGGTCGGAATCATTACACACCAAATCACTGTCGCTGCGTCGCAGCTATCAGAAGCGCTGTACTCCTAGTGAAGTAAAGCAGCAGCCAAACAAGATGAGACGCTGCGACTACCTTCAGATGTTTTAGGAATGCGACCTCAGTTGTCAAGCTGCAAGACACTACGCGAAATTGCACGAATATGTCCTTCACCTCTGGGAAATCTTGAAGCAGAAATACCATGACTTCGACATGGATGTGAGTTTTTAGCATTTCCTTTAGCATTTCCTCCTTTTTATTTTATTGCCGAGCTGCTTCCCAGAATGAACAAAGCTTGATAAAAACGTCAATTTCAAGATTCAACGGGATTTTGTCAAGTTTGACCTGGAAAAAATACTAGAAAATCTCAAAATTACAGTGATGTCCCTGGAGAAGTACTGACTTTTCCAGACCTAAATGCTACTTTTTCCAGGCAACCCTTCGACAAGTGCAAGAATTCTTCAAGGAGGTCGTACGCCGTGTGAACCAGTTCAGCACCGACGTGCAAGTGAACCTGAAGAAAGCCACCGAGAAGAGCGACGAATCCAAGGAGGTCACTCCAATGCCCGAGCTGCGACCTGTCGATACTGAAGCTTAATGTGGATACTGTACAAAATATAGAAATACCATTGAATTATTGTAACGATTATTTTACTTGTTGGCCCTCTATATAGTTGTTACACCTGTAGCTGCAAACGTGCTCCATTCCCTCAATGTGTTTATTTGCTCAGATAAAAGAATATACACTCATTTGCCTGGTACAAGTGTGAACTGCAGTTCCGTATTTGAGTGAGCTTTCAATATCCTTATCCAGAGCTTGGTAGACTTGTGGAACAGCAAATAGCAGAGTGGAAGGTTGATTACAATGTAAGGTTGCCGATCGCGCCAATGCCAGCCTATGTTTCTTGAATGGAATCGCATCACTTCTATCGCGTTGCAGAAATCGCGGCGATCGGCGAAAAACTTATACATGGTTGGATCGCACATCCTGTGCACCCACAATTCATATGGACACGGAAATTAATAAAACAGAATGTCAGGGTAACGCTGAAGGGCAAGGCACGATCGCATCCTCGAAAGGATGGATAATCTCATACCCATCGATATAATAAATTTATAATTACCCATGATTAGGCTGGGTACAGACAACCCCATGTATGGGTAAACATGTTGGTGGTTACCGGATGAAGGGCAAATTTGGATACGTTGACACTTCTTCCACGGGTAATCGCAATGATGCGTACGAGCCTAGGACAAAATCAGTCTACCCTGCCTACCCTGGTTGGATCCTTCCAGAAGCTGCTCCCATCATTTGGGTGAAACTTCCAGTTTAGAGGATTTTTTTAAAATCCCTCGTTAACAAATATGATAGATGGTAAACTGCCATTGAGAATGATCCAGAGTCAAGATGCTGATTTTTTCAAAGGTAACTCGTATCGATCCCATCGTTGCTATCCATTTATGAAAAAAAAAGTCCCTATAAAGATACTGGCAATCCCTACTGGTACATTTGAGTCCAAGGTGCGAAGTTTATGGATGAAATCCAAACCAAGCACTTATTAACTGCTAGTTCTGACGTGCCACTAAGCCAAGGTAAGCAGTAAACAACCAGTAGGTGTAACTGGTTCACGCCGAACACCGCGTCAAACCATGTCGTGGCCCAGTTTATTGGGAACGACCTTGGAGCGGCGTCTGCACGTTGATTACCCGATACGGCCACCATTCCAAGTGCTCGCATTGATTTTCTAAAAACCCGTTTCAACTTCTTTAGGATCGTCTTTCTTTGACTTACTATCATTCCTGCCAAATTTGCCACTTCCTTAGATAAATTCCAGCAAAAATTAGGGAACAAATGAATGTCGAACACCATCCTCGTTCCGTGATGGGAGGTTAGCTCCTCAGAGAAGATACCTAAACCCTTTGATTATAATTCGACCAAATTGTCCCCATAGACATCTTCTCGAAATAAAATTATCATTTATCTTCCGTTGTTTTCCTCGTTATATCTCTTCCAAGCAAAAAGCATCCTTAACAATTTCCCAGCGCTCATCAGACTGAAGTAAAGGTGATAGAAATCTACACATTGACTCTCCAGACATTTCCTCGCTATGTTCAAAAACAAGAAAGGCTCTCCACACTCACTAGAAGTATTCGGAAGTGAGCTGAATTCCCCATGAATTGAAGGTAATCCAAGAAATCATGTGGGCTCGTGCCGGACGTGTTTTCACTCTTCTTCTCCATTAATTATCTTCGTACCCTCAATCGTGATTGCATTTCTGGATGTCTTTATTTATTTATTTATTTATTCTCATATTCGTGTTCAGCGTAGTGAGGAACCCTAGTAGACATGTCTTCACCCACGCGTGGGCGAGAATAGCGAAAAATCAATGAAATCGATAAATCGATATTTCGTTCAAAACGGTCAGCGTATTCGTGTTTGGTGTAGCGAGGAACACCAGTGAGCATGTTCTTGGCACTCCCTGGGCAAGAGTAGCGAAAACCAATAAAATCGATATAATCGATAAACCAATCGATAGTTTAAGGTGGAAAGTAGCCTATAACCTCCGCCGGCCCATCATGGGTCCCGCACGCAAAATTCAGTTTGAATCGGTTAATTCTCCGCGATTTCTATTCAGAACACACACACACTCACACACATACACACATACGCATACATACACACATACACACATACACACATACACATATACACACACACTTATATACTGACAGACATCCCATTTGCAGTACTACGCTGGCATTTTGTGTTATATTACAAGCTCTCAAAACTAAACCAGAGTTTTTCTGTTAAAATTATCACCATATGTGTACCTGCCTTGGAAGAGATGTTGTGAAATTGCCAAGAATTTTTGTTTATAGTGTCAGGTGTGTTACAAACGTCCTTGAACACTAGAAAGCATCTTCACTTTCTCTGCAAAACGAGTTTTGCAACAGTAAAGTCATGATTGCATGCACAACTCACACACAATTCACAGGGGTGCTTGAAATTGTTCATGCTTCAGAATTTTTGTCCTTTATATCCCAGCACTCTGCACAAAAAGAGAAAGTCCCTGAAACAGTGGAGAATATTGTTTTTTTTTGCAAAGCTCTTCTCAAATTTCTCGAGCATAGGACAGTTTATACTAGATGCGTGGATCGATTGAGCATCAAAAGCATGCATCCATCGATTGAGGATTTCTCCTGAGGACCTGTAAACGGAGCTTGAACAGGGGGTGCCATAAGTTCTGGCACAGAACTTCATCAAGATTTTTTTTCGAACGATTTCCGACTCATACCAATATTACTCACGCATGTACCATTTTGTAGACCGAGTCGTTCTGAGTGGAATTGTCTATCCACTGCGGAATTCTAGCTCCATTGCCAATATTCTGTCGACAGGAAAGTTCAACATAACATAATCAAAGCGTCTCAGCTGCGTCAGTGCTATGACTGGGCCCATTTTTCATTATACGAAAGCACGCGCATCCAAAGTACGCATTTAATAGCAATCGTCTCTCTCTTTCTGCTTCTTTTGCTTTCTACATCTTCCTCTCTTCCATCTGCTTTTCAGTTGCATCAAGTAGAAACCGTAGAATTACATATACTACTCGCTTTTCGACCACGTTGCATCCCTCGTTCATTTCCGACCTTTGCCCATTTTTCCGATCTCTGCCCTTGTTGCTGCAATTTCTCGTTCCTTTATGTAAACGAGCCGGTTGTTATTCCTAGATGAGTGTCAGCGATAGCAAGAATGTCGTCTAAGGATAACTGTAAACTTTCGTCTCACGTCATTGTTTTCTGTAGGCAGTTCGTAGCCCTCGAGTTACTCGCAGCATCTATACCTATTGTGACCAAAATGCTTTTAATTTGTCCAAAAAAAAAAATTAAAGTATCGAAGTTGATCAGCTCTCCAATATTCACTCTCCACTGTTCCTCTCCAGTTGCGGTTGAAGGCCAGGTGTTTTTTCATTTATAGGAGCAAATCGTAAACTCGATGGTGTTTTGCACTTAGTGTCGCTAACTCATCAACGGTTTCACCAGCGCGATTGCGCAAATCGCAGAGACAGAATCAAAGAGCACTTGCCAATCGCGAAATGTCGTCGACGCAAAATTGTACCCAGAAGTAGCTTTGGTCACAATGCAGCCCCTTAGGATCAACCTGGCCGATATCCGCAACGCTTATCTTCCCTTATTGTTGCTATCAGTTTCAGCTAAATCATTTACCAGGGCTGGGATTCAAGAAACGATAACGAAGCAAATCCAGGCTAGCAAACCAACTTTTACCGTCTGCGTCTTTCAGCTCTAACTTAGCCATTATTGGTTGACTTGGTTAACGTTTCATGAATCCCAGCCCAGCATGTTAGAGATAACTAGTAATATCGGTCAATGAGGATAAGCATAGGCAATTACTAAGGTGAGGGGGTGGGAGGATGCTGAGTGTTGCGGAAATCGGCCAGCTCCATCCTAATGCACCATACCACGAATTAGCCGCTCCATCGATGTCCCCAAAATCCGCCAGTCCAAAATGGACCAAAATAAGTAACTAGGTGTGATAATATCAGTGGAAAAGATGAGTATCGGTGGTCACGTTGCGTTTGGATAGCTCCCCATAGTGGAAAGTAGTGCGATTGTGGGTGTAATTTCTGGACATCCTAAGGACAGAATAATACAAATTCAAAGCGAAGAACAGGAGTCTTTCTAACTCTAGTGGTTGAGAAAACCAGAGCCTGCCGGTGATAAAAAACAGCAACGATGATGGACACATTGAAAAAAAAGAAACGAAAACGCGGAACGATCTAAATCATCCCATCCGTTGTTTACAACAGCGGCACATTTTTGTTGACATAAAAGAAAGAGTCACGCTCGGATCTTATCTCAATTCTTTGCTGGACAGCATTTTCCCTTTAAAGGACTACTTCAAGATCCAGAATTCCCCTTGTTCAGACGGCAAAGAAGATCGCCGTCATATTCTGAGAATCCTCAACTTCTTTTTATTTCTTCGAAGTTATTTCGGTGTTCTCAAATGCCTTCTTTGTGTTTTCCGTAAATATTCGGATGTAACGATGCAACAAATCCATCATTGAATTACAGGATGCCTATTTCTGATGCGGACCGGGCGAAAATAGAAGAGCTACGAGGTTTAGTTAAGGAACATGTGAGTTTATATCAAATTAGAGTACCCACAGATTTCGCCAGTGGTCATCCACGGATGTTTATACTTCGTCGCAGTGCAACCGTCACGCTCATGAGAAATGTTAAAAACGACCGGTTACGTGTAGAGGCATGTGTACACGATGGTTCCGTTGTAGAACTTCTGGTTGTCTTCGCGAAGGGAAGTCGTCCTTCTCGCGTGCTGTTTATACTTATCAGGTTGAAAAGCCACGCGATAGGCCGAATTCTCCTCGCATCTGATGCCAAGCGCGTTGAGTACGACTTCATCGGCGTTTTAGGCTAGTATTTGCCGCTGTTTCCTTCTTAGACATGCGAATCACTAGCTTAACCACCCATCGCGTCGCGCATATCTTGTGCGCCGCTGCAACGCCATTGCCTCGCGATGAAGTATAAACGCAACTCTAAGCAGATGAAGAGGTCCCGGGCGTGAGAGGTGACGATTGATTATCGTTATCTCTTATATCATTGATTTATTTTGATTCATGAAGAAGTCTAGGGACACTCATATTATTGATATTTTATAAAGGCTATTCCCTTATCCTGCTACATATTAAATTGTTCTTTACAGCTCACACCTTACTACGACACCGATTTCAACCTCCTCCGCTGGCTTAAAGGACACGACTATAACTTGGAAATAATTAAACCTAAACTTATTAACCACTTAATAATGAGGAAAGGGGTCTGGGACCTTGATAACTTACCCGACAAGCCGAGGAATCATACTGTACACGAACACTGGAAGGTGAGTTGTGCTACCATCTATGCCTCTAACAACAATTTAGCTGCAAAAAACGTTCGTTCCAGAGCGGGTTGACCGGAGAAGCTATCAGAACGCCAAACTGTATAGTTAACATTGAGCAGACGGGTGGTAATGACTACTGGGGCATGTCCAACGCTCATCCAGTCAATGAGATACTAAAGTGAGTACTTCACTTCACACGTTTAACGGTGTGACTGTTTATGCGGGTTGGGTAACTGAACCACAAACAAGACAGATAAATGCAGGAAGCCTTATGCTTGCTTTCTTGTGATTTCAACATTTCTATAGTTTTTGGACTTGTGTGTGACGCTTTCAGAGCACGAATGCATGACCTGGAAAGCATGCTGCGAGCTGTCATGGAGCTTGAAAAGAAAACCGGTGAGTTAGCTCTGGAAAGCCTCGAGTTTTGGTTCATTTCTAATCGCATAATAGCTGGAGAGGCGTCAGCGAAACAGAGGGAGTGAGAAAGTGGGCGGTACCTGCGTAGGCAGGCGAGAAAGGGAGGCAGCACGGAAAAATGGTCGGCTGTTGTCGCTTTCAAAGTAAAGTATAATAATGAACATCGTACTGTCTTAGAGTAATGATGTTCAACCCTGTATTACCTATTAATTCAGTTGTTTATTTCAATTATTTATTCCAAATGGATTTGTCAGATACATTCTCCTTTTCATCAAACGCAAATTTCCATCTGAATTGCATTGCACATCACCAATCTTGATGGTTTTTGTTCTTTTCACACACCTTTCTTCCAGGCGAACAATGCGCTGTGCTATACATTATGGATCTGACGGGACTGAAAATGGATAGGAGGTTGATGACGCTAGTAACAGGTACTTCATAATAATTCAAAGACCAAACTAATTCGAAGCAAAGACTGAGGGTTGATATTCAAGAGATAGTAACAAACAAACCTACGATAGTTATTGTGATTGGTTATTTTGTAGACTATATAAGTGATTCTAGGAGACATGGAGTGTGAACGTAGGCTTGCTATTCTAGAGCTGAATGTATGGCTGAGGTTTTTGGTAGAAATGTTAGCGTACTTAAATTTACCCTCCACCTGGCATACATCAACAAGTCTACCCATACGTGACGTTCCTACACCCAGTCACTAACCATGGGAATGATTACATATGGCTGTGAGTGTACCCACCCTTTCAGTGATACCCGGCTTTGGTTCTGACTGGTTCTTGGCTCGGATGCATAGTTGAAAGGATGGGTAGTCTCATAGCCATGGGCGTTATTAGCCATATTAGCCATAGGTAGCGATCGGGTATAGACAACGTCGCATGTGAGTGAATATTTTGATGGATTCCAGCAAAGAGTAAATTTGGGTGGGTAAACACATTTGCTATGAGTAATCTCAATCACGTGTTCGGGCCCATGAACCCTGGCCCAAGATGGCATCATGCGAACCTCAAAGACCCCGAATGAGGAGCCATTTGGCTCCTTGACGAGACGTTAACCTGCAAAACTGCAACGTGCTCGTCAAGGCCTAAGGTCTACGGCGGCTCCTCACTGCTGCGAATAGGATCGCCTGACATGCTCCCAAATGCTATTAGTTTTTCCGTGAATATTTATGGGTTAAATTCATGGCTCGGCCCTTTTATAGGTGGTCTCGCCGCGATATCTGCCTTTATGGCAGAACACTATGTTGAAATGGTGCACAGTTTTGTTGTGGTGAACGTTCCAACTTTTATAAGTGCAGTATGGTAAGTGTCATCTAAGGTTATCCAGATCACAAGGGACAGGAAATCATTCGTTGCAGGACCGCTGCTCGTCCTTTACTACCAGAAAAGACTCGAATGAAAGTGAACATACTCGGTTCCAACTGGAAACAAGACATCCTCGAATTGGCGGATCCATCATGTCTGCCGACATACTGGAATGAAGATGATCTAGATGGGGTAGGATTTTTCCTTGAATAACGCTCCTGAGAAAAAAAGGGTATGCGAGATAATTTTTGGCATTGTATATATTTTTCTGGAAAACTTTCTCGCCTCCTTTCCCCTTTTTCCCATCTTCGGTAATCTATCTCCATTGTTTGCATCACGCCCTTTTCTGGCTGCACATCTCGAGTGTATTCATAAGTAAATGAGCGAATAAAAACAAACGAAGTATTAGCAAAATTCAGCCCTTCCTCGCGCCGGTTGAACGCGGAAGGGAATACACGCCAGATGAATACTATCACGGATCAGTTCCCGATAATGCACAAACTCTGCATATCCCAGCTGGGAAAAGTGGATATGTTGATGTAGAGGCAAAGAAGGTTAGTGCACACATCTACGCATTTACAGCCTATGCTCGATGTTTCAACTGTTCTCACATAGAGCACGTTTTCACAGGACACTTACTTATCATGGGAAATTCATGCAAATGGACACTTTGCTTGGACTATTTATGAAGTGGACAAGGAAAAAGACACAGAAGATCTCACTCAAATGAAGAAGGTTTACCCACTTTTCAGTGTAAGTGAATTATACGGTTCCTAGGCTAGGGCTATTTTGTACGTGGAGTATAGCACTCGGCATTGCCGCCGTTAGCGACAGTAGTCCTGATACCTATCGATTTTGGCCGGAGCGCTGGTGGCGGCGCCGCTGCACGAGGCATAAATAATCGATACGTATCAAAATCGATGTCGCCTGCGCGACTGCCACGCAGGGTGCTATACTCGACGTGCGGTGTAGCGGCTGCCGCGGCGGTTTCTGCATCGTATCATCGTATAAGCCAGTAATAGCAGCCAAAATTGTTACATTCTTCCTGAAAAATGAATACATGTGATTACTCATGCATAAATTTGCGACTTTTGTGCTGAATAGCATCCAAGTGGTGCGTGTTCGTGTAACCAACCAAGTAACCCTAATCTGATGCGATTCCAGAAAATTCCCGGACCCACACTGGTGCCTATGATTGACAAGATGTTGGTGCCGGAAACTGGATTGTATCGGTTTTGGTTCGGAAACCAACATGCTTGGTTTCATACCCTCAAAATTCAGTATTTGATCGAGAATACGCACTAGCTATTTTCTAAGACTCTCCAGATTTTTAGCCCACCCTATTGATGTTGTGTTCTTTGAGTTACCCTTACCCAGTAATATTGTTAGAGTAGTGCAGTTATTCATTCCTCTTGCTAGAGTCTTAGGTTTACTAATAGAATTCTTGAAGATGTTTATCTGGCCTGTTCACTATTCATTTATGCTGTCATTTTCTCGCATTTCCTTGGTGGCTAGTTTCACTACCAGCTGGTGTTTTCTGCCTCATCTAATCTTCATTCCGTGGCATTATATCACTTGTACTGTGCGAGTTTGTATATAAGTGAGATTGGAATAATAAACATACAATACTGCTCATGAGAAATCTAATACCAAACATGAATTGAACAAATTTATTGTATTTGAGGGGTGTGGAGCGTTATATCTGGAAGGGATGGTGCAGTCCAGCTCTATGAATGGTCGATTTGTCCAACTAGTCAATCACAGAGCTCGACTGCGCCGCCCACTTCAGGTATAACGCCTCGTACCGAATTTGAGAAACAATGATCAGAATGGCCATCCAGGATATCGAATATTCCGGAAAACAAAAAAGTTCACAACTCTCTTCTCCGTGGGCCCGTACCTTCTGTGAATATTCCATTCGACCTACTTCAATAACTAAATCAGAAATCAATGTAAGTCATGTTGGGTAGGAAAGAAAAGTAGTGAAAGGAAATAAATTGTCCTTTTCGTTTTTACCCTGAGAGGGCCTTCCGACAAAAATAAGAAAACAATCTCCGAGACCTTACCGAGGTGCTATGCCACGGAAGCTTGCTGCGGCAATACTCCTTGGGAGGGGGGAGGAGGTGGGGGGAAAGTTTAGAGAGTATTGACGGACTTAGTGAACAAAGCGTTTATTCCAGGATGCAAGACATACATATATGCGGCATGAATGGTAAAGTTAATGGAATTTATTGTATATTCGATAATTTCAGGAAGATAATACCAGTTTTGATCTCTCATTTTTCCATCTTCAGTTCCTGTGAGATAATTTCGCAAGTGGGAACCGCATGAATACATCAGTGACGAGTCCATGTTCTGAAAACAAAGAAAAGAACATGGAATTATCCCTTGGATGACCAGAGCTAGGATCCATGCAAGCATATAAATACAAGCGAAACTAGATTTGCTAACTAATTTTCTTGTCATGAGTCTCCAGACCCTAGATCCTCTGTAGGCTAACCCATCGCTGATTTGCATGGTTAGAGTTTTATAAATCCCAGCCCAGATATCATAAAAGAAGTACCTCTTTGGATAGCGCCGGCAACGTTGTGAAGTTCTCTATGAGGGTGATGATAAGCCTAAAGAACAATAGGATTGACCTGAATAGAATTTGTGCTATTTGCATCGTTTTCTGGATTTCTGGATAAAATTATCGGAACAAAAGATTTTTAATTACCATCGGGTATGAGTAGAAGGACGGAGCAGCATGTACAACTGGCGCAGGAGCAGTCATTGCTCCAGCATAGGGGAGGTACGGATAATAGCCTGAAAACCCTAAAATTCGCTAATGGGTTTGGATATTTATTTGAAAAGTTGAGACTTGCTCCTCACTTTTTGTGTACAATTCAAATTCTAATCTGTATTCAAACGGGTGCCAATGTGAACTCGCTTACTCTGATATCTGCTGACTAATAAAGCCATTATGTCGGAACGGGGCGGTGCGGACACGCTCTGCGATTGGCCGATTCATGGCCGACCAATGACAGAGCTCGTTCGAAAGGCACAACGCTCCATACCCCAATTCATATTCCGCACTGGGCGTTTCATTAAAAAAAGCTACCATATCGTTGACACAAGCTTGGTGGAGGCTCTATATTGTGGGAGCGAGAGATACCAAAATGGTCTAGTTGCCCCCGAAAATAGAAGTACTGAGAAAAAAGGCACAAACCATTCATTGCAATAGGGAAGCTCGCATTTGACCTGAAATTTGACAAACATCCTTTCACCTCTTGTTTTTTCTGGTGAAATTTTTGTATCCAGCAGTCTTTCATACCTCCGGCTGATGGCGAGAATGATAGCAATGAGGAAGTAGATGAAGTTCATGGCGGTTGTTGATGATAGTTACGTTAGGAAACTCGTATTTATACTGAAACAGCAGCCATAGACTCTTGAAGTAAAACGAAAGAAGAACGATAGAATGGAGAGCGCTTGATGAAAAGTGGTTTCTTTTAGTGCTCGCAACACTTTAAAGTGAGATTTGGTTAAAAAACAAGTATGAAGGTTTTTGCTGGCAGAGTTTGCAACCCAAGGCCACGTGCATGATTGAGATAATCCACGGTAGGCCAGCTAACAGGCCCCAATTTTAGCCATTGTTACCACGCTCGTCAACATCTTTACCCTGGTTAATCTGAATGATGCATCCAGGCATTAATGTAATCTGTTTACCATGAGATATGACCAGGGCCGTAGGGCAATTTTGTACTCAAAGTGCCTTATGCAAAATTTTTATAGTCTAATGTCATTTGTTAATCTACAGAGTTGATCAAATATACGGCAATAATATGTACATGCTCTGTTCCCAAGGCAGCATGTTCTCTCTTGAGGTCAAGTTCAGTTGGGAGGCGGCTTCTTTGCCTTTTGCCAGAACAGCACCCGCTTCAGTTACGTCTCGTTCAGGACGAAGGAAACAATAAATTTTAGGAGCTACTGATTTTGCTGGGTGGCGGCTCAACTGGTTAGGGCTGGAATTCATGAAATCTTAAACCCGTGGCCCAATGATGGTCAGCGTGATGGGTAATCCTATAGAATATGAAAAGCTGGAAGATGGCAGGACATGAAAGGGTTTGCTAACCTGGTTTCGCTTGGGGATGTGTTCATGAATTCTAGCATTGAATTCGATCAACTGAGTTAGTAGCTGTTTGCGGTTCTCGAGGCCTAGTCAAAACCCCTAAGGACCCGGGAATGTTCTAGAGACTACTTCATGAAATACAGGATAAATTTTACCCCCACCACTTGTAGCACTGTCTGGATCTTCACTGCATGTCGCAGGGATTGATTCCTAGCAGATGGAGTGAATTTTTTGATGGTCTTTTCCTCACTGGAGACAGTGGATATAAATCACACCCCACTGTTCCAAGCTATTTTGAGCCTTTTCCACTGGCCCTTTTCATAGTTATCATATTTTTGGCCTAGCCAGTATCGCGGTAAGTTACAAAAATGCTGATTATTTAGTAGAATAAAATAATCAGTAAGTGTTCGAAAATAACTAGGAACTGTAACTCTGGTTGAAATGAGTCCAGTTGTTTTTTCCAAGTCGTTCATTTTCATTATGAAAGATTTGTAAACGATTGTGACACTATATATATTCATAAACGGATGCTACAAAATCACAAACACGTACAGAATATCGTGAACAGTCCTACATCGAATTCGCAAAACATTCAGCAGCTAATGAAGCTACCAGCTAACAAATGTCAGCGATTATTGACAGCGTATTGGCTTCATTTTTATCACCCATCAGTTCGGACAGTGGCTTGTCCAGATCGGCGCTGGTAAGCGGAAAGGTTTGCTCGTAACCGCGTCCGACTGAGTACGCAAGACGTGGCGCGAAGACTCCACTGAAATGACGTTTATGTGAGATAAATTACTTCTGACGGAGGGTATAAATCTTATTTATACTTAACTTAACTTCTAGATTGATACTGACCAGAAAATAACCACTTACTGATGATCACAAGCCGTCTCAGAACGGAAATATTCGATCACACTACGAACAGGCACATGCGAAAGGAACTCGGCTCTTGTTGTGGACTGAGCTCTGGAATAAGATGGACCGACATATGACTTTATTAGGTAGAGAGCTCTGAGCTCGAACTGAATTAATTGCATGTATTGCAAACTCCAATTGCGCTAAATGTGACCTCAAATGAAGGATGCGCTACCAAAAGAGCTGTAAATTTACCGACTTGTGATGATTCCTGATGACCTGAGGGCAGACAGGTCCTCGGGGCGGCGATCGGCCCCTAGGCTACAAAATTTGTGAGAGGAGCCGGCTACCAAGTGGTCTGCGGAGTGTTGTACCCAGGCCCGGATGCACCATTGGGATTACCCAGGGTAAGTGTGGGCACCAGCGTTTGATGGGTAAATTTGTGAGGTGTTAACCCATTTACCGTGCTAGTCTTATTGATGTATGCGGCCCCTGGGTGTGGCGTAGGTGGGAAGGCCTATGTTGTCTAGCGTTTACCCTGGGTAACCTCAATGACGCATTCGAAGCCTGAATGCGTCATTGAGGTTACCCTGGGTTGTTGGAATCACCTTAATGATGGGTACGGTATGACATTTGTATAACTTACGACCCCGCAATCCTAGGCATTTTTAAGGTGATGGAGTATCAGAATTACCCATATTTGAGGACTGCGGTTTGTTATGGATCCCTATTGCTCAGCTCCCGCTTCTCAGGCACGATCTATGTAAGAACTGTTACCCCGTTGGTTCCTTGAAGCCATACTTGTAGATTGGATTTTATTGTTGCTGAAGGATCCCCTTAGTGTTTATTTTATTCCTCTAGAAACCTTATTCGTATATCTTCCTATTGGTTCATTCGATTAGTTTTCACTTACTTTCCATTGATATTACGATGGAAGAGCACAAAACGGACGGTGACCATGTAAACACAATTCAGCTCAGAATGGTAGCTACGATTTATGGATGGAGTCGTCTGAAACAACTTTTTCTCGAATTGGACGTGAGTTTCATGGCTACGCACCTGTTGGTCTCCGGTGCTTGTCGCATAAGACGAAGTGCCAAAAGTTGAACCACTCGTCGACCCTGCTTCAGTGGTACGATCGTGGCGGAGGATACCTAAAGCTGCCTGTAGAGAGTGGATCGAAGTGGACTGTTTACTTATGTAGTCAAGCCAAATAGGAAAGAGTCTTCACAAAGTTTCAAGTGTTTGAAAAATGTCTTCCTTCACCTGCTAATTCTTCATCTTCCTGTTCAGGATGTACTTGGATTGAATATTCGTAAAGGTATTTTCCTGGAATTATTTCTCATGTTGCTTGAAACTTCTGGTACGAACAGAAGCAGGCTGTTGCCCCGTGGGATAATTCTGGACCAGTTTTCACGAGAAGGCGCGATTGTGAAAAGTACGGGCTGCAAGAAATCCCAGTGGTCAAAGCCCACGTGTGAGCCTTGCAATATGTTTGAACAGGTTAGGAAAAGATTTGGGCCGTTTAGACGAGAGTGAGAACGATGACAGCACTGAAATGCGTGTATGCACAGACAATCAGAGTTACTAATGGGTGTGAAGTAGCGCACGCTTTCTGCCTCTGGAATCTCCTGGAAGGCTTTCAGTATATACATATTAATACTGGAAGAGTATAGGGCAATTCATACTGGATGCGTGCGAGTGACACGCGTGCGTCTTTATGATGAAGAATAGGGCTCGGTCGCATCGCGCTCGCAGCCCAGACGCACGCGTTTACGGCGCTGTGGAGGCGGCATGTTCTCTTCATTTAGAATTTGCATGCCACGTTGTAATGGAGTTTTGACGTCCTGCCCGTACGCCTTTCCACTGAAAAAAGAGGGAAACTTACCGTTAGGTTGTTTAGTGCATTTCAGATTAGTGCTGAGAACTTGAAGTTTCCCAAGCATTCTTGTGAGAAACGGCGATGAAAGCTCATCAGCGCTGAAAGATAGTGTTGACTAACTTATTCTAGACTACTTTTGGGGAAAATGGAGTTGGGGGGGGGGGGGGACACTCGGTACGTGGCCACTTTGAGCAACTTGAGGGATCTGAACCTAGAATAAATTATGCAATACAAAAAACCCTGAAAAGGCCGTACTTAGCAGCCCAACAGGTAATGCAGCTCAAGGGCAGGACGGCCTTTTGCATTTCACTGCACACTTTTCACTTTTGTTCCTACCTGGCTGTTGCCATTGGAGGACCGCTCTTGAACCGACAATGAATTGAAATGGAGGGGAATTAAAATAAAAATTGTTTTCTGTTGTCGTGATGAATTGTTAATAAACAACCTCTAGCCAGAAGTTTGGTTCATTTTCAGTTCAGCTCATCCTCAACATGGCTGCCCAAGGTCAAACGGCAGCTGTGATATCAGCCGCCAGCCGAGATGTGAGTCTTGTGCAGGAACGATGGAAGGATGGCTTGCCAGACCGGTCCAATTCGTGACCAATGATAAGATGGAGAAGCCACGCCTACCATTCGTTTCTCATCGTGCTATAACGAATGGAACACGACCTGAAGCCAGCTTCCTTCCAGGCGACTCTACTAATCGATCGTATACTGGACCATCTCCACAATCTAATAGTAGCGAATCGAAGAGAAAGGCAAGTGAAGGGGAAGTTTGGCTGAGCCGTTGCGAGCGCAACAGGGCTCTTCGGATGGGGCTAATTGGTTTTCAGCTGCAAGTGCTATACCGACTAGGCTCGTATTACCTGAAATTATTGTATTTGGGTTAGGCACTGGTGGGAAAATCAAAGTGCAGGAAATGTTCACAACGTTCGGCAATGAGGGTGGTTTAGTGCTCTTCCTCAATCCCATATGTGGGCTGTGGGCTGAGCTGTATCTGCTAAACTCGCCATATGCATCCGTAAGGCATTTCGTACAAGACAGGTGCGTCTGTGGCGCGTCAAGAGCAATTCAGGGAAATTCATAACAGATGCGTGCGTCAGCCGCGCGTTGGACGCATGCATTCAGTTGCAAAGGATTTTCTATGAAGATCAATCAACACGGCATATACATCACACTACCGCCACGAGGCCGCAAGAACGCGCATCCCCCGGGTTGCGTGACGGCTGCGACTAAGCGTATCCATCATATCCTTCATCACGTAGACGGACGTGCGTCGAACGCACGCATACACTACGCGTTTTATACTGAATGCGCGCGTCGGCCGCACGTCAGATACACGTATATACTTCTAGTGGGTATTCCATGAAGACCGGTCAATGTGATAAACGTGTCCTGAATGAAAGTACCGCGCGGCATCCGCAAACCTGTCAGGGCGTCACCTGCGTAAGGCCCATGACATACTTCACAGCGACACCGTCGCGGTTAAGAAAATCAATGGAAATGATGAAAACAAAATGTTACGAATTCTCATATCTTATCACACAGTATACCGTCCCGGCATAGGAGCCACTGTGAGTACTTGTGGTGGTGAACGGTCGTAGCGACAGTGTCGCTGTGTAGTATGCCCTAGGCCTTAGGCGATGATTGCTGCCATACTAGTGGAAATGAATGATCTTTTTGACTAAGAAACAACAACAATTTCTAATGGCAACACAGAAAATTGCGGTGGTTCCATCGTGATCGGGTGTGAGAAATGAGGTATGCATTGGATTTACACTATAACCACGGAGCGATTCCAAATGGTTGCATTGAATACTGTGAGACGGATTCAAAAATGTTGATAGGATAAGAAAGGAGAACAAAGAATGCGGAGCGAAAGATGGGTAGGGTTGGCATCCACGCTGTACTCGCCGCTTCTAGGGTAATTTATAGTAGCTGCGTGTGTCAGTCGCGCATCAGTCGCATGCATCCATTTGCAAAGGATTTTCCATGAAGACCGGTCAACACGACATGTACATACTTAATGAAAAGAACGCGCGGCCGCCACCAGGCCGTAAACGCGTGCGTCTGAGCTGCGACTGCTATCCGATTGGGCCCTATTCTTCAGCATATAGACGCACGCGCGTCAGTCGCACGCATCCAGTATAAATTGCCCTTCTCCCGCTCTTTATGATTAACGTTCTTCGAATGAATGCACCTGATGCATATCTAAAGCTACATTTATACCGCATCGGAGTCCGAACCAGCCGGATAAGAAAAGATACGTATCGACACTCCTCGGATGGATACGGTCGACGTCGAAGTTTATTTTGCCTCCTTGCGGTCGGTAGGGCAGTGGTCCCACATCGAAGTTCTAGATCCCGCCGCACTCGCACGCGTCCACCTGCAGGAACCTCGCTTGAGCAATTTTTGCACTGCCGGCCTGACGAGTCTCGCAGAGCTTGCCTTGTCTCCGCCAAAGAGGAGACACGACGAGCTCTGACGCTCAATCACCCACTTACATACACCTCCCAGGGTGCGGGTCACCACGCGGAAAGGAGCTGGTAGAACACGGACTTGTGGGGTAGAGCGCAGGTTGAATGGCACCACACTTAATCGAGCAGCTGCAAGTCCCTCAACGTAGTCGAAAGAGGGGGGGGGGGAGTATGCCAGCAGTCGAAATGCAGCATTTCTTCTCCGCAACTTGCTACATATCGAAGAAACGAGGCATCCTATTTTTGGGTGATCAGTATAGTAGTAGTCCCATTCTTCCTATAAATAATACCCCATTTCAGAATGAGAACCTTGAGTGCATCAAGTACACAACGATCAATGTTATCACGTTCACTTTCGTCACCTTCTGCAATGTGGGTAAACGTGATGCAAAATCTTCTACCACCTTCAATATATTTTTGGATCTTGAAGGCCAGACGCCAGCGTATACAACTCCCAAACTCCGGAATGTGGTACGGCTGAAGAACTTACGTCTATGTATCCCACAGCGAATTCTACTTCGTACCTTACAAATGATAGCAGGACTTCCTCGTAAAACTGCTATATTTTGTATATATGTGTTGTGGTATCACCACATTGATAAGCGATTTCTAGTGTGTCATCAGAACTTCGCACAGCTCGCCAAAATTCAGCCTTCTCGGACACATCAGCAGGATCGACGGTATCAGCTGACATCTCCCCCACGAGGGAGCTACAACACACGCCTTCTGAATGTGAGCTTTTACCAACCTTGAAGACGTATTACCACGCGCAAATCGACTAATTTGTACTTTGTGAGGGTTTTTTTCTCAAATTCAGTACCAACTGCAAAATCAAGAACAAGCCGTCGCGGCCGGTCACCAACAGTCCGAATGACTACAAACAGTCAATCTATGTAAGTCGCTTTGTCGCCTTGGAATACAATCTTACAAAATGCATTCCGAACAGGACCCCTCGCGAAGCTTGGTCTCAGGTTCCGGTTGGAACGTACTCAGTGGTACGACCAATGGATGATCAGTAAGTTACCACCTTCATAGAAGGTTCGAAAAACAAGTACCTGTCATTATTTATTTTTCATTCAATACGCCCAACCAATAGCTCGTGAGAACGTAACTTCATATGCATCAGGCTCATTCTCTGTGAAGTAGGATATGTTGCATTTACACTCATTGCAGTCCTCTCTCCAACCTCACTGCATCTACTGGCTTGTCGCCGTTTTCACCAGGATCATCAATGTCCGGCACAAGTACTCCGTTCAGTACGGTACGTGATAGCGAGGGACCAGTTCAAAACTCTGTACTAAAGCTATATTTCTCAGACGGAGAGTCAGCTATCATTGATGAATTTCACTACAGCAAAACTGATCAGTGACCACCAAGATTTGAGAAGTAAGGACCATGTATTCTCATGATCAGTCCTTAATAATTCAATGTTGATCTTTTTGTTTGGTAAGAATCGGTAGCTCCCTGGGTAATAGAATGAACAAATGGGCAAAAACGTTGCGGATACTGAATCACTCAGAGTATCCTCAGAGTTCGTCATTTCAAAATGAATGAAAACGAAGTGGCGTTTTAAGAGATAACGATGACAAAAACGATAGGTATCGATTGCCTTGACACATCGCGTTGGATCCTTTCCAAACGGAGCTCATCGCTTCCCATCGCATGTTCTATTCGAAGACTACCGAAGATGAACTGGGATGTGAGCGATAGCGATAATGGAAACGATGTCTATCGATCGCCACGCCGTCTTAATTATCATTCCTCTTACCGTCTAGGATCTCCTCATCCCCATTACCCATGTGGTGATCGCCGGCGGTCATGGCGATCGCGCCGATTACCGGCGAAGTGTGGGGATACTCTTACGAAGATTCACCGGTTAGTGTGTGGTCAGAAAATTGGGGGACCTGGTATATGTTTCATTATGGGAAGACTCACTGATTAGGGGGAAAGCTGGTGGGCTAACATCGTGCAGTACTCAAAAATTGACTCACAAAGCTAATACTTTAGATGAAGCCAACCTCAATACCGCACGGTTTCCGGAAGATGCAGGTACATACATGAACGCAAGAGACGGTTCAGGATGTATATAAGCAGCGGGTTTTATAGCTGAGCAGCATCCTTCTGGTATGAAGGCGACCATAGCTTCGGAAACCGATGGTGGGCGTACTGGTTCTCCCTACTATGTTCAACTTCTGGATGATGCCGTTACGAGGATTGCTGAACACTCGGAAGATGCAGGTGCTCATCCTGTATCATATTCTTTAGAGTTTTCCACAACGATGTTTGACTTACAGGTCCTCCTCTCAGCGTTTATGCTCTGGGAAATGACAATATGAATACCATACAAGTGTCACAGAATGCAGGTATATGTCTGTGCCCAGGGAACCTCATGATATTAGTAAGTAATGAAATTTGTAGATGAGCCGCGCGCGAGAAGCAGATCAACTTCTTCCGACGATATAAAAACGGCCATACTTTCGGAAACCTGTGGTGGACGTACGGGTTCTCCTCATTATGTTCACCTTTTGGATGATGCCAACTGGGGAGGTGCAGCACTGTCGCAGGATGCAGGTATGGAGACACAATCTTTAATCTGTCTAATTTTTCAAAGTTCCATTAGCTCGGCCCACAAGTTGAAACTCAGTCACACGCGGCAAGAAAGGAGGACTTAATTGAATTAATTTTTCATTATAAATACGTTGAATTAAACGTGTAACTTTACAACAAAACAAAAAACAAGCAATGCTCCACAACTAGACTAACACTGACCCGCATGAACCATGTGCAGCACTCTTTAGGGATTTAGAACACTAGAGATCTCACAATAAAACATGAATTTGGGAAGGAGTGTAAGTACGTGACCTTCCCGTAAGCTATAGGAATTTGGAGTCAAAACAAAAAAGGGATTCTAATATATTTGTCAACAATATTGTGGGCTGTATATATACTGAAGAGGGCTTTTATTTGGTACAGCCAGCAGTAATTTTGCAATGTTTTCAGCTGAGAAACAAGTAAGGAGCAGATCCTCGTCAGCTGAACTCCGAACAGCCATTCTTCTAGAGACAGAATGTGCACGCACGGGATCTCCTCATTACGTTCGCCTTCTGGATGATGACGATCTGAGAACTGCTATACTTCCACAGACTGCTAGTCTCAATATCGTCGCTACAGCCATTCTTGCTGCGCCTGGTGAGAGAGCAGTTTCTGCGCTACAGGGAGATGTCGGGACGGCTGCGGTCGCTCAGCAAGCAGTGGTCCCTGAAGCAGTCTCCATGGGCGTACTCTTTGAAGTACCCGGTGAAAGAGCGGTTGCTGTACACCAGGAAGATAACCAGCAACGGCCAGGAGTAATGCAAGAGAACCCACCAACTGATATGAGCACCGCCAGAACTACTACTACTACTACTACGGTTACATCTGACGGTAAATACAACAAATAAAACAATAATTTTTGTAGTATCGACACACCCTACTTTGCAGAGAGTGGAAGTACAACTACAGAAGGAAGCACTGCTAGGGTTTACTCGAGAAGGGAGCCAAGCCAAGATGAGCTCAGGACAGCTGTACCTGCAAGGAGCCCATGTGGCAGAGGTTCCCTCCTGATTCCTCTAGGACCTTCCACGATACCAACGGATCAGATGATAATTTTTAATCCCACCGCTGAAGGTAAAATTCAAGAGTCATTCTTACTAGCGCTATTCTCTGTGCTCAGTTTTTGCACCTATACCATCAATAGGTTTACCTGGGATTATTATGATAATTTGACTCAGACAAATTGTCGGAAGGACCGCAGTAGAAAGAGGTCGCTCTCATGTGGTTAAGAAGCGAGAGACACAGAGATAAAACTTTCGGAAGGACCGCAGCAGTTATTCGGAAGGACTGCAGCAGTTATTTGGTAGAAATGCAGCAGGAAATCGGAAGGACCGCAGTTCACCCGTCGGTTCTTCCGGTTTTCTGCTGCGGTCCTTCCGAAAAATTATCTGAGGACGCGATTCCGAATGATCAGTTTGTTTTTGTCACTAAGGTGCAAGCAACCGGAATCTGTCTGATCTACTCCTCAAGCGTCTTTCATTCAATTTCACCAATTTTCCTTTTTTTCTATACACACCAAATATGCAGATAACCGAGATAGTGTATTTCGTGCAGATGGCACAGCTACCCTTATGATACCGCTAATGCTCTCATGGTAACCATTTCAGCGACTCCCTCTCATGAAGATCAAAGCATGGATGCAGGACCAGTGATAACCAGAGAACAGAGCCAATACCAGCTGAGAACGGCTTCCCCCATAGGAAGTCCGTGTGGACGAACAAAGTTCCAAGTACCTCTCGGACCATCAGCAGTACCTACGGATCAAATTTTGGTCTTTAACGTTGAAGCCACCACTGCAGGTTTGATTTTAACTACAAAAGAGCATTGATTCCAGCAACCTTACAAATATGTGCTAGCACAGTGGCGGTGGTAGAGGTAAGCACAGGGTGCATTCATCCAGAACATTTTAAAACTGAGGCGACAAAAAACATGTTTATGGCTTGAAAAAAGAAGGACGTCATAGTAGTTCTACAATGAAGTAAGAGTAATTGAGGAGGTTCCTTAGAGAAAACGGATTATTTGAAGGTCAACAATATTTTTTGCATCTTGGCTTCAAATAAATATGTATAAGCAAGCGAACCAAAACATATGTGATGTCCTTAGTAATGAAAAAAAAATGTGGGAAAAATCTACCTTATACTACAGTCCGTTCCGGCAGCCACTGCAACTGGGCGCCGGCGGGCGCCGGCCGCCGCCACCCTCCGGCGCCCCGGTATTAATGAGATATAAATCACTCGAGCTTGGGAGAAAGCGAAGAAAAATACAATTTTAGTCCACAGTAGACAGGGTAGATAAGCCTAACCCTATGCTTAAGAATGAGTTTAAGGCTTAGGCTTAGGCTTCACAGGAGTGGCCCCACCCAACTCCCTTTTCACCTAAATTTCTAAGATAAACTACGATAAGTGTAAGTGTAAGTAATAGTGGACACCATTTCCATGTTGCACCGCGTGCGCGCATAGCTCAGTGGGTTGAGCGAATGATCGACGTTGTGGTGGTCAGGGGATCGAATCCCGCCCTGTGTCCCCATTTTGCAAATACATATAGGATGCTGCCTACGACTGCTGCAGTTATCTAACAAAATCCAACATAAAAAGTAGCCCGGATGGCTCAGTGGTTTGAGTGGCAGATTGCAATCTGTCCCTATCGCTGGTTCCACTCCGTTGGAGATCCAGAGTTAAGTATCGCAGTGTTTGGGGTTCACTGCTTGGAACGTCCCCCGTGATCTCCTTCGGGTAGTCCAGGAAGGCATCCGGCAACGTTTTGCATAAATTTCGAAGATAAACTACGATAAGTGTAAGTGTAAGTAATAGTGGAAAACTCTTTCGAAGATAAACTACGATAAGTGTAAGTGTAAGTAATAGTAATAGTGTAAGTAATAGTGAAAAACCACTTTTTCAAAGTTGAGGGAAACCGGGAGAGAGTAACTCCGCCGTAAAGGACTGCTCCACGAAAGATAAATGACAGCGGTAGAACTACTTCGCAATGGATATGGAACAATTTATACGGATTTCAATTATTTCTGAGGATCCCGAATTGGATGAGCTTTATTATTCAGATGGGATAACTGAAGTACTGTGTCCATCTATAGAAGAATAACGGCCATTTTTGTATTCGCGAAGCAGTGTACTATAGCAGAAAATGGAAGAGTTGGCTTCGCTTATTGTGTATTCAGAAATCTTTCCCCATGAAAATCACAAAAATGAAAAAACGTGAAAGTTGTGAAAATGGTCCCCTGCTTTACAGCCTTAACATATCCACTGCACTCTGTCTACTATGGACTAAAATTGTATTTTTCTTCGCTTTCTCCCAAGCTCGAGTGATTTATAGCTCATTAATACCGGGGCGCCGGAGGGTGGCGGCGGCCGGCGCCCTCCGGCGCCCATTTGCAGTGATTGCCGGACCCGACTGTATCTCGCACAAAGTAATTTAAATACTAACTCTTCAAGCCGCCACAAGATTACGTGAGTTGCACCAGAGGGACGAGAAACCACAGGAGTGTGGGTTATGATGAGGCAAACGTCGATGGACAGTATGTCTGCGATTAGCTCAACCAAACCCTCTCGCCACCCTCCACGCTCGACTCGTGGTTATTCCGATGTCATTCCTTAGTTACTCGCAATTTCACCATATGTGTATACGAAGATTTGAATGGGATTGGGAAATAGGTGACACTCAAAATACAGTTTGTTGTTCTGAGGGCGGGACAGGACCTATCCCGTCTAAATGGTAACCATCTCTGAGGACAGCTCAGGGTCCCATTTGGCTTTCGAATCGCGTAAACAGTATGGCTATTTTCATCTATCGTGCTTTTCCAGACAACGCGCTCGCTGAGACCTCCACTGGTCTAGCAGTGACCCAAGAGCACAGAGAGTACTGCATGAAAACAGCTTCCCCAATAGGAAGTCCATGCGGTAGGGCGAAGTTCCAAGTGCCCCTTGGACCATCAGCTATACCGACAGACCAGATCCTCGCCATTGGACAAAGAAGAGCACATTCTCCAAGATCTCAACGTTCTGCTGTGGCAAATCCTAGCGATTTCTTCTCACCCACCTCAGCTTCAGGCAGACGTCCCTTGTCCAGTTTGGAAGGTGAACACTGGACTTTCGCCAGGAATGCAAACAGCGATCCTAACTCGTCACATCGAGCGAAAAGAAGTTGTAAATCATCGGAAAGGAAGCCTCGTCAGTCTCAGGAACACAACAAGGGTCGGTCTGGGTCACCACTGTCACCCATTCAATCCACAGCAAAGCTGCCTTCCGGTTCCTCGCTATTCAAGGAAAGTGGTCTGGAGCGACCTAAGTCGACACGCACTGAAGAGGAGCAAAGAGCCATTGACGAGCTTCTACAGAAACCTAAGAGTGTAAATGTATCTCTACCAGAAACAGGTGACGTGATCAAGGGATTTTCCGTGTTGGTCCGGCTTTGGGCAAATTTTTAGGGCATACGTGAAGGTCCAATTTAAGTCCCGCCCTAATCAAACAAAGCTCCGCCCAAAGCCAGGCTACTGTGAATTACAGCTGAAGTATTCATTTACTAATTATTTGGACAAGGTGCCGATTTCAGGGACCACACTAGACGGTTTACCACAAGTTACAGTGATCAAGCTCTGGCCACCTGCAGAAGGTGGGTTGCTCGCATTAATTTTCACCGTACATGGGGAGGGAGTAGGAGGGATTCTGAGACAACTATGCTGCAAATCAGCTGGGATTTATTTTGCGCTCCACTCAAGGTTTTCCTAGAAGGTCCTTATATTATTAGAGTGAAATCCTGGACTTTATCGATAAAACGGTCTACATCCATGGAAAACGAAGCACATATATCGTGTGCCAGACGAACTTCATAGCGAATAGCAGTAGAATTTTAAGGAAAATCTGATTCTATCAGAAAAGTAGCAGCTCCTTAGATAAAAATATTTTTTACTCAATATCTCTGCACTAATTTTCATTCTGGTTTGAGTCTCACAGCAGCTAGACGTGAAAAGGCAGGTGGAAGGGATGGTTCCAGAAGTGTTTTATAGGTTGAACAGTTGAAAATTCGTGATCTTTTTCTTTAGGGGAACCACAACAACAACAGTTTTCCACCACAGGAACTGCAACTGACCCAAACCAGGGTGATTTTTCCCGGACACATATCTGTAGTACAGGCGTAGAATCACTTCAATACTTAATATAAGTTTTGTTATTTTCAGCACCTTCACAGAACCCGGTGCACGATTTCTCGGGAATGCATACAGCTATTTTAGGTGACTGAGACTACATAGTATGTAAGTCAATTACTGATATACTCACCAACATTTTTTGCAGGGGGATCTATGTCGCCCTCACACGATGTCGCGACGGCTAGGGAATGTATATCCCACTTTCTCTTTGTTCCATGACACTGGCAAAGATCTTATTCGGATACTCTAAAAAAGCGCATTTTACAGGGATGATGACACCTACCCAAGGAGTTGCCACAGCACTTGAGGGTATGGTTCTTTTTTGAGTTAAAATGTGTCGAGATGATTTCCTTGAGGGTGGGGAGGGGGGGGGGTCGAAATAATTTATTTGTTTATTTATACATTATGATTATTCATAATGTGACCCTTCTTACAGAAGGTAGAGATAGAAAGGCCGCAGAGAGAATTCGGGAGATTTAAACAGCTGATAGGAGTGTAGGTTCAAACAGCAGAAACCGTGAGTCAACATCCTCCTCGAACCACAACTGCTCCCACAAACAGAGCGGTTATTGCTGTGCCCGAATATCTCTTAAACCTGACCATTCATTTGAATGAATCCAAGTGAGAAATGAACGTAGGCACCGCATCTGTTTGGTTCCTCACAGCACCATTTGCTTTCTGTTCTCACGTTCTGCTAATCAAAAGAGTAAAGTAGTCAAGATGGTCCCACCTACGAAGATCTCTCTGTGGCCCAATGACAAAGTCAAGACAATCATGAACTGCGGATCAAAAAGCACGAGCATATTATGGATTCTTGCAGTGCATCACTTTCACAGTGTAGTAGCATGGATCTCTGCTGCTGAATTCCAATATCAGAAGCGTTCTTCATTTTTCATAATAATCACAATGGCAGTCTTCATCCATGAACTTTATGCTCATACCCTTTGGATTCAATTTCACAAGCTTTTGAATCAGAGCAGAAAGCGATGAGCTAGTCGCCAATACGTCATCGCTTTATCTCCTTTGAAATAGCATCCTTCATTTTAATGACCTTTTCTCGACCTAATCGAGAAATACTACGGTGAGGAAAGGAGCGATGCGAATCCCCATTGCAAGGCCTATGCGTATAAGAGGTTTCTGAATCAAAATATGTTATAAGCCAGCGCAGCTTGCTTCTAGAAGGATTTCTTCAGCTACAGCTTTGGAGGAATAGTTCTGTTGTCGTACCCCTGCGACCTGCTTTCACTTGACCCATGTAACGTTCGGTCAAAATTCAGTTTCCTTACAGCTTCCACCATAGGCTGAAACGAGGATTTCGAGGTTCCAGGATGTAACGACCTTTGGATGTTCAGTACCACCCATGCACCTTGTATCGAAATCGTTTTCTCTTGGAAATCTTTTGCTCTTTGCATCCAATGTAATCAGTCTTATTGATATTGAGTTTTATTCTGAATTAGTTGAGGCGGCTCAAACATCTTATCCATGAATCCAGACACGTCCATCAATACTCTTCTTTTAGAAACAACATCACCAACAAAGGGTGTTAATACAGCAAGAGAAGGTGGGTTTAGTCTCCTTCTCGATGGTTTTACAGTCGTCGGGATGCTGTTCGGATATAGGTTTAAATCCGAGCCCTACATGAAGTACTTGTTCCTTTTTTAGTGCCCATGTCACCTACTCCTGGTGTTAACACAGCTAAGGAAAGTAAGTTTGGCAGTTAATTCGGGCTTTGTAAACATGATCTTTCAAAATTAATTTCGGAAACATAATTTTTCAAAAATTACCATTACACTTTACAGTCCCACCATCCACAACTGGGGAGATTCTCCACCCAACTAGACCTCTAGAAGGTGAATCCTCGTTATTGAGAGAATTACCATTTACCGAAATATTATGAATGCAATGGATTTTTTCAGAGATGAAGCCTGCACTATCGCCGGGACTCTCCACAGCTCGAGAAGGTACGGCAGTTATAGCTTGTACATTCATTAATAGAGCACCCTTCGAGGGCAGTGTGTGGAATCACTATTTCCAGCTCTTGTTCCTGATGTGCTTGACACTTCCAAAATACCAGGTTAGATTTTTCCGAATGGTAAGAATGTTCAATTGATGGTGGAGATATACTTTATAGATACATGCAGGAATAAAATTAGTAACTTACGATGGAGGTGGAAATAATATTTTCATACTTTCCACCGTGATATCGAATTTTCTCGCAAAGCCAATACCTGGCAGGTATTGTACAACTGACAAGAAAGCTAACATCAAATAGTAAAAATTTTGTTTCTACCTTCGAGAACTACGCGACCGTGATTGACGAAAGGGTGGTGAGTGGAGCAGTCTGCAATTTTCCGCAGAGCTGGACGAGCGAGTATCCGTTGACTTCTGAGCTAGTACCCTTATTTAACAGTTCTAAGAAATCAAGGATCTCGACCTAAAAACTCGCAGGCCTCTCCCAACCATTCACATATAGGTTAGGATCACCTGTCTCCTCTAATGTCATTGGTAATTGTTTCATAGTTTTCTTCTGAAATTCGATACTAAGACAACCTTTCGGATAAACCAGAAAACCAGAAAGACTGAATGATCTGCTGCGGTCCTTCTGCACAATTCCATATCTAGACCCATTCTGTCGCAGCCCTTCAGTTTCTTTTTATCCTCACTTCTATCGCTTCCTAACCACATGATCAAAATCTCTCAGACGTGATCCTTTTGCCTGATTGGCAAGATTTTCTAACGTAAAAGGTAACGATATTTGGTCACAAACCAATGGTGTTGGAAAACTCTCAAAATATTCGAGCTAAGGAAAAAATGTGGACCTTTTATGGTATAACCGAGCTGTGGCCAGTTACTTGGATTTTAGGAACGTCTGGCATTAGTAGCGGTACCAGTTATACTTCACACTCAACACAGGTCCCTTCAAGCAGAGCCAGCAACGTTCCAGCAAGTGGAGGTGAGTGATCCAATTAGTTTGAGCGGAACATTGTGAAGTCTAGATGCGTGACGCATTAGCGGAACAACTCGTCCTTGATACAATTTTCAAGTTTAAATTGTCCTTCGCAGTGATTACATCATAAAAATCGCGCCTCAAAGGACGAGTTTGTTCAAAAACACTACTTTCCCTCCTTGTCGTTGACACAACTTTTTAAAGCCATTATGTTTAGGCAGTGTTGGGTCAGATGCGAGTAGTAGTCAGGGATATAATCCACTTGTGGTAAGTCCCTTTCATACTTGGGTACTACGACTCTGGAGAAGTGGTGTTATTCCAGCATCAACGTGGACTCTTCGGTCGACATCCACGTGAGAGCTTCACATTACTTTTACTTTATTATTGAAGTAAGAAGAAGGCACGATGTATTGTTACAGGCCTTCTACGACCAATTCGCATCTCTCCTATAAGACCCAGATCGTCACTGTCCGGGTAGCTTTCCTTAATTAATCCTCGGTTTAGCGAGAACTTTCCAATTGTGGGATTTTTTTTAGTCCGGATCGACGGCATAGAATTGCTCTAATGAGAGCGCGTCAGACTCAACCACCTTCACAGAGCATATCATCCCAAACAGCAGACTCGCAACCGCGGGACCTTTCCTTCAGATCATCACTACGTTCTTATCCCAGCGGATCATCCTCCAGGGGAATGCCATCGTCAGGATCTCGGCGACTAGGTCGCTCCAGTGGATTCGAAAACTTCTCGGGTCGTGGTCGCGTACTCGGGCGCCGCTCTCCGAGTTTCCGATCAGTAAGGAGTATTCCGCCAGCGCACTGGAGACGTGCCAACACTCCGGCTGGAAGATGTGGAAGAAATGACGCAAACGCGCGCATGTCAAGGAATGTCCCAACGGACAGTACAACGCCTGAACCGGCCACTACCACAGCGAATAGCTCTACAACCACAACCCGACCCGGATTGACCAGCACACTTGGAGAGACGCCAACGGGCCCGACAACTTCTGGAAGTCGCTTCGGCAGAAGAATTCGTCCTGGTGACGGCTACCTGAGCGGAGGACCAGGCTCAAGTTCGCGCAGCGGTCTCGGATCAGGAGAAATGCTCGCCCGCCGTCTACCATCTAGCCGTTTTGGACTTCCTCCAGCACCGGAAGGCTGGTCCGAACGGGTTCGGCGGAGGATGAGCCAGGAAGCGGAGAGCGCTGAACGGCAACATCACATGCTTACAACAGCTCATGCTAGCTTGGTTAGGAGCATTCCAGTGGCTGGTCCTAAAAAATCATCTGGAGAGAGATTACTGCCAGTTGAAGATTCTTCCACAAAAACCGCTCGACCCCCTCGTAGATCGCTCAGAAAACCACGACCTTCGCAAGATCCCCGACCGTCCTACTATGGGCCGCTCGGGAAGCCTAAGAGAATTAACAAGTAAGTGAATGCTGAGTTGGTTACACTTTGTGTACTTAATATCTAAGTCAGATTTTAAGGAGAAATATTCGCAAACCCCGTTCCCAGTCAGCAAGTCGTTTAGTCAAACCAGTTGAAGTGGAAGAGGTTGGAAACTTTATAGATGTGACAGTCAATGGCTAGGTTGTGGGCGGAGCTTATCCATGGAGCAGTATTGCATCGCACAATTCCTTATTCTTAGAACTTTCTTGCCATGAGCTCGCTATGGTTTGAACTGCAGTGCCGGTCAACTGCTCTTGCATCACAGAGTACCGCCCATCAGTGCTGCCGCGCAGCAAACTCAAGCAGCGCGGTTGACCATCTAGACTCTCTTGTTGTCGAGCGATAATTTTCACCTTTTTCTTCGGATCTCAATCTCGATTTCGGAATGTCTGCGTGAACACATGCGTTAACGATAATACTCCTGACAACCACCTAGCACAACTGGCCTACCGCATCGCGTGGGTAGTGCGAGGCGGCAGGCCAGACAGGCGGTGTTCCGAATCGTTATAGTGATTGAGCGGCACTGTAACTATAGGGCACTGTAAACGATCGAGGTGAACGGCTTAGAATCCCAGAAATAGTGCTTGCACTTCGTTCCCGCTGTACCTAATACCAAATAAAAACGAAAAAAAACTTATTTGAAGTGATAGATGACGTTGAGTCGAAACGTTAGGCCGTAATAAACGTGTCCTTATAACAAAATGAGTGGCACAGAAGAATTATCACATATAATCAAGTAAGAATACCCAGATTTTATGGCCAGAGCACATGGAAGTTATTAACTTAGGGTTCAAAAAATGTTTGAAAAGAAGAAAGCTTCATGTCGTCTCCATTTTGAATGAATAGAATGGTTCCTCTATGCTAGGTTCTAGCGGAAGTAGTTTTTTTCTCAATTTGCTTAAGGCTGTCGAAATAAAAATGGATATAGGCGCAGCGCCCTGAGGTTTAAACGAGGCTTTCAAAATACAAAAAGTTCCATGTGATCCGAAGGACTGAATGGCTGGATTCGTGATCATTCTGAATAGTCTTAAAGGGATAATGACTATCAGTAAGAAAAAGCTCCGCCCCAACTGGACCAGCGAATCACCGTGGTAACAAAAATCGTTTCTATAATGTAATTCTATACGGCAGGAACCCACCCAGAGGCATTCACCCGATATTAGTTCGGACAAACGGGATGTTGACAGAAAAGTTTCACCACCACATATAAAAACATCGTGAGTTGCAGTTTGAGGGTATTTTCTGAAGATGTCGATCAATTTTACTGAGATGTACAGTTGCTGAGTAAGAACTCACTGATAAATGTTCAGAGCCGACTACCTAGGAGGTCTTCCGATCGAAACTCTATCACGGATAAATCCAGCACAAGTTGTTATCCATGAACAGAACGCCGATGGCACATTCAAAGTAAGAGCTCTTCTTCGTGTGCGCCAGAGAAGCGCGACCGTTGAACTCGTCTGTTTTCAGTTAGAAATTCACATGGCATGTAGTATGAACTCGACCGGACGTATGAATATCAGCGGAAGAGCTCCGGCTGGCTTACTCCCTAAAAAGGTTACAGTTAATGGAAAGGAAATCTGGGCGGAAAATTAGTTGATTCAGTTGGATCCATACTACTAACTCGTTTACAATTTCCATGACCTCATTTGACATGCGAATTTCTTGATGCCATGTCTATAGCCAGCTATGATACCCGATTTTCACATATCCTTTTTTGTTTCCGTGTAAATAAACGTGTTAATCGGTGTCCATATCAGGATATTCAGGTTGAAGCAGATACTGTAGCAGAAGATTGTGGCTATAATGAAGCTTCCAATTATCCTGTCAACCAGGCTGTTAGGTGGTAAACGTTATTGGCCTGACGTTTCGAGCAAGTCATCGTCTTCAGAGGCATGGAATTGGCTCGCGATTCTTATTTGTGATTGAAATCGCCAAACGTCTCCACGCACCCTGCCAGTTTCTCAACATTATTCCAAGCTTGCTACTCCAAAAGACCTATGTAGGATAAAGGATAAGCCAACCTTGTCACCCTCATTCTTGCGGAGACCGTAGAAGACTGTCGCTCCGGACAAGTAAGGCTCATTTGGCGGTCCACATTTCATGTTACGTATTGGTTTAGAGACGAAAGCACATGGAAGTTACTCTGGCTATGACTCCCGTTACTGTATTACTTCCTCCAGCACTTGCGTTTTGAATTGAGCCTCAGCGGAAATGCATAGACCCTTTGCATTTGTGCTGAGGAAGCTCAGAGAATGAGACAGAACTTATTGCTATAAACAACACCTCTTCTAACAGGCATCTGCTGAAAGTAATAAAAGCTCCTGGATAGCAGGATTACTTGTTCATTTTTCACATGCTGGATAGAGTGGCTATGACTGGAGTGGAGGTTCAAAACAAGAGTGAATGGGTGAATGAGAAAGACAGCAACAGATGATGATATGATAAGCACTAATCCAACAAGCCACGTTCAGAAATTTCATCAATTTCAGAAACTGTCGTGTTTGAATGTGCTGACTGTGATTGCACGCCAACGTTTTACTCGACGCTTAATCATTTGTTTTGTTAAACGTAAGCCGACAACAAGGTGGGCGGGCTGGCTCTTGCTGAATATTGCAACGGGACAGACGGACGCACGCATGAATTTTTTCGCAGTTACATAAATTTTCGTTGGCTGAGATTTCTGGATTCAGGGTTAGTATTCATGAACGCATAACCAAGCGAAACTAGGCCAGCAAACCATCTTTTACGTTCTTCTTCTCCTAGCATTGCACAGTCTATAGGATAACCAATCACGCTAACCATCGCTAGTTGGCGTGGCTAACATCTCATGAATCCCAGCCAAGCACGGACTACTGGTCATTGACTAGGTTAGCGCTCCCACATGATCAAAAGCAGGACACTTTTAGATCATGTAGATACACCTTACAACATTAACATTTATTCTACAAACATACGCTTATGTGCATTAAACGAACATAAAAAACAAAGCAACACGCAAAAATAAGGTACAGCAACAACAACCAACGTAATGAATTGCAATTGTTTAATAGAGTAATCAGAAAGCAGTAACCTCATGGATGTGGCCAATTACGTAGAAATGTTTTGAACGCAGTATAAGATAACGGTGAAGTGTGCTTTTCCTGATTTACTCGTACTGAGGGATAGCTACATATATGAATGAAACTGAAATGTTCTCAAGAAAGCCCGGCTTTAGGAGGATAGATGCACCCCCCCCCCTGGTGGTTGAAGCTCGTAGTGATACGAAAGGATTCAACTTGAGACCGCATCTCCCACGAATTAATTTGTGAAGGAACAATAAATCATTTCTTCTCGCCCTTTGCAGAAATGTTGGAAGACCAAAGTTCTTGTTCCTAACCCAACTGTTTGGAATTTGATCATAGGTGACATGATCTGCAAATGCTGACAGAACTCTTGAATCATACTAACGGTATTTATTCCAGGTGAGCCTTAATAAACCTTGATGCTCCATCCATGACTAGCCTAGAACATAGAAATTTGTAGAACAAATCGACACCTTATGATCATGTTAATTATTAACGCTCCACTCGCTGAGCCAACTGTTCCATTCCAGCTTATTGTTAGTACAAATATTTGTTAGGCTGACCCATTTCGGCTTAATCGCCTTCTTTAAAGCGTGAAGGGGGCAATATCGAACAACACTTCAAACATTAATAATTGGTCACATATAGACATGTTAAAGATTATATCTATATGATCATCTATACAGCACTATCTATTTAACATAAATGTTAATACTTTGGCATCTGAATAAAGTTACTACGTTTTCTATAGTAATTTCTATTCTCACAATTTATATGACCATGATTCTAATTTTATGCAAAAATATGTCAAATTTAACAATTTACACATTCAAGAAGCTTCTTCTACCTTACTGATGAGTGCAGAAAGAAACTTATTACACTGATTAGTTTTCGTATAAGGATAGTGCACGAAACGAAAACTAAAATGGTCCTAAGTAATTTACACATAATTATCCAATCAAACGCCTTCTTTAGTTCACACAAGTTTTCTATCTCTCTCATACCCAGTCGAATACGATAGAGTATTGCAGCTAGTCCACGATCCATAGACTGATGATGTTTGCGACGGTCATCAAATTTTCCGAGTTATCGGTGCAAACCTGCGGTTGCATGAATTTGCTAATCTGGAGCACGCTGAAATCACCTTTCCTTCCTTTACGTGATTGAAGAAATTTGAATCGAATGCTTCCTACTTTCATGAATAAATTGTTAATTGACCTGTGTTGTAATGTTTCGAACTATGTTCTTGTCCACTCCATTGCGAAAGAATTGTTGATGCATGGAAAGGCATAAGCGGACAAAGAAATTCCGGGTGTTTTTACTGCGATTTCTCCTTGCGTACTCCATCTCGCGTACTATGGCTCGTGTTAACCTTTGGCAACAAAACTAGTTCGTAACGAGAATTTTTTTCTTACCACTACGAACACTCGAATAAGCACTTCTCATTGAGCGACTTCTACTCTGACCTTCCTCGTTGTATGTTTTCATTCACAAGGGTGGTCTCATGTTCGGCTATAAATACGAGCTTCATGATACACTCAATAAGTTCACCTCAGCCATGAACTCTATTTACCTTGTATTCGCCTTCCTCTTCGTTTTCAGCCAAAGGTATGAGTCCTTAGATGTTCAAATAGATGAAACCGGGATAAGACAACGTCGCCTGACAATATATACGTCTTCCCAAACACTGTGCATTGTTTCTTGTTGTAAAGTTATGCTAAATGCCCTCAAAAAATAGTAGCCTGTAGTAGTTCATAGGCGCAACCCTATCTATTATGTTATGCATTTAAAGGTTGCTGCATATTTGAACCAATGGACACCTCCAATTTTCTATCAATGAGGGTTTCACTAACGTAGGCATATTTTTAATATCCGATAGAAGCGAATAAATATTTTGGAGGTCTTTGATGACTGCACGTTTGCATTTTCCTTTGAAAACAATACCGTTACCCACTAAATACACTAGTAACTTTCTAATTAATCGTTCATGTAGAGTAATTTCAGGTCAAATGCCAGCTATCCGCATGACTTCCACGGTTAGTGATTTTTTCCTTCTCCTTCTTTATAGATGGTGATAACAGTCGGTTAATTAAGAGGACAACGTGGTTCTAGTAATCTTTAAATACTCGCGAGAAGCGCTAATTGTTTTATCCACAACCTTTCCTCATTCAAGAACTAGTCGGCCTGCACCCGTTGCCACCGATGTGCTCTTGAACGTTCTCAGAAGAAAAAAAACCTGAAGAAACCTATTGTGTAAATGTTTTTACAAGACTTTGAAGTGTTCTCATCGAAGCTGAAGAAGTAGCTACTCACTTCTAATTGAGGTCTATGTGTTTTTAGGCTACGCACCTTACTTGCCGTACATGATGGCCGCTCCCGCTCCTATTGTGCATGCTGCTCCGTCGTTCTATCCTTACCCATTGGTATAAACTAGTTTTTCTGCCTCCTTCTCAACTGGGTAACAGCCCTCTGGTCTAAAACTTAGTTTTCGTCTCTCTGTTAGTGCCCTATATCCACAGACTTCTAATTTTTCTAAAGTTTCAAAATCACTCAAACCAGCAGTTTCAGGCGTACCATCATCCTCACCGTGAGCTCCACAATGTCGCAGGCGCCATTCAGCGAGGTATTCTTTTAGACTTCTCTCTCTCTCTAATATAATATTGTTGTTGCAACAGAATGTGAAGTCTCAAAAATTTTCAGAAGACGGACTCATTACCGACGTCGCTATGCGCTTCCCCATAAAGAAAACCCATAAGAACTTGTAAAGGAATTTAACTCAAGAAATGCTTTAAACATCTTGTACTACAGCACTGAACGGTCTCAGATGCAAATCTCGATTTCAATAAATTTCTTTTATATTTGATGAAGTCCACGTCCTACGCGGTCACAAAAATTACCACAAAAATATATTAAAGTGGTTATGTCAAAGTGTAGGTTATGCAGCTAATTAATTAACATAGTAAGTGGTATGCGATCGCTTCACGCCTGTAGACCTGAAAAAAAAAAACAAATTCCTCTAATCCGAGCTTATGGTTACTTTGTTATTTAGTCGGTCATTTTGCTGGCAGAGAAATCGATCGTGTTTGTGTGAAAGATCAAATTACACTGTGCACTTCAGCGTTTTGCACATTGTGTCTTAGCTGAATGTATCAATCACAATCAATCTGCTCTAAGTGTATTTCAACTCATGTGAAGGTTGCATCAGAGCAGTTGAACCGGTTGTGCAGAAAATAACCAACAGTATGCATTCTCGGCAGAAAATCTCGTTGTCACAAATTCGATCACCTTGGAAACGTCAAGGAGTTCGGAAGAGGTCATAGACCTTCCGGATAAGCCTGGAATTATGACCATTCATCCAGATGCCCTCCTGTGCGTGTGTTTTTTATCAACAGAGGGTGGGCCAAAAATACGGTAACAATGCTCGTTTCTCCTCTAAAGAAAGTTTTTTTTGCATTGAGGTCAAATCCTATTGAGATGTCCTCTCGCAACGTTTTATCGGAACAGTGCTCCGGCCCACAAGTCATGTTTGGTTGAGGACTCAGCCAAAAATATATTCTAGGTACCACAGGTTTCAACGAATGACCACCCATTTGCTTGGATCTCAATCAGTACGATTAGTGGGCTTTGATGATGCCCGAGACCAGGGCTCGTTAATAACCTTTTGAGTATATGACGACCGACATGAATGTGCCCGCCACCATTCAGGTTGATGACAATGACCTTCCGAGAACCGACTACTTCAAGTGTCTCGGCTCAACAATCTCAGCCGATGGCAACCTAGCCCATGAAGTCGTTAGTCGCATCAACGCTGCATGGCTGAAGTGATGGGAGTGCTGTGCGACAAGAAGGTCCCGAGTCGCTTCAAGTCGAAGCTGCATCGAGCAGTTGTTAGACCCGTCGCACTGCAGATTGCTGGCCGGCCACTAAGGAAGTGGAACGCCGCCTGGGTGTGATGGAGATGAAGATGTTACGATGGATCGCTGGTATCACGCGTGTGGAGCGCACACGCAATGAAAAGATCCGAGAGCGGTTCGATTGCTGACAAGCTCCGCGAAACCCCCCTCAGATGGTACGGTGACGTACTGCGCGCCAACAAAGACACCGTATGCAAAGTAGGCCTTGATCTCGAGGTACCAGGAAAACGACCAAAGGACGGCTGAAGCAATGGTGGCTGGACACACTGCATGCGGATCCGAAGCATGTGGGCGCCCACCCAGACCAGGCGCACGATAGAGCTAAATGGAGTGAGAAGATCAGGAAGGAGGACCCCGCCAACGAAAGGGACAAACGCTAAAGAAGAAGATATAAGTAGTCTTAATACCATGACCTTTCCATTCTTCGGTGGCTCATTTAGAACTTATCTTGTATGGAACACTTCCGTTGGATTCAAGAAGTAAATAAATGAATAAACTAAACGGTTTCTCCCTGATTTTTCTTGTTTCATGTTCCTTGAATTTATAGGTCTCCTAGTTGTACTGATGCGCTCATTACCCTTTTTCATCCATGCATTTAATGACGGAAGTGGAGTGCAATAAAGCTGCACTTAAAATAATATCTGACCTGAATCAGTTCGTTGAAAAAACCAATATATGTTGCTAATTGCTAACTCCCACTCAGAACTTTCGAGAAGCTAATCTTAAGCCGGAAAGGTTCCGCCGTTGCACCCTGAATTAAAATGTTATTTCCTTCACCCACACGCTGCAATCCCACCCAAAATGACTGTTATTCGGTGCGGTGAATCATACACCCTAGATGGCATCTCAGTCTAGATGCAAAGCAAATGCAGCTATATATGTTCCCGGATGGAACCTGCAGTTTCACTTCGGATCTTCTCTAGCAGCAGTCGAAAGGCTTCAAGGAGGGATTCAAAGATTTCAGACGCGCTAGTCGCGATAACTAGATAAACATCATTCTAACTCATCGATATTATGATTAATTAACGGTTCAATAAGTTTATCACGGTTTGGCACTACGAGTGCACTTTGCGAACAGGATTCAACTGCGTTAGCATATTTTGATTTGAATTGAGGAAACTCTCCAACAATTTATTCTATCTTATATTTCTTCCGAAAGGAGGCATTGTAGCACTGCAAAAGTGTGATGAACAAGTAAAACTGGTTGAATAATTGAGTAAGCTCTTTGTTTCCTAAAGCATCTGCTATTCTTGTTTCTATTAGCTCTATTAATAAACTAGTTTCTAACTCGGAATTCTATTTAGTAATTTTGAAAGCACTCAAGAGCACTACTTTTAGTTATGCGCTGTCTTCTCTCATGTTCTTCTTCTGCTCAGGAATGCAGCAGAGCTTCGCTATAAATGGCAGTCTCATTGCTGGATAGGTATTATCCACTGCCATGAATTCCATCTACTTCCTTTCTGTCATCATCGCAATCATTTGCAGGTACTAGATATCTTACACTAGCTCTATGGATGATGTTCTTCTCTCAATAAGGAAACAAGCAAACGCATAGCATTCCATGGATTTTTGGAGCTTACAACAATACATTTTTTCTTAATTCTTTCCAAATGAGAGTTACCCTTTAGCTCAGAAAAACCGGATCTCCAACGGCTATTGAAGGTCATCCCGATCTTTGAAACTTGTTAGTGAGTACTTCTCAATAATCAACGACGCCTCCACTCGCTTGGACCCAAATAGTAAATATTTTGGTGGTTCACACAGAGATACCCAATGTATTTATCATACAGTTATAATGTTTATGTAAAATGATACAAGATATTAATTTAGTCGTTACTAATTATTTAATTCACCTCGTTACATTTACCTATTTTCTACCCTGAACCTGCTTACATTACAATTCATTCCACGCAATCGCTTAAGGAATGATTCCTTCACTTCACATAGTACTGAATATTGCTTAATCAGCAACTGAGACCGCTCTGTTGACTCAGTTGACCAATAACGGATAACTGATACTGGCATAGAGCTGAGCTCTCGCCTTTTATGTGGATCCTCATGAGCCGTGGAATGCATAACGTTACAAAGGCAACGATTCGTTTTAAAAATTATGCTGTAGAACTGCATCTCAGAATTAAACCAAAAACACTTCGAAAATAACCATAATGGCGAGGGTGTGCTGCGAATATCACTAATAAACTGAATTTCAGGGTGGATGCAAGTTTCCCAGCGGCATTCCATTTCCACGGTTTGTGTTCTATGTTCCCTTTTGAGGAAAGATGAAACAATTGAAAAGTGAAATTGATCTATTTTTGTAGAAATCCTTGGAGTACGAAATGATTGGTGTTGCTTCTATATCTATTGTAAGACCAGCGACTTCCTGATCCTTCGACGCCTTCATTTATTTATTTATTTATTTATTTATTTAGTTATTTGACTTTATTACGCTAGCACAGAATGTATCTGGTTTTTTATCCGCAAATAGTTCAGCGGATGTGTTCATGCACCCATCGAACAGATTGGTTCAGCCTCAAAGGCAACAAGAGCCGAAATATTTGATTCCGAGCTGAGGTGCGCATGGTGAAGTGAAGACTCGGCACATTATAAATGTGAAACGAACACAGACAATGATGGCTTACCTGCAGAGGAACGGAAACTGTCGTCGCGAGCACGCGGCCCTGCTCCGGTGTCAGGTGTGCGTCCCGCCACGAAACCCTGTGAATTGAGCGCATTCCGTACTATCTTTGCGCCCCGCAATGGTTTCAGCGCCGAGGAAAACTCGCACCGGCACGAACTCTACCAGGCGTGTTCGCGACGACGTTCCCATTTCTTCTGCAGGTAAGCCATCATGTGTTCTTTTCACATTTATGATATGCTAAGTCTATACTTAATCAAGCGCACCTCAGCTCGGAGTCGAGGATTTCGGCTCTTGCTGCCTTTAAATATAATTCTACTACTATTGTTACGAGACTGCCAGCGTAAAACGCTGGTCCCACCGTGGAATCCTGAAATACTGTCTAAGTCCCTTTTTTATCATTGGCGACTGCATCCATCCTCACAGCACCATACGAAGACGGGTCCCACCTCAACTTCCATCTAGGCACTCATGACGAAACAACTGCCGATTGTCTAGTCAACTTCTCATCCCTGCGAGCACTGTCTATAATTGAGCCTCCTGATGAAACCACGCGATCACATGCTGGCCCCCACGTCTGCGCTCTAGGAAATTTGGTGAACTACCACGATTTATATAGGAAGATTACTTAATATCTAAAGAGTTCTTCATTGATTACTATTTATTTATTTATTTATGATCATAGGTGGAGTGTTTTCCACAAGATTCTGCAGAAGTCGGAAAAAGAACACGTGTCGTCGTTTTTTTTTTTCAAAGCTATGAATTGGGTCCAAAATGCGAACACTTTCAGGCTTCCCGTCCTATGTTCCTTACGTTAAGTCCTATGTTCCTTACGTTAGAGGAGTAGCTGCTCCAGCTCATTTCGTACGTGCTCCTGTTATGCGTGCAGCTCCTTCGTTCTACCCGATCCCAGTGGTATATTTCACTAATTGAAGTATTAATCTATTTATTTATGAATTGATCAGTTTGACTAGTAATGTCAAGTGTTGGCAAATATCAGGCCTTCACGTGATTTTTCAGCAGCACACTGCACTCATCTTTTCCTAGAACAAATCAAAGCACATGGTTCCCTCACGTTACATCCATCAATATTTTCAGGCCTATCCTCAACGCCAGAGAGAACTTCGTAACTTCGCCGGCGCTCTACAACGAGGTGCGTTTTATTCTACTACATTTCTTTTCAGCGGAGAGTTACATTATTTTCAGAGAGTCAACTTCTTACGGATGTGACAATTCGCCTCCCCGCCAAAAAGGCTCTCTAAAAGCAGTGAGCTTGAGATAAATTATGGAAGACTCTAGTTCCATTTCATCGCTGGATGCTCTGTGATAAACAGTCAAGTTATGAAATAAATTTTTCTCGCATTGCATATTGTCACAAAGTTGTCTCCATGTTGGCAACAACTTCATTGTGATTGCAAATAAAAGGCCAAACCACTTAAGTGCCTAGCATGTGATACTTTGCAAACTGAATACGTATGTATGGTCTATTAGCTGACAGAAGGCGCCTGATCCGACTTTGTCTGCAATTACGACTTTGCCCGCAGAATGCGTCTGGAAGGATATTTTAGCAAATGGCAGTAGGGAAACAAAAGAATGAAAGGAACCACACCATATGCATATCAAAAAAGTGCAAAAAATAGATCAGTTAGCCGAAAAAAGATGAGGTCGTAGTTGCGCACAAAGTCGGATCGGGCGCCCTCTGTGAGCTAATAGACTGCACATCTCTTCTTGGTTTGGCGCATAATCATCTGGGTTTGATACGTGATATGCCATGCTGACGTGTTCTCACGTTTTCCTGCCTTGTCACCATCACACCTAGGCTGCACCTATACTGCACAAACAAGTTACAAACTACGAGCTTCTTCTTGAGTAATTGTACTATTTTCTTATCTTTTTTAGTGTAAAACCTTTGAAATAGTGTTAAATGAGGACAACGATGGTCCACGTCGACATGCGCAAATCTCAATGTAGCTAATCACAACTCAGCTTTCTGTTGCTTTCCACAACGTTAGCAGCATTGTGTCTACACTGCTTCTACGTTACACCTGTACTTTTCCTTCGTTACCCTTGCACCTCGCATAGAAGTAACTAACGAAGCGCTTGCTCATGAGAATGAAAGAGGTATGAAGAAGTCTTTAGCCTCTTTGAGCCTCTTCCATGTTTGCGTTTCATTTTAGGTACATTATGTAAGTTGAAGCCTATGTAGACTTGCAAATATTCGTGAGATTTTGTTAGCGCTCGTAGGAGTAGAAAAATGCTAATAAGGCTTTTTTCAAGCTAAACTATCGCTATCGTCCAAAAAACGTGTATAACTCGAGGAGCAACTTTCGAATCTTTGTTCTGTGAACGGCCTCTATCGAAGAGCATGGACATTTATCTCGAAAATGAAATCCAATCAAAATATTTGAAATTGAATTTTGTGGGAACCGGATAAGGGAGGAGAAAGAGCCCACGACCGGTATTCATACCCAGTTGATATCCATATTCATTGTTACATTCATTTTAATGACGTAGTGATAAATATTTATTTATTTATTTATTTATGGTATGCACGCTAAGGTGCGCATGAACAGTTAGACGATTAAACTAAAAAAAAACACCGACAAGCATTAAAACAATGTGCTTCAGAACAAAAATCGTGTGACAACTGTTCGAGAGAGAAAACTTTTGCTTAGGAAAGCAAAACCAAACAGCATGTGAAAAGTGAGAAAGGCTAAATCAGATGTGAGTTCCCCAGCATGCGAAACGGAAGTATTATGCTAATCGTGCAAAACACTACTCAACGAATTTTGCGCCAGTACGCTTTGGGGAAATAGTAGCAGAGTGAAAAAAGGCGGATAGCGCTAGGGATAGCGCCACTCTCCACGAGCTCTGGGGCATGCATGGAGAATCTGACAGTGGATTTTCGGATGTTAGGTATTCCCTACCCCTAACAATCCAGTCTCAGACCCACCTGGGGAATAGTTCCTGGGCGAGTAATCAAGGTGTGTACCAGCGCAGTAGACATTGAGTAGTTTTGCATTCCGTAGATTTGGAAACAGAGAAAACTCAGTGCTAGGGAGCACATCAGATCGAGCTTAAAAATGTGACTCCTAAAAAAATATCGCGAACAGTGTTCATGTGCACAATAGTACAAAAAACATGCGAAATAAACGTGTGGTATATATGACTACGATTGCATCTCCGGTACTGGCCATAATGACTGGGGTCGTGCCATACGACTGCATTCAAAAAAAAGTTGCTAGAAATCTGGAATCTTGAGGAATGAAAGTAAGTTAAGTTTTCTTAACCTTGAACGGGATACTGAACTGTTCGGTGATTCCAAAACGCTCGATGGCAACATTTGCAGCCATCTAGCGCTTCGAAAAAAGAAAGAATTAAAGACTTTGGAGTGATGCCTTCTACTAAGTGTTACATTCTTTACCGAAAAGACGCTTCTGCGTCCCAGCGACGGTCTGAATATCCAATATTTGCTGGCTCTGAGCTTCGTTTCACATCTCAAAATTTTGAAGCAAAAAACCAAATCGTTGAAAACACGACGGTACAGCAAGCTTTTCATCCCGAAATGTTTCAGTCTAGCCTCATAATTCGGCATGACATGAGGGTAATCAGGGTTGGGTGCGCTTCTATACATCAAAATTCTGGTAAACGTTCGCTGTACTTTTTCCAGCTTATACTGGAGTTTTCGAGTGTGGGGGCTCCACACTTGGGAACCGTATTCCAAAATGGGAATTACATAGGCTTTATAAAGCTTGAGCATAATTGAGGCGTCGCTGCAATGGATGTTCCTGCAGATGGTGAAAAGAACCGAGAAAGCTCTACGAACGATGTTGTCAATATGGTTTTCGAAACTCAAACTGTTGGTTATACAAAGTCCAAGACCACGCATTTCACAAGATACATTCAATGGGATGTTTTCGAATTTATATTCAATGGGAGGCGCAACACCAAAACGTAACACAGATGTTTTAGTCAGATTAACAGGTATTTCCCAAACGGAAGCCCACTCCATCATATTTGATACAGACTGAGACAAAGCTTCGTGAACTTCATCTTGATCTTCCGCACTATAAACTCCATACACCTTGATATCATCTGCATACATCCTAACCTTGACATAAGGGTGTGTACTTAGCTTAGCGGGCAAATCGTGGGTATAAGCAAGGAAGAGTAGAGGAGATAAAACTCCACCTTGCGGAACACCGCTAGTGCACTCATACCGGTTTGAGAAGCAATTTCCAACCTTAACACAGAAGTGTCTTCTATCTAGGTATGATTTCACCCAACTAAGCAGTGATCCTCTGATTCCAAGTTTGTAGAGTTTGAAAAGAAGTTTCTCATGATTGACTTTATCAAATGCTTTAGATAAATCAAAGTATATTACATCAACACATTTTCCACCATTAATAGCAAGGTTCCAATCAAAAACGCAATCAGCTAGTTGAGTGACGGTGGACGCTCCAGATATGAATCCATGTTGTTCTTGTGGAATCAACTGGTTTTTAGTTAGAAAAGAAACTAGCTTGTCACGTATCAATTTTTCTAATACCTTGATTGGGGATGGTATGATGCTTATAGGCCGGAAGGATGAGAGGGAAGCAGATTCTGAACTTTTCGGAATTGCAGTTATTATTGCTTCTTTCCAAATCGAAGGGACTTTACTAAAAAGCAGAGAAATATTGAAAAGCATTGCAAAGAAAAGCAAATATGTTTCTTCTTCTTAGCGTTTTTCCCGTTTCACAACGGGATCAGCTTTGCTGATTCTTTCATGCCAGAGTGCTCTGTCGTGCGCTTAGTCGAGATGGCTCCTAGCTGTCTTGAGGTCAGCGTGTAGGGTGTCAAGCCATCGTTGCTTTGGTCGTCCTTTAGGCCGTTTTCCTGGTACCTCTACAGCCAAGCTTACAGACTTTGTCGCCATCGGCACGAAGAACGTGACCAAACCATCGCAAACGCGCCTCATGGAGATTGTCGGCTATCGCAACTACCCCAAATTACTGTCGTATGTCCTGGTTGCTTATGCGATCTAGCTGCGTAATGCCACCCATCCACCGCAGCATCCTCATCTCAATGACACTGATTCGGCGTTCCATTTCCTTAGTGGTGGGCCAGCACTCGGCACCATACAGCGCGAAAAGACATACGACGGTACGGTAGATCTTCGACTTGACCCGGTCTGGTATGTCCTTGTCGCACAGCACACCAGTCAGTGAGCGCCATTTTCAACCACGCAGCGTTGACGCGTGCGGTGATCTCATGGGCGAGGCTGCCGTCTGTTGAAACCACTGAGCGGATTTATTTGAACGTAGCGGTTCGCGAAAGATTCGTGCCATTAACTTTGATATGCCAGACTCGTGTTCGTCGGTGGTCAAATACTCAGTCTTCTTAACGTTGAGGCGGAGGCCGAACCGTGCCAGAAGGTCACTCCACGCTTGCGTCTGCCGTTCAAGTTCACCCTTGTCTTCGGATGCATCCGCGTACAGCAGCGTCCACGGCGCTGGTCTGTGTAGTGATAAATACGTATCTATATTTATTATTGTGTTTTTTTTAAATTTCACTAAATTAACCATTCTGCAAACGGTTTGGGCCGGAACGTTCTGATACACCTCTCCTGCTTTCCGCTAAACACCAAGCGGTACTGATTCAGTTGTAAAAAGACGAGTGTGGAGAGTTTCATTATTCCGCATTCAGAACTCTACATATAGTCTACCCGATATTTTCCTCAGTTTCTCTTCTTCTTGTGGAGGTTCTTGCGCATACGTGCAGCTCTCATTGCCGCCAGTTTTCGAGCTCGTAGTGGAATGCTCATTGAAACGTCAGTGAGAAGTCCACTTTCTGAAAAGTGACGGTTGTAAAGGTAGCAAACAGGATAACTAACCCTTAGTTCAAATTTGAAAATCTTAACCATGCATTACCTCGAGTGTAAGATCCAACAAGATTGCGAGTTTCACTGGGGTGGTGGTGTCCGTGCTGAAATGTGTGGGAATTAATACGAAGTGTCTTATGAGTTGCTATATAAAGTGATTGGGTGGTTTCAAGACCAGACGTGCTTCAAACAGCAATCCTTCAAATCGAATTTCTCAGTATTTGGCCCTATTGTAATTCCACTAAAATAGTCCAATGTGGCTGGCGCAAAATCCACCCAAACCATTCGCTTCCTTGCCTCAGTACGGACAAGCCTATGGAGCCATCATTATGGAGCCTTAGCAAAGATACAAATAAAATCGAAATTTCCTACCGATTTCTTGCTAAAATGGATAGGAACGAGCGGAAATCAGGGTGGTCGGCTTAGCAATTCAAAAGAGAAAAAAACTCTGTTCGATCCATGGAAGTTGGGGTACATCTAATCTTTTCTCAAATGAAATTCGCAAGCTTTTAAAACCAAATAGTTTTATACATATCCATGTTTCCGGTTGATCCTTACATTAGAAATGTGATCGTGCCATGCTCACCAATTCATAAGGAATCACTGGTCCTGGTCCCATAACTCCAATAGACGGGAAACCTGAAAGCAGTATCTTTTTTGTCCTAGAAATATCCAGTTCCCTAGATCAAAAACAAGTATACACATTTCTATCAACAGTTGCTCATGATCTAATAGACACTAGAAATAGACACTTTCATCTCAAAGCAATGAAAATGCCCCTCCTAAAACCCTTTCAGTGAGGACCAACTCCATGTTCGTTAGTTGATTTCACTGAGTTAGCATTTTTGAGCGATAACTACATATAGCCTGGTCTGGAAAATATTTGTATCTTCTTTCTAGGACCAATGAAATCTATGAAACATAATAATCTGACGCGGAATCATCCTGTATGATGCCCCAAACCCGTACAGAAATATGGAATAGGGAAGCGGAGGTCTAAACATTCTGATATCCTTGTGTATCATGAATAAATCGTCGTGCACCAAAGATGTGGGTGATTATATGCTATATTTCGTCAACAGATAGTCAACAAAATGTATTTTGGCCGAGCTTTGTAGTCGAATTTATTATCTAGGTGGAACGCTATGCACAGTGCATTTCTGGGAGTTAAGCCTACAACACCAATATTTTGCTCATTATGGATCAAATAAAGAGAGTTGGGTGGGTTCTTCTACGGCAAGTCGGTTGAAGGTTTATTGACGTGTGTACATAAAGGCACAGTTAAGAATGAATCCTACTCTCTCATCCGGGTACAATTATACACTCGGTTATCTTATCCGCTATCACTTTCAAATCATTCTAGGAACGTCAACATCATCTTAGCCACCATTTACCACAAGAGAATAAAAATTCAAACCTACAATTTCATCGCCCTCGAAGCTTGCGTCAGATCTAAAACATTAAAATATCTTCCTCTATATGAAATTTTATCACACTATGTGTATGAAATGACACTACATAAATAATAATACGTATATAAGCTTCTATAACCCAAATTCGTCCTCTCCATTCGACTTTTCACACCTGCCACCTTTTTGCACTTTTTTTTTCAGTTGAAGTTAGAAAAATATTAGTTGACTTTGAGAAACTTCAATGGAAAGAACATGAGATTTTTATCTAACGTACCTTCCAAAGATGAGAAAAAGAGCAAAGGCGAATACATACAAAGCCGACATCCTTGCTTGCTGCGTCTTCTGCTAAGTACGGGCACTATTTATATCAGTGTCCTCAATTCTGGTCCTTATTCTATTGCCAAAGAAGTACCACAATACTAGAAATGCCGAGCACTTTCACAATGTGCGCAAACTTTTTTCTACGAAATCTGGTGGAATTTCATTTCAAGTAACCTTGGTGGAACGAGTAACCAGAATTGCTCGCTGAGTGTTAGCAATGCTCATTTTGTCGAGGTTCCCTGTCGGCTTGAGTGGATGCCGAAAGAGGGAGTTCGTATAGTTGTGTGGGGCTGTCGATGAATCATTTATTGGAATTACTAGCAACAACTTGTTCCTTTGTAGCAGCTGCACTTTATTTCAGGCTTCGCGTGTCGCTGAGAGAGTTTGGTAACCTTGTCAAATAACACTGTCGCTATAGTCCTCGAGGAGTGTAGAACCTTGCGTCGCAAGCACTGGCGACTGCGAGGCCAGTGCTCATCGATTGTGGGCGGGGCGTTGCGCCGGCCGCCGATGTTGGCGACTGTAGCGGCGGTGCATATCGATTGTGAGTGGCGACGGCGACGCAGGGTGCTATACTCCTCGAGGAATATAGCAGCCACCTAAGATCCCTGTTATTCATATATAAGGAGGATAAAGACAAATTAAGCAGGTAAGAACGCTGAAAATGTTCTTGTCGTTTCGCTCCTAAATCCAAGCAACTCCGCAATCTTTTCAATGTTTTGGAAAGTGCGCGGAATCCTAACAACCGCAGCTCGGAATACTGATATGTCCACACATAGGCCCAATTCAATTCTCTCTCTTCAATATCTCACACTAAATGCTGCTAAAGTGCTCAGAACAATACTTCTTTTTTTTTTTTGAAAGACGTTTGTCATTCACAAGAGATGGGCTCCCAGATTGGAATGAAACATATCTGGCTTAAAACGTTGTTTGAGAAGGTGCTACAGTATATATTTCATTACTGCCCGGAGGGGGGGGGGGGTCAAAAAATAGAAATCCCACAACATCACTATATGTATGCATTCCTGCCCACTGTCAGTGATGCAGTGGCCGAGTGGAGAAGTTACTGGACTGTTAGGCAGATGGGGAAGGGTTCGAAGCCCGTCACGAGCAACCCTTTTGCGTTGTTTTTTTTTACTCTTTTGAGTGGAGGGCAGTGATGAAATAGATGGTGTAGCAGCTACTCAAACAAAGACTCAAGCCAGATAGGTTTCACCCCGATCTGCGAGCTTGCACCTCCCTTGTTACTTATCTTTTGTAGTACTACTTAGGTGTTTGCTCATTCACTTATTTAGTCTCACTCAATCGTCAGGTTAGCTTCTGCCATTGCCTGGGTGAGTGGTTTTATCAAATCCTCACAGGGATTTCATGTTAGAATGGAAATGACCTTGCGCAGTCACTAGTGATATTCATAAGATTTCACTAGCGATATTTATTGGATCAAGCTAGAAGACATAGACATCTGTATGTTTGGCAACAAAAACTCAGTGAAATGTTTTCACTCATAAGTGTCAAAGTGAAGTTGATCTCGTTGCGTTTGGAGAACGAGCCTTCAGCATTTCAACCAGTTGTTCTCGTGTAAGATTGATGTCACCCTGAAAAAAAGAAACATGGAATATAAATAAATCTATAGCTGTAAAAAGCGGAAATTCTTTTAAGTAAGGATTCTTCAGTGGTTATATTCCAAAGTGTCACGCCGAAGCAACCCCTTCTAAACGTTCCCAGATTTCTGAAACGAGAACAATTTGCTGACCTAAATTTCGTTAGGTATTTTGAGATTACTCTTACTCATAAGCATTCACTTCAATTCCGTTTAATTTTTTAGTATCCTTATGGGTAATGTCTCTTCGCAAATGTTCGCAAATGAATGACCTACAGCAACTTCAAAATAAGCATAGCACTTTCAAATCCAAATGGCTTTGTGAGCTTCAAATACAATACGATCTAAGAGTTTATGAAAGAACTACACCAAAAATTCCAATAATCGTAACTGGTAATGCAATTGTAATATTACCAGCCCCGTGTGCCACGTTACTTCTGGGCCAAATAGGCTCAGAAAAAAATTAAATCCCGAGCCAAAGCTCCGCTTAGCAACTTCGCAGAAAATCACTGTTATCCGCGAAGTGATTTTCTGCGAAGTTGATTTTGAAGTGCTTTTACCGAGTTTCTGAGTAATTCTTCCTGTTGGGAGAGGCAGCAGCTTTCCTAATCGCGCAGATTCTCTGATTTATCATCGGAAAGGTTCGTCCAAACTTATCTGATCTTCCTTCTTCGAGTTTACCTCACAAACACTTTCAGCAATGGTTGAAAAGTGATTTTATTGAATGCTCCCGTAACTATCCTTTAGGCATGCGCGCACTTTTGCAATCGCGCTGGGACCAGTCCATTAACTCTAACCAATCAAGCGAGCGGGCGTGACCGAGAGCGAGCACTAGCCAATGGCAGCCCGTTTATGAAACGACACGGTCATAATACACAGGAGGGCTAGCGATTTATTATATAGGGGACTGACTATTCGGGCAAGACTAAAACATGACCGCTTGCTAGAAATGTTTAGAATAAGGTAAAAAGAGGGATAGGGGTAACACTTCGAACACAATATTGAACGTTGAAGGGAAGGAAGACGAAGTGATAAGTAAGAATTAAGAAAAGAGAAAACAGGGGAAGAAGAAAGGTAGGTGGAATCACCTGCATCACTTTGTCATAATTGGTTGTGTCGTCATTTTACACGTAGCGATGCATTATTATAGTAACTGTGCCTTGTAAAGTCCAAAACATGACTCAAACAGAAATCTGTTCACTATAGAATAGGCACTTATAGGTAATGTCAAATCTAGCACCGAATGTTCGCTAAAACATTCACTAAATAGGGACGACCATTACGTGTTTTGAGGTGGATCAAAATTCATTTGCAGCCTCTATCTCTGATAACTGTGCAGGACGAACGCAGACCAAATGGCGTAATGGTTCGGGTAGAAACCCTAGCAGCAACGGTTGCCAGTTGCTGCCATCCTCCCCCCGATTGCTGCTCAAGCTGTCGGCCCTTTAGCAGCAATTGCTGAGAGAAGGCACCAATCAAGGGGAGAATGGCAGTAACTGGCAACCGTTGCTGCTAGGGTTTCTAACCGAACCACTACGCCGTTCGTACTGCGTTCGTGCTGCGCAGTTATCAGAGACTGAGGTTCATGACACAGCAACCTGAATCATAACCTCGCCGCTCGCATTACAATTGGTTTTATCCCTCTATTTACTTGTGTTTCGTCATTTTGATCTACTCTTACTGTCACTTAGTGTGGTGCCCCTTGAGTGCATACAATAAATAAACAAAAAACTAATAAATAAATTCTGAAAGAAACAGTACTGGAAAAAATAGCAAGGAATAGGAGTATTGCGACGACGTTCGGTAAAAGTCCAAGATATAGCCGTAGCATAGACAGAGAACAAGTGTAACTACAGGGAACTGCATTTTCACGCCTGGAAGAAGTTCTATTAGTTCACCTGGAACAGATACGGCAAAAGTTCTTTGTTGATTTCGACGATGTGCTTATGCCTCTTCTTCCCTGTTCTCTTAGGTGGCTCCTGTCCTACTACCTTTAACATCTTCTGCAAAGATTGATTGCACGTGTAGTTCACACAGCTTAGGAGCTTCTTACGTATTTAGGCCTCGTCGTTACGTTTTGCTTCGCCTTGCTCCCTCTGCTATCTTCTCGGATATTTGCTTCGCTAAGCCTTCTCAACAATCCTTTTATTTCATCCATTTCCTCCATACTTCTGCCTTCAGCGAGGAGTTTTTTGATCTGTAACAATCTTATTTCAGCGAATAATAGGGGTACGCTTAATTCTTCTATCTTCACACATTTTCTACACAGCAGTTACAGCAGACGTCAATGACGGTGGCTCGAGAAGGACGCTGCGCAACCGCGCCACGCGCACCGGAATCGGTGTCGTCTGCCGCCAGAATGCTAGTCCTAGGCGTTTTTCTTCCCGATTTGGTTGAAAATCCTTGAAATAGGCAGGAAAACTGCTAAAATAGCATAACAGTAGCTGAAGACATCGGTTACGGCGCGCGCAACGCGGTTGCGCGGCGTTCTTCTTGAGGACGTGGATGAGCCACCGCCATTGACGTCCACTGTATGTTCTCACACTAGTTCCATTATGAGATGTCAATATGGTTGTAACACTAGTGGTTGGTGCGATAGTGCATTTTGCCTTCCAATAGATTATTGAGAGACCACTAAGAGCAAATGGTCATCTTATTCTCAAGCGATAATGCCATTTGTAACAAATTTCCACTTTGAAATGTTCTACCACTATATAATATATACAGTCGATGGCGTACAGTATACTTCACAGCAACTACTCTGATAACTGTGCAGCACGAACGCAGCCCGAACAGCGTAATGGCTCGGGTAGAAACGCTAGCAACAACGGTTGCCAGTTGCTGTCATCCTCCCCTTGATTGCTGCCGTCCCTCAGCAATTGCTGCTAAAGGGACGAAAGCTTGAGCAGCAAGCGAGGGGAGGATGGCAGCAACCGGCAACTGTTGCTGCTATGGTTTCTACCCGATCCATTACGCCGTTTGGTCTGCGTTCGTCCTGTACAGTTATCAGAGTAAGTCGTCGGGACCTTACCCTTGACCGTATCCGTGAACCTACTCCTATGCCGATCTGTTGTTCAATACAAAGTCTCTGGCTACATAACAGAACTTTTAACGTTTTGTTCTGGCATACGATGGTATTGCTGTGAAGTACGCTCCAAATGGAACATGTTGAGAGAACCACTAAACTTACTTCCATGTCAGTTTTCGACGCGGAGTAGGTCCCGTAGCAAATGACGAGTAATACCGAAAAGCAGAAGAGCACTCGCATGACTTCGATTGTGCTGGTTCACTGTTTCTCTTCTCCATTTAAATACAGTTTCAGTTCCTATGCTATTAGCAATTCTAATTCGTTCAAAGAATCGCCCGAAGTCTCTTGGGAGAATATAGGTTATCTGGAAATTACATACATGTATCACATCTTTTGTGATGGTAACGCTACCACGTTCATCACATTGCTTGGCTCTTGACCAGAAATGCTAATGACCTGCAAATGTCTTCCTTCGGCGTCAACTGATCATATGATTTTGTAGAACGAGCAAGCCACCACTGCTTGGCAATCATTGTAATTTACCCATGTCCTCTGCAGACCTTACTTTCTTCGCCAGTTCTCTTCCTTCATCGGGGTCGCGACATTGGGTAGATGCTGCATAAAAAGGTGCCGTCAGCTCACAATGAGCCTGCAGTTGATCGAAAAAATAAAAAAAAAACTGATTCAGGTACGCATTCGGGGGACGCTCCCACGATTTCGGCATGCTGTATGAAGGGAGAGTGAAACTGAAAGCGCTGATGGTGGACTTTAATACGTTGTGACCAAAATCGGTAATCAGTGGAACTAATTAAAGATATTTCGATGATGTTACCATCTTAGAGTCAGGTGTAAAGGCCACTTGAGTACAGCTTAAGCGTTTTTTTTTCAGAAACGTTCCAGAAGTTTCGCAAGCAGAAATTAGGAACAGTTCGAAAGTCCTTTCGTTCACCATGCATGAGCTAATCACGGATGTTTTACGAGATTTTGAATCAGCTTATACTCATTTCAAGTACCCTCATTTGCAGTCAACTTCGTCGTCGGTAGGTAGGGGTCTTCCCGCTCGCTGATTCAATGGAATCCTATCCTACCCTGTTCTAGGAGCGTTGGATCAGGTCGGAGCGACTGTAGTCTAGGCTTCTGTTGTTTACTGTCAGGTGTGTAGATACCGAATTCGCTTATGATGTACTTGTGTGTATATTTAACATGGTTTCAGCTAGCCTGAGAACGAGCTTAAGCTCGAAACGTAGCCGATAAAACGTGAAATCGAGTCTTCATCAGCTTACCTACAAAAGAAGATTAGAAAATGAAGCTCAGACATAGATCAATTTTGAACAAATAGTGAAACAGTTCAGAAGTATATGAAGTTGCTAGACATAGACACCTCTCGATCTCAATGTCAGGGAATCACGCTGAATAGATCTAAAATTAATTTCACCACTAGAAATGCGCACTAGGCGCGCGTGTTTTTTGCTGCCATATAAGTGGAATCGCTTGACTTTGATTAGATGAAGACGTAAGCAGATTGATCAAATGTTGCTGGTACTTTGACGGCAACAGGAAACAGCGTGTAAAATGTTTGTGTCGCAACTTTACAAAAGTGCAAGACTAAAACACATAGAAAGTATTAGGTTGGTGCAAAAATGATGAGCGTTTTTCGTTGCTTCGATTCCAGTGATTCTCACCACCTGTAATGTAGTATAGAAGGAATTTCACCTCGAAATTTTCTTGGCTCTGACGGAGGCGGTTCTGCGGAAACTTATGGGATAATTGTTGCATTATCTGCTGGAGCACCGTTAGGAGAACGTGAACTCAATAAAACAAGTGGTTGTGCTGCTGAATACAGTGGCATCGTGTCATGGCCTAAGTACAGTAACGTGCGCACACACCCCTTGTATCTCACCAACCCCGTGGATCAGCTTCCCTTCCCATGCTCAGGCAAAAGCCTAGACAGCAACTTGTACACCCACTCCATATATCTCACAAACGGTCAAACTCCGTGAGGTAATAGGTAAGTTACTGTACAAGTTTCTGCGGAAAATGTGAAACTTTATAAAATGTTACTACTACATTCACATGTTTTTGCTCAAAAATATAGTCAGAAATCGCAGGAATTCGGTGAGATTCACCGAAAATTCGACACTCGTAAAAACCTCAGCTCTTTTGGTTAAATTTTTTATCCTATCACTGTATAGAACAGAGGTTTACAGGTCCGGCGTAGGAATGTTCAGAGTGTTGCCTAACCTAACAACTCGGGGGCGCGTGCGAAAACCCACAGCGCTTCAAGTGCTTTATTGACGAAATTTCACTTCAAGCGCTAGGATGGAATACATTATATCGAAATCATTGCCACCGTGGTCCTCTTTCTTATGTTTTCCTTTTCTCGATGCACACAATTATTCGTAAACTTCAGGGTAGTTTAATTGAATTATTCATCTTTCTTTTACATTTCTTTAAAGATGTTTGCTTCTTCTCGCCATATTTGTCATACATGAAGATTCAATCACTTACAAAATAGTGACGCGTGACAAGAGATAACCTCAGCTCCTTGTTGTGACGAAAGTTAGAGAAAGAGTGGAAGGGCGCTTGATCTTGCTCCGCTCTGATTTTATGTTAAAGGCAGTGTCCAGACAAAACCTCTGAGCTTGAGTGCTCATTAGATTATGATAGCGGGTCGACTCCATAGGCAACCGCCAAAGTTTCAGCGAAAAAGTCGCAGAAATAAGCGAGATATCCGCCTTAGACCCAGTACCCAAACCCATCTCCACCACCCACCCCGTCCACCCGGCAGCTGCCATTTCGCGCGTGGAATTGGTGTAAGGTAGAGCATCGTTGGAAAATATCAAAATGATTGTGGCAGCGTCTCTCTACTGTGATTGATTCATTTCTGGGAGATCTCTATCATATGCGTCTCAAGTTTGCGTATGTGTTCTAAACATCCAGGTACTGTTGCTCAAAACTCCAGTTCTTCGTTTCAGATGATCCTAGATCTACGGTTTACAGGTCTATACTTGGGGGAGTGTTCTATGATCACATTAGGAGGTGGTTATTCATACACTGTAGATCGGGCAACGAAATATTTTGATAATCAACCTCGACCTTCACATCAATTGGTTACCATGATACCAAGAAAAGGCGAAAAAGAAAAACTTATTTTGTGAGAAAGACAGTTTCTGCACTGCGAACATACATTGGCGACAACAGCAATAATCGAAATTTAGCTATAGCAGTGATACGGACCCCTGAGGGAAAACAAACTGACTTATAGAAGCTAAAACTGAGGCAGCGAACGGGCGCTATCGATCGATGAAAATTTTCTCTGTGCCCTCTCTGACGAGAGAGAGGGCCATCGGACATCTCGTCCGAATCAGTTAAGAGGGGTCTCAGAAGAGGGTTTTTCCGAGAGTTTTTTGAGGTTTTTTGATCTGTAAGTTTCGTATCTGGAATTAGGAAGCCAAACTGCCCTAGGAACCACAGAAGCCTAATACTCGAAGATTTTGCCTGGACACTGCCTTTAAGGCAGCGTGATCTTGTCATTACAATCTTCACATGGAAATTAATGATGACATTCTATGCTTGTTCATTGTGAATTTGTTTATGTAAATGTGACAGAATAACTGCTTTCGGAATGCGATTCCAGTACTAAGCAATTTGTGATGCAGCGCTAGGTTGTTAGCAAGCGTACCATTGTCCATAGCATCACTTGGAATTTTGCCGCCGAACGTGTCGCCCACGTCAAAACATACCCTCGCTAGGGGCTTACTCATGAGCCCCACTCAGAGTTTTGCCGAAGAGCGAGTTCTGGCTCGCTTGTCGGCAAGAGGGGTGCTCGGCAAGCCTTTGCCCCTCAGCGACGTCCGGGGTACTCAGAGTTGAGCGGGGGGGGGGGCTGCTGATAGTACTGCTGCATCTCTTCTACATCTCCAGTAATTCTTTTCTTCCTTTTTTTTAGATTTCTGTGGAGCTCTTTGTTAGGGCTGAACGATTTCCATAAGGAACATCGCTCTGTATATTCTATTTATTAATATTCTGAACCTGGTACCTAGGTAGGAGATGTGTACTTACTAACATAATCCCCACTGTACCTCGCTACCATCTCCAGAAGGCGTTCTAGAATTAACTACCCTATACTATCGTCATCCATGACCAAAATCTCTAAAATACAAAATATACCATAAAAGACACCGCTCCAAATGCTTTAGTTTTCTGGGAAACACACACCGAAAACGTCAAGTGAGAAGCGCTGAGCACATGTCGTGGAAAATTAATCGTTCGATGTGGAGAAGATCTATTTGTTCAAAAGAATTGCTTAACTACGAAGAAAATACGCTCAACGAGTTTCGCCGCGCGCGACAAAAATTGCCAGGCATTTTTCCTTGCCCCACACGGAGTTTTGCCGCCGGGCGATGCAATAAACGAGCCAAAGAAACATATGTTACAGCATACAAATCGAACAAAAATAGTCGCTCTGTACGACGTTTTTAGCGTTTTTAGAACTTATGGTATACAATGTCCTGCGTAACCGATTTCTAAGTAATGAACTAAATGTTTCAGAATGAAACAACGCAATAGTAACACAAAACGCACGTACACATACACACAGAGACTATTAAAAACATTTTATTACGGTAGTAGAGGCTTGTATTTATTCATGCAGATCATCAAACATATCGATAAGCAATTTCTGCATCGGCAAAAAGGGCCATGGTGTAAACACGTACTGCTGCTGCTTCTCCGCTAGCGGTGAAAACTTTCCCTTCGGAGTCGTCCTCGCAGCAAATCCTATGAAGATTTCATATTGAGTAAAGCGTTATTTGAAAAGAAATTTCTCCTAGCAAAGCATTCAAATGCAGTCTCTCAATGTCGGGTGACTTCCTGCAGTATTTTCAATGCAAAAGTTTGCCAGTAGCTGCCATCCTCCCCCCGATTGCTGCTCAAGCTGTCGGCCCTTTAGCAGCAATTGCTGAGGGACGGCAGCAATCAAGGGGAGAATGGCAGTAACTGGCAACCGTTGCTGCTGGGGTTTCTACCCGAACCATTACGCCGTTCGGGCTGCTTTCGTGCCGCACAGTTATCAGAGAAGGTCCAAGGAGGCTAAAAGGAATTTTTGCCAAATTTAGAAAACATACGATAATGCTTGTTTCTGGGCAGAGTCATAATAAGCCTCAAAGGCCTTGCGACAAGTACATAGTCCTCTCTTGTGCGATATCCATCCACCCGGGCATTTTCGGGTATGCTGACTACAACTTTCACAACAACTTTTATAAATTTGTCTTTTAACTCTAGACATTCGGAAAAGGGAGCTGGTGATTGATCCGTAATGGAGTAAATGACCGTTACGCCGTTGCGAACACGTGCACAAATGTCGTGCAACCTAGGGATTGACGGCTGCGTGACAAGAGGTACACTGCTGAGCTGTGATTGGTCGATTGAGGCACGCGTAGCTGCTGCAGCCATCGAGGGTTCTAGCGGTTCTGCGCGGAAATGGGCAAGTTTTCTAAGCTTGAGCAGGACAGAGGAATGCTACCGCAGCCAACAAACTGTAAGTTCAGGCAAAGAGCTGATATCAATGTGCCGAATTTGGAGGATCAGTCTGAACTTGAGAAACATATGCGTGCGACGCGGTCGTGCCGCGGCCTACCTCTTGACCCCCTCACGGGAGTGACTACCTCCAACCTTCTTTTAATTGCTCTTCAAGAAGAAAGAATGCTACATGGAAACAGTTTCTTACTTTATTCCTCCTGTTGCGAAGCCATGAACAAATATTTCTACGCCTAAAGCACCACAATCCTCAAAACAATCTTGAATCCAGGACACATGAAGCTGTACTCTTCGATTCAATGGGGCCTGAATGGACATAAGCAATTACTGAGATTCCCAGAAAGTTCTGCACCACTTGCAATGTAAACATTCGAAACAAAACCTTCCAAATGAATTAGAATTTAGTGGACCAAGATTTTTTTTAATAAACACAACCAGTAGCAATTATAGGTCAAAGTAGTGAGCAGCTGAATGTCACAAAATAGCTCGCCACTAATTAAATGACTACTTTTAGTAGTAATTAGAAAAGAATCTTACCGTAAACAACCAGAAGCATTCGTGAGCTTCGTGGAAATCTTCGCTTCCATCACCAATCCTGATTTCAAAGGAGTGCCATTCGGAATCGGCCTAGACATTAGAGCAGCAAATCAATGTGAGGATTATATAAATTGTATACTTCTGTACAACCTGAAGACTTGCTCCACATTCTCCTTGAGGTCCTCTCCCTCCGTTTCTATTCTGACACAAAGGTCCCGCAAACATCACTGGACAGAGGCAATATGAGCAACTTCTCGAGTCTACTATTCCTCCATTGAAACATTCAGCTCTTACATATGGACAGAATCCTGCGAAAATCTCCGCATTAGCATAGCAATAACGCTCGTAAATATTTATCGCAAGCAAAAGTAGCTTGCCCCACGTAAACAACAGAGAACGTGCAAGTTAAAACTGCCAGTAAATGCTGAAATCACCACCAAAATACTGTGTTCATGGCTATTTTTTTTTCTCGAAAATTGATGAAGATAAGGTAGACTACAGTGGACGTCAATGGCGGTGGCCTATCCGCGGCCTCGAAAAGTACGCCGCGCAACCGCCCCGCGCGCGTTGTAAACATGTTTTCTGCTGCTATTATGCTATATCTAGAGCTTTTCTGCCCGATTTTAAGGATTTTTGACCAAATCGGGAAGAAAGCGACTAGAAATAGCATTCCGGCAGCTGACGACACCGGTCCCAGCGCGCGCGGCGCGTCGCACTGCGTACTTCTCATGGCCGCGGTATGGCCACCGTCGTTGACGTCCACTGTACAAGATCTCGGGCATCTAACCTTGACAAAGCGGGAACGGATCCATGTTAAGCCATCCACAAATCATCAACAAGTGTTGCTAAATCCCAGTCTACAGTAGTTCGTAGATTGAACTACACCGACAACGTCCAGGACATTGGATCTGTGGGTACAGTAGATAGTGTGACATGGATCGCTGGCAGACTTGGCGCTTTCTCCTGGTCCTAGGATGCATTCAGAAGTGGCTCAACAATCCTTTCACTGGCAAGAAGATGCTTGACAGTACTCTGGCATCTGTGCCGGTTAAAGCGGCACGCTCTTTAGAAGTGGTCTTAGTATCTTGTTTATTTCTGTATTGCCCACACGAGAGCTACTGATATGCTCTCGGACATCGTTCGGATATTCGAAGTATTGAGCACGATCATGCCTTTTTATGTAGCATTCTGCATTGCACCACTAGGTGCAGTTCGGACGAATAAAGACCCGTACCATCTGTGTTTTTCACACAAATAGCCACCCAACCTCCTAAAATATAGGCGCCACTTAACCACCTATGTAAGCCAGCACATTTTACACTGAAGTGCCTAGTGGATCGACACAAAGAAGAGGTTAGGCACAAGTTACCTCAAATCCCGAAGTGCACCACAACAAATTGTTGTGTATCTGGTGTAGCGCAAGTGGCATGGATTATCAAGAGTTGTGGGTGAAGTGGCGACGTGCGGTTGGACCAACCACTCCATCATGTCCTCCAAACGTTTTGCTTCCCGATCACCACCCTTTCTCGACCCTCGAAACCATCTGTTTAATCAAAACTTCAGAGTCCGTGACGACTTCGAGCCACTCGAGGTGTTATGCAAGGTGCAGCCGGCAACTTTCTGAAGGAAATCAAAAACGATCTACCATGCTTTTAGTTCTCCTCTGGTGACCATGCTCACCAGAGGAGAACTAAAATGAATGGAATTTGTTTCAAATATTTCGCTGATATCCTTCCAATATGATTCGATAACAAACTATGTGCTCCAAAGCTCTAGAAACTCATGAATCACTGTATAGGTAACGTGATCCATAAACACATTAGGAAAGCTTGTGATCTTCCTTTTCATCAAGATAGAATGGGGATTTCTACAAACATGTGAAGTATCGCACTATTCCCATCATCTTCCACTATCGCAGATTTAGATGAGTCGGCTGGACTAAGCATACCCATTTGTAGCCGGAGAACACGTCCACATTAGAATGGTGGGTAAATAATTCCCTTAATGAGAACATTCTCCACCACAGGAAATCGGTAAATTCTCCTGTCTAGCAGCTTTAACTGAAATTGAAACTAAGATGATACGGAACTACGGCCATGCGATTGCTTGATTAGATAAAATTATCGTGTGCCTCGCGTTGCTCCTATGTTGTCGCGACTTCGTGCGACTCTTCTTTCGCTGAATGCTAGGTCGCAGCGCGCAACGGTCCTAAGCTCCTCACAGCGCACACTAGGCTCCGCCCCCGCTGCCGAAAACGTATAAATAGCCTGCGCGCAGTCCATTCAAGTCCTTTCGACGTCGGTCACGAGCATGAAACGGTTGCGTTCAAACCAAGTTAGATGTTGGAAAGATGATGGAACACTAGTGCCGATTCTACCAAGTACATTCCACGGTTCGAGGAGGAGCAACGCCAAGAAGAGGTAACTCGGTGTCAGGGAAGCAGCGCGGAGGCGTTGGGCATCTGCTCACCCGACCCGCTTGCGGAACGGCCGAAGAGTTTGCTTTTGCCGTGACCCCTAGTAAGTGGGCTAGTTGGATCCTTCCCTTAGGATTTATATTGTGTTGTAGTGCTTATATTGTGCGGGCTATGAATTGAGCAGTTTTATGTGTAGTAGTGTAGCAAGAGTTCAGACGGGTGCCACGAAGACAGTGGCCACTATATCAGCACAGTCAACATCTTATATATGCAGTCAACATCTACAGCAGTGGTGGCAGCGAAATCCGTCACATATGTCGTGTGCAGTAGTTGTGCAGTCAGGTGTCAGTATTAGTGCGTCTGTGGACGCACTGGGACCATGTAGTGTGAAGGGTTGTAGTGGTATGGTTGGTAGTCTGGGGGCCTTCAATGCAGTTGTGCCTTGAGTCCGTGGCAGGTCGACACGTGCATTCGAACGCAAGCCACATAAGGGCTACCAGCCTGGTTGAGAACAGAGTCAGATATCTAGCCGCGGTTTATCTGTCGACCGTGAACCCCGATGCCTGGTTCTGTGGTCTGCCAGGAAGCGGACATTAGCGGAACGCGGAAACGGCGACATATGTTGAATATGAGTCTTAGGTGCCTCAGATTTAAAAAAAAAACTGAATCTCACGAAGAATTTCGAGCAAAAGCTGCCTTTAAACTGGTCTATTTGCCGCGTCAATGGTGCTCTAGATAAAGACTAATGAGGGACAATATAGCACTAATTGTAAGCTATCTTACTTTCTTGGCATTTGTAGAGACGATTCATTGTTATTACGTCAGTGAATGACGGTTGAAGACTACCCATTGTTTTCTGATAAGATGGGAACTTCGCATACATCACCGGTAGAGACTCGTCCGCAGCAAAGGCAACTAAAAACTTCAACATCAAAAAGTGTGCTACTTTACTGGAAATCTAGCGGACTCACATTGAGAATATTGCATAATACTTCCATAGTCATATGGCCCAAATTTCGTTGTGCTCTGATGATATCCCAGCTGTAAAAAATTACGTCAGCAGGGTGCAGGGGTAAACGGAAGAGCTGCTTAAAATTGGGAGCTCGGAAGCAGAAGGAAATGCAAAATGTGGAGAATTCAAAGGGACATCAGCTGCATACTTTCACTTGCATGATTAGAATACCAAAACTGTCCAATTTTTGGACTGAATCTCAGAACGCTTCTGATTAGATATATATGGCGGCTTTAATGATGCATTCTACACTATTTATTGCTGACATAAGGTCTCAATCTTAGTTCACATTTTTATTGCTCCTAGCCTTGCCTTTATGAAGTTATTTTCACTGATTTGAGGTTCCAAGTGTAGCTAGAAAGTGTAATAAATGAAAGCGCCTGCTTGAGTCATTCGAGGTGTGTACCACGTTTTTGGGAACTCAGTGATGGAGCAACTATAGAGCTCGACAGGGTTGGAAAAGCTCACCTCACACATTTACTCAGAACATTTCTTTCTTCCCTAAATCTCAGCGCGAAATATTTGACTCGTGCATGATTCATAAACTGTTGCATAATCCGACCGTATCTAGACTCACAAATTTGTTTAGATTCGTCTGTTCTCATATTTGAGTTGAGTCGCACAATGTTACCCTTTCACGCCCCAAAAACAACTACAGAAGGTTGATTCTTCACTTTTCGCGTAGGAAATGCCTATCCTAGCGTTACAAAGAACTCGTCTTCAGTTATGGCATAGTGACAATTCAAACACGGTATGGCTCGTATGTGACACAAGTATGAGACATTTTAATAATTTAAAACTGAAAGCGTGCTCGAATGGTCGATTTTGTTCCAATAGGTGCTATAGAGTTCTCGTGGTGCATCCTTAGATGTATTACCGATGGTGTATCGTTGCATGTGCATACATTATTGTTCCACTCTTAGTTGTTTTTCTTGCTATCAACGATACTTCTGCAACGGCATTCCTCGAGCATCCGAAACAAACAAATTATTCAACAAATTAAACAAATAAAACAAGAGATGAGTGATCTTGAGCTGAGATCCTAATTCGGGGAAAACGGCTCCATTATCGTTCAAGACAAATGCTCCCTGTTATGCACTAAGAAACCCACCTTAATGAAGTTGTAGTGATTCTTTTTTAGAACATTATTGAAGTCTATGTCAATGTATTCATCCCTAGAAACATATTATAAAAAATTCATATTTCTTAGAAACCTATTGAATAACATCAGATCACAACCATATAACTTACCTATCAGGTCGTGTCATTGTATGATCAACACTGAGTGCGTGGGCGATCTCATGAATAATTGGTCCTAGCTGAATTGAGTGGATGAACGGAAGGTAATCACATTGTGAGAAAAGTTTTCACACCATGGCACAATCATCGTCGAGGGAAATAGTTTGATTTTCCTTGTCCAGCTGCAATCCCAATGAGGACCAGCATCCACCAGCCTTCGTTATACTGCAACATGGAGCACAATAAAAGCAAATTATCTAAGCAGACTAGGAGGGAGAGGCGTACAAACGACAGAATCAGATTTCTCAAGATTTTTTACAAAAACTTGGTGGTTCGGTCCTACAAAAGTCCCTTATTTGTCTGAGTCAAATTTCTATCAGACCTGGCGACGAACGTGACCCACTTTGACACAGCTGGTCTAGATATATATCGCTTAGCTACATATCTTTCTTGATGTTTCATTTGATAGTTTCCATTCTCTTTTGAGCAGGATGTGCTACAGGGTTACAATCGGTGTATAGGTTAGGCATAATAAATTCTGAGATGAAAGATATAGTATAAGAAGCCATAGATACTACGTACTGCAGCACTGGTGTGTGCGGTCCATTCTCCTCGAAGGTGAGACATGTGTTGTCCTCCCAAAATTGAAACGCTTTACGAACTAGTTGTTTCATCTTTTCATCTGTAATGGAATGAGCGATTCAAATGCGAATTGTCTTAAACACTGCTAATTAAGGCAGTGTTAAGGGATGCTTGAATAGTAAATGCACTGAACAGCATTTGTTTGGGAAGTTCCGCTCAGGTGATATGGAGCTGCAAAGTGAGCCTTATGATGAGGCTGGATATCGATATCGCTCTTCACCACTTCATCGCCTCTAGCTTTCCACGCTTCTGAGCTGTTGGCGCAAGCAATCCACCATTGAGGAGGCAAAGTTTGCCGATAGTACAGAAGAATAATTGGATGTCCTATACGGCATCCTGCTTTAGAAACAAAACTCAAAATCTTTTCATAAAAAATCAGACATTTCATATTTGACCACCTACAGTCGCGGACAAAAGGATATGATCAGTGGCATGTTGAAAGCGGATCTTTTCCTTATAACTTAACTTGCGATTAAGCTATTTGGCCGAAATTTCGGGAAATGATGAGGGTCTAAGCAGTCTTCCTTTGAGCTGCATTATAATGATGCAAACTGCTTCCAAACAGAACTACAGCGTTCCAAGTCCAAATTCACCACTTTCACTAACATGATTGTTCCTTGTTTGTATCGCCACATTTCGGTTCGCAAAGGTGTTATCCTAAATCGTATTTGGAGTGAGTAATTTGCCATAGTGGTCTTGTTCCGTAGTTCTTCTCTTTACATGAGAAAGTGGGACTACCAAAAAGTCCAAAAAAGTGAGGAAAAAGAGTTTCCAATAATCTCGAACAAAAGACAACAGTTCCGACAGAGGATATTTCTATGAAATCCACTACTAACAACTATTCTGACATTGAAATAGGAACTGTAACGCAGTCAATATTCCTTAGATACGATAAAACAGATTTTTTGTTAAATTCAACCAGTTATTTTGTTCCCCGCATTTGAGCAGCAAAGAGAAATGCAGCAATGACATCTGGTGGGAAAAATCGCCATTTATGTGCCTAATCTGTATCAACTCTTCATTTCTTCTCGGAAGGTGGTAGTGAAAATATTGGACGAAATCAAAGGAAGCCAAGGAAATTGATGTTTAGGCTCAACAAAGCCACTAAAGTTGATAGGAGGCACCCATAGAGCTTCAACACACATCCAAATTTCATCTACAAAGCTCAATCCAGAAGTGAGTTATAGCAAAAAATCGTCTTGTCGAAATGGCATTGATCTTATCTTTCTGGCCGCGACTGTAATAACACTGTATGTTTTGTATGTTTCATCAAGTATTTCCTGCATTCTCATTGTTTCCGCGGTAATTCCTGGGATTAAGCTTATTCGTCGCTTTGGAGATTAGTTACCAAGAAACTCACCATGGATAGGATCGAAAACGTAGCCGATTGTTTTGTCCAGTGACCAGATATTCCTATGACTAGGAAAGTACGGAGCACTTCGTCGGTTTCGATTTAGTGTCGAATTTGTTGCTGTGGTATTCTGCTGTGTGCCATCCACACCGTCCTTAAATTTTGGTGGAAAACTTCACGTCGGTAAATCCTGTGCGTAATGCGCACATTCTGCATAGCGACGCTGCGGAAGGCTTGTTTCTGTGCTTAGTTGGATTAACGATGTAAGGGACTCGACGTCTACAAGAAAAAGCGAACATAGAATCACGTCCAAGTTTACCATAGACACTAAATAACATTCCGGAGCGTTGGTTTCCAAGAAATATTTTCTCCTTCCACAGTGGAATTGATTAGGGAGTAAATGTAGTGACTTGACCGTCATCCAGTGACAATAGCCCAGTGACAATAGTTCAAGAAAAGAATTTGCTAGTCGTACAGGTATGCTCGAGTTTTCAAATCCCCAAAGGAGAACGGATCTGAGCACGCATTCAGACACGAAAAAGCGGATGAAAGTTGGGAGAAAGTGAAAGTAGTGGGAGAAGTGGTAACAAATTTGCAAGAAAATCATGAGAAATCACCACACACTTCAATTACTTCGGGTGTTACGACCTGTATTTCTTGCGCAATTTCCACTTCACATCCCTTATAAGGGTTCTAGCTTTTCAACATGGGAATACGCGAATTTCAGTTAGCCCAAAAGGTGGAAAAATTGTTCCACGGAGAAAAAACTGCCAACTCGTACCTGTTTACCAGTCCTCAGAGCAGTGCCGATGCCACGGTCAATGAGCAAGAGAAGGCATAACGAAGAGAACATGTCAGTGAATATCCTGATACCCTCACCATGCTATTTATTGATCAGCGCCGGTTTTCACACGATTAGCAATTCTAAGTCTTGAAAGAGTTAATCTAATAGAAAATCACAGTACAAACACATCGTTCAGTTCATATCGTCTTTGAGATGTTAATAGCCTTTTATCAGGTCGGTCCAGAACAAATATTTGTTTTCCAAATGTTTTTTTTCTGCACCTGTGGTATTTAAAGGCAGCACCCCCTCAAATCTTCGTGTTCGAGATCTTGCTGGATTCTTGGGTTTTGAGGGACCTGGAACTCATATCCAACACTGAAACAGTGAACAGCGAAACATACGAGAAATTCACGAAATCTTGGTGCTGTTTCCCGTGTGGCTAAGCGCGCTCCGTTTGGTACTCACAGGTCCCGCCACGCGAAGTTTACACATCGAGCGACCGCGATCTGTGCTGTGTGCTCTGGCGCATGCAAGGCTGCTGTGTTCGCGGTGTCATTGAACTTCTGTGATGTCCTAAGAGTGTGTTCCACTATTAACGGTTTAACTCAGAGTTTAATATGGTACTGGGACCCTGTGCATACTTCTAAAGAAGTTCTGAGTCCAAGATGTCGAAAGTGCTGTCAGCGATTTCTATTACTCCCAGCCTTTCCAGTTCCGGAAAAAGGGTACCGCTGACCTGCCCATTAGGTAAGGCACTACAGTAACTGAGTATGATGATTATATTGTTGAGTAAATTCCATGATATGCTGAGTAATAAAACAAGGCGGTCAAAATGTGTCAAACGGCTTAAGACTTTCTTTCCACTCTGATGGTTTCGCAAACGGGCAAGGCTAGAACAAATAGAAAAGAGAGAAAAGATGAATCCAATAAATTACAGTCGGCTTTCGAACGGAGGTCAGGCTGACGTCGTTTGCTCGTTTGCCCACGACAACTGCAGCATAATTTCTTTATGACTTGTTCAAACGAGGGGTTTTCCTCTGCCAAACTTTGTGCACCCAGTCAACAAAGAAGAATCACGCCCATGTATTCGGTGCAGAGCCGATACTTCTTTTTCAAATGCTTTTTGCTACATCTGTAACATTTAATTAGAGCGACTTCTGCGAATGTTTACACCAGTTTACAAATGACATATCCTAATTCAGTGTTGGGACTCTGTGCATACTTCTAGATTTGCTTTGAGGCGATATCTTCAATGTTTTTTTTTGCCACAGAGGTTGTTATAGGAACACCTTTATTGGCCGACGTTTCGATAAAAAGTCGTTTTCAAGGTCTGAAAGTGGATCAATTTGTTGAATCTGCGCTCTAATCCATCAACACCTCCTCTGACCTGCACATTCAACTTATTCCGATCAGATAACCATGAGTACCGACTGTAAAGAGGAAACTCACCCGGTGTTCCACCAATAAGCGGGATGTTGCTCCCCACACTACTATACACGATTGTCACCAGCGGACGACTGAGTGTTGCATATATATATATCAGTGGCGGACGCAGGGGGGGGGGGGGCGGGGGGGGCGCGCGCCCCCCCCCGAGAATGGGTCGCCAAATTTTCGAAATTACTTTACAATACAAATAAAAATCTTGTGTTAGTTTATTTTTAATTGTTTATTTTTATTATTATTTTTAATATATTTTTTATTTATTGTTTATTATTATAATTAATATTATTATTAATTTTATTTTCCGTCTGGGTCCCCAAAACGGCGGAGACCCCACTTTTCTTCCCACGCCCCCCCTCCCGCCCACTTTCTGCGTCCGCCACTGATATATATATATATATATATATTTCATATCTCACACAATGGTATGAACTGCATCAGCTCATTGGTTATCGATAAATGCTCATTTATTATTAATTCCAGGATTTCGTACATAAATCCAGAATCCTTCAAGCGTTTTCTTAGCCGAAATGTCTGGTTCGTGAGCAAGAATCGTGCACGCAATTGCAAAGTCGTTTCCACTGTGGTCTTCCCGTCTATGTCTCCCGAGCGGGATTATCAAACTTTCCCGTCTTTTACCAGTCAAATTCTCATTTACTCGAACATGCACCGTAGGGGCAAGTAACGCATCGTTCGGTTAGACCATTTCTGTCATACGGTCTATTCCGGACCAATTGTCTTTTGATGTTGTCGATAGGAATGTTAACTTAAACGACGTCATCTTGCAACTGAGCCCGGATAAGACATTGTTTTATAGCATCACTCATCCTATCTGAAATAAGTCTGGCAGAAAAACATTGAAGATATCAATAGTCCGAGAAAATGCCCTGATTTTATGATAAGAGTACATGGGTTTTGTTTGAGGCGATACATATCCTCTTAGCATATAGTGGCAGCGTTTTTATAGGTCGTCATGATTGTCATACACACAATGTGAATGGCTTCATTTTTATCAATATTCGCCTCACAAATTCTCTTGTCACTCCCACTTCTCCATATTCGAGAAACTTTCATCGCCTAGCTGGTGCGGTGCGAGCGGGTGCCATCCTCTTACGCAAGAGTGATCGACCGGCATTGTAAATCCATGAACTTCATGAAACAAAATAAACATAAATCATCACCCATTTTCTCAGATCTGAACCCATTGAGCCTTCCTGGTATAATCCAGTAAATCATTAACATACCTAAACGAAAAACTTTGCATTACCATCGAACTCTCGGAATAAACATTTAAATATTTTATTAAATAGATGTCATCGAGCATTCGCTTACAACAATCAAGAAAATGTAGAATTCACTATTTTTTCTCGATATCATCGCTTCTTTTTCACAATAATAGGTATCTCAACTTCAGTAGAATCCATTGCAAATCAAATAAGCGAGTTTCACCAGTTATAACCACGGCGGAATTTTTGAACAGGAGTTCCGAGAATGTTAGGCATCGCTGGGTCACTCTCCTACTTTTCTGGCTGCTCCTCTAATTGCGGTGGAGCTGAAAAAAGGTCACTACCTCGATTGAGGCTCCGCTCACTGTACAAACCTAGTCCACCTCTCCGACTAGTAAGCACTAGGAGCAGGGCCGCATACAAGAGCTTGCTACGAGCCTTAGGACATCTGCTGAGAGTTTGTTCAGGAAGCTGTCAATACATGATCAATATGAGGACATTTTATGGTATATTTTTTCACTTGGTTCATTTCCATTTTGCATAAGCAGTCAGTTTACATCACCCTTCATTATATTTGCAAAAAATTCTATCTGAAAAATTCTTGCTCGTGTGCTTTCAAATGCATCAAAACAGAAAGATGAAGGAGTGGGAGTAAAACCTACGCATAATTTGGAAACGCTCAACTATATCAATTCTTTTGTTTCCTCTAACTGGATTTTCTTCAAAGCTCGAGTATCAGCACACTTAGCAAACAATCTTCAGGCTTGTGGAGCATTATTACCCCATCAATATCAGGATTCACCTAGGAGTTTGTTGTGAATGTCCCACATTTACATCTGTGTTCTTTTAAATGTTATCGACAGTTACCCCATCATGAGATGAGGTGAAAGAAATGCCTTGTGGATGGATAGGTGCTGTGTCTGCAGACGTACCTCATGGATATGATGCCTTCAGGTCACCATTCGGTAATTGCTGTTCCTAACACTGATTTTTTGCAGCTAAAAATAAGAATACAATAGTGGAAAAAATTGCAGTACCAGACTGAAAAACGCGTAAAATGGTATCTTGTGATGTTCATGAGGAATCTCAATTAATACACAAAATACTCGCATAGGTAAGTTCTCCATTGCACATAAAAAAGTCCGTAAGCGGTCTAGAAAATTTGAAGCGGGCTATAAACTATAAAGTACCGCAAAAAGCAACACTGGTTGACACCAGAACCTTTTTCATTGAGTTTTGATAAAGGATTGAACAATGAGCACCCACTTTTTCTTTCAAAGGCTGACTTTCTTTTATTCAAAGAAGTGCATTGTTTTCCAACACGTTGACGCTCTCGAAATTCCCCAACGATTGATAAAGAGGAAATTTCTACAATGGGCGGAGCCTGGATAGGTGTGGTGACCTCTTGGTAGCTCCACTGCAATTAGCGGAGCAGTTGGAAAAAGTAGGGCAATGACCCAGAAGTGTCTTACATTCTCGAGGTTGGTGTTCAAGAAGTCACGCATCCGTTATTACTTATAAGCTAATCTCAGTTAGCAAACTCTAAACTATACAAAATATATGTTTGTCTCAATCTCACAAAACCGCTCCAGTTTCGATTATATCGACAGCTTCTGCAAACGATTCCACACAATTTCTTCGTTCTTGAGGAATTTGCAGCTCATCACCTGTAAAGTGGAACACTATGTATGGTCCTGTAGGTTTGTTATACCGATTCCCGCAATGCTTACCCCCACTCGGTATAGTATTCTCTAGTCACTAGATTATGGTCCATGGTTAATTCTAGGTCACCAATCAATGGTAGGCCTCTTGGGATAACGATGTGGGGGCTGAGTAAGCAATTCGGAAATCGGCACGGATCATTCTACAGAACTATATTCAAGGAATGATTCCTCCTTGCTCGTTAAAGACAATTTTTCGCAACAGATTAACTTATTTGAGCAGTATGCCTGAAGAAACCCAACAAAGCTTCGCCAAAAGTCACATTTCCTTGGGAGAACCTGTCCAAATTAAAGTTTTACCGTGGTCATCTTCATCACTTGTTAATAGTGTACCAAGCCCATGTTTACCAAAAGAAAGATCTCTAAAAACGCGTGGATGAAAATGTTCTTAACCTCACCTTTCCTATACTTTCCGGTGCGCACAAGGATTCCTTTCATGCCACAATTTATAGCGCCAAGCACATCATCTTTTGCGTCGTCGCCGATCATTACAGTATTTGCAAGATCTATATCGTTACCCAATGTTGAGGCGCCCATGCGAAAAAACGCCGATTCGGGTTTTCCAACAACGACTGCCTATAATAAAAACTAAACCTCAGGACTGACAATGTTTTCTTTCTCTGTGTACAACCTAATGGGTACCTTGGCTCCAGTGGCATATTCGATAGCCGCAACAAAGGGTCCAGGACCAAGAGCAAGACCATCATCACGCTTATAATAACGCCCTTTATGTACTGCTACCAGCTCGGCACCTAGAATAACAGAGCTCATTCAGGATAGATGTCAAATAACTCAACGCAGACGAAGGATAGCCGCAACGCACCAGGGGTACAGTTCTTCTCGAAAAGATAGACGGATTCCGTGAATGCAGAATCGTGGCGGGACCTGGACGAGGGATGCGGAGAGAGCATGCTCCAAATGAGAGGGTCGACTAGGTCCCGCCACGATATCGCGACCGCTACGCTAAGAAACCGCACGCGCAATCCGTCTATCTTTTCGACAAGGACTGTAATACGTCGCGGCTGTCGTTCTTTTGCAGCGCAATGACGATTGCCCTTCTTTTAAGTGTATTGGCAAAGTTTACAGGTTCAACCACTAACAATAACACAGGAAACGAAAATATCTATACGCAAAACCAAAAAAATAGTTTGTCTTGCAAAAAAAAAACTCCCTTGTAAATTAGCACAAAAAAAAATAATAAACTAAATTAATTGATTACACCTGAATTACCACACCATCAAATACAAGACACTTCACCTTGGAGTAAACATCGCGTTGCAACGCTTGCGGAATTTACATGTCAAATTAGCAACAAAGAAACAGATGTGCGTTATCTCTATCAAACCTTACCAAATCGGAGCAACAAAACAACAGCACTAACCATTAAGTACTAACTTGAATGCATCGTTCAATTTCTCGAAATGAAATTCTGACGGTGCCAAGCCAACGACAACGGCATTTGGATTGGATGTGTCGATACCTAGGACATAACTACAAACTATCAGGACTTTATGGTAACTATAACAATAAAAAATGTTCAAAATCTGCATTCACGGAAGAACTCACCTTCAAAATCCTCCAAAGCTTCCTTCGCAAGCATGAGCATGGGACGCAGTTTTCGTTGTTCAACAAAATTCCGTGCGGCTACCAGTGACGTGAAAATCTCATCTTTTGCAATTCGGAAACCGCATCCAGTAACACGATTGTGGAGCACATTTATGGATTCCTGCAAATCAGCTTGTGTTACTTTTGAAATCCCTGGTCAAGCAATTCAGTGGGAAGCGTGCCGCTATAATCCACGCTGAGTATAGCACCTGCAACGCCGTCGCCAGCCCCACTGATTCCGACAAGTAGTGAATTTTTGGCAAAGCATCGCTGTCTCTCACTGCTTTAAGAAAGATCGATAAACGATATGAATCAAAATTGATGTCACGTGGGCAATGGAGTATGCTGTACTCCACGCGGAGTAAAGCGGCAGCTTAAACCTCAAAGAACTGACATTAAAGTTATGAAATGGGGATGATATACTTGCAGCTGAGGTCCAAGCACTGCACAATTGTGATGTGTTTCAACGGAGAACATATTTGTGAAGATATTATAAAAAGAAAATGCGAGAAAAAGAAATAGTACCGTATTTGGAGAGGCCAGAGTTAAATACACATAATAAGCACAAATAAATAAATACCCAACTATCGTTGCTTTCAAAACAGACAATATGTAAGATTTTGGAGAAGCAAAGAAGTCTAAACATCTTTAAAATCAGTGAAACTCACCTTTGTTGTGTTAGTGACGAACTTTACAGGACGAATCTTGCGAAGCCGTTCCAAGGCTTCAACAGCTCGGGGGATAGCCATGTCTTCAACGTGCAGTGTGCCATTTAGATCAATCAGTGCTGCGCATCTCTTCATAGTATGCTTAGTAGATGGAGATCTAATGTAACCCCTAAAAGCAGAAGAAATCCTTGGAAAGTGTAGACCTAGATGTGTCGGTACAAAAATACAAAATATAAGCAGAAGTAATAAAAAAGGGCAAAAATACACAATACACTGCAGTTTCGAATCCTTTCAGTATGAATGAGAGCTAAAGAATTACAACAGACAAAAAAAAAGCGCGTGAAAGTATGTTATACTCAACGCGACAGTGAGGAAAACCTGAGATGTTTTATGTTAAGCGTATAAATAACAAATTCATGCACAACTACTCTTTTCCAACCAGAAGAAGAATATTAGATGTTCGCAGATGATGTTCTGTAGAATAAAATGAAACCGCTGCAGCAATATCCTATGGATCAGAAGCATGAAAAAAAAACATTACAGTGCATCTTGGAAACTACTAGTTTTCATGCTCCAATCCACATGTTTGGTCCGCAGAATGTTGGATGGAGCGCGAAAATACAGGCCATTCACAATGGACTCGGTATCGCGCCGCTCGAACGCATGCGTTCCACGGACTTCCACATCATTCCCGTGTTCCTTTTAACACGCCAAGTAGCTAGAAACCACTGGGACCAACGAGCGAGAATGTGTGCAACTCGGCGAAAGCGCCTCTACACTCTCCACGAGGGGATTCATCTATACCGTGTCGGTTCTAAACCGCCTATGAAAGGGATGTGGCGTGTTATACCTGGAAACGGGGTGCGGCCAAGCTCTACGACTGGTCGGTTCACCCAATGGACCAATTGCAGGACCCGTATGTGCTGCCCACTCCAGGTATAACTTTCCACACCCAAATAAGAGGGATAGGCGTAGGACTCTTGTAATACTGTGCTTTAAAACCTGCTTCCGTGGGGACGATAGTTGGAGTAAGGCAACAGAGAAAAAGAGCGCGGGAAAATGCGTGAAAATTGGAGAGGGTGAAGAAAGGAACGGGAATACGCATGAATACACGAACTATCAACGCATTTGAAACAGACTGTAGAAGCTGAATAAAGAAGCAACAAGAACAACTGCAATGAAGAGGAATGACAGCTTGTATTTAGTCATCTCAAAATCTGGAAGGGACACACAACCCCATGAAGGAAATGTTGGTATAATCGGTTCCAAAAATCGCGAAACCCTGAATGATTGTGCGCAAGTTGCAACTTGTACACTAAGCAGCAAGCACCGAAGTTTTTTCCTACTGTGTGTCCGAGTGCGGCATGCTTCTTCTGATTCTTTCTCTCTGATTTCTTTTCGATGGGAACAAACCACATCAAAGTTCAATGGTCTGTAGTAGGTTTTCCAAAGTTTCTGTCGAAAGTACATTTGAAGTCATAAAAATAACTTCAAAAGCATCCGTATTGTTATGGAGCTGTTTTTGCTTTTCACGAGGACTATCTATCCGGTCTACGAAGGTCGCTTATGCAGCTGACGCTTGTCTAATCCACAACTTCAAGTTCAGGAAATCGGTTTGGGACCCAACCACCGGTGATATTAACCGATGGGACCTATAACCGGTTCTTGGTAAGTATTTTTCCAGCCTTATATGACCTTGTTAGGTATGCGTGAACGACCTGCTGACCGTAGCAGAGGCTGAGATGCCTCAGGGACCAGTCATTGTTCTAATCTATGCCACACCCTATGTACATTATTACTCACTCTACTCACCCATGTTCTGTTGTATGTATAGTGTTGCATGTTACGCTATTTTTCCACTATTAATGTTTCATTCAAAGATAATCCACTGAACATGGGCATGGGATCGACTACGAATGCAGACGTGGAACTGCCAGATTTCTCTGACTGGATGCCCAGTTTGTCCTCCTTTTGGGAAACTGACCTTTTGACAGGTTTATTTGCTTATCTTATGCCTAACATTGAAAGTTCTGTCATCGTTCACCTTATTGTTGAAGTTAAGATGTGATTTATAGAGGGAGCTGCAATATGGTTCGAAAAACATGATGAGACTTCCAGTCAGCTGAATTACGATGGTCAACGAATGACTGAAGATATCTGTAAGTTTTCAGAAGTTCAGTAGTATTCGCTTACTTACGCAGCCAAGTCTCATATTCTTGATTTATGTTATGTGGATAACTTAGTGGATTATCTGCGAGACAAAGTCGTTCGCGGGACCGCACCGCGTGTCCTTACTACGCAAATGCACCATAAATCATAATTTTGACACTCAATATTTTTTTCACCATGATTCAGTGGACGAACCAGCTTGTAAGCGCGCTAAATTTTCACATATGGTAAACTCCAGTGGATGTGAAGACGGATTTATGGACATAAGTAGAATTTCTTTGAAGGTTAGTTGGTGAAGTTGCGATGGTCGGGCATCGCTTAGACTGAAGACAATTTATGATTTTTAGGACCCATCAACATTGAAAGGAATGGTGTTAAGAAGCACACGATTCAGTGTTGTGGTTCCGATGGAAGTAGCCATCAGCATGTTTGTCTACTATTGTGAAGAATTGGGTACAATACCCAAGCAGAGAGCGGATACTGAGGTGATGGATTCATATTTTCCTATACTCTGTTTTAAAGACGACTTCAGTGAAGGACAATTTTTATTGCACTGCAGACGAACGAGATCTGCGACGCACCACCAGTGCGGCGCGGCAGATCATCAGCACCCTGATTCTCGAGCGTCATCGGTATAGGTGCTAATGTTCTGGTTACAGCTATTCCTATGCTTGGACTAGGAATACACAGGGACAATGGCAAGTCTAGTAAAAACGCTCGAGTATCACGAGCTCAATGGCCTGTCGCGCCGCACGAGTGGCGCGTGGCGCCCTTATTCGTCTGCAATGCAATAACGATTGCGTTTTACTACATTTTACTACATTTGCATACTACATTACACTTTTTACCACATTTTATGTCTTTCTGGCCTCTCCAAATGACACATACTTTCCAGCTATTTTTTTCTCTAATTTTCCTCCACCTGTCACGGTACTGATCCATTTGGATTATCTCGAAGTAGCCTATCCACCTATTCCGCCGCGATGTGGAAGATTGCGCACCTTTTTCAGTTCCTGGTGACATTCAAGCCTAATATGTCCTTTGTAATGAACGCGTATGAGTATTCCGATACGAATGGGACAAGAGTGATTGTGGACTGTAGAAGGTAAGTTGCAAATCGATCTGTTTTTGTTGCGTGTTAAGCACGATTAGGCAAAAAGGAGCGTGATAGGGTTGCATGGTTGGTTAACACGTTCGCGAGCACGTGCACGACCGGTCGGCCACGCTCCCTTTGATGTTACATCTTTGTGAAACGTTCATATTAGCTAATTTCTTTGTAGTACCCGTTTTGGTTGGATGAACCTCAATTCTTCCACATTTACCCTCAAGGTTGCCACTATACTCCACGAGTGTAGTTCTGAATTGTTTTAGATCACTCCTGTTACATACTACAGTCGCCGCCAGTACTCATCTAATGCTAGTTTATCCTAGATCAAGAGGCTGCGGCATTGCTTTCAAACGAATCTTCAACCATATCAAGAAGAAGATGCAACCGCTTATTTGCTGTGACGACAACGATTGGATGAAAAATGCTGGTCTTACTAGGCGAAGCTAAAAAATGTTCACTTTTTTGAATTTTTAATCGTTTTAGGACAGTTTCATGGTAAATTTACACTAATATCCACCATGTTTCCTTGCTTTGGTCGTTTCATGAATACTTGTACTACGCACTTAATACTAATACGTGTACTACGAGCTTGAAGTTTCTTACACTCTACCTAACTTGATGCATACTAAATTTGAGAAATTGTTTTTGCTAGTTTTACTGCTTGTAATTTCATTGTTGTGATCTTCTTCTGAAGCATTTGATATGAAGATACTGGTACAACTGTGTACACCCTGGTAGAAACGATCTTCGCTTTGTATTCTGATAGTATCGGAAATGAAAATCAATAAAATCCACTCGTGATATCCTCTTCCTATTTTATTCACTGGGAAACAAGTACTATCGATACAAATACAAAGGTAATGAGATCAAGACCGTACAAACTATAACGTATTAAAAATTAAAAATGCAGGATGTGTAAAACAATAGTATCAGCCTCAGACTTGTCGAATTAGCATTTTGCACTGAAGTGCTCATGAAACGTCGGTTAGTAACCGCAGTGAAACAAGAGAGCTCATAAGGGCACATAATGCGATTACAGCGAGTGATTATTAGTATGGGGAGAAAGTAGTGTAAAGAGCACTGCAGTTACACCGGTAAAGCAAAGTTTCCAATATGACAATTAAGAACCTGCACGTATATAAAAGGAATTCACTACGGGATGCGCTTGGAAGGAGTTCAAGTCTAGCTAGGTGAAAGGAGAGAGTGAATGTAGTGTGATGTGCTCTCTGAAGAGCCAAATATGACAACTGGCTAATTGAAAGTGTTAGTCACCCTAAAACACAGGATGGAAATTACCGTATGCGAAGAAGTAATCGATACATATTTTTGTGAGGAACTGCACACCAAGCGTACTAAATACTGATGACCTACACAAGTGACTACAAAGTCGAATTTTCCTGCTGAAGATTATTATACTCAGAAGATATGGTGCTGCAAAAATGAATGCAAAAGACCTGGAAATAGCGGCAATGGAATGCATCTACGTGTTCCCCGACCAATTATACTTGTTGGTAATACTGAACTCATCTTCACATATTAAACAGCCTTGCGCTTCGTCCAGCTGGCGACTTGAGCATTCTGTGAGCAGGTTAATCCATGGCTTTCCATCCAAGACTCTCCATCCTTACTAATGATATCCGAAAGGCGAGCTTTTAGCAGCAAGAAAGCACGTTTGAATTCCAGCCCGTCACCGCGTGACCTGAACTTGCAAGGATATGGACTACTTCCTCTAAGAAACTCAAAGAAAGTGTAAAGGAACCAACCTCCTGCAGTCCACAAGGACTTTTGTTGGCACTTCGTAGATGGTGACCATGAACGACATATCTCGGTAAGTGATGAGTAGCTGAAAGCTCTTTCCGTTGAGAAGAATTGGTTATACTGGGTAAAGACAATCATTTCTAACTAACCGTTTTGTTAGCCTTCTCCACTGGAAGGAATCCTAGGTCAGCGCAAGCGGCTATGATACGAGAGACAACTTCTGCACCGCATACCGTGACACAAAACCGTGTCATTCGACGGACCATCAGGGTCATAGGATCCTGAGTTGGGCAATATAAGAGTAAATTCACAAGCAGGTGAATAAATACGGCTCACAATATCAGTAGTTTGCGAAATTTGACTGGTACTAAGTAGCAATGCTTCGGTAGGCTGAGAGAACGAGTTGTATCCGTTCATACCAGTGGCTGCCCATTTCAAGGGAGATGGTTGAGAAGCTGCTGGGCTGAAATGGCAGCTCAACTCCAACAACAAGTATCAAGTCAGATAAAAAATTACTAAAACGATCCACAAAGACATTCATTGGTGAGCTTTTTTTTGAGTTCATCTTTCGCTAATTGAGATCAGAGCTTACTGGCTTTTTTGTATAGAGATATCGTTCAGTATTCAGTTAATAGAATGGCACGCTCGGTTTTTATGATGAGAATAAGTCAAGTCTACCTTGATTTGATTTGTTATACACGTTCGCATCTCCCATCAGAACTGAAGCTGAAGTTCACTAATTGTTAATTAACCAGAATTCTCACCGAGATAGCGAGGTGACTACCGGATAGTTATCAAATACACCTATGTTGACCTAAACGCCTGCGACTGCAAATTCTCACGAAATACCAACGCATTGGAAAATGTAACCCAATTGAATAAAAAAGAAAAGTAAGCCAAAATTTACCAGAAATCAAGCATTTAATGAAAGAATGTTTAGACCACAACAAAATAACCCACCAATCATTCTTATTTCCTGATAACCTTTGCCTCTTGATAGCCGGAACATTGACGTTTTCCTTCGCACTAACTGAAACAACAATACATGGTTTCAAATGGTTAAGGAGGTACAAACCACAATGCATTCGTCAAAGTCAAAGTAACAACAGGCAAAAGGCAACAAAAAACGAAAGCACAGGAACAACAACATTTACCGAAATCAGCATTAGTCCAGGGATGATCCATAATCCTCTGCAGAGTTGCGCGAGTATTCTCATCGTCTATTAACATAGCTCGTATCAGTGCTGAAAGTAAGAAATAAGAAAAAATAAAAAGAATGCTCAAAAGTCCACCTACACAATGCGTTGTTGTCAATTTTCTTCCAAGGATTTGCTTCAGTGAAAACCACAGTGCCGGTGACCCACTCCTTGTAGGCTGGACAATCCCTGCAACTCTCGATATTGGCTTCAAATAGCGTAAAAAAACTGATAATTTTGAGAAACCATTGACGCAGATGGGATGAAGCAAGAGAAAAAAACTGACTTCGATGCAGAATCCCATGGCAGCTCACCAGCTAACATAGCAACCAGAACGATTCCAGAGGACCAGATATCCACAGGTTCGGCCCTAAACACTGTCCCGTCAATGGTATTTCTTCGCGAAATTATATAAAATCTGGAAGGAATCTGATATGTAAATTGACGATTTTCCAGATAAGGATTTGCTCCCAAGTCAAGATGCGCATTCAAAACTGTCAATGTTTTTCAAAATAAGAGAGGAGAAATCTCATAGCGAAAGGAAAATAAAAGTGACACCTGCAGAACCCTAGCATGATACTTTTTTTTCGCTTTGAATGGAGGAAAAACTACTACAGAGTACACTAACTTGTAAAGGCCCTTGATGACCTGTGGTGAGGCGTAAGGAAGTGTTCCGCAGGTGGCGTTTAGCATGCGCTCTCGATCGCTATGTCGAAAAACGGTGGCCATTCCAAAATCGGATATCTTCAGAACATCTGAAACATAAAAATTCTTGCGTAAGACAGTGGTTGTTCATACCAGCCGTAAGGAAAGAATAGCGTAATCCCCTTACCTTGTCCTGTGAGGAGCAAATTTTCTGGTTTGATGTCCCGGTGGACCACTCCCATGCTGTGAATATGCCTGAGACCATTAAGTAGTTGACGAAAATACCACTGAGCTTTCACGGGTGGCATACCAACATCGGGTTCTAAATAAAAAAATAGCATGCATTTTTTTTTGAGTAAACGTGCAACATCGCAGGAAGTAAACAAACCGATCTGATCGAATAGCTCTCCCCCATCCGCATATTCCAAGTAGATCTGGAGCTCATTCAGTCCACCTTCTGTCTCTACACGCATCCCTATGTAGCGAATCATGTTATCGCACTCCTTTGTTGATAATAACCGCTGCAGGTACGCCTGAAATCACAACATTACACATAAATCTGCTGGACCCGGATTCATTGTGCGATTACCCTCTACTCTTTTTTTTTCCTTAACCAGCAAAGAAATAGCATTCACAGAAGTTTTAAAGGTAAAGCAGAGCAACGGAAGAAAAAACCGCTGGGTGACAAATGAAAAGTTGAAGTCTGAGTTGTCCTAGTATGTTAATAGCATGGTAATGAACAAGAAGATAGTAACAGAAAAAACTGACCTCTTTTTTGAACTGATTCAGAGCTTCGGTATTGTTTTGGAATTTCCTCAAGTCGATGCATTTCAATGCCACGCAACACATAGGATTTCGAGGATCAACAACTAGTTTGACTTCGCCAAATGCACCTAAAAATAATACGTAGGTGTTACAATGTAGAAGAAAGTCACGGTTGAAATCATGCAACTTGTACTTCATTATGACTTAAAGTACAGAACAAATAAAAAAAAAACTAGAAAGACCCTATTGTACGAAAAATTTGACGGGACATATACCTTCACCCAGTATTTTCACAACCTGGGCCTTTCTTGTGCCATTTTGCTCCTTGTTTGGTTTTGGAGGGTTAGTAACTGGGACACCAGCAGCTCCTACGCAGACGCTTGGATCTGCCAACATCCTGGAAAAAATTAGTGTATTTCTTTTAAATGAACTAGATTTGTTGAGGAATGAGAAGTCATGAAAGTCGGAAATCAGATAGCAATTGAATTTGGCGGCGGATAACTGAAAAATCAACGTAATTTTGCGTACATTCAGAACGAATAGGGCTGTAAATGGCGAATGCTGAATACGAGACTATGGAACAAAAGTTGCAGACATCTAAAACCCAAATCGATATGACGGGGTTGAAATCAGAAATGTACGGCACGCATCTGCAAACGAGGAGAACACGTGCTTGCAGAAGTGAACAAACAGATCAAAAACCACAGAAAACAGCGTGACGACTGAGATGCAGATAATAAACGACAAGCGTATTCAGGACAGAAATCCCTAAAAATGAAAATTTTTGCATAAAGGAAGTTCTTTATCCTGCGCTCCCATTTTGATGGAAAAAGCTTAATTTGAAACACGTTTTCCTGGTAAACAAACAGCTGTTAACGGCTTCGCCGCAGTCACGGCCGCCACTTCGGAGCTGAAACATAGTGTTCCAAAAAGTGTTCTAAGCGCAGTTCATATTTGGTAGACGTAGATTTCTACGCTCACTACTCCCTTAAAGGCAGCACCCATGGAAAAATTCGTGCTTGATACATTGCTTTTGGACCTACCAGGTCGTTATGAAACTTTTATTTCCAACGGCCCGACGTTCCCACGGGAACGTCCTGAAAGTGGCTTATTTATATTTATGTTCTGAACAGACGTGAAATCCCAGATGAGCTTAGTATATTCGTCCCTTAAGTGCAAGAAAATATAGATTTGATGAAGAAACTGCTTCCTACTGCAATTTCACTCACTTGCAAAAAGTACCGCATAGAAACTACTGAGCAATGGGAGTCATCTGCTCCCTGATTTTTTGTGGAGGGGGGGGGGGGGAATGGATGAAGCCATGGCATGCTCCCTTTGCTTAAAAGAATCAATCATGATGGAAAGAACTCGACTGCAACCTGTTTCGATAGTTGTGTCGTCTATCCGGCCAGAAAGACCCAAAGCGGCGAAAATGGAAACGCGGTTTGTTCGCGCGGCAGTCGCAACGGCGAAACTAGGAACATTGCTGACCTGCCAGGATTTCTCTTCTACCTCCCTCCTTTGCACTGTGTATCGGCGCGTAAACTTTGACGCGCCGCAAGCATGAATAACTTTTTACGTTGTTGTTTGAGAGATTATACTACCAAAGCTAAGACAACAATGGAGAAAAAGACCTTCGGATTTACCTAGCTTGAGGAAACGTTTCATTTTCTCGTCACGAGGATTTTGCAAGAAGTACTTCCTATGATTAGAATGGACCAGATGATGTTAATTAAAAGCCAAGGAACGACTGCGATCGCTATTTTTAAGAGGTAATGGGGAAAAAAGGGAATGAAGGCGGAAGAATCGCAATGACAGATGCACGTGCAGCTCCCGGGAAGCTGTGCAAAGCCCAGATAACCACAGTTTGAGGAATAAATTTCCTCTGTCCTCTACTATAACAGGAGAAACCGAAAAAAAGACTAGATAATTTACGAGAAGTAGGAAGTTGTATATGTGCTCCAAGGGCGAAAAATTAGGAAAAATAGGATAGGAAAAATTCTAGAGAAGGGAAAAGTAATAGAAAGTAGTCGATAGGCTGACACAGCTTATCCTTGAGATATCGATATTTCAAACCTTCAAAACATACTAAAGGTTAAAAGAAAAGCGATAAAGATAGCAGCCAGAACCTGGAAAAAAAAAACTGAAAATGAAATTTCGCGCGTTCAAGATCAGTTCAAAATCGGTACGCAATTTCCTGCGGACACATTTAATATGACGCCGAATTACGGTTCATTCAATTGACAGTACTCAAATTCGCAGCTGGTTTTGCCTTTTTCGCATTCTTTCTGAAGTTTTGTTATCTTTTTTTCTTTTATGGCCTTTATTGGTACTTCATTTGTGTCTCCATTCAGGTCAGTTTACAAATCGGGTGGTGGGTTTTGTTTCAACGTCATCATTGTTTCTGCTATCCATCGATTAGAGGGACAGAAGGCTACGTTTGAAGTAAGTTTTACTTCCACTGTTATTTTGTACCTTCTCAGAGCTATTCTTTTTGAGCTTAGACTCCCATAGTAGAAGCGGGTAATAGGAGGACATCGCATCGATTTCCCTCATGTTCTACACGGAATTCGACACAACAAGTCCTGCTTCCAAATAAGGCATGTAGTGTTAGCTCTTTCTTTTCGTTCACCACTTGTAGTTTTTTTCTTGAAGGAATAGGGGCCCACGAGAAAAAAAGAGGGAAAAATGTGTTTGGTGGGAGCGTAGGAACAAATTATACGTAAATAGTCAACTCTTTTCATTTCTGATACAGTCTATAGATCACAAAACAACTTTGCGTAGAGTGGCTCATTGTTTTAACATTGATGACAGAAATGCTAGCTCACTGAGTAGATTCTGCACTTTTCTAAATAGTTTTGAATACGAGTTTCGCATCAAATGAGTTTTTTTTCCTTTTTCTGATTTTCCTAGTTTTTTTTTTTGCTAGTCATCCCCTCTAAGGATGAATGCAAAATACTACTTGGAATTCAGAAAGATTTGTACATGTTTACCATTGCTTTTTTGAAAACATGCCTAAACCCTTGACTAGATGAATTCTTCACAACATCCGCGGTCAGTCTGACCGTAACTTAGCCGTGAAATTAAATGCATTGGCGGACTGCGAGCGCACCATGCGCTTCATATTCGAAGGCAAACCAATATAGGAAATGCAGTTTGACTTGGCGACTGGTGAGTAAACCTGTTTAAGGGGAATATTCATGTCTTAGAAGGTATCGTCTATCCGAAACGACGAGTCCGCCCACGCACGCGGGGATCGAGAGGCGGCGCGGCTGGGACGGATGCTGTTGGCTGCCACGTCGTCCACGTCACAGCCAAATCATTGGTCAATACCATTAAGATAACGATGAGACGTGATGCGCAGATCAGGGATGATGACGTGGAGCGCTGGGAAACGTGGCAGCTTCTCGTTCCCTGCGTGCGTGGGCGGACTCGTCGTTTCAGACAGACTATAGTGGGGAAGGCAGATGGGACAATTATTCATACTCACAAGTGTTGTGGTGATTCAACACAAGCGGTTTTTGGGCCGATTTTCCAGAATATCCCTGTATTTCTTGCTTAAAGAACATTTATCGTCAAGTTTAGCCAGGCTGGTACTTCTCCGCTCGAAAATAGATCGAAATCGAATTCATAAGTGTTTTGGCGTCGAATATAGAACAAGTGGTGTGGCTGCAGTTCGCCACTGCACCTGATTTCACGCCTAAATTACGATCAGACTGACCGCGGACGTTGTGAAGAATTCATCTTGTACACCCTTGTAGGTCCTCCTAATGAACTGAATATAGGGATAGGAATATAGTTTTTCGCCAAACAGCATGAGCATAAAAATTCTTCAAATAAAAAAGAAACCTAACGGAGAGAATACGTTTGATAATGGGCAGTTTGCGGTTATCAAAGTTTTTGATTCGTTTCTGTGCTTAAGCCATGTTCTGATAAGCTTAAGAGGGGTTGAGGCTGCGACAAAAGACTGTGATAGTGGCTGACCGGGCCCATTGATACTGGTTTCCTTCAGTGTTTTTGTCTATGGAAGAGGCGGTGGATGGAGAGCTCCTGACCTGGAGCAACTAAAACCACGAAGCTCGCACTTGTCCTTCTTCTGTTTTCAAAAGCAGTAGTTCCATTTGTGATGTATGCTATACAGGAGGTTTCATTTGCTCAATCAGATCAGCGTATTGTACTATAGGAATATTTGGGCGGATTTTCCATTTTCACAGTATGTTGGTGTGAATTTCGCTATAGTTGGAGCATCTGGTTAAAAAGTTCTTTCGAAATTCTGATAAGACCGAGGAAAAGCACGTGCTCACCTCTGCTTACACTTTGAGTTGGAGGGTAACTTCTCCACTTGGTTATCATTTTTCTATTCCTGGTAAAGATTCACTGGTAGATTTGCTGCTTTTCCTGGTGTTCCAGAGTTTCGTCCAGTTCGAAGTTGCAGTGGTAAGTTATTATTTCCGACAACTGTTCCATTTTAATAACTAAAGCTTGCTGTCCTTCGAAAAGTTGTCAGAAGTTTGATCATCCTGCATTACCCATTGCAGACTCCATACCAACTAGGCTCAGCGACCCACTATGAGTAAAGCTTCTTGCCCTGCCTGGTTTACCTGTTAGTTTACCGTGGTTTAGCTGACTCTAAGACTTTCTTTTTCCTTTTTTTTTAAACTGATAAATGGCGATCCTGGTTTAAAGAGTTGGTCAGATCCCCAGCTTTTAAGTGATTTGCAATTGTTGCAATATTTTAATAGGGTGATGTAGGGGTATTGACCTAGTTCCTGGCACAACCATTTGCCCAGATCATAGCTTGGTTATTCAATATTTTGTACTTGGAAAGGCCTCAGGCTTTTTGCTGAAAGAATAAATGTTATTAATTGCATGAAAAAAAGGTGCTGCAACAACGGCTAGAGTGGTGCCATACAGCCTCTCCTTTATTACCTCCTACATGTATTCTCTATTTTGGTTCTTTTAGTTGCATTTTCTATTTCAGGACAATGACCGACCTGTGCGAGCAGCCGTTGGGTCTGCTGTGCGAAGTAGCCCGACGAGAGTTGGTTCATCTGCTGGAGTCCCTGCCTGGTAACAAAGACCTAGTCGTCGACGCCACGCTGCTTCGTCCGCTCGACCGCATAGCTTCTATGAGCCTGCTTCAGAAGCATGGCTGTCAAAGAGTGATCCCCTTGCGTCTTGACTCATTACATGCTATTCCGTGGAATGAGAACGCTCATCGACGTGTGTATCTGCTTCGTAGTTCCTTAGACATGACCCGTTTGCTCGCCCAGCATGTTCGATCTTCCCCAGATAACTGCCAGATCGCTGTCATATGGGTGGATCGCCGACTGGTGATCTGTGAACGTGAGTTGGAACGACAAGGAGTATATGGTTTGGTGGAGTCGTTCGAGCTCAGCATTTCACTCATCTCCTTGGAGAACGACCTCTTCTCAATGGAAATGCCTATCACTACTGCCCAGAAAGATTTGCTTGCTCCTGCGAATGCCCTGTTCCAGCTACAATCACTCTATGGACTGATTCCTACTGTGTATGGCCTAGGTGAGCAGACCGAGAGGCTGTGGAAGCTGATGCATCACGTCTATGACGAGAAAGGGGAGCCCCGATCGTCACCGGACCAACCGATCAGTCATCTCTTCATGTTTGACAGATCTCTGGATCAGGCAACAGTGCTGATGACGGGACTTACATATGAGGCGATGCTGCACGAAGTGTTCACCATTGGGTGTGGAAAAATATCGTTTGGGCCAGAAGTGGAAGCGAAGATGAGGCCAGACGTGGAACACGGCGAGGCTGTGAGGAAGTCGAAGGTTTACGTCCTGGACAACAACGATGGCGTCTTCGCTTCAATCCGGAATAAACACATGACGGGAGTGTTCCCGTTCCTCAGCTCGAAAGCCAAAGAGATCCAGTCGGATTTCAACAAAGGAGCGTCCATTGACCAGGTGAGAGACATGAAGCAGTTTGTGGCGCATGAGCTGAAGGCCCTGAAGCTGCAACATCGTCAACTGGAGATGCACATCTGCGCATGTGAGGTACTGCTCGAGAAGAATGGCGCCGCTGGGGCTGGTGAGCGTCTTCGGTTCGAACATGAGCTGGTTGCTGGAACAGCCAACATTGGGAACGTGATTTCTTACTTGGAAGACTGCATGCTGCGCGAGTTGCCATCCTGGCAAGTGCTGTCCCTTGCCTGCCTTGCCAGCTTGTCCCAGAATGGACTCCCGCCGAAGTACTACCAGTCTTTCCGCGAGCACTTCTTCAGGACCTACGGCTATGAATATCTTCCCATTCTGCACAGTCTCTCCTCCAAGCGGCTCTTGATCGAGAAACCCCGCCCGATTGTGGGCGGCACTCTCCCACCCCCGCCAACATCCCCATCTCCTGCTGATTCACTGCCCACCTTGCCGTTTCTCATAAAGCGACTGGGGCTGGTGCCAACTTCTGAAGAGCTAGTGATGGATCTGAGGAATCCATCCGCAATGAGCTACGTGTTCTCTGGTGCCTTCACACCGCCCTTCTGCCAAGTGGTCGCAAATGCCATGGTTCATGGCTGGAATACGAATGAGCTGAAAAAGACCTTTGGACGCGTTTTAGTGGAGGAGAACAGCTACATCCCGGCTGATCGCCGTCCGGATAATCGCATGAGAAAAGCTATCCTGGTTTTCTTCCTCGGTGGTGTGACTTACGCAGAAGTGGCAGCGCTAAGACTCCTTGCTGTACAGAATAATTTCAGGATTTTGATTGCGTCTACTAATATTATTCATAGGGATTCGTATATGAAATATCTTAGTGAGCTGGATCATCGTACATATTAAGCATTGTCTTTAGGGCATAATTGTGTATAATTCGCTTATGTGGTTGTGGTTTCAATCGCTTTAATCATGCTTTTCAATAGGCGTGCATACGGGATGTTTTTTGTGATTATTCATAGTCATGTTCCAATGAGAAGTTAAGTGATTTTTGTTGTGAGACCCTTAAAATGTAAAGTATTTATCCAGAATGATGTAAAAAGACACATAAAGGTGATGTATTAGCGTTGGAGCGCACAATCCTGATCAGAGCAAATAATCTCGCGTTTTTGTCGTTTTGCTTTGAGCTCTATTCCACATGGGAAGAGCTATCAGATTAATATGATTTCGAAATAACTATGGGGATAGCCAGTTGTTAATTGTTGTGGTCAGGATCGATTGATTCATTGGATGTGCTTTCGAACATTCGATTCGAATGAGTTGACGATTTCGATGTTAGAGAAGAAAGCTAACGAGTGAGTAATGCACCCCTCGAGGAAACGAAGGAAGCGCCCTTGGGCTTTTTTCTTTCGAGTATTGTATCTCTTTGAACCGATCCTTGAAATTCTTATCAAATCGCTTAGGAGGCCGCGTGCATCATTGAGATCAGCCAGGGTAAACGTGTTAACGCTACAAGTTTACCCATAGTAAATACGAGAGTCATTACGTTCACCCTGGGTAATCTCAGTGATGCATCCAGGCCAAGTTGTTCTGTTTCAGTCCGGTTGTAAGTATATTAATGATGTTGCCGTTACGCAACTCGTGAATCTTCCTACCCACATTGTGTCCCGGATCCAACGAAGTGTCAGCTTACACTCCTAATGGTGAGGCTGTGGTGGAGCTTCCATTCATTCTTCAACATAGCTTTACTTTTTCTGCAGTTTTTAGCTCTTTTAATGTATACATTACAAAATTGAAAAACAAAAAAAGAACGTAATTGTTGCACAAGCGTGAGACCACACTGAGACAAAGGATCTAACGATGCGCCAAATTACTTTTTTCTGGATTAGGAGTGGTTTGTTGATAGCTTCGATGGAGGTTCCTCTATGCAATCCAACGCAAAGAAGGGGAAGAAGAACAGCAACCTGTGACTTAGAGGCATGGTGTCACCTCGTTTCGTGGGTTGTAGGTATCAACAGACCCTGGAGCTCCTATGTCAGAGCCCATAAAATGACGAAAACCCCGTTTTCGAGGGTCCAAGAGTGCAGTTCAAGGACTATTTGGGTGGAGCGGTCCGTGACTGTGCTGGCTGCCCGCCATGTCTGCAGCGTTGACCAACACGTCTAGAAGTGTTCGGTCGATGAAATCAACAGGTTCACACGTTCACTTTGCTCGACAAACTGTTCCAAATCCCGTTCAGGAAACTTACTTCTCAAAATGGATTTGAGGATCGCTTTATAATATTTTATGTATACCGCTTGATTCAGCGTGTCGAGGAGACTCAGAATCTGCCAAAAGCTCGAACACGAAAACGTGATAATACACTGCCTTTAATCCGAATAGATTTCGTGAGAGGAGGGGGGGGGGGCTAACTTGACGCATTGTTGGGTTTTATTTCGCGAGAGGGATAGATCTCGAATTCATGGCTGAGAATAAGGGTTGAATAATAGTGTATATAGTGCATTTCGGATAGCTCAAAGTTGCAGAAAAATGTTTAGGTGGTGTTGGGGAACGAACTGCTTCTTAAATCGTGCCCCTTGGTTAACTTTACCCCCCCCCCCCTTCCATGATATTTACTAGGAGCAGCGCTGCAGGTATGCAATAGCCGCACAGCCGATTTTCAGCTTAACAAAGGGATCCGCTAACCTCTCAGCCATGCCTTAGTGATCCGTTATCCAGGCCGAAGCCGGTTTCGTGGGAAAGCGCTGCTTATGGCGATTCTCTGGAGCAAGGAGGATGAATCCGAAGGAAGTGCTCAGTGACAGCCAGCTCCGACAAGATCATTTTTTAATTCCTGGTAGGAGCTGCGGAAGTGTGACAATCACAACAACCGAAACGTCGTCTTACTGTTCTTTGGACGAGTTGTCTTCACAAACTAGTGGCTGCTGACAGTTTTTTGCACATCTCTGCAACTGAAAATATTGGCGCTTGTGTAATTGCGGTCACAAATGCTACCAACACTGTATAGTATACTTTTATTCGCTTTAGCTCGTAAATACCCGTACAGAGTACACACATTTTTCACATTGCGGCTAACTAAACTCTGTTCTAATGAAAACAAAAATAAATATGTGCACAAAGGCGTGATTTCAGTAATTTGAACATGCGTTTATATCGCTGCAGGACCGCATGTTAGCCAACAGAAGCTGGATTTCAAATGGTGACAAGGCGTTAAGGATATTAGAAACAAGGAAATTATGTGGTGGATTTGGTAGTAGTCCTCCGTAGAAGATTGACGCCAACGGTAGAGTTGGTATAGGCGATGGGGTGGCGAGGAACGGCGACGGGAGCGTCGGCAGCAGCAGCGGGTTGTGATCGACGGCCGGCTTCAGCAGCGGCATGTCAGACAGCGATAGGGCTGGTGTCTGGAAAAGTGGATTAACTCAGTGAGGGTAAAAAATTCAAGAGGTACTGTATTGAATGCCCATCTGTAGCATTTAAAAAAAAGGTAACAGTTGCTCCGTGTACGAGTTGTACAAATGTGACAAAAGCCCCGCTTGCGAGTCCTCCCTATCAACGGGCCGGGGTCTTGCATGCGGAATTTGTGGTCCACATTAGGCGATACCAGGAGATACTCACTACAATCTACGATACACTGTATAGTATACTAATGGGTCTTAGAGCCCATTGGGTATGGAGCATTGTACCTAGAAGGGACTGTGTGCTCGAGCTCTGCCATAGGTCGGCCTGTTGGCCAATCGCAGTGCTCGGCCACGTTCCACACCAGAGTTCCTTAAAATTGCGGAAAAGGGACGAGTTACCCTTTTGTATGAGCAGTGCTATCAGAAACCTATGTCTACAACGTTGGTAGGGAAAGGTCCCCATTTTCCCCATTACTCCACTGAAATATGAAGAATATCGCTACGATTCACTCAACAGGCCCTGACTCTAGGTGCTTAGCTGGAAGGATGGGTAATCTCATGCCCATGGGTAGCATATAGGTATAGACAACGGTGTGGGCCTTGATGTATCATTGTGATAACCCATGGTAAACGCGTTAATGTGCCCAAACTTGCTTTTTACCCGACACCCATCAACATGTCTACCCACACGTTACAATGCCTGTGCCCAGATGCTACTCACGGATAATCATTCCCATGGGTATGGGAGTACCCATACTCCGAATTATGCATTCCGGTTCTAGGTGCATCAGTCAGATTACCCAGGGTAAGCGCGTCGGCGTCCATGTTAGTGATGGGTAAATTTGCGGCGCGCTAACACACTTACCCTAGGTAATCTCAATAATGCGTGTGTCTTAACGTCACATATGGGTAACAGGCGCTGGACAGAAGATATCTGTTCGTACGTTAACATGTTTACCATGGGTAATCTCAGTGGTGCATCCCGCCTCTGAATATGTTTCTTTTGTCAATAGGTAATCTCTCGCCTTTCCGTTTACCAGGGGCGTGTTTTCACCACATTCTGTAAATCTCATTTAAAATCACGCGTGGATGCTGGACAATAGCTTAATGTTCACGGATTTTATTCTCCCTATAATCTGCCAAAAATAGATGGCATAGTTCCGTGCGATTTGAGACGCACGCACGCAATCATATCGCATCATTTCGCGCAAGGACAGTAGTTCTCCTTGGAACGAAGAACTGTTTCAACGAACCCTTGTTTTCAAGGAGATACCCACTCTCAGAATTCACTTTTCGACTTCCCTCGAGTCACCGTCGTATACGTCTACGCTTGTTAGTAAATGTTTACTTCATGTTGTTTTCCTCGGATTTTCTACCCTCACATGCATCCACCCTCCGCACCTTAATGGATTTTCATGTCTATTAAAGTTTGGGCTGTTTGGGATTATCTTATCTTGTGTGGGTTTATCACGTCTATCATCTTACTTGATTGAAATTTTCAATAAAATTAATCTATACCTCGGCACTGGACGATGAGGCCTAGACTAAACCAAAGATCACATGCGCAGGGCATTATATTGGGGAATAGGCAATTCATGATTTTAACCAGATGATTCCAACGAGTTTTCACTCATGGAAGGTACATAGTGCTACAGTACTCTACAGTAGTGATTCTTAGAAACGCTTACCGTTTCCAAGCTGCTTGGTAGCGACACTGATAGTGTTTGAAACGATGGTGCTGCACTGAGAGCGTCACAGCTGGAACTGGATTCTTCGGACGAACTCGAGCACGAGTAGTCAGATGACATCACTGAAATGGAGCTCGTTAGGTTTTTCAAAAAAATCAATAATCGATTGTTTTGTAGGTTTAGTTTCGTGGAGAAATTTGAACTAGTCTCCACCATCCTTTTACGCAATATTCGGCTGTTTTGTTTCTGAGCCTCAAATCTCTACACTGATAATTTGTGGAAAGAATAGGAAGACGTTTTATATTCGCTCGGTGGGAAAAGAGTACAGCTGACTGCACGGGGACCAGTTTTCGCCTTAAATCGCTGGCTTATGAGACTTAATATCATTAGTTTTCGAACCTCATTACATCATACATATTACTGCAGTAACACCTTTCCAGTAAATGTTATTGATCTACCATGCAGAATGTGACTTTCCAACAATTCTGTATTTTGTCCGCAAATACAGAAATATTCCCACTTCTGAGCAATTTCATAGACTTGAAACCTTTCAAGGTTTTGTTTCACCGCTTCTACCCTATTTTCTGGATTTCCTCCGCGTTAAAATGCTATCAGCTAAAAAAATGCAAATATCCGTGATTTGTGCGTAAAGCCCGCAATCGCACGAAAACAACTCGGCTACAGTACCTGTTTTCAAATCCTTGTTCCGTTTGATATGTCTGTCAAGTGCTCGCCTCGTGTCGATCAGGTCACATTGTTCACAACGGCAATTCGCATATTCACAGTTTCGCTTATGATCCTGGAAATAGAAAATTCTAAAAATTCGTGTGTTGACCTTGATCTTTGAACTTTCTCAACTCATCAGTGTAGCGTGAGGTCTAAGGTGAGGTGAAGTTTTTGCACGATATCCGCTCATACTGATAAAACCCTCGTGGGATTGTGTATGCTAAGAGGGGTTACGTATGAACACCATCAATTTTCAGAGCTTAAGCGATGTTTGAAGCAACTAAACCTACTAAATGTTAAGACGAAAATCCGAGAGAAATCATCGCTTGAGATTTTGTTGCTCACGTGACTACTTAGTCAAAAAAGGTAATGCCGTACCATGATATGATAGAAAGTTACGGAGAATTACACGGGAATCTGTTAGAGAATTCAGCGCTCCGGGCCCGCTAGCATGCGCTGCGACGTCTTGCGCCTTGCGACACGCTGATTGTCTGCGCATCCGCATATTGCATTGATATCAACGTTCTTGTTCTCAATCAATAATGTGGTGTAACGCGTGCTTGAAGGAACCTCTAGATTCCAAAAAAATTCTGGATGCAGTTAATAGCAGAGTTTTTTTAAAAAGAGTTTTTTACACAGTAACTTCAAAAAGCGCTTTCTGTACTACCTGTAAGTAATTTTTAAAAAAGTTACCTTCTTCCACATCAGCATCCCGTGGTTCTTGCACTTTTGACAGAAATAACACATGTTGATGTCGTCGCGTTTGTCCGCCTCGAACACCGTGTTCAGCGGAATGACGTCAGCTTCGGAAGCGTTAGTTGTGCGCTAAACGAAAGCCTTTTTTAGCCACCATGACCTCTTATCCAGGATAACTCGTACAGGTTGTGGTATTTACCTGAAATCTCTTGTCTTGCTCTCGACGGAGGCGAATTTGCGTTGACATGATTGAACGACGTTGTCGGACGAGTTTGCACTGGAAGAGGTTCTTGAGAGAAGTCAGTATAGTTAGCTTACTTTTTGCTAAGAAAAAAAAAAGAATTTTGAAGACAAATGATTTTGCTCTAAAATAGGGCTTTGTGCTAAACAGAGGGACGATTTTTGTCTTCTGGCCATGACAACTCGTTCAAATTGCTGGTTTTGGTACATTCCAGGTCACATATTTTGAAAAAAAACCTTTCCATTTTTTGAAATTACAAAGGTAAGATCTATCCCCTACGGTTTTAATGTTTCCGTATCCATGAAAATACAAAGAAAGGTTGCGATCTACCCGGTGCTCCGAACTGGACGAGTTTTCCGGGTTAAAATATGTGTACTTTGTAAATGCGACTCTCCTCAGCATTACAAGATAATGGTGAAGCGAGCAAGATGTAACCTATCTCGGCAGAGAAACTCGTCCACTTTAGAAGAACAGAAAGCTCTGAACGTTTCCGGGAACTTTCATGAATACGGACACTAAGCGCGAATATCCACAAATATCAAGGACAACTCGTCTCTGCCGTATTCATTATGACATGAAAGCAGATGTTTCCCCTACTTTGGACCCTCCCTATTCGTCCCTATATCGATTAGGAACTGTTGTCCAGGAGGTTTATATTCATGAAACCGTTTACAATGCAGTCAGTTATGTATAGTGATCCTCACCTTCTCACATTCGCAATTTTTGAATGGACAAACATGTCCGCGGGTTTCTACGACGAATGCGTGTTGTCTGCACATACCACAGTGTCGCTTGACATCTGAAAATAGTATTTTAATAATTATATGTATAGCAAAAATAGAATTTTATAATAGTGTCATTGATTTTACTACCAGATCATCAACCCAGGTCATTCTTCGAATTTCTGTGAATTTTTAGGGCTGGTACAATATTCGTGAGAGTGGTAGTTGTCCAAAATAGGTAATAGTGAAGGTTTCCAGCACTAGTAACCGCACTAGCTTTGAGTCGGGTTGCCCATTATTCCCCAGATCTGCACTGGGCTGACGTTCATCATTCCGGTCACCCAGGGTAAATTTATCAACGTCCATGTGAATCATGGGTAAATTAGGGATATCAACACGTTCACCCTGGGTAATCTCAATACTACATCTGGTAGCTCAGGTGAAAAAGCTACGGTTGCTCACACTTACTTGAAGCTATAAACAGGTTCACTGTGCCCTAACCTGATTGGTCAAGTAGTGGTTTTTGCTACTGGTAATTTCTAACCCTTGCTCCTCTATGATTGGTCAGTTTGAAGTCAACTTGAATTTCATCATCTATAGACTATTTACCATAATGGAAAAGTGCACTGAACGTCTGAATAGTGGTTTCGTCAGCTGTTCAAAACAGGTGTACTGTAGTTTCCGCCCCTTTACCCCTGTAGTAACTATCCAGGGCTATTCTTTCAATTGCAAATTTCTACAATATACTGGAAAGTAGCATTACCTCGAGGAATTCTCTTGCCATATCCGAAGAATCTCTGGCATTCTCCTGATTTTCTCGGTGAACTGTCGTCGCTAGAGCTTGTCATGATTTTTCTTTTCTGGAAAAGAAAATTGAAGTTTTCTTTTTGGAGAGAGAAAAGAATTGAATAAGGCGGAACGGATGAGAAGTTGTTCGCGGTGTGGAGCTTCCAGAAAATCCTGGATGGAAATCAAGGCGTAATGAAAGATGCAGAATGTACTGCTCTGGTTAAATTTAGCCAAAGGCACATTGCCATGTACTACAATACCTTAACCTCCAACTCTGGAGTGGCTACAAGGAGAGGAGTTTGAACATCTGCTGCTCGGCTATGGATCTGATGCTAAACTGGTATTTAGGGTATTCAGGGAGGGAGGGGGCATTTAGAGTTAGGTATTAGTAAATGATAGCGGATTTTTGCATCAGTGACGAATTCCCTTTGTACTAAGCACAGAAGAAGAATTCCTGGAAAAGTTCACAGCAAATGACGGTGAAATCCGGCTAAGCTAACGTCTCAGAAAAGGATTAGGAGAGAACCGAGCAGATGCGGTTGAACCGCTATCGGATCAGCTTTACATAAAGTTTAGCAGATGTCTCACTATAGTACAACCTTCCTAGTTGGGAAAACATTATTGCCAGAGCTTGAGCTTTAGCGTCTAAAGGGCATGCCCTAATTATAACCGTCCTATATCGATTCTCCACGAGAAGAAGTGAAAAATAAAAGTAGGAGAACAAACCCAGATGGGAAATCAATCCCTGGACGTGGCTCCCACCGACTGCTGCTGGTGAACGGAACTAATGGGCGAACTGTAGGCACAAGGAAGAATTCTGCGATAATAGAATTGCCCAACGATCTTTATCCTGGTATCCACGCCGCTCAGTTCTGCAGACAAGCTCCGCCCATATGCGAGGGTGGGAGCTGCAGCAGAATATGTCTACTGCTTATGGTGATTATTTTTCATTTGTTTGAGAGCAAGCAGAGAGAAAGTGGGCGGGGCAAGGAGGCTCGACCATTCGATGTTAAGTGAAAATTTTGTGAACCTGCTAGGGTTACGAGGATCTTCTATCTAGGCCAACTATCCCAACTAAGCAGCGGGTGAGCGTTCAACGGCTAACCTTTTAAGGAACAATGAGAGCGGTGACAAAAATTGAGAGTTAGAACGCTAAAAGCGCGCAGAGCAAATTATTTTCAGACAGATTTTCCAACCATTTCAGGATCACGGCGTTAGATGGGTAACAGAGTGGGATCCAATGTTCCGTAATCCACTAAATTATCCACCTCTACTCCCAAATACATCCAGATAGTAACATTTCTGGGAAATTTGGGAGAAAAAAAGGTTTAAAATCCTGTTCGAAGTATTTTTGAGGCTCCAAAGCTTCAGAAACGTCCTGCATCAGAGCGAAACTTCTTAATTGAAAATAAATGATCGAAAACTTTTTAATCCGAGGTACTTTCCTTAGAAGGAGATTTCAAAGAACCCCAAGAGGTCGAGAAAGTCTAGTAGCACCTCGAACGGAATATCTACAGCTATACTTGGAACGAGTTAAAAGCAAAAAAAAATTGACCAATTCAAGGAGTGGTGTACTACTCTACTCAAAAATTAGGATACTCTAGAAAAAAAGGCAGCATCACAGCTCTCAGTCTCTCTTTTTCACTACCATCTGCCTCTCTCTTTCCGAAAATTTGAGTTTTCGACAGATTCGAAACCGAATACTCGATTTCTAGTGATGTAGCGCACTATTCGCACACCATTCACCTCTGAGCATAACAGCAGCCTTAAAACCAAACGAGTTGAAAAGTCAAAAGCAAGATTCAGAGAGAAAATTCGAGACGACCATGCATTCAAAGCGACAAATGTATATGAATGCTGCCATATGAATTAGTTGGAGTGGGAAATGTAATTTCTATGATTGCTAATCCGGAGCAGCTTTGGAATCGCGGCTGGCCACCGTTTCCTTTGATTTGGCGGGACACTAAGCTTTGGAACACTAACACTTGATTGTTTTTTCGAAGAGTATTATTGAATCTATGATTGCATCCCAGACGTGAGTGGTAGTGACATGGCATTCTCGGTTATTGAAAAACTCGTCTGGTAAGTTAAAAAAATCGAGAACAAGCTATAGAATCTAAAGAACAAGCACCTTGATCCTACGTTAGTTCTGACATTTCAATGTGTACATGCCAAAAATCAAGTGAATGGTGATGTTCTTTGTGCAAAACCTGAAAGAGATGACATTTTTACGATTCGCTGCTGTCTTTTCACGGATTATCCGCTTAACATTATTAAGAGCTTAGAGTATCCATAAAATATCAATGTGTTGTCATAATGCTACAGCTTTCAAGGGTCCCAGGATAACATGATTTCTGGAGTTGCTCATTTGTATGGAACCTTTTCTTAATATATGGAAAATTGGGGAAATTCCCACTGGCAAGAGGGCTATCAAGTTTTCTACTAGAGTTTTTTTATTCATTGCAGGCGAAATTCATTACCATGATTTCATGAAAATGAAAAGAAGCAGAAAGTAGCACGGTAAGGCTCTAAAATACTCCAAAATTCCACTCTGAATCCTGGCAAAGAACTGATATTTGTGAGTGAAACGAAATAGAACTGCTCACGAGGAGACGCAGACATGGAGACACTGAGAGTAAGTCGGATGCCGGGTCTAACTAATTAAATTCATCATTTTGCCAGGATAAAATCATTTTAGAAGTTCTGAATTGCTAAATAGTTTGCTTTCCTGGGTGAAACCCTTTCCTATCTAACCCGTCTTCTCCACAAGGATGAGGGGAAGGGGAACGCAGGCGTGGGAATATTAGTTTATGGAATTAAGTTTTAATTACTTAGACTCATAATTTATCCCCAGAAGATTTCAGTTTGGAGCCCCGGTCTGCGTGGTTTTTTTTTTCGAAAGAAGCCTTTTTTCTCCCACATACCCTTCTTCTCGTCTATGTCAGGCGGTCCACGGGAGGAGAAAAGGGTAAGGACGAGTTTCCCGTTAGGAAAAAAAAACCTCTTCAACGAGATCATTTTATGGAAAAATTGAATTTAATGGAATAGATTTGCATCAGGCTGTTTTTTTTTTGGAATTTCCTTTCTATTGTTTTTCTGATTCTAACCTATTTTTCCATCATTCAGACCTATTACTTCTTGGAGAACTTGATTTTCAAATTCCCAGCCGAGCTTAGCCATCTTTTAAACAGTGACTCATATCTCATCCTCCTCCGCCTCCCACCTGCGAGAAGCGAAATTGAAACTTATTTATTTATTTATTTACCCAATACACCAGAATTGTGCGTCATAGTTGCTGGTAACATTACAAGTATACAAGTGAAGCATGATGGATCTCGAAAAAAAAGTGTGCAAAAGGCACCTTAGCTTCACTATCGCCGAACTACCGTTCACCTAAATTGGTAACATTTAGTCAAATTTCCTTTGTAGAAGTTCCCAACATTATTGTCCCACACTTAGGGAATTTCTGCTGCTGATTTGCTGATTTGGCGCTGCTCAAATGGAAGAAGGTAAGGATTGAGAAAAAAACCCTTGAGATGATAGCAGAAGCCAACAGCCATTATCAGGTCCACGACAGAAAACTGCAGCATCCTATAGCAATCTTCTGGATTGGTTCCCTAATAAAAACTAGGAGTTACGCCACCATAACACCACAAGCACCTTACTTAGCTTGAGCAGCGTTTATTTCTTCTAGTAAAGCTGCCTTACGTAGCGTTAGCATGAGTAACAGCGTCAGCGTCAATGTTGAGCGGTTCGCCTACATGAATCCCGAAAAATCCGGACTTTAGAGGCTTTCACAACGCTTACCGCTTAGGCACAAATACCGCCGCTCCTTCATCGGCGCCTATGTCACCAAGCAGGCTGTTCTCTGTTTTTTCCTGTGCCATCATCTGAGCTCAGCCTGTCACACACTAGGCGACATGAACTCTGTGCCCTCAGCGTTCTTAGCGCTGGTTTAGTCGCATCGGATAGCGCTGTGACGTTAATGTTTGGTCGCAGTGCTACAAAAACAAAAACAACTCAGTGTCCAAAGAAGATTCTGACGATGTAAGTGCTGTTGAAGGGCGAGCGGTCTCCTGCCCTGTTCACGAGGGCTCTATTTATGGAACAGATCTAGGATTTGTGACGTACATGTTTACATGTGCCGACGTCACGGCAGGACCTGCAGCGTGGTTTCCGCACTGCTTGGTGACGGTGGCAGTACTGCTACCATACGGTGCACAGCTATCACAGGACGAAAAGTACCACGCATAATTAATGAACCTATAACCGGATGCCTCACTGAAAAAATGGGTAATCTCATCTTCGTGGGTAGGTATGACTATCCATGGGCAACAGCTGGGTATAGATGTCACGTAGACATGTCGATGTGTGCCAGCTTAAGGGTAAATTGGGTGGGTTAACACGCCGCCATAGGTAATCTCAGCGTTGCGTCTAGAGCTAAGATTCATGGACGAATAACCAAGCGAAACCTGAGTTAGCAAACCAACTTTCTCGTTCTGCGTCTCCTGACAATACGTAGTCTATAGAATAACCAGTCATACTAACCATCGCTGGTTTGCGTGGCTAACGATACAGGAATTCTAGTCTTAGACCCAGAGGTTAAGAGAGATTCAAACTTAGAAGTCAAGAGAAGGAAAAAAGGGGAGAGACAGAAGACGAGAAAGAAAGAGGACGGAAGAGAGAAGGAATGAGAGTAGGGGGAAGAAAAAATGAGAAAAAGATAGAAAATATAGGAAAGGAAGAAAAAGAGTCAACCTCTAATCACAGCGCGCTGCCGCGGCGTTTGCAAAAAGACGTCCCTGTGGGAAAAAAATTCCCAGACCACAACGAACACAAATTTGGGAGGAAAATCACAACCATGTGGTCAGGTAGCAAAGATTTCTGGGAAAATTCTTGTGGGAGGTGAAAATCGCAACAGCACGACAGCCCAATGTATATTCCCCAAATTATTCCTTCAATTTAAATTCTTAGTAAGCAACTCGATCATTACGTTAACACCATTCAATTACTTGTTATATCCTATCTTTAAGTCGGCACTTTGTTTTCGACCTTGTGTACCTTGCACTTTGTTTGTTCCCTTAATTACATATTACTTTCAAATGGATTCAGTATATAATTACAAAAAGCCATGACAAATTTTGGATGCTGCAGCTCTGCACACTTGGAATTTCAGACACGTTGAGTTGACCTACTAATTTATTATAGCTGTGTCGTTCATACTTTTAGTGGGACAAGTGCACGTCGGGCAGATGTGCCAGTTAAGAGACGTAGAGAAGAATGGTGGGTAATGTTTCGTTTGGTAGCAGGTCAGATTTTGACAGTGGAGCGTGACTGAACTGAGAGCGTCGCTGCAGGTTCGCCAGGTGGCGTGTCGTCGGCGTTTGTATGGTTAGCGAACGCGCTTTTATACGTATTCTATTATCTCGTGGAATCCTCGGCTAGGCTGGTCGGATCTGCTCGGCAGCGCGTCACAGGCGGCGGTTATCCCGGGTTAGCGGTAAAAAATACCGCATGACGGTATTAGTAGCGATGCGGCACGGCTAATTTAGCCGGCGAGTGAATCCGAGGATGTTTGACAGCCTGCCTCGGATATTTAATAATCCGTCTTCAAATCGGTAGTGACATACGCGGTTGTGGTCTCGAGTTTCTATAAAAAGAAAGCGTAATCTCATTTCCAGCCGTTAATACTCCGTTTATAACCTCTCAAGTCCAAGCGCCGCCCATTTGTCGACGTCGCGACAATCCCTTCAAAACAGAATTGTCCTGCATGAAGCGTTTTGGAAAGGCTGATGCTGAAATCCCCTCAGTGGAAGTGATCCATACCGTACAAATTGCTTGTCTGTGCTTCTACCATAGTGTAGTTTCGAATTCAACAAATTGAACAAGGACAAATCCAGCATGGTGTGCTTATAGCTTATTGAACTGGCCTGTATGCGTTGTGGTAGCCGTTACGATAGCATCAGTACAAAGGCACTGTCGAAATCGAGCGATTGCATAGGTGGAAGTAGAGGGGTGACTATTCATACGGAAAATAGTTGGCGACCTGGAAAACTAAGTAGCTAACCACTTTTCTTCCGATAATTCTGGCTACCTTGGTACTGATTAAGTGAGACCATCCAATTCCCTTGCACTTTGCCAAATATTGAGGTGGTAAGGTTTGTACAGAAGAACACCATATTTAATTACTTTGATGCGCAAAGACTTACAAAGAGAGGAAATTTTAGAGAAGCCGCAGCCAGACGAGTGTTCCTTCCTCACCACTTCCGCTAAAGAGCAGGCATCCTTTTCGGATTTTGTTCGAAATACGGCTCAGGTCATAAATGACGCATTGGCGAGTACAGAAACGTAAATAAATCATTGTAGTGCAATAGTAAAATTTCAGAGATCAGTGATGGTACAGTAGTGACGAACAATGCGGAAGCGAGGACTGTTACTGGCCAGAGATCAGTGCAAAATCTGTTCCTGGTTGCTTATTTCATGGAGCCAGTGGCAAGTAGCCAAATATGGAAATTGTCTGTTTTTGTGAAGGAGAACCTTTCGGACAAAAAGAGCTAAGGTTCCGATGATGCGAATATTCTGGATCAAATTGGATAGAACAGGTCTGAAGAGTGCATTTTAGGCGAAAAAAAAAAACATAGGCTAAGACTGACAACGGGGGAGCTATATCAATATATATCTAATGGCCTTTTTCTAAAAGATTGAAAAAACTGGCTCTATACTCCTCATTTTCTTTTATTTATGTACTACATCATTGGAGCGTGCCACAGAAGAGCCAGCCAATCGTTATTGCCCACCTGTAAAAGAGGCCGCGCAGCACCATCCACGCGACGCGGTAGACCAACCGAGCGATGTGGTTGTCGGACGCTGCTGAGATTACCGATCTTATAAAAAGCAATGCATCCGTATCTAGTAATGATCATACATGAAGAGGTTAATCGTGGAAACCATAAGCAGGGTGACAATCACGGTAGCGTTCGCCAACCACGACACCCGAGTGGTCTGCCGCGCCGCGCAGTTGATGCGGTGCGGCCTCGCTTCCGGATGTGCAGTCACAGCTGACGTCCCTGTAGCGTTAGAGCAAAAAAAAACTGGATTGGTAGTTACTGGGTAATTAAGATCAAACGAGGTACAGTGACAGTTCTTGGTTTCGAAAACAAATAATAAAAATCTTTAAGGAATTACAGCTGTCCACATGGTTTCAGCTGATATTCCAAGGATCAAGCTAACCAATGGTGCCAGTCCTCCCACGACATACTCTAGACACTAAGTGTTGCCTCAGCCACTATGATGGCATGGCGATGCGTAAGCGCTGACGTAGATAGAAATGGAGAGACGGATCAGCTGAAGGCGAAAATAGCAAGGTATGATCGCTGCGACATCACTGCTTACTGGTTACTGCTGGATTTGGAAGCAATCAATACATATGTATATTATAAGTATTTGTTACAGTACACATATAATATGTATGTTCAGTCGCGAACTGGTCTCTGATGCGGGTGGGTCGTCTCACAATGAAATTCTACACAGCGTCGTGTTAATCATATATACAACAATGGCTAACACACGTTATTCGACAAAACGACTATAAACAACCGGAATTCAAGCTAAAGGTCAACCCAAGGTCCCATCCCATGGTACAGGCTGGCGCCTACCGTCGAAGTAGTTGAAAACAACGGTTTTATATATTTTAGGGGTGTTCGAATCCAGTCTGCAAAGGCCTGGTAAAAGCTTATTTGTGTTTGTAACATAGCCACTCCCATAAGGACGAGTTTCCCCAGTACATCCCGCACAGAAACTTACTAGCGCTTGTAGCAATATAGAAAATTGCAGGAAATTAGACATTTTCCCTGCATGAGAGTTCGTGCTGACCTGCTTAGCTAATCCCCATGCTTTTCTGAGCTATTTTAGAGGAAACACCATAGTCGAATGGTCCGTATTGGAAAGTTCGGACAGCATTCCCGTTGTCAAGCATACGCCCTTTTCCACGGCTGTCCAAAATTCTTGATGCTCGGAAGTTAATGGCCAACCTCTTCTTTCTTCATCGGTGAAGCTCGTACCTTATTAATACAAACAATCAACTTTCAACTTAGCCTTGCTGATTGGTCCATCTTTGAAAGGCTCGCTAAGATCGCGAAATGATTGTGCTGCATTCCAACGTTTCCCGAACCGATAGAGCATGTATATCATGGCGGATGTGGATGCGGCTTTCGATAGCACCTTCGATAAATGGAAAGAAGGGATGGTTTGATTTAAAAAACCATTTGAAAAGCTCCATGTTTTATCAAGAAAAGAAGTCGCGAAAAAAGCCGCATTAATTATGCACCGACCGAATATTTATCACTACGCTGGAGAAATTCTGAAATTTTCCCCTAGAGCGGCAAAAAATCCCCTCCCCCTCCTGTTCCCTCCCCCCTCCCAAACGCAAAGGACTCTGCATTGATTCACTCCTTGGAATGACCTCCGCCTGACTGCCCGTGGTCCAAAAAATCCGCAATTGAGCGCGGTAGTAACGTATGGTTCTGATGATATTCCTTCTTTTTTTAGCACGCTCAGGTCTGCTTTGTCAACAATTCATTTATTCAGTTCTTCATTCATTAATTCTTTCGTTCCTATCCGGTTATTTTCTTCTGCAGTGCAGATGTATTTAGACTGCTTAATCGCGTGCGGCAGCATCAGTATGAGAGTAGATTCTTTTTCGTGATTCTTTGGCCATGTTCCAGGAATTCCTGAGGAACCCTCATTTACTTAGAACTTATGATTATAACCCTATTTCATTCCACGGCTTCCTCTTGCCCTTGTAAGCCCATTAGCCTCCTCATCCTTTATTTTCTCCTTTTTTTTTTCTCTTGAGAGATGTGTGTAAGACAAACGCGCGCAAGCGACCTCATGAGATGCGATTTTACCATATCAGCTGCTTCTGCCTTGAAATCATCCATATTTCTATGCGAAAATATATGAAGCCGCCTCTCCGCAGTGTCGTCAGCGTGCTCTTCTAAGTCATTTCGAGCTGCTCTAGTCCGTTATTATTACATGGCTCAGCCGCGTGACGCTGCCAGTGGATGAGTAGCGCACACGTAAATTTGCAGATTTCTATGATCAGCTGCCTCGGTGAGAGCGATAGCGTGCATAGCTGGAGAGCGAAGACCCGAAAGTGGGGAATGTTCTGCGAAATCGTGTGGATTCTGATTCGATGTTCTTTCTTCGTAAAGCTTGGTCATGTCTTTGCAGTATAGACTCATACTGTTGTGGACTCATACTGTTGTTATGAGCACACTTCATTTGGCCTGACGTTTCAACCTCACTTCGTCTTCAGAGACTTGGAAGTGGCTGAAGGTGGTGTTAATTTATGAGCTAGCCCACCAAACGCTTTCTCTCCAGTGCATTCAAGTTGTACTTAAAGCACTGTGAGATCTTAATTGGTGATGGAAGGTATCACGTGTTTCGCAAATACACAAATACACCTGAGGAAGTCTAACAGTAGGAGAAAAGACTGCTACTAGCGAGCGAACGAGAACAATTCAGCTCTACTGGTGTTACTGTTGAGCTTAAGTAGTCTTTGTTATCTTCAGCTCGCACAATGATAGAAGAGGCATTGGATCACTACTTATCGCCAAATGCTCATTCCTGCCATTCATCTTGTGATTTCACTAGGAGGCCAAGGATGCTTCCAGGGCTTTTCTAGGAGATGTTTGCGCTTCTAGCAGTAAAGTCCAGTTAATGCATCTTATGTTCAAGTCAGCTCCACCACGATCTTCTTTACAATGTCGGCCTGATAGTGTTATTAAACTTCCCGCTTCTCACTTTCCAGATGTTCATTTATGCGTACATATAGCTGACGACCAGTCTTCCAAATAAGTTGTGCATGACAACTGCATAATTCGTGACTCCCGTTCTTGCGCAATCCCCAATTTTCCGTGAGAACAAAGAACACAGTTTTCTGAGTTGCAAGATCTGTTATAGAGTCTATTTCGGATTTTTGTGTTCTAGTACACAAGATATGTTGGGCACACATTTCTCTTACATGGCAGCGTGCATGTGCAGATAAGTGATCCATACCAACTAACTCTTTGTGAATGGGTGCAAGTTGTTGAGAGGCTTCAGGGAAAACATGTTTCAGATGCTATCCGAAACCTGCTCGCCCAAGCCTGTTCACAACTGGCTTTCGCATTCTTTGCCAACAAGTTGTCGGCACTGGATCTTGCCTACAACACGTTTCTCCACACTTTTTGTGATGGAGTAGCTTCCTGAAACTGTTATAATAACAATTTATCACGCTCGTCAAGCTAGACATGGAAAAGGTAATAGCCTTATCGATGCTTCAGCAAGTGCTGATAAAGTAACGAAAGCTTAAGCAGCAATTGAGGGCAGGACGGCAGCAACGGGGAGGAGATGCTGCTAGGGTTTCTACTCGACATACAGTCGGGTCCAGCAGCCACTGCAAATGGGCGCCGGCGGGCGCCGGCCGCCGCCTACGCTCCGGCGCCCCGGTATTAATGAGCTATAAATCACTCGAGCTTGGGAGAAAGCGAAGAAAAATACAATTTTAGTCCATAGTAGACAGAGTGCAGTGGATATGTTAAGGCTATAAAGCAGGGGACCATTTTCACAACTTTCACGTTTTTTTCATTTTTGTGATTTTCATGGGGAAAGATTTCTGAATACACAATAAGCGAAGCCAACTCTTCCATTTTCTGCTATAGTACACTGCTTCGCGAATACAAAAATGGCCGTTATTCTTCTATAGATGGACACAGTACTTCAGTTATCCCATCTGAATAATAAAGCTCATCCAATTCGGGATCCTCAGAAATAATTGAAATCCGTATAAATTGTTCCATATCCATTGCGAAGTAGTTCTACCGCTGTCATTTATCTTTCGTGGAGCAGTCCTTTACGGCGGAGTTACTCTCTCCCGGTTTCCCTCAACTTTGAAAAAGTGGTTTTTCACTATTACTTACACTATTACTATTACTTACACTTATCGTAGTTTATCTTCGAAATTTATGCAAAACGTTGCCGGATGCCTTCCTGGACTACCCGAAGGAGATCACGGGGGACGTTCCAAGCAGTGAACCCCAAACACTGCGATACTTAACTCTGGATCTCCAACGGAGTGGAACCAGCGACAGGGACAGATTGCAATCTGCCACTCAAACCACTGAGCCATCCGGGCTACTTTTTATGTTGGAGTTTGTTAGATAACTGCAGCAGTCGTAGGCAGCATACTATATGTATTTGCAAAACGGGGGCACAGGGCAGGATTCGATCCCCTGACCACCGCAACGTCGATCATTCGCTCAATCCACTGAGCTATGCGCGCACGCTGTGCAATGTACAAATGGTGCTCACTATTACTTACACTTACACTTATCGTAGTTTATCTTAGAAATTTAGGTGAAAAGGGAGTTGGGTGGGGCCACTCCTGTGAAGCCTAAGCCTAAGCCTTAAACCCATTCTTGAGCATAGGGTTAGGCTTATCTACCCTGTCTACTATGGACTAAGATTGTATTTTTCTTCGCTTTCTCTCAAGCTCGAGTGATTTATAGCTCATTAATACCGGGGTGTCGGAGGGTGGCGGCGGCCGGCGCCCGCCGGCGCCCATTTGCAGCGGCTGCCGGACGCGACTGTATATGGATGTTCGAATCGCGTTCCTAGCGCAAATTTATCAGAGAACATGGATGCATAAGAATAAATGCCTGCCTACAATTGAGGAAATATTAAATTTCGACGGAAGACCACAATTCGTTTCTGCAGCTCGCTCGGACGTGTCGCTCAGTGCCGTCGTGGCAGTAGCGCGACAATTAAGGTGAGATTCCCACATTTGGCTGGAGGCCTTGAATCGCTAGGTCATTCCGATCATGAAATCGCATATTGCCGAAAACAATGGTCACGAAAATATGTATGAAGCGAGAAAATAGTAGTATCAGTTAAACGTCAAAGTGCACAATGAACCACATGGAGGTAGTGAGAATAAAATGGAGAGAAATTTCAATCAGAAGTCAGAGGCAAAAACGAACGAAAATGAGAAGATCAATAGGGATTTGTCACAATGAGGGGAACCGCGACGGTAAGTCACGATTTCGTTTAAGACTCCAACTACAACAGGTGTAACAATGTATCTTATTCTGTAATTTTACACCCAATTGCATAGAGTTCCCTCGGCACGGAGGAGAGAAGATGGACATCTATTCAGTTACCGCTGGAAACGAGTATAGCCAATATTGCCAAGGACTTGCGGTACACTTTTATATGCTTCTTCGTTGCGCCATGTATGGCAGAAGATAAAGCTACACAATAAGGGCAATTTATACTTGATGCGTGCGACCGACGCGCGTACGTCTATATGATGAAGTGTAGGGCCCAGTCGCATAGCAGTCACAGCTCAGACGCACGCGTTTACGGCCTAGTGGGGGCCGCGCATTCTTTTCATGGAGCATGTACATGCCATTTTGGTCGGTTTTCATGGAAAATTCCTTGCAAATGGATGCGTGCGACTGATGCGCGACTGACGGACGCAGCTAGTATAAATTGCCCCATAGATTCAGAATCAGTAAGATGAATGAACAACAGTAAGAGGAGTAGTCAACCACTATGAATGGACTGAAGGCCACTAAGCGAAAGTGGCCGGGCATATCAGCCGCCAAGCTTCACGACAAATTCTTAGAGGACGTAGCGATTGCGGTTTAGAATATGTTACAGTACATTTATAGTAAGTGCTTCACCACCTCATGCACTTTGACTTATCTGAAATTTATTGCTTATTTCATATCGAGTGAGAAAGGTCGTCGTAGGGGAGTTCTACAATAGATTCCCTGTTTATTGGGAATGGTATGAAACTCATGCGTATTCTCTTTGAAACGTTGCCGTCTGATGACCTTTCCAAGTATCGGACAAATAATTTCGGGAACATTGTATTTTAAAATAGGTATAACAAAGCAGGGCAATGTACTATGTCCCGTGGACGCTTAATATGGGTACTTCTCTGCGTCAAGTTCATTTCATTTCATTTGTCACATTCTGCCTTTTCACATTGATGATGTGATGTAAACATTATAGCATAGCAAGCCTCTAGTCGGGAAGGGGCTCTAACGACATGAGATAATAAGGGGTAATGCACGAAACGGATACTAAACGTATCAAACACAAATAGATACTCCATAATATATACCCTTTTAAATCCTTGAAAATTCCCGAAAATTTCATAACGATTAAAAGTCTTATTTTATAATGAGACTCTTGAGTGAAGTTTCTCGTGCGAGCGACAGCAGGGTGGAGATATTTGTCGGCATGTAACGTGGTCATCCCTTTAGCCTCTTGAAAGCCTTATATGTTGTGCAAAGAAAGATAAGTTCAACGTGTGTTTACTCTGAAAAACCTACGAAGATTGCGACCACTGCAAAAAGCAAAACAATTACAGTAGATTTCCTTCTAGGTGTAGATCAGGTAGTGATTGATGGTTATTGGGGCTAACGTTTCGGCGTTGTTGCCTTCGTCGGAGTCTGGAAAAGCGAAGGCATCAGTGATTTACACCCTCGAGCGCCTCATCCTCTTACAGGATACCATTCTTCTGGTACGTACATACATTCAAAAACAATGTCGGAATCACAGAGAAGGTGAAATCCACCTTAGTTGTCGTCACTGTGGTAGGACGATGAAACTCTGGTAACTGCATTTGAAAACAATGCCGGAATCACATACAAGATGATGTCCACCCTACTTACCGTCACTGTGGTAGGACAATGGACCACTAATGTCTAATCTGTGCCCCTAAGAAATTGCAATATGCCTCAGCAACTCGCTTCACTAAAGATCAATAACTATCCTGGCTAACAACTCGAAAGAAATTTTCTGTATCCGACAGTCACTATGTCAAGACTCAAAGACAACCCAGGAAACTGTTAGAAAAACGATTACAGCTCAAATCAACTAGCTGGTGGATGCCAACAAATGAGTGCTTCTCTTATAGCTTCGTTATAGGGTGAGGACCTCTTACGATAGGTCATTGTTCAGCATAACTCATCCTAAAATAAAGAAAAGACTTTATACGTCCCTCCATGAGTTGGGATAAATCCCTACGTAAGCTCACCCATGTTACTTCATAAGCTACAAATTTGTTCTGAATTTAGGAATAGTATGCACTCTCTAGTATACGTAGTTCTAACCGTTCACTCGACGTGCCGTTATTGTGTCCTGATGCGATTATAGGCATGTAATGTGACTATGTTGATGCTTTGTACTAGACGACACATCCTTCTCCTCAGCTTCTGCACCGAAGTGAATGATTCAATGGCTGAAGCACCCATTGAAGTCGTACTCATAGCCTCCTCAAATTGTCCTCCTTAATGATTTGGCTCGCACTAGTGATGGCCCTAAGAGACCATGTCCTCTTTGATGTGTGAACATCATCCTCCATACCTTGAACAGGAATTCCCCACTAACCTAACATATATTTAGTAAAAGAAACAAAAAGGTGGAAGATAACAAGTCATTTTTTGTCTCTTCATCATTTGAGTGTGGTATCTGGAGCACTTGACAAGAATCTCTTAGAGTTGGACTAGTGAGAGCGATGGCTTAAGCGAAGTTCTGCATACTTAACGGCAACATATATTCCAAGGTTGATTCCTCTAACGATATCGGGGAGGGAGAACGAGAAGCAGAGCTCTAGCCTCCAAATAAATTAGTCCACGAGGACAAAAATTTTTCAACATTGTGAACAAACAACGGCACTTAAGACGGTCTTTGAACAGATAAACGATGAGAAACAGCTCGATAAACGAATTCAATGCGCAAGAATTAAACATATGTCGTAGTGCGATTTGATATCGAGCAATGAGATTCGATAATGCATGGCCAATGATTCACGACACTACGTGTGTATGTGCAAGAGAACTGTGCTGATACAACAAGACTGATGCAGATGTGTATGTATCTATAACTGAAAACGTTTCTATCAGAGATAAGCAAGTGATTGGAACATACAGAAAAAGGATGCTACAAGGCATAGTTAATGCTATCTCGGTAATTACGAAGCCTCACCACTGATGTTCTTGCACTTTTCAATCCAACCGGCATTCAAAAATATTGTCGATTAGGCATGCAAAATTCCGCCTAATTAATCGAAAGATGAACCACATGATTTCATATGTGGTGCTACGATCTAAGGAGTGTGGCAGGATCGCCGAGGGATCCAGTAAGAGCATAAACTAGGTGTGGGTACTATCGTCATACAAGGACAGCTTGCGGCATATGTCAGCTAATTCGATGGATATTGTATATGGGAGGATTTACACAACATTAATAGTGATCAGAGCTCGGAGTGATGGTAGCCATGTAGAGTGTGATTCATTGAATATAGTGTTAAATATGAGTTTTTAACATTGAGACTTTAGTATGCTGATGATACAGCAAGAATCCCAAAAATAAAAGACAAACCGTTCAGAGAAGTAATGAAAACAGTCCTCGCAATTCTGCACACTCAAAAAACAGAATCCATGGATCTCGTCAGTTTTGTTATCCAGGAATCAGCTAACAGAACTGACGGAACCCATGGCTTCTGTTTTCTCGGCGTGAACACCTGAAAATTCTTCAAAATCACCGCAGCCTATGATTCTCACAAAGAATCATTTGCTTTTTGCTAATTTTCCTGAAACTCGAATAGGGAACGATTGATAAAGAAATGATTCTTCACATTAGTAGTGGCTCTAGGAGCTACCGCTCCGCTGGAACCTCCGCAAGTGTTTGGCGCTTCCATTGTGAACATATTATCAGACTACCGCCCTATTCAGCCATAGTCTATCACACAGAGCATTATTGGGTCGAACGTCCTTCTATAGAGAGTTAGAGAACGCAATCCAAGACTATTACAGCGCTGCTATAGCGGATCCCTTCTCCTGGAATTTGTGTTGGCTCTATAGAAAAGTGGAATGGCAATCGAAGCTATTCGCAATTCAGTTCTTGATAACTTTCTAGGATGTCCCAGAGAACAATAATATTATGCTGACTTGGAAAAGTTAGTTTTGAGAAAAAGGAAGGTGATGCTTTTTCAGATTGGTGTAACAACGAATCTGGTCATCTTCTTGACACTTCCCTTCTTATAATGTTCAAGTGGTCAAGGAGATCTGCAATAATATACCAAACTGAGTAAGTGAAATGAAACTCAGCCTTGTAGTATGAAAATAATGTCATAATAATGAATTGCTAGCTAGTCGCAATAAAATATTTGAAGGGATTATGACACAACTCCTCAGGTGAGCGCTCTGAAGCGAAGGAAAATCGGAATGAATTGGCTAGGCATTCTCAGTACTTAAGCATTATTCGCTCATCTGCGATAGTCGCTTCTAAAGAGTCGAAATTTTGTCAATCTGTCACAGCTGTCATTTACAGCACATCATGAAAAACCTAAGCAAATTAAGTAGTGCAGTAGGAAACTTTGCTGTTGTAGAGAAAAAAGAAAACAATTTTGAAACATGTACATATTATGCTAATGGGTTGCCCGAATCTTCCATGGTTCGAGTTGTAACCCTAGCAGCAACGGTTCCCAGTTGCTGCCATCCCCCCTTTGCTGTTTGCTGTTCAAGCTTTCATCCGTTTAGCAACAATGACAAATACACTAAATGAAGGTGTTTAATCGACGATAAGGGGATATAATTGCAACAAATGCAAAAGTGCTATCGTATAAGGGTTAAAATCATGAAGCTCGAAGGGGATCGGAATGCATGGTTAGAGAAACACTATTAAGTGTGGTGCTTTTGTAGGGATGCTAGTTTTGCTCGGCGATTTTGAGATGCTTAGAACGCACCTACAATTTCGAGGATAGAATGGGTCAGTGTGGCCTTCCATGCTACTCTTACGAAAAGTGAAGAGAGGTTGCATAGAGCCGGCTCGGAATTCCGGAAGCTGAGCAAATCTTTTCTACCCACTAGCTTCTACTCTTTCTTCAGACTAGTTGACAGGTTTGTGAAGCCCTAATCATGTGTTTTATACCAGTTTTACCTCATTTCTCCTCTTGCTGTGTTTTAATAGGTTTTTTTACGGTTGTTAATTACAGTTGTTCCCATTTGATTTCGGCTTTTGGTAACATGGTTGTTTTATCTATTTTACATTCACATGTGTTCTGTGCATGTAATAAATAATAATAATAATAAAAAGGTGTGAAAATGGTATATGAACTATAAACTTTACTTAAAGGACATGTAGTTGGATTTAATGAAGAAATCATCGAAGCTAATGGAATAGAGTTGATTTAAGCTCAACATATACTAGTGCTCCCAAGAATAATTGAACACGGGTGTCAATACATGCACTATTCAGTATGTGTCCTGGGAATGGGGTCATTGTTCGATTGCTTCCACACTTTGCTCTTATATGGACTCGTCAACGTCTGGCTCTCAATGTCAGAAGTACAATTTCCGAGAGCACGAGTGACGCGGAGCTACATGAGAGGACCACCTTCGCCCGCGAGGTCGATGGTTTGACCCCGCTCAGGCCAGCTAACGCCCTGCCAAACTTGAGCTCAATGAGTTGGGACTCGAGGGGCCTGGGAGGATCAAGCGCTGACACAGTACATTGGATGCCTCCCGTACGTATCCGTATAAGGGAAACACGTATTCATTGCTCCCTCCCGTTCTCAGATGAATTCGATTGCGCGGCGCATCGCACTAACAGTATAACATCGACGGCTTTAACATTTTCCCTTCTTACAATTTTCGTCGCACTGCTCCCTGTTTATACTAGTAAACCACCGTAGGATCTGTCCATGAGAAGCCAATAGCGCTATGTTACCTACCATTTGGTTGAGATAGTCACCTGAATGTAGCAGCCAGAAAATGAAGGCCATCAGTTTCGCTGATGAGCAAGCAAGCGCTCAGTATGTGTAGGTGTGCTGGTATAAGTGTGCCTCATTTAGTTCTTACAAATAAATAAATGCATTCATTAGTTCATTAGTTCTTGATAATAAGGCTCCTCCAAATGCGGGAGGAGTCCCGTATATAAAGTGGTCTGCAAAGAGTTGAAAGGTTATGGAAATTGCGGTCCAAAATATACTAGGCATGCTTCAATCCAATAACCGTTTCCAAGCGTTTGGGTATGTGAGCTCGCCATCCATCTTAGCCGCTCGGTGAACCCTCTCTGTAATAGTCTTCCCATATTTCACAGCGACGGGTGAGACCCTTGTTCGGCTTGGTGCAAAGAAATGTGCATGTCCGATATATGACTGAGAATCACATGAGTGGTCAAGAAAAACAGAGGAATTTTGTTCGATTGCTGACCAAATTGAGAGAAAAAGACTATGGACCATTTAAGTGACGCTCGACCAGGTGGCATATATCGGAAATGCACACATCTTGGAACCAAACCGTGTGTAGTCTCACATACGACAGGGGTCTACTCCAGCATATATACAAGAGATTCCGCATCATGGAATAGTGCTGATGTTGTTAACAACATCACATTTATAATGAAGATAACAACTCAGATATTCGGGTGTTTGGAGAGCAGGTGAACCCGCCCACTTTTGGCCGATGCGGGTTTCTGGCGGGTAGTCGCGGGTGGGACAGAAACACTTGCTGGAGGTGTGGATGGAGGAGGAAAATCTGCTGTGATCGCGCATAAGGCAAGGTATATGCAGGTTAACCTGCACCCTTTTTGTTTTCTAAAGTGCCACGTGGCAACCGAAGGGTATTTAAACCGGCAGACGGCTGTGAAAGCTTAGTCTAGTCTTCGCTGTGGCGGAGACTACACGAGTCCTACGGGACTTGTCTGGCCAACTGAGGCTCGGTTGAAAATGTGGCCCAGTGTGCCGTTTGCCCAGACAAGATGCATGGGATGGGCCGCATGCCGACGCGGTGTGGACGGGAAAATCGCTGCAGATGTCCGGCTCACCGAGCGCTGGCGGAGGGAGCACAAGCCCGGCGAACTAATTTTTGTACTATTTCTCTAGTCACCGGTTGCAATAGAAAATGACCTGCCTTAATCCTCCTATCCCCGTAGCGGGATCACGGCAATTCCAATGCAGGATAAGGCGCAACTAACGGCGGAATGGGAGCGCCAACTCTGCCCACTTTTGTGTTTGTCCCGCAGGTGTCATGCCGCGAGAAACGGTATAGGCCGGCCCTCCAAACGCCCGAATGTCTGAGAATACGTAGGCATAACAGAATATTAGAAAACAAGTGGCACCAACAGCAGTGCATGGGTTGGGAGGCTAAACAGCTCGTCCTGAAGACAGCTGAGAGTTAAGTAATAGAGTACGACACATGAACGAACTAAATACAAGAGTGAGCATAACACAAACAACCTGGGAATAGAAAGTACGTAAAGTCAAAAAGACTCAACAGTACAACAGATGCGCAAGAACTTGCATTGAGCAGAAAGCTGCTTAGAAAATCCACCGAGCTTTCCATAATAGCAGAAAAGTCGCTAAAACGCTCACATCAGCAAAAATAGTGAATCCGGATTCTGAGTGGAATCCGATTGTGCACACCGGGAATGCAATCACATCACTATGACGTTCGAATGACCGCCTCAACTGTCTCTAGAGAGAACACCTTGCAGGGGCTCATATTATAAGGTTTTCTTCCCCAGGTCGATTCCGCGCACTGCTATCAGATAGGCGCAAAAATAGTGCAAGTAATGGATTTCGGTTAATCCGAAAATGCCCAGTGAACATTTGAATTTGTTCCACTTTATTTTCAACTTTTGATTTCTTGAATGGATGTTATATTCCGTATACCATTAGAAAGTCCATATCATGTTGCTCATTAATCGATGCACAATGTTGGAAAAGCTGCAACTCATTACTTGTAGGCCTTGAAAGCGAGGGTGTTAACAAAGTTTTCTCTCAAAGTTTGCTTCCATGTGTTTTGAGTCAACTATTCTTAAAGTGCGTTGGGCTCCTCCATTATACCTCCGCTTCACGTGGGATGTGTATGCCAAGGGTGACAAAGGAATGAACTGTTAATAAATAGAGCGCCGTCTCTGTCCCTTCTTAACGTTGGACGTTCCGGAACATCTTCATAAATACTGCCATTTCTCAACAATGCTGCATTGCTTTGAAAACCCTAAGACGAATATTAAGCTAACCCTTCACCCGTTGTTATTGCGGAAAGTTCGCAGTTGACTGTCGTTGCGGACAAGTGAGCATCATTCTACTACTTACATCCATTTTTCATTTTCTAACATATCTTACATGCAAGTAGTTGGAAGTATACATCATTCACAAGTCTAGTCATCCACTAGGTAAGCATTTTAGAAATATGTGCACATATTAGACATTACTTGCCAAACACGTCGGTGTCCTTCACCTTACTGATGAGAGCAGGAAGAAACTTACTTTTACTCTCAGTTTTTGTATAAGATTCATGTACGCGACTTATTGAACAATCAACAAAGAAAATGGATACTTAAAGTCAATTTAGAATCATCTCCTGCTACAGTTTGCACAACGAAACTTGTGCCAAGAAGCCAATCATTTTCGAAAAGCAACTATAACCAGTGACTTCTTGTCCTAAATATTGCGAGCGAGCTGTAGACTGCAGAAAATAGAAGATGCAGGCGGTAGAATAATGTCAACTTACTAGCAGTAACGATCACCTGCTGAGTTTTCGCAACAATGAAGAGTTAGATTATCAAATGTCTAAGAGTTTTCACGAGGTAGCAAACCCGGCGTAATGTTGAAAACTGGCAAGGTTGGTAGAGTTATTTCTCTATTTCGATTGTTGATAATGAACTGCGAAGCACTCCTGAGCCTCCAACGACGACGAATCAGTCGAAGCGTCAAGAAAATTATGAACTTTTCTACCTTAGTTTGATTAGCAGAAGAAGACACCTTCAATGAAACATGCCCAGAGTTATAGAGAAGGAGAAACTTGCAAATTGCTAATGTATGCCGCAGCTAAATAACAATGTCGTTGTACTGAAACTTGCCACAAAAAGCGGATTGCAACAAAGGAATGGAGTGTGTGTTTAACGTCTGCTCTCAGGTTTCGCAGCTGAGTCCGTCGACAGTTGCGTAGTGGCGGTCGTTTGATCGTTCGGCAGCGAATCGCACTGAACTAAGGTTCCGAAGCAATGAAATTCAATACGTGAAGAAGGATGAGCCGCGGAAAAACGAACGTTAGGACACCGCTCCGTCGAAACAACGATATCCTAGTCCGTGATAAGTACGAGGATAACTTTGCTGGTACACACTGTCACATGTACTCGTTAAAATTCTTCTATTTCTTCTTTAATTCTTCGATTTTCAAATGAAAATGGGTGAGGAAAACGGACTACGAACTTATTTTGAACGTCTCCTTCCCTTTAGATGTACATACTTGCACAGTCCTTCTTAAAAAGACGGACTCCATACTCTGATTACTGCGCAGCACGAACGGCGTTATGGTTCGAATAGAAACCCTAGCAGCAGCGGTTCCTAGTTGTTGCCAACCTCCCCTCAATTGGTGCCATCCCTAAGCAATTGCTGCTAAAGGGACGAAAGCCTGAGCAGCAACTGAGGGGAGAACGGCAGCAATAGCCGTCGCTGCAAGAGTTTCTATTAAAGCCTTTACGCCGTTCGCGCTGCGTTCGTGCTGCACAATTATCAGAGTAACAGCAGAAGCGCGGTGGGACCTGAGCGATGCGGGCGGAGAGAGCAAGATGAGGGTTTAATTACCAAAGTTTGAGGCTGTGCGAGTTACGATAGACTTGGTGGCGATTTTGTGCACGAGTTCAGTATGTATACAAACAATAAAGATGAGAATTTGGTATGCACCAATCTTTCTAAATATTATACCTACCATTTGAAAAGTATCAATGAGGAACAACATCTTGGAGTAATTATGAAACCAAGGATTCTTTAGGTACTGCTGAAATGAGAAGTTCCACCGTTATATCGAACTGCTTACGTCAAAACACATCAGTCCACTAAGCACCTTATGGATGAATTTATAAAGCTTAAGCTAAGTAATACCCAGTAAACCTCGTGAGTCAATTCCTGCAAACCTAACTTATCGTCAAGATGCAAAGACTATCCACGGGGAGAGTAATGGCTCCGATAATCTCACGAGACCTTTCTTTTATAAAAGTCTGGCTTATGCAATGATGAATTTTATTTACAACATTTTTTACAGCGCCCACGCGGTCTTTTACAATATTTTTACAGTGCCCACACGATCTTCACATTAATCTTTGACAACTTTGGCATTTGTTTCACATATTCTCCAAGATTTTCTCCTCATAAGTACAACTAGGACGAAAGCTATCCATTTGCTGACTAATTCTTCTTTCTACAAAAAGAGTTGCAGATCATCGTGGAGCGTAGCATTTTGAAAGGGAGATTTGTGTTTCTTCTCACGTCTACCTTAAGTGGTGTAATAAATTACTATTATTATTGAATGTTATTATTATTGTTATTTTTATGCCACGCAAGTCGTTTTGTGAGCACTGGCGCTGGCGCTGCAACTGAACTGGTCTGGTAATATTATTGACAGACAGATATTTTAAAATTTAATCAATGGAAATAGACTTGCAAATGGTAGGAAGCTCATTGATATGGAACGGATCCTTGATCACGAAAACTTTAAAAGGTAGAATTTTCCCATGTTTATCGCTGTCACAAAGATTTGGTACATCTCCAACCATTTATCAGATTTCGATATTCACTTGGAGGATTAAGCTAAGCGGCATTCTGAGTATTGATATTGATAATCTTACTCGAAAACACCGAATTCAGTTATGAATCTAGATTATCTCGTAGGAACGTGGAAGAAGAACTCGACTTGATGGTTAAGCCACAATTTTCCGGTGAAAAAAAAACTGAACACCCCAAAAATATTCAGGGGGTCAGCAACTAGCAAAAATTAACGTAGCACCTGCTGAGAATGTTCTAAAACTACCTAGCCACGAGAGTATGTTGAAATGGCCGGGATACTGTGATAAAAATTGAAGACTTGATCTCAGACTATTGCTGATAACTGTGCAGCAGAACGCAGCCCGAATGGCGTAATGGTTCGGCTAGAAACTCTAGCAGCAACGGTTGCCAGTTGCTGCCATCCTCCCCTTGACTGCTGCCGTCCCCCTGCAATTGCTGCTATGATTGAGCAGCAATCGAGGGGAGGATGGCATCAACTGGCAACCGTTGCTGCTAGGGTTTCTACCCGGACCATTACGCCGTTTGGTCTGCGTTCGTCCCGCACAGTTATCAGAGATAGTAACAGACAGAATAAAGTCTTCCTCTAACAATTTCCATGCTCTTCTTCATAGAAACTGAGGATTCTCCAGATGTTGTTCCAAAGTTTTTATGGTTTTTAGTTCACGCAGGTTGCTTTGTGAACACTTTATTGCTCGACGTTTCGACTAGACGTTGTTTTAGAAGAACTCAGACTGGTTCAATTTATCGTGCAGTTTCAATTCTCTTTATTGTTTTTAATTATATTCTTATTCAACAAAAAACAGAACCAATTCCAAGCTTCTGGCGACGATTGTCGACGTTGAAACGTAGGGCCAATGAAGTGCTCACGAAACGACTTGCGTGGCATAAAAATGACAATAATGATAACATTTAATAATAATAATAATAATAATAATAATAATAATAATAATAATAATAATAATAATAATAATAATAATAATAATAATAATAATAATAATAATAATAATAATAATAATAATAATAATAATAATAATTTATTACACCACTTTAGGTAGACGTGAAAAAAAGACAATGGTCTGATCAAGTACAACAAACATACATACATTGTACGACATTCCACGACCTTATTATACCAATTTGGACAAGCAATCCTCTTATCTCATTAGTAGCTCAACAATCTTTTATATACCCAACGCTTGAACAAGGGGAACTTTCGAATGGTGGGATCAATTCCATATTTCAAAGATATATAGGCAGATCCTGCTCGGGCTGTAAAACATACACGGCTGAGAGTTGTTCTTGGTATTGCATAGAAAATTTTCTCCGAGGCGCTTCTTGTTTCCGACGGTATTATACTATCGCATATTTCTAGTCTTAGCAGATGGTATGTTTGAGCAGTGGAGTCCTTCACTTCTTATCATCATTTACCTAGGGGAATAATTCCTTGGTTTTTCAAGCATTTTTTTTCATTTCATCGAAAATATTGGAAAAAGATCAAGGAACGTTGCGACAGTTTTAGAATAAGTAAGTGGAAATGCGCTTCAGTTACAGTCCTAATCGAAAAGTTAGACGGATTCCGTGACTGCAGAAACGTGGTGGGACCTGAACGATGGATGCGGAGAGTGCACGCTACAAATGAGTGGGTCGAGCAGGTCTCGCCACGATTCTGCCGCGTCGCTATGGAACAGCATGCGCAATCCGTCTATCTTTTCGACAAGGACTGTACTTTTTGTCTAACTTTCACGCATCGTTGATTTACATTGCAAAATCAGCCCTATCAAGAGCAGCAAAGCAGCTCGCAGGTGTATTCTTCGAGAACAACTGTCGATTTATAAGATAGCGTCAATTAGCGATTCTCCACACATTTAACTCTTATTTACCTTGAATTCATAGTAACTGAAAGGGCAATTTTTCATTTTGAAAGGAATTGAGCGGCACGGTTCGAGGAAAGCCTCAACACGAAGTTCCAAATTATGAAGAATGAGAGGCTCACAGTAATCTGAGCACCCATGCTAGATAGGCTGTTTATTGTAAATTTTACTAACGGTCGTTGAAAAATACGAAATCGGAAGTGAAACAGCTTGAAACAGCAATGATTCAAAGCAACCGCCACTAATAAGCCGACATTACCGTATCACCAGTGGCCACGCCCACGTCCTGGGGTTTCAACGCAGGCACCAGCTGCCCGCAAGGTTGTAAATATAGTTCAGCGTAGAGTGAACAGTTCCCTGCTGGGTTACCGTATTTGGTGACGTTTTTTGAGTACGGTAAAAACGTATCCAATCTCAGCCACGTTCGCACACCAAGCTCACTTACTATTAGACGAGAGCTCACGGGTGGTGATGAAATTGGGGAGTCCCAGTTAGAATATGTGATGTCGTGAAAATTTCATTTCTGAAGGTGGCCAGCGCTGTAATATGGAGAACAGAATTAAAGTTAATGCCTTTAGAAATATAGAAATTTTTACGACACTTAAGTTTACAAAAAAAATTTCTCCAAAATTATGGCTGACCACGCCCCTTTTCATGGAAGAAAGGAACTTCCTGGAGGTGTTCTTGCTACAAGCACTTCTCCTGGATTTCACTGGCAATTCTGCCATGTCATTATAGGCAGCTATGTTGACAGTTGACTGTGCTCGACTAGAATTAGGATTCCTTTAGTGTTTCTAGCGTTCCACCTTTCTCTTTTTGTCAATTTCTGCAATGATGATGAGCGAAACCCCGAAGATGAACGACTAATCGGTTTTCTTACGACGATGCGTCGAAATACAACTTGCAACACGATTGGACATAGCGATATCGTAGTATGACTACATAAATCAACGCTATCGCGTCGAATTTTGAAGGACTTAGTGAGCTAAAAACGAGCCGATCACGAAGCCGATTACGCACGTTTTTTGAGCAACACGGGTTGTTCGCGTCTTATCGTAGAAAATCGCAAGGAGCACCCGAACCGCTTCTGCGATTCACCAGGCAGGGCCGGTTCGAATAATTGAGATTACCCATGGTAAACGTGACAACGAACCCCAAACCAATCCTTGTCTGGGGTCCATCAACATGTTTACCCTTACAAGAAGTTGTCTTAACCCACCTGTTACCCGTAGGTAATCATAGCCATATGTACGGACTTCTACATGCTTTCAGTAATGCTCCCGAGAGGAACTACTTATGTAGCTCAGTGTTGTTTAGCCTCACGACTGTTGGAGGCAGAGCTATAGGAGACGTACTTCCGCCTACTGTGAAAAATAACATATTTAATGCTTATTTGGTTCTGCTAAATGAGGTACAAAGAGTGATAGGCTCGCGCGTGTGACGGTAAATTATGTGTGATAGGGGTAGGGAGAGGAGGAGAGAGGGGGAGAAAGAACGAGAGAGCGATAGGTTGGGTCGCAAAGGGGGCCCCGGGAAGGGAGGGGGGAATGGTGAGAATCTGTGGAAAGCATGAGCCACCAGCAAGCTGATAAACAACATAGGTGGTTGAGAGATTTCATTCGAAACAGAGCCTACTTCTTCGGCAGAGGTGAGCGGGGGAGGGGTAGGGGATGCTCATAAGAGGATCGGTGAGGATCGACTTTCCATAATCACTACGCGTGATCCTGAGAACCTGAGAACGTGACCCTGAGAGCTAATAAAATACAACTTATCATTCAAGATAGCGAGATCTACGGAAAGTTGAAATGAACTGACCAACAAAGAAGCGTACATGAGAGTTTGTACTCAGAGGATCTCTTCTTAGGAATTCTACTCTTGCAAGGTGAAAGCGAGGAGGTATGGCTGGGAGAGAATGGCCGTATTAGGACCAACGTTATATCTTCATCACGCCTGAGCCTCTGAATTGCCTTCAATAGTGGTGCTCGTATAGTTGCCCCACTATTTGCTGTGAACATAATGTTACTTAAATACGCTAGTTCTTTGATAAACTTCTTATTTGTTCGCTTTTTTTCTATCAAGCATTCATATAAATGGGCACAATTAGAGTGAGACTTTTTCTAGAGGTTATTGATGGAAAACACAGGTCACTTTCTTCGAAGTCCATTACCACCTTCACTGCATGGGAAACACATTTTCAACAATCGTCACTTCCCGAAAGCACAGAGGAATCACGATCGGATACTTGCACCAAAGCAGATCCCAATTTTAGGTAAAAAGCCGTCCATTCAAACTTCTAACCATTTTAATGCAACTAAAATGAGCATGACTGAATGACTAACTTCATGAACCAGATTTTTAAGCAAACCCTGGTGTAAATTTCGCAAAAGGGATCACTCAATCATTTTATTTTGCAACTTGATGAGACAACACGTCAAGCATCAAAAATACACTATCTTAGCATAGATCTACAACGAAAAATGCAGAAATAACGGAGGACCTGTGCACAAAGCAGTCAAAAAGCTGCCGTAGAGAAAAAGCGTCGCAGGTTTTTCTCTGGATTACAGTAAAGCCGTAAATGGAAGCCGGAGTTTTAGCGAAATTCGTTATTTATTGTGAAAATGTAGCAAAAACTGCAGCACCGCCGACAAAAGGCTTTGATGAGCATTGTCAGCTCAGCTGTCGGCAGGCGACGGTGTCGAAAAAACCGCGGATAAACACATGGATATTGAAAGCGGCTGCAGCAGATCGGCGCTCTATTTTGACAGAGCATTTTTGGTGTTCCGGACGGGAAGCGGCTGAGGGGGATAATGCCGGTATATACAGATGGAAAGACTTTTTGATCAAGATTTTCTTTCCTTTTTGAAAATTTGCTCGAGCAAAAATCGAGCAGGGAAGGAATTTGTTTATGAGCGTAGGGTGTGAAAAGTTTGGCTGACTAGATGAAGCAGCGAATGACTCACAAATAGATGTTGACCGGCTGAGAGTAAAGAACGAATTATCCTGATCAACTGTGAATTGATCCTAAATCGTGTTATAGTATTGCTATGTGGTGAGTTGTCAATTAATTTCGCATTGAGTCAAAAAAGAGCACTGTTACACTCGTAGCTAAGCCCCACCCATAAAGTTGTGCGCCTTTGTTCACACTGATCTCTTGGATAATTAAGGAAACCCAAAGGTTTCGATGGATTTAACCTTCTTAAAACATGGACAAAGAAATGCAAATCTGGGTCACGGTGGACTAAAACAATATTATGCTCTACCGCGAACGGTGTGATTGAAAGCTACAAAGTAAAGAAAATTTCAGAATGTTATTATCGGTTGCTTCAAGCTGTGATATACAAGGAGAGAATTCAGTTTTGTTCATTATCTTGAGAGATCTTTATCTGCCCTGTATTGTTTGTTGTTTGTTTATTGTTTGTTTACATGGGACATCTCATGCTATAAGTACAAAGACACAGTTACAAATACAAATGCATGCAATTAGTAAGAAGTAGTCATCATTTTACATAGCTGTCAAGAATTCTAGTGAATGATCAAATATTACCAGTAAGTTAGTTGAAAAAAAACTGTAGTTAAAAAAAACTGCCCCCTCTCTGGGTTTGATGATGGGGAAGAATATGATATTTCCATGCTAGCATTCGAGCAACGGATAGGGAAAATGTGGAAGCTTTAAGTTTAGCACGACCTTACATGATTTTATATGCCATTATTGAATCCTGTTTACGTCTCTTTTGGCCAACGTCTCTAGCCGAAGTTTGAAAATGTCCTAGTTTCACTAAATGGGGTGTTGTTGTAGTCGAATCAGCAGATTCTAAGCAAAACCTTGCGTGTGAAACTGTTTTGAACTCTTTCCAATGCACTGATATTTTTCATTTTGTTCGTGTTCAAAGTCACAACTCCATATTCGAGTAGGAGTCGAACATAGATCTTATAAGCCCTAATTAGGATAAGGGATTCACTAGTCAGGAGGCACCTGAACAAATTTGCTACTCTTTTCATCTCTGTTCATAGTGTTGGGTGTGTATCATCATGAGGGAAAACGATGCGGAGCCTTCCCACCCTCTACGATCAACTCGTCCTCTATCTCATTGGAATTTTGCATGGTAGTGCATGGTTCGCGTGCGAATAGAACGAGTCAACCGCTCAGAAAACTTAAAAACCGTGTTTTGCATGGGATTGAAAGATGCAAATTCCATGATCAAGACATGCAATCATTTAATCAATAGTTCTATATCAATAGTTCTATACCACCAATGGTCAAATCCATGCAAAACCTATGCATACCCCTGCAAAACCCATACATACCCATGCAGAACCCATGCGTTTCCAAAAATTTGATGCAAATTCGCTACAGAACGTACGAAAAATCCATGCATACCGATGCAAGCCCCATGCAAGGCCCATACAAAACCCATGCATATCCATGAGTTGGGTTTTGCATGAATTGACTATTGCCGGTATAGAACTATTGATTTAAAAAACCCTGTTTTGCATGAGCACGTATGTCTCAATCGTGGGATTTATATGTTTCAATCTCTTGCAGAACATGGCTTTCTAGTCCCCTGAACGTTTGGGGCGGGAGGAGGATTTGAACGAACCAATCGCGGAGGGAGTTGTACCATGCCCAGTTTTCCCCCCACGATGACACGCACCCCATAGTGTTTGTCAAAGGCCAGCTTGTCACTGATGTGAAAGCCCAACTCAATTGTTTGAGAAATGGTAGAAATCTTATTACTATCAATGAAGTAATCGGATTTATTATTTTTAACGCCGAGTTGTAGAACTTTTATTCAGCAAAAAAGAGAGGAGGGTCCCACTTGTTAGACCATTAAACAACCCTATATACTCCGCTTTGGAGAATAGCACATCGTCGTTGTACTGTATAGATTTGTACAACTTGATGTCATCGGCAAACATTTTGCAACTGGCACAGACCAATGAGAACAAGGAATATAGAACAAGGAATATAACATGTGTAGATGTTAAATAAAATGGGAGAAATAGCCAAGATACAATCGCAACCTCGTCAAGCTGGCCTTCGGGTTTGATGCTCAGCTTTGGCAGTCCAGCAGTGAAATGCCCGATTTGCTTTCTGGCGAGTCAGATGATAATGGAACAAGTGTACCTTGATGAGTGAAGATTACTGGTTTACGTGTCTTATAAGGAATGGAAACATTACTTTCCGCTAACAGTGTCGCATAAATCAGTTTCGAGCAATTTATCAATTACAAGAAGTTTTATCACCCCATCAGCACATTTGATGGCCACAGAAAAAGGTTTACTGAGGAGGTTTATGGCTTCGATATAGGCAGGTAGACACCTCGGAAATGCAACGAATGCCGTTCGGGTCAAAATGCAACGACTGATAGGTGCTTGAGGGATTTTTTGACGCTGGACTGGTTACTAATGATGAACAAAGCATTTCATTGGTTGGACTTAATAATCGTAGTATGCGCGAGACACTGCCTCTGACCAGATCTTTGTAAAGAAGAAACAGAAGAAGCTTTACCCTTTGTAGATCAAATTCTAATGACGTCGTCGTTTCCTGACCATAAGGCAGTGGGTTTGGTGCTCGAAGGTATGGTTACCTCCTGGGATGGGTTCTGCGCCTATTTTTACCCAATTTCCGGAAACAATTATTTGAAATGCCCACTTTTCAAGACCTCCAACGCCAGAGTTGTTCAACAAATTTGGCTGAAGCTACCGATCATGCAACGCTTGCCACGCAGAAGTCCAAAAAGCCAAATGAGTTGAAATAAAACTTCTTATATAACAGACGCAGTCATTTCATAGTTATCATGCAAGCAACTGTGTGGTCTGATAACTGCAACAATCAGTTTTTTTCATAAACTAGACTAGAATAGCGACCGATCGAAGAACAACCAACAATACTGAGCTAGAGCTACCTTTGATGACGAAGTTTGACTAAGAGTCAAATCGCGGTGTACTAGTCAAGAAAATTTGATTGAACTTTAGGGTTCGAAGAAGATCAAACTTGTTTGACTACACATGGGTACATCTGTTGAATAGTGTATGATGGTTACTGTTTTCGGAATGAATAGATGATAATTACAAGGGTGCAAGGGTTCCGCGCTCGACCGGTGGAGCACCTGGCTACCCACGGGGTAGCAATTTCTCCTTTCCACATAGATCGCTACATTCTTTTATCTTTTATTATCTTTCTGGTCGTAATTCTTGATCCTTCAAGACATGTTGCACACGATTTGGCTATTCTCATGGTTTTTCAAAAAGGTTGTTGTTGTTCTAGCTGTCGTAGTTGGAAATAGCTGATGAAAAAGTTTGAGGAAACTTCTGCTTCGCCCACTGCGCTACTAGGACATTCATTATATTAGTATTATTACAAAACTACAAACGAATTAGCCTATGCGGAGTTTTCATGAAGACATGACATTAAAAAGAGCGTGCTCGACCGGTCGCGTCCCGCGCGGCAGACACCGAGTACTGGAACGGTCGTACACGTGGTCCTGAACATGATCCTGAAGTACAAAGAGCCTCTCTTGTTTTATTATAATCTCAAAGATGGCTCAGAATCTTCCTCTTCCGATGGAAATTTTAGTGTGAAGTACTAGTATTTTGATCATTTATAAGATTAACTTCAAGGATCTCACAGAATCCGGGCCCTCATGTTAAATGATAACAATGGTTCATTAACTGAATGGGCTTTCAAAGTTCTGTTGCTGCAAGGGTGGCGCCACGGCGACAGAAGTCGCCGGGTTTCGTCTCTAAAAAAGAAAACAAGAAAGCGACACAGATCCGGGCATTGTCGCAGCGGAAAAAGTGAGTAAAATCCTTAAGTGTCGCACCTTGTGCGATCCTCAAGCTAGGGTTCCATTGCGCACATGAGCGTGCAGTAGTTCCCACGCCATTGTTGTGTGCAGCCAGTGTGGTGTAGATGACTTTGAAACCAAGTGTTGTTACACTGGACCGTTGAGTTTCTCGGCTCTCGTGTCGTGTTGCTGGTTATCGTCCACCCCGGCTACAAGAACTTTAGGAGCTGCATTTTCTTCCCCAAATTACAATGCATCTGCGCTGGAAAAGGTTTACCAGTGTAAACGAGGTACCTTAAGAGCTTCTTCAGCTATATTTTTACCACCAGTTACTCGTATATTGACAACGTGCGAATCATGGCCTCATAAATGAACCTATCGTTCATGCCTTGTCGCGTACATGTCGTATGTTGCATTATCAGTGTGTTTGCCATTAACCATCTTGGGGGGGGGGGGGGAGTGACGAGACTATACACTCATTGTCGCGACCTTGTGAAAAAGTAGGAAGGAGGGTAGCGCTTTCCAATAACCTCATGGCGGATTACCACCGCAGGCGTAACTGAATCAAAGCCCAAGTTATCGCTGTGGCTTGCCACTAAGCAAAATCTGGGAATAATTTTGCTGACACCTTCATGTATTTCCCAACCTCAAGGCCAGATTTCACCGGCGGTCATATACTTGTGAAAGTCTCCATTTGGCTCTAGTTGGCTTCGAGCCACTGGATATTGGTCCCTCCCCCTCTACTGGTAAATCTCACCATTATTCCCACCCATTCCTGTTTTTTCTACTGATCACTGCATGTTAAGGTTAAATTTTCTCTTTCTTTCAGTTTCACGCCTTTACTTGGCTTGCGCACCTTGAGTGTATCAATAAATAAATATTCGCTAACGCAAAAAAAATAAATGCTCAAAAATAAGAATAAACATGCAATCCTCTCATTTTTTTTCCTCGTGCTGGTCTGAGCTATAAAAACGTGATTAGTATTTAACTGTGCGTACTGTAATTTAGCTGATTGTTTACGTGAGTAAGTTGTGCAGAAATAGCTTACAGCTTCAGCACATTGCTCGGATGTATTGTGTTCCACTCAGCCCGTGCGGAACTCTCTTGAATAAAATCCAGACTCGAGTTGTGCGTCGTAGCGGTGTCCATAGGCAATTCCTAAGAAGGTATAGAACTTGTTTATGGTGCATATGTGAAGCCCGTTTCGTCTGAAGATTGTGTGATACTTTGTGCGCGCCATTTTCACCATTTTGTAGTCGAGTGGTCACGTCTTTTGTAGTTCATTCAAGCTTCACTGGCTTCAAATCTGTTTTTCACGGGTAAATAAACCATATAAGGATGTGTGAAAATAGATCAGGCTATAATCCAATCCAATAGATATTTGTATTTTAATTTAATCGTACTAACCTTTCCGCGCCATTCTCTTCGTGAACGCGGAAAAGACTACAAGTTATTTTTCGACATGGAAATAAACCTGAAACAGATCACAAAATCATAGCAAAGGAGGAAAAAAGAAGCAATGCCTGCTTCTCATATGTGGAAGTAACACACGATCTCCATGAACACAATCTCCATGTTCTCTGATTTTTGAACCTGGGCACTTCGTAATCTGATAACGATGCTCCTTCTTCCAGGTAGTTAGGGAAACCTTGTTACGGGCTCAATGTTTCAAAAAGAACGTCCTCATCAAAGGCCTGAAAGTGGTGCGGAGTTTAAACTCACGTTCTTAACCACCAAACATTCACTTCTTCCTAACTGGTCCGGTGTTGTTCTGTACTCATCAAAGCCACTCGTGGTCAAGGTGAACGAACCTTCAAAATCCACTGCTTTTTATATTTATATTTATTATACGCATCAACGCAGACATCCTCCGCAAAAGAGTGAGTGTTACAGTGCACCACGGTGCATGGGTGCGACGATTGCGTCAATCTACAGCTTGCATGCTGATAGGAAGGCGAGCAAGTCATCAGTCATTCACAGACATTCGTTGTGGGTACTCACGCTTGGATTCCTTGCGGATATTTAGAACGACTGTAGTGCCTTCCTCAGCGTGATATTCACTCTTGTCTCGTAGCTCAATATTGTACACATCACATCGAATTCAGCGCCATTGTGCTGTTCACGTTTGTGCTCACCGAGCGGAGATGCTTTGCTACCACAAGACTTACTACAAATGTTCTTTAAGGCGAATGCTGAGCGCTCCGCCATTTTCTTTGATATATAAAGTGCCACACTCCAAGCATGTTATTTGATAAATTACCCCTGCTTTTGAACAGCCTCCGGCTTTACTGTGTGGACAGACTATGCAATTAATAGATATGCTATGTTCAAAGTCTATTCCCAACCAGCAGTTCCTTGATGATGCCATTAGGTAGACTCATTAGGGTAACATCATCATGCAGTTGAATTCGTACAAGACATCGAACAACGCACAAACTGTGCTCCCAAATGACACAGCAGGCCCAGCCATGTCCTCACAGTATTCCAGACCCTGTGCAGGTAGCTTCACCCGAATCCCTGGAGGAGGTACCTGTTGTCTTCAAGAATGTTTGTGATAATGCAGTCATGAAGATATGTACCATACAATCAGTTGATTTGCTTCTTCCATCGCAAAGTCTATTCCAACCAATAAGTACCACAAGTGCTTCAACAACTTCACTGATTAACTTGCAAACGCAGCCCGAACGGCATAATCGTTCGAGTAGAAACCCTAGCAGCAGCGGTTCCCATTTACTGCCATCCTCCGCTCGATTGCTGCTCAAGCTTTCTTCCGTTTAGCAACAGTGGCATGTACACTGAATGAAGGTGTTCAATCGACGATAGGGGGGGGGGGTGTCATCCCTCAGCAATTGCCACTAAAGAGAGAAAGCTTGAGCAGAAATCGAGGGGGGGGGGTTTCTACTCAAACCATTACTCCGTTCGGGCTGCCTTCGTGCTGCACAGTTATCAGAGAAGGAAATTTGAAGGTCAGTTCTCTTTGCTGAACTGCAGTTGAATTTGCTCCGCTTGGATATCCTTAAGTCATGGTGCCGAGACGCCTAGAATTTTTTAATCCCTTCGTTAAGGTTTTTCACATTCTTGGGAAGTCAGTACTCAAACAGGCTAATTGGGCAATCAGATATGGTAACAGATCGTGCCTCTAATAGGCTGCTACGCTAAAAATATTCTGTTGACCTTTAATTTGCTCATTAACATTCGTCGAGTAATTTCGAGTTAATGCAAAATACTACTTGAAATGCTACGCAGATTTAATATGTTTCAATTAGATCTTTCGAACGCTTTGATGAATGGCATTCCTTTATTGCAGCACTACATTCACTGCTCCAATACCAGGATTTGTAGTTGTTGATGCGCTTCTCCTACACTCACCTTTTTGACCTTTTTGATGGTATTCAGCAAAGAAAATGCAATTTTTCTTGGTGAAACTGTATCTGACAGACCAAAAATAGGCAAATGGCCAGGCTTTTTCACTTACCCAATGTACCCACACTAGCTCGTGAAAATGGAAACGAAACGTGAATACGTCTTTACATTGCATCAATTCCGATCACACCTAAAGTACACTTGTTCATACTTCGCTGTAGTTCTTCAGAGACGTCTGTGCACTGCTAGGACCCTGGTCTTCTGCAAAGTCATCCTGGAGAGTGATAGGTCTTTCCCTGGTGGTTTTAACGACGCCCGCTTCGGCCGATTTTTTTTCTTGGAGGGAGGGGGGGGGGGGGAGAGGGCGGAGCTGACAGAGGACAATAAAAGGAGGACTACAGCATGATTACGGTAAGTACCATTAGAAGTTTTGATTGAGTTTTTATGAATGCGTTCATAATTATGTTTCTTCCGCAGCTGATACTCATCTTCGAGCTATTGCAGTACGTCCTCGCTATGATCTCTATGTTTTCTAGGGCTCTATAATGACTTCTTGATGGTTTTCCTCACAGTTCACTTCCTAACCACAAGGAAGTTTTTGAATAGTCGTTTTAGCAGATCCGGTATGAAAAGCGCGTTCATGAGGTCTTTTGAGCATCATTCTTAATACACTTTTCAAAAAATGGCTTCGGTGAAAGAGGCTGATGAACGTGAGAGTAAAGAGTTTATAGAAGACAGAAGACACATCGGATTTGTAGGTTCTCCACCCAACTGTAAAAAAAAAGACACTAATAAAAGTGAGAATACAGGAGTCCGACTGACAAAATAGAAATATCTTCTGTAAAATTCTCAAATTTTAAATAATCTGTCGGCAATGGCTTGACTTTGTTGTGGCCATTTGTAAGAACTTACATAGGTACGCACTTTAAACAGCTGACAAATCTTTCGCAAATGACTTTTCTCCCTTTATTGTTCATTTTCCATCTCGCAACTTTGATTTTCTACGTTTGTACTCTGTATTTTGCTATCTCCATTTCGAAACATTCGTTGGACCAGCGTTGAGACATCGCTATTTTGTATAATTAGAGTTTTCTTTTTTTTTTCGAAAATCTTCTTTTTTTCGAAAATCTATCGTGCATAAAGAAACTTTCTTTTGTAGTGGTGAATAAGCCTCCGTATACGCTGGAATTTCGTATCAGAGAAAAATCCAACTGAAAACAAAATTATGTTTTGTCTAGAATTTCAAATATCAGCTGCTTCTGAAGCTGATATGTACCGAATCAGCAACAAACACTGCACGAAAAAATAAAGCGTTTGTCTCTAAAAATCTGGGAACAAACCGTTCTTGCCGGAAGGAAGAAGTTCTTAATAGGTCTATCTCTTCAATCAAAGTATGTTTTTAGGAAAAGCAGTAAGTCCTTTATATCTAGTACCGGACATCTAGTACATTTATCTCAAATGAAGACGGCAAAATAATTTAATGCTGTCATTCGAAGCAGAAATTCGACAGTCATCGCCTGAGTAGTCAATTATCTACGTAATTCTTCAGCGAGTTAAGAAAATAACGAGGACATCCTCGCCATTTCCATGAGAAAACCTCTCAAGGAGAATGAAGGGTGCAAGCCTAGAAGAGGGTTGTACCATTTCGTCCATTCATGTGCTTGCTAGCGATTTTGTATTGCTGTGCTGTTCAGAATACGAACACTTTACTTTGCTCCTTGCAAAAACAATAAACCGTCTGTGTTATTTAATTATGCTGTTGGCAAGCAGAAGTACATAACTCGCTGTTATTGTCATTTATACAATGAAACACTGTTGATTTCGTTTGCTATAATCTCCGCCCCACGGACCTCCCTCATAAGAGGGATCCCAGCCAGTTAGTCGCGAGGCTACGTGGCGCGTCCCCAGGTGGCGGATAGGGGGCTAATCGCGGACCACACGCGACCTTGTGCCTGCCCTGAGACGCGGGTGGATTCAGGGGATGGACTCCCTGTTTCTGCAGTGTCGGAACGATCCATACCTTCTGCCAGCGCGTGGGTGTGTTCATGCATGCGTGCGTGAGTGTACTTGCGTGTCTGCAGATTGTATCCTGCACATCTATCCGACCAAAAGCCCTGCATTCAAGTGACTGGGAGGTACAAGGGAGGCGGTTCGGAGTCGCCTCCAACAAATAAGCTCCATCGTCCACTCCCGGGAAGCCCGGCTAACTTCCCGGTGAAATCCTACCCTAGCTACCCGCGGGGGAATAGAGCCCAGCAAGCTATCTCCTAAGGGTTTTCTTTTTCTTAAAGCTCGACACAGCAATAATAAAGAGTGTTCCCCTGATCTCGGAAGAGTCACTGGTACGGCGGCGCCAGTGAGGACGAGGTCCGAGGGGTTATCTAGGCTGCCTAAAACCAGAAGGACTATGATGACGATCTGTACCTTCAACGCACGCACGCTTGCATCGGAGGCTTCTATCGAGGATTTGATGATGCAGGCCAGGAAGATCAGGTACGACGTCATCGGACTGACCGAGACGAGGAGACACCGGCCACTGAACGCCACCTTCGACACTGGAGAAGAACTGTTCCTTGGAACCTGCGACAGTAGAGGAGTTGGTGGAGTCGGTGTCCTCGTCAACACGAACTTGGCCATGAACATCGATTCGTTCGAACAGCTAACAACCCGAATCGGACGTTTGCGACTGAGAAGATGTGGATCAATACCGGCCTTGACAATCTTCGTCGCCTATGCTCCAACATCCAGCTACGACGATGAAGAAATCGAGGCCTTCTACATGGACTTGGAGAAGTTCTACAGGGAAGACCACACTTTCTACAAGGTCATTGTTGGCGACTTCAACGCCAAGATTGGCCCTAGGAGAACGCCTGAGGAACTTCACATCGGTACCCACGGCCTACAGTGGAACGAACAGGGAGAGAGGCTGTCTGAGTTCATCATGACGACGAAGACCATCCATGGTAACTCACAGTTTCAGAAGCCAACCTCCCTACGGTGGACGTGGGAGTCACCCGGTGGAGAGTACCATAATGAAATTGACCACATCATCGTCAATCGAAGGTTCTGCCTGACCGACGTCGGTGTTGTACCGAAGTTCTACACCGGATCAGACCATCGCCTCCTTCGTGCAAGATTCTTCTTCTCGCGCAAAGGAGAGAAAGCCGCGAAGTTCAAGAAGAGGGCTCCCAAATCCGTCATCAATTGGGATCTCTTCACTTCGTTAGCCGGCTTTTGGGAAGATGCCGTTGTCGACAACATCGACGAAGAATACGATCGGCTTGTTCAACATCTCTGCGACAGCGCAAGGAGAGCCGAGGGCTCAAGATCCACCAAAAGACGACTGTCTTACGAGACCCTCGAGCTGATACGCCAGCGCGGAGTCGCGAGAGCCGCAGGCAACTACCAACTGACGTCCGAGCTCGCAAAACGGTGCAGAGAAGCGATAAAAGAAGACCTTAAAGAGAGACGAGCAGCAGTATTGGCCGAAGCCGCAGAGGCAGGAAGAAGCATTCGCAACGCCCGCCGTGACTTCGCCAATCGTAAGACCAAGATGACCGCCCTCCGGCGCCCAGAAGGAACAATTTCTTCATCAAGACGGGTAATGGAGAAGGTCATCCACGACTTCTACTCGGATCTCTTCGATAGCCACGTCCATCTCCCCCAATATCACCCAAGGGAGGATGGATACGTTGTCCCATCAGTTCTCCCTTCCGAAGTCCGACATGCCATCAAGTCGGTGAAGAATCGTACAGCACCGGGCCCCGACAGGATTCGACCGGAACATCTGAAGAACCTACCGCCAGTTCTTATCACCACCTTGGCTAGGCTCTTCACGCGGTACCTGTCGGAATGCAAGGTACCGAACCAATGGAAGACCAGCAGGACCGTGCTGCTGTACAAGAAGGGAGACCCACAGGACATCGGCAATTATCGCCCCATCTGTCTGTTGTCCGTCATCTACAAGCTTTTCACTCGAGTGATTCTAAATAGGATCGAAAGGACATTAGATGAAGGACAGCCGTGCGAGCAAGCAGGGTTTCGAAAAGGATTCAGTACGATCGATCACATACACACGGTCACTAGACTCATTGAAGTATCGCGAGAGTATAAGATGCCTCTCTGTCTCACGTTCATCGATTTGAAGAAAGCCTTCGACTCTGTGGAGACAGAGGCGGTCCTCAAAGCCCTGGGCAACCAGGGCATACCTACTCAGTACATCAAGATATTTCGTGAGCTCTACAGCAACTTCACGACCAGGATTTCTCCATTCTACGACGACATCACTATCGACGTCAAGAGAGGGGTTCGACAAGGCGACACCGTGTCGCCAAAACTATTCAGCGCCACTCTCGAAGACGTCATGCGAAGACTGGAATGGGATTGCATGGGAGTGCAAGTTGATGGCCGGCGACTTAACCACCTTCGCTTCGCTGACGACATCGTCCTTATAACACCAACTATCGGCGAAGCGGAACGGATGCTGGCCGACTTTGACGACGCGTGTGGAAAGATCGGTCTCCAACTGAACCTGACGAAGACGATGTTCATGAGGAACGGATGGGTCCCGGATGCCCCATTCTCGCTCAACGGAACGACCATATCCGAATGCTCCAGCTACGTATATCTAGGTCGGGAAGTCAACATGATGAACGATCTCGCTCCAGAGCTGGGCAGGAGGAAGCGAGCGGCTTGGGGAGCCTACAAGAGCATCGAGGACGTAGTGAAGAAGACGAAGAACACCAGGCTCCGTGCCCACCTCTTCAATACAACGGTTCTCCCTGCTTTGACGTACGCCTCGGAAACCTGGGCGTTACGCAAGCAGGATGAGAATGCGGTCAACGTCATCGAACGCTCCATCGAGAGGGTGATGCTAGGAATAACCCGCCTCACACAAGTGAGGGCTGGAATACGGAGTTCCACCCTTCGTGAACAGTCGAAGATCAGGGACGCTGCCGCTTACGCCAAGTTGAGTAAGATCAGGTGGGCCGGACACGTGATGCGTCTTAACGACCACCGTTGGACAAGAGCCGTCAGCGACTGGACTCCACGGGACGTTAAGCGCACGACAGGAAGACCACCGACCCGATGGTCAGACTTCTTTACGAAGTCCTTCAAGGAAAGATATAATGCTCTTCGTGTCCCTCGAACGGACAGAATCCACTGGACAACTCTGGCTCGCGAGAGGGACAAATGGAAGGATTGCTGGCGCCCGCTCGGTACATCCGAAGATCAACGGGAGTCAAGGTGATCAAGGTGATAATCTCCGCCAGTAGAAATTCTCTCCAAAAGCAGCTATACAGAGTATTAGTCTCATAATATTTCTGAGGATGGGTCAGCGCCTATGGAAGGGTAATGAGTTGAATTTAAGAAAAATTCATTATGGCACAGAATTATTGACGTCTTTACTATTGCTTCAACTCGAGTCGTGAAAGAAATTAAATATAAGTGTAATAGGAGAAAAAAAAAGAAAGTAAATAGGTGTAACCGCCCTGTAGATAGGTGCCTCGGCTTCGTCCTTCACAACTCCAAACACAAAAGTTGAGTATCGTACTGGAGGCGAAAAATTCTCCCCGGAACATTGATTTAGAAAACTTTTTCTATTTTTTTGCTCGAAAAATCAAAGGATCAAATTGATCTCCGAAATGAATCCTGACACAGATGTCAGGGATGTTGTACAGTCTGGATTATATATCTAGCAATATAGATAGCGATTATAAATCTAGCGATATAATTCTTCACCATGTCTCTTCCCAGCCTCCCCCTTTCACCATCATCACTAGATATCCATTCACTGGGCGCTGCTGAAACAGTCTGCTACTATTGCGTAGAAGTCAACCTTACCCCTCTTTGTGATGGCCCTTATTGCTTTGCTCTGAATCAAAGTAAGCTATGTATGAATTGCATCTTCGCTGTATACTGCCATGAAGTTTCGTGTGAATGGCTTTTTTTTGCGCGGTTTTTGATCGAACAAGCATTAGTCCAACAAGCACCATGAGAACTTTGAGAACAGTGTGATAGTTCTTCTGTGCCACTCAGGTTGTTATAATGACACGTTTATTACGGCCTAACGTTTCAACTCAACGTCGCCTTCAGAGGCCTGAAGGTGTTGCTAGTTCATCTATTCACGCTCTAAACCAACAAAGACCACACCCGTTTATTCGACTCATCTTATCTAGACAACAATCAGCATTCAGTCGGCGGACGAACTCATCACGTGTCCACTGCGAAATGCCACTGCGACACCAAATGATCGTCAGTTGTTGGCGAATGAATACTGCATCGTGCAGTCCTGGTCTTATAAGGCGTGCATCAGCATCGTGACGATCTCAGAGCTCGCATGATGATAACAAAGGCATCAGATCACTAGTTATAGACATCTGCTCATTCCTGCTGTTTAACCCGGGATTACGTGCAAGAATCCATAACGCCTCAAGTGCTTTCCTAGCCGAAATATCAGTTTCGAGCCCCAAAATGGTGCACCTTATGTCGAAGTCATTCCCGTCATGATCTTCCTTTCTGTGTTTCCCCAGTGGACTTACCAAGCTCTGACGTCTTTTACTCGCCAGATGTTCATTTGAGCGGACACGGTTAAGAACAGTGCCTAAGCGTCTCATTGTATCCAAAACGGCTGAACCCACTGATCCTTCATTTGCGGTACATTTGTACGTCAGTGTCAGTGAGTGTCACCATTGCACCACTGCCAATAAGCTGCATCGGAGAACAAAGGAAAGGAGAACTTTTGCATGGGTTTCTGCAAAAATCCAATTAGTACATTTGTTAACGAGCATAACCCCCTCACCTGTTTTGCACGCCTTGAATGCATTTGGTTGTTGCCCAATCGTCATCTGATTCTGCTGAGTTCATTTTTCCGGGAATTTCGAAAGTGCGAAGTTTTTGCACACAGACCCAAGACCAAGATGAGTGTCCACCTTACCTCATAGTCCCGTAGGAGCGCCAGTCAAACGCAAGTCAATGGAGAATTCAAATAAAAAAGAACTTGATTTGCAAAGGAGAGGGGAATGTATAGAGTGTAAACTGCTCAACTCTGTGCTGTGTTTTGCTCTGTCGAACAAAAAAAAGCAGTGTAAATTTAAATTCTGGGAAATCCTGGAAAGTTCGCTCTTCGTCGATAATCTTCGAGTTTCTTGCATTTTCGAAGAAAACCCTGTATATTGTACTGACAGATTAGTAATCCCCAGTCAAGACGAAGCACGAGCAGATATGTATTTGTTACCTAGAATTGACGGAAATCTGGCTCATTATTTAGTACTGCTTTACTTCAACTGCTCATGACGATCACGACGTGGGCGGTGCTATGTCTTAGCCGCGCCTACTCACCTGTGTTTCGGATCAGTGCTGACTGAACCTGCTTTTATCACGTTTCGAATAATTTGATCTCCTTTATCAAGGATGGCATCGGGTTCCACTTACCAATGACATTCTTGTTTTGGGGGAGATAAAAATAATAATAATGGGAAAGTCGTTGTTGTTTGACCACTCTCTTCGTGAAGCCATAGCAGTTCTTTTGCCCAATTCTAATTTCTTACTTACAAATGAATGTTTCATAACGTGGAACATTAAAGCAAGGATATTAAGGGCACATGGAAGATAAAGGTGAAGCATTTTATTTCGGAATATAGTGGGATTTTGCGAGCAGAGTTGAATAAGCACATAGTGATGGCATTGAAAGAATGCAAACATACTATTAACCACTTTATTTCCGTGTGATAGTACATTTGCCTTCTTGCTCTTTGCTTCTCCTTTTTTACCTACTATAATGTGTTGAAGGCGATACCCATCACGGCCCTATGTTGTACTACCCTGACCATTCCAGCCACCATTCATTTCTTCTTCACCAACATAGTCTCTACGAGTACCGCTAGCATCTATAATAGTAGTTGTATTTGAAATATTAAAGACGGATAGCATATTAGCGCGACTTTGTAGACAGTTACTGGTTAAAGTAATGAGATATTTCAATTTGTCGCTGTACAATTCTTGAATTTCTTCACGCTTTATAGGTATGCAGACAGCTTTTATGTAGGGTGTGGCTGCTGTCTAGAATATTCTGAGGACAGTTTTGACTAGTAATACTGACATGTACTATAGTTGTTCAATAACACTCGAGTTGCTCGAAAAATGTGTCGCTAGCATAAAAAAATGTTTGCAAAGACAAGTATCCCTTTCAAAGAACTTGTAGCTAATCTGTGAGTCGCACATTTGATAGGAAAAATTTAACATTTAGTAGGTAGCAACAAGACGGTGAAATGCACCATCCACTTCAGTGAATCTAGCCTGAAAATTCAAAGAAAAAGCAGGATTAATGATCATATCCAGATCCAACGGGCACCTTTTACGGGGGAGACGAAATCAGACTGCAGACATATGTCTGTAACCGGCTGTCTATTTTATGTGAATGACGAACCGGACTGTTTATTTTATGTACATCATGAAGCGGAAGAATGTATTCCCTAGTCCAATGCACATGAGCATACGAACATTACCTATACAAGCGTTTTACTTCTCGTAGATCCATGTTTGTGCTGCATCGTCAAATTACAGCGCAACACTTAGCGCATGAATCATTGCACTTACTGTAGGTTGTTGGATTAAATATGTTCCAATAATTTTGCAAATGTAATGTTTGTAATGCAAAATACTGCGGAAAAACTCGTCATTTTCGCTGCACCTAAACAGGAAAATGCAGGTGAAGGCTTTATGCTCACATGATATTGTAATATTTCCATACCCCGACTCTATTCTGGGTTAGCCCCTGGCTAAACTCAAATTGTAAACATGGCTGTTGTGGAAAACACTATTATCACGAAAAAAATCCGACGACTTGAAACAATCAGTCAACATGAGGGGCTCGCTAACTTATTTCCTTAGAAGGTGATGCAGATGTTTCGTTCATAGATCCTGCTTCCATTTGATTCACCCGTCTCTTTCTGTTAGTATATATGGATACATCATTTGACCACGCTAATATAGGGGAAATGAGGAATTTTAAAGACAATAGCTACTCCAAAAACATAGAAATGAAGTTGAGCAGAAACCAAACAAGATGTCTGTACCAGTCAGGCACTTGCAACGTCCTCATTAATCTTTGTGTCAGCCGTTTTCTGCTCGGACTCATTCAACGAGTTCATGTCACCTTTGCAACGCGGAAATGTTTCTAGAAAAACCTTAACATCGTGAACCGCTTCAGCTTCATTAGACTCATTAGAGTAGATGTGCTGTTCTAAAAATGGAAGAATTAAACGAAGGACATGTTCAGTACAAAATGTTTTTGTTTCATTGTTCTAGAAAGTTCGCTAACGGTTCACACTCTACGAACGCATAATTTCTCATTTTCAGCCATTTGCATCAAACTCAGTTCATTTTAAACAATTTCAATATCCTTCTTCCTCGTTAGAGTGGTCACCGGGTAGCGCATGTAAATAATGTCATTGCTGACCTAAACTCGAAAAGATGGCATCAACGTCATTTTAGGTGCTGTGCACGGTGATAGTGAAGAAAAAGTGGAACGACTTGCAAAATCCCGGTTGCGTGATGTAAGGAAAATTTTCTATGTATAATTGTGAAGTGCACTGTAGTTAGGATCCACTTATGGGGCTTAAGGACTCATTAGTACTACGTCTGAATTGTGATGGTTAAACCCATCAAAACCTTCTTGTTTAAGAAAGGCGCGCCTACATCAATGGATATTTGCCGGTTTTCAGCCAGGGTCAGTGTTTTTCACTACAGTCCTTGGTCATACAATGTTTTTGTATAAGACATGTATTAGTTTCGTTGATCGTTCCACTGATCTGTAGTCACTCAAACAACTGAGTGGGAGCCGCGTTCAACCATCACAGTTCTGCTCTACTGTGGCGCAGAAAAGTCTGTGTCCGTCACCGATAGAATTTGTAGAGTATAAGCGTGTATATGTATATAAACAGCTCATTCGAATGTTTCGAAGTGTAGTATATTGATATCCAACACTTTAGAGAGTCATACCTCGAAAGATTTTGCAGTATTCTTCTGTCTCAAAGGCTCATATCTTACCTAATTGTAAGTATTTAGACTTCACGAAGCGACTTGACTCAGCAGCGCTATAACGTCATTTATAAGAATACGGAATAAGCAGTACATGGAATAGCTGGGGAGGAAGCTGACGGACCGCAGAAGAAGAGCACTCCACCCAGCGGCCTCAGAGAAACAAATGAGATCGTACAGGATTGATCTCTTTATAGGCTAACGTTAAGGCTTCCAGCTTTCCGGCCGCTCTTCTTTGTTGTTAACCGCTTGTAATAGTTCAAAGGTAAACCCATTCTGAGTCCACCGTTACTGCGGAATAGTCCGCACCACTCATAATTGTCGTTGCGGACAAGTGAGAAGTGCCACACTGTCCACTTTTGATGTTATTTACAGTCTATAGCTCACATAATGATACGAAAGGCAAGAATTTGTTATTGACACTTGTAATTGACAAACACTCGTTCTTGTTGTTCATTTCTGGATTCCTACAGTAATCCAGAACGCCTCAAGCGCTTTTCTCGCCGAGATTTCAGCCTCACATGTCAAGATCTTACATTTGACAATAAAGCTATTTCCATGATGCGCTTCGTTCCTGTGTCTACCAAGCGGTGATATTAAACTTCCTCGCCTCTTACTCGCTAAATCCTCCTTCGTGCGCACGTTGAGCGCTCTGCCCGTTTCCCCTATATACAGCGCGTTAGAATCTAAGCATTCAATTTGATATGTTATTACATTTTCTATTGCTTTTTTGTTGTGAGATGTAACCTAAGTGTCGTTCCCTCATATAACTAAAAAGACAGCACCTCGTATATTTTGCTGGTGAAAACAGACTAATAGCCGGATCCGCATAGGAAATATAATTCGGCCTCTGACCAATGATCTGGTTTTCAGCTTCATTTCAATCTCACAGCTAACCGCCATGTAGTTTCTGAGAGTATTTTACGTTCTCTGCCATGTCCTACCAGCAGATTCCGAGAGTTTTAAATGTTAGTAAACATTTACGTATCATCCTGAACGAGTTTCCTCTGTCAATTTTCTCTCACCGTTTTCTCTATTAGCATTCATGGACTAGAATCTCCATAGCGATGCCTGTGATTTAATTGTTTTCCAAAAGCGCTCAAATTCTAATTGTAGTCTGAATGCCTTTGTACATCTAGCACGAGATTCGCAATCTCTTCAAATCTCTGTTGTAACTGGCGAATCGTACAGAGTTACCAGGAAGTTGTTGTCTTTCCAGCATCTCTAATGGAATTAAGTTCGATCGGAGCATGCTAATTCCGTAGGGAAACTAATAATTATGGTCAATTACACGATAAACCAAGAATTCTCGATTCCCATCTCTACTCAACATAGAGAAATCCCTACGAATTTTGGGTCTGTAGAATAGGAAGGCATAGTTGAGGAAACCTTGTGCAGTTGTCCATAAAAGTCTATGAAATAGTTTACGTTGAAATTGTCACATCTACATCAATATGGTCAGATTCAGCCGGCCGCCTGCACAGTATTAGTTAATTATTTTGTTATTCTGCGATCCTAAGCTTTGTAGATTTACTACTCTGCTAATTGGAGCAAAGACAGAACATTCTTGGTTTATCGTGTAATTGCGTGATTTGATTATTAGTATTCCCTAGTGAGGGATCATCTCTTCAATTAAGCTTTGCTCCATCTGAGGACATTCTAGAGGCTGCACATCCTTTGCACTTGCTGGAAATAACCGTGTTGTCATGTCCGTGCCCACTTTTGCGCTGTTACATTCATGCCATATTCACACAGCGACCACAGATGCAAATTACATCTATGTCCCTTGCTAAACCGTGTTTTTTTTTTTGAATTTTTTTTGTTCTGCTGTGTAGCTGTACTAATAGTGAGCTCTTGTTTGCTCATAACTTTTTCGGTCAGGAAACGCTTTCTTATTTTCGCTCTTCTATTCACTCTTTGATTCTGTTATTGGCATTGCCGCTATAACGGCAGCTTACCCGCCCTGCTCGTTTGGCACTCACTCCATGCCCACAGGAGTGAAAAAGCTTCTCTTAGAGCATGCTCTTAGTGTACCATCGGTCTTCGCCAGTTCAAAATGAATCAGAATGGATCGGCAATATGAGAGATAACATCGATAAAAACGATACATATCGATTGCCACGTTGCATTGCCCTGGATCGCCTCAAACGGAGCTCATCGTCTCTTATCGCCTGGTTTTCCTTGTGCATGTTCCCAAAATAAACTGGCGTGAGTGATAGCGGTAGTGGAAACGATGCCTATTCTGGTGTGCCTGGTATCCGAAAGTGGGGAATAAGTCACACAACGGATCCGCTGATATGTATAGGTACGCAGGTGTACAGAAGTAGGTATAATGTCATGTGACAAATCAATGGATTTTTGTTTGCACCAGCGCCTAGTAGTGTGGAGCAGGAAAGGCGGTTGACAGAAAGTAGCGCTAAATGAGTGCTTATTGTGATCTTGAACCACCTGCCATCCCACGAGTCCTTCGCTCTCCCTCGGATGTGTGGCAGCTTAGGTCAAGCGTGGAATAGCAAACTTGCACATACTATGATTAATTCATCAATACCTCGCAAAGCCCACACCATCCATCCAGTGCCGACATGCATCATTAAGATTATCCAGGGTAAATGCGTTATCACCCCAAATTTGCCCATCATTGCCTTGAGCGTTAGCACGTTTACCATGGATATTCCCAGTGATGAATGCCGGCGCAGGTGTGAATCAGCATAGTTCGGACAACAAGCAAAAAAGTCAAGGCTTCGTTTCAGTCTAAACCTTCTCATGTCCATGCTTACCTGGCTGCACACGAATTCACAATTATGAAGTCCAGATCAACTGCGCTAAGCCCTCATAGGGTCAACATGTGAAGCAGCTGAATTGCTACCACAAGAACCTATCAAAAGGCCTAATATCGTCCTGGAAGAGCTTGAGAAAATACACTGAATGTCTGTGTTACCACTGGGTCTAATGCGGTATAAAGACTTCCATCCGACCACCAAAAACTGGCCAGGCCCAGTTTTACACATCTTCGAACAAAGCAGGTCGCGTAGGGGTAATGCGTGCGTGTAGGTCCTCTGCAGGCGAGTCACAAACACATCAATTAAGAAAATCTATGTATGTTTGTAATCCAGACACTGCACCGCCTTCTCTGAGTCGATAGGTATGGTGAAAGGTGATCTATTTTGTGTAGGTTTCGATGCTCTCGTGAGACACCTCATTTCTGAAAAAAAAGCCACATTCTGATTTTCTCATTTGAAAATATTGCTGTGCAAAATGATTCTTATTGAATAACTCTTTAAATGACTCCAGTGGTTTCTACGTAACAGACAGTGTGCTCTTGACGAGATAATGAATGAAGGGAGTACGTGGCTAATGATAGTGAAGTCCCATTAGCAGTCTAAATCGGCAGCAGATATATGTACATCGGAATTCGTACGAGTAATTTCGATTGTTGGCATAGTTAAAAAAATGTGGGACGTTGCAACAGAGGTGGCTAGACAACACAAATCGTCTGAATAGTCTATAGCTCATTATGATGTGGCTAGACGTATTCGGATCCCCTGAGTTTTGTGCAGATATGGATGATGTCAATAACGCGACTTTTGAAACCATATCACGTTTCTTTGCAAACCTGGGGGGTAGGGTATATCCGGGCGTGTGTTCGTTTCTCATGTTAGTTGTGTCATCTTTAGTCCTGTTTTGTTTTCTATTAGTTGAACTGAGGAACTTTGAGTACCTAATGCCCTCTATAAATTATTTCTGGAGAAATCGTAGCAAAAAGAATCAATAATGGGGAAAGAGCACTCTCTCAGTTGATTCCTATTCTGGATGTAGTACTTTGAACACTCGGAAAAGCAGTGTGAACACTTATAAAAGCAACATGGCCGGAGTATATTTCTCTGTATCCTGGAGAAGGTGAGTTTTCTAACTTGCCCTCTTGCCTTTAAGTTATAAAGCTCTTTTATTCTAGTTTTGTATTGTGGGAACGAATGAGCGTCGTGATGATTTTTAGTTAATATTTTTGATTTTTCACACAATATAAGCGAATTTTTGAAGATGACAACACCGAGTCAACTCGACTGTGACACGATGACCGCTATGGCCACATCGCCAGCGTTGATCAGCGTCTTGGCCGTTTGTGACCTATGCTGTGTCGTAGCAACTCCTCTACTCATATACTGGCTGGTGCGCATATGGAAGATGAAGCTGATGCATCATAACGCGAGACTCCTCGTCTGTTTTCACATCGCCTGTTTGCTGCTCCATGTAGTAGGGAGGTGAGTTGTTACGTCCATTCAAATTGGGATAGGCTTCAAGCTGGCTCCAGGTCACTAGAATGGTGCCAGACAAGTGCTTTGCTTCAACAATCGTTGTCGGCGGTGATTCCATGAGGCAAGGACCCTCTGATGTTCTTCCAAATTGACCAATATAAGTAGTTATTCTTCGGAGATTTTGCGCGCGAACTATCCACTTGCATTCAGTTGTGTCCACGTGTAGATGCACCCGCCATTACATAGCCCAAAAGAACTGTAGAATATAACTGTAGAATATACCCATATCACACCAATACCCGAGTTGGTGAAATATATTGAATATGGACCTGAGTTGGAAAATGGAACTCTTCTCTTTGGCTTCCTTTTCCTGCTTTTTTCACTGCTCAGCCCACATTGTCTACAAACCTGTGTCAGCCATGAAAACTACATCCATTCGTTCACTGCAAAAATGTGTATCAAAACATCTGTACAGCATCTGTGCTTGACTCAATCATATTCTATACTTACAGGTCGGTCCTGCACACAACAGATTTGGTTGTTTATTTAACGCCGTTCAAAAGTGGTTGTGATATCCTCCACACAAGAATTCAGTGAGCTATATGAGAAATTGCCATGTCTCAACCGTTAATTTCTGATCCGTCGTTTTCCAGATGTTTCTTTCTTCGCCTTCCATACAATATAGCTTTGATCTCATCAAATTGCTCAGCTATATTCGTCTCGATTGAGCGATTAGTAGCCACTTGCAACATTCGCAATTATGAAGGTCGTTTTCGCAATGTCGGCTACTGCCTGCTGCTGTTGCAGGTAATCGTCTTTACTGAACTACAAATCAATGAAGGGCCGTCATTTTTAAGGTGTCTATGAGCGCTTGTCTTCTCAGTGTTATATATTCTCGGACGCGTCTTGACTATAGTCCATTAGTGTACTGTCAAACCACTTCAACATCAAATATAATGTGGACTATATATCCCTTTGGTTTTTTGCTTCTGATGCAATTTTTGTCCAGCATAGTTTTTGAAGTGGCGAGGAGAAAGAATAAGGTAGGTACATTGGCAACGCCACACCGAAAACAAGGAGAATTTTTCTTTTGAAAACCAGAACTATTAAAATAATTGCGCCACGTCTAGCCATAAAAGTGTGCGATGCATATTGGCTGTGGGTGTTTTGCTCAACAGTGTAGCAAACAAGAATGCCATCAATCTTCGTTGCCGCTACATCGAAAAAATCTATTCTCGGAGCAAAAATAGTGAAATGAGCGATGAATGTTGTGTGATATTTCGTTTATACATATATTACTCAATTCTTTAGGGTCACTCAGAGGCATCGATATGTTCTGACACACTGACAAGGAGATACCAGATCGAGGAGAACATATGGTTTGTTTATAATTCTTGCAAGACGGAGGATTGAAAAGAAATTCTTGGAAATTTTCTCACAAATGAACATAGTTGGCGGAAATTTATCCACTTTATTAAAAACACCTCTTTGTTGTTCAGATTTGAACTGGCTTAATATAGTTTCGTGATAAATTGTCAAATTACTCCTGAAGCACCAGAATTCAGAAGTTTCAACTAGTTCAGTATACAGTGCAACAGCAACAGTCTTTTTTCAGGACCATTCGTACACTGAAAGTTTACGTCTACACAAATGGAACCTTCAATGCCACTTATCTCATTGCTTTGAGTGCTGTGATTTTCAATAATCAACTATTTTCAAAACCTATTTACTACATGCTTATTGAAGGTAGATTGTTTCTATGTTGCACCATTCCTACTTTGGAGAGAAAATACAGCCACCTGAGCTGTTTCGCTTTACTAAATGGATAGCTAAGGCCGCAGGCCTCTCAGCATCTGAGAACCCATTAGATACGTTCTGATTAGGTAATCGTAGAAGTGTTGAGGGCACACTTCAACAATAGAGCACTGTCAAGCAAAACGGCCACTCAATACCCTCCATATTAGCGCACGTGGCAATGTTTTTGAAGTTGTGCGTTATGAGATTATTTATTTATTTATTTATTTAGGTGCACATATGTGCGCTACACATTCATGTATTGAAACATAAAAAGGTGGTAGAAAAGCTCTCCAGGTCTATAAATCAAGACTAACTCAAGATGTGCCCCTGATATGATAGACGTATGTGATTGTTTTTCTCTGGAGTAAACTTCTACATAGCAGAATCAGTGAGACATCCATGCGTTTCGCCCAGAACTGCTCCCACGAACAGAGAGGATATTGAGACAATATTTCCCTTAAACCGGAGCAGTTCTTTTTTGTGATAATATTGCGCAAGTGGGAAAAATCGTAGGTCCAATCTCTGTCGGTTTCTCACAGTATCAGTTTCCTTCTTGTCTCAAGAATTACTAGCGGAAAATGGAAATAAAACCTATAAGAGCTGAAAAAAGAAAATAAAACGAGCACAAGGGTATTGGTTTTAAGAAATCATGAGCTGGAGAGCCCCTCGAGTTCACAAAAATGCTGGCAGAAGAAAAATGGCAATCTGAGACTGATATAAATATTGGGTAGTTGAGGACGTGTGGAGAATAGTTTGGTTTCGAGGCTGTCAATGCTAGTGCGCATGGAGATGCAGCGCTAACTTAGGTCACAACTATCAGAATGGTAAGATTGGAAGACGAGGGCCTCTACTGTAACTGTATGACTGTTGTATGTCAGGAGAACTCATCAAACCATTCTCTGCTATCAGCTTTGGTGAAACACATGCCTGGTGCCTAGTATTTGTTGGCTGTGAGTTCTATGACAATAGCTGCAAACACTGCAGATGTTTTGTGCTTTGTTTTTCATCGGAAATGGCGACGCATGGAAATTTGCTACGTATTAGCTACAGTAAAATAATAGATATCAATAGCTGGCTTCCTGACTTCAGTAATTACCTCTGACGTTCGCAATCTGAGATTCTAAATATTACTCGTTCTCGGAATCACAGAAGCTCCGCAAACATCTACGATCTCCGAAAAGTCAAAGTGTGCTTCCTGTAGAATTGTTATAGTGTTATACACTTTTCAATAAATTGTTCAAGTTCCAAAATATGTAACCTTTTTTATTGTAAATTCCTAAAATTGTTTTTTCTTTTCAGTCACTAACGTTGTGTATCTATATGCCCTAGCACTGCCGTTAGTGCTGTGGTACAACCGCAAGGACGTACAAAATCAGATCCGCTATGCTGTGAATCGCGATATGGGAATGAACTACAATCGCGTCTTTGAACAACTGCGATCACAATGGGACTCAAGCAGTGTCAACGGGAAAAACAGCGTTATCTCAGCGGCGGCGACTCAATTCTTGAACAAAAGGGCTTCCAGAGCATAAACATTTTATTCTGCTTCCTCATCCCTTTGGACTTCCACGAGTTCTAAGACGACCTGTCTGAAGCGAAGCAGTTATCGCATAAAGCAGCTGGAAGAAGCGGTATTGTAGCATAATGGGCGTCTGAGGATTTCTCTACGCGTACAGTCCGTCGTCCTCGCTGGGGAGACATCATTTTGATACATATCGATTATTGCTGGGGCGGGAAGCGACATCGTCAGAAGTGCTGTGACCGAAAGCGAAGGTTATTAGAGCCAATGTCACGGGCGAAGACGACGCCGAGTGCTATAATCCACGTGGAATATGTAACACTCTTCATCCGTCTTTGCGTGAACGACTAGCATGCCCATAAGAGAACACACTGTTAGAGAACTCCCCACCACAATTTTCTTTGTTACTGGAGGTGCGATATTCTTTATTGCATATATTGTCAATAGTATTTTTGTGTAGTTTTCGCTCCGCTGTATCAAGTGCAGTTATAGTTCTGTGCATGACAGTGTTGATTATGTTTCTCCACCATGGATCACCCTACTGATTAGGCACGGACTGTAGCTTCTATCCTGCACCCTGCAGATCGGTAGCATTTGAACATGAATAAGCTAGTCTTGCTCATACGAATTTTTCCTCAGTTGATTTTTCGATGTGTAACTAACTACATATGCATGGACATGTACGTAGGACACTAATCGCTGATTGAACTAAGTACTAATTTGTTCATTTGTTACTACCGTGAAGTTGAATTTGTACATTAAACACTTTCAGGTCTGACTGTTGACGATTTTATTCAATGTCCCATGGTTGACACTGCTTCTTCTAGATAAAATTCTTGGCGGTTTGTAGTCATTGTTGTACGGATCAGCAAAAATACACTGCTGTAGTTTCAAGTAATGCACAAAACGTTGTCATCTCCATCTTCCTCTTGTTAATTAACACATTCGCGACAATGTGCTCAACCGGTTGACATGCGTGGAACGACGAATGGGACAGCGTACATAACCGGTATAGCACACCTGCGTGCTTAAGGAACCGCCGCGTCCTACGTGGCATATCATGACGGAAGTGTAAGATCGGATCGAGGATGTAATGTTGGGGATCGAGGATGTTAATGTCACCCAGCAACAACTGGGTGTTCTCGTAGTTATCAAATACCAGTTATTAAGGGTCTGTATTTCTGAACTATTACTAAAAGGTATTCTCATTACACAAAACAACGGAGTATGTAAAATGGATCTCAAATTTTAGTTACTATAGTTCCACCAAGTTTAGTAGTAGCCAGGCTGGGAGTCGTGAACGGCTGCGGTGCGGTAGCCCTCTAGCGTGCACAATTCGGCAAATTCTCCGCATTGCAATTCAGCACACATACCGAAGCTTTTCCTAGCAACGAAGTACTAATCATTAAGATAAGTGCGTCCTTAGCTATCTATGTATAATAGTGGCTTGAGATAGTCAATCGATACCGATGTCTCATACTGTTTCCAAGTCCAGTGTGTTCGGCCGGTCGTCGAAGACATCACCCAGTCGGCGGACTTTTGAAGAGGTGAGTGGGCTACCGCTGGGGTTATTCGTGATTTTCGGGTATAATCTGGATCGAAGTTGGATTGAGGAGGTGTTTGTCTGAGTACTTTCACGGATCGACTTGACTCTTTCAGGCTCTGACGAAGGCGAAGTCGCAAACGTCGGCCAATAAAGAAGTTTGACAACCTCGTGCGTCGCTAACAGAAGCATACAAATATAATCGATACCTATGTTAATAACGCGCACGCGACTGAATACACCGAACACCACTACCATACAATACCTGCCTATTCGATATTTTTTAGTTTTATATTGCATACATTATCATACCTGGTTAAAATTGAGTTATTACTACCATGTTATGTCCACAAACTTCTCTGAGAACCAATTTATCACTTTCACTGACGACAATTTGAATGCTGTTACGTTTGCTGCCATCCAACAGGCCGAGCCTTCCTCGTCGAACTAGCTCTGAAAGTTGAAATTCGAAGGAGACTGTAAATTTTTGTCGTTTTTCGAGGGATTATTTCTGTTAATGTCCTGGAACAATTCAAAAGAATGGGCATTTAGTCCAGCAGAGCAGAGGCAGTGAAAGTAATCCGCATATGTCAGCGATTTGGGTAAGAGCGGGGCTTGCAGTGGAAACCTATGTGGACGTGTCCAGCCCGCCCACACCTATACCAAAGAAAAGATGATATTCTCTGGAGAAATATACCACAAACTCACTACAACGTTGAACACTTCTTGTTCCATTCCTGGCACAAGGTTCACCTAAAAAAGGCTCTGCTTATAGAAAACGTCAAAGTCAAGCCATCGTTAAAATCGCTAAGTCGTTCAGTTGGATAAGATAATCTGCCTCTCACCTGCCTCATCGTATATTTGCGCACTATCGGTTCACCTTGAATTACTTTGACACCACCGAGCTGATACTTGCTAAGGTCAATGTCGCCCAGGTCGCCCTATAAGTAAATGGGAGTCCAACGAATTTTTGTTCAACTCTTCATTTCGGGAATGAAATTTGCGGGAAAAGGTGTCGAAGTAACGTCCTTGAAATTCTACATTCCTAAAACGTGACTAGGTGTGACACGTTGTGAGGGAAAAGGGGCGGAACCGCTGTTGTACGATTGGTGCACTCGTGCACCCCGTCCCGCATCCCCTCTCAGTGTCAGTTTCCTTTAATTCCATTCGAATTTGTCAATACTTTGCGGAAATGCGCGGCGTAGGCGAGGACGAGTTGACAATGAAGTGGAGGATGAGATGGACAATACAATGGATCCAACGAAACGCCAAATTACAAATTTCGACTTTTCAGAAGCCTGTGAACAATTCAGTGTCTATTTCGCCGCGTTTGCATCAGTTCAGTGCAAAGAAACACTGAGCTGGCCACTCTCAAGTCAGTAACATTATGCCGAAGGGTGTAAAGTGACGCGTCGTTGGATCGGGGCACCAAACGCGCAAGATGATGAACGGCTTCATCCTCTGCATCTCCAATTTCTTCACACGTTCGGCAAGATTGTATTTTCAATACTAAAACAAGAAAATACAAGAAAATGAAAATTCTCATGAAAGAAAGGGAAATTCTTGGCCTTTCCGTGCTACTGCTCAAACCACTTTGCAACTTTTCTTTGAAATTTTTTTTCACTAGAAAAATAGTACTTAAAGATGGTCAGTTCGGAACTCACCCCGTAGTTGACCGTGTACTTGTGGACCACCGGATTTGCCTGGAGCTCGATTCTCTTCGTGATCACTGTCGGCTCCACTTCTATCGTGCCGAAGTCGATGGGGGTACCTATCCGATGTTGTCCTCGCTTTACACGACGATGATCAGGTCTTGGTTCAACCTAGAAATCAGATGAGCTGGTCACACCTCTGCGTACTTTATCCAGGCATTACCCACCTGAAGAGCGACAACAAGTAACAGCAGGCCAGATATGAGCAGTTTCATTGCGTCCACGTCTCTGGCTGATCAGTTCGACGCCCTTTTGTAGTGCAATCAAAGCATTAATCGTCGTTTCACACGATTTCCGTCAATTTTGCAGGGAAACAGAAGCGGTTATGACACGTGAAATGATTTCTACACGTGTTAGATGCTAATTTTTCACGATGTGAAAGCGTTGAGCGAACGCTTAACATTTGAGGATTATAGATAAACGGTGGCGCGCTTGAAATATGTATCTGAATCCGTAGGGAACTTTCTGGGACAATGTTTTTCCCCGTAGGACAAGCCTGATATTCCGCTTTGGAAATCCGGGCTCGTTGCGTTTCTCACCCGAACAGCCGGCTAAATAGAGGTGTGAGCCAAGTGTGTAGCGCTTTTGGCAAGAACTGGTACCAAGTCAACCAGATCGTACTAGTTGATCCTTAAGCAATCTCAATCAATAGCCGCTCTGTTGCCTGCCATCATACCGGCGGACGACTCTACATGCGCGACGATTCTCAAGTGGAAATTTCCAGTCCAATAAAAAAAATTACTTCCAACTTGACCTGCTCATTTTCTGTCAAATTTTTGAACATTTCAGCTTAACACTTCAACTATTTTTCCTCCTTTCTGCATTTAATTTAAAGAATCTCTCGAAAATGCCACTGTTAACATCTTTACCTTCAAGTACTTTTTGCTAACATTTACGATTACTTTTGGAAGTAACAACACGGTGGATGGATGAATTGTATGGGAAGGAATCATACAAGCTTTTTGACGGAACTATTGCGAAAAGAAATACATCGATAAATGAATACATGAATGAATGAATCTTGACAAGCAACACGGCAAATATTTTCTGCCAGTTCTTTGAATGCTACTCCGCCAAAAAGAAGAATCAGCTTAAATTGGTATCAGAGAAAAACAGCTGCAAATTCTGTAATAAATTAGTGATTAGACTTTTTCACAGCGAATTCAGGCATCACTTTTGCAATATGTAGAAGCCGTAACCACCCATTCCGACAGTACTTCGATGGGTACACTATGACTCCACCCAGCAGAGCGACATCTCCTCAAACCTTCGAATGTTACTGCTTCTATTTAAAGAATTGGGCACATTTAGCCAAATTGCAAGCTCTATTGGGCAAGCCTAGGCATGGCCTGAGGCATCACCAGCTTCGATGAACCTTGCGAACACTAACCAGTGGCAGAGTTAAATGAACGGGGACCAAGCCCTGTCTTGAAAATACCGTTTTAAAATTCAGGGCAACGCTTGTGGAAGATCAGAATTTTATGCTACGCTTGGTTCATGAGGCAGCCTACCCAAATCACGAGAGGATATTGCTAATTATTAGGTTCACAGATGAGATAGACATAGCAGACTTCGATGGGTATGTTATTAAGTCTGTCCATGAATCATACTTTATTCTGCATCTATGGCTGCTGCCTATCGGTGCATATATAACAAAAGTGCATAGAGAAGCGGTTGGCCGTTCCTCGCTCGCTATTACTTGGACCAATATCTGCGTCTTCACTCACTTTTCGGAGCTCAGGAGAAGGGTTCCCGAGCTAGGCGCAGGGGAGGGACTACCGAGGTATGAAGGAAAGGTAGTGATATGTAGTAAGAAGCTATGGTAGGCAGAATTCATGTCAATGGTTCTGAATCACCGTCTGTCCGTGAGATAAACTTTGTATCACAAATATGCTAGAAGCACCAACATGAAATGAACTTCATACAGGTTTGTACTTGCTCGCCCACACTGCACCGTCTACATCGTGACACTCTGACTGTCTGCGCATCCGCACATTCCAACGATATCACTGTTATTATTTTCGGACGACCCCGTTGTATGCGTGCGAACGGGTTTGAATTCTATCGTGTTTTTTTAAAAATAATATTCAGAACGGCCAAAAGCGTTTTGGGGCTAGCTCCTTTCTCATGGCCTAGCAATAATGCGCTGATGGTGAGTAGAGCTGGTTTTATTTCCTCTAATAAAACATAAGGGAAACAATATATCGAATAGGGTATAAAAATCTTGCAAAAGAATGTAGCCATTTTGATTTGAACATTTTGTTCTCTTACCATATACAGAAAAAGGAGCTGAAAATTAGGTTCTCCGGGGACCTCGTCAGTATGGAGTATCTCTGACACATGTGTACAACACTAATGATTTTACCTAAGTTGTGTCCATTTATTTTGAAGAATTTTGGATATGTAAGAAGTAGAGTAAGTCTCTCTAAACACAGAGGAAATCCATATCACACATGTTTGCAAGAGAAAACACTTTATTCTGAAAAAAAAAGCAGATTAAAGGGCATGCAGAACTCTTTTAGTAGAAACTGCACAATCCAACCGAAATATTGCAGGAAGCCGAGCATCCACCGCACACCGACCCAGGCTGGTAAATTTGCTCGTTGAGAATGTTACCACTGCAAATACGTATTGCAAAATCTTGGTAACATCCTGAGAAATAAGCCAGTTCTTCCCAAAAATAATCTATAATAGCGCAAACTTACGCAGGGCTGTAGCGACACACAACAAATGAAGACTGATCGCAAGTTTGTATTGCACATCCAATCTTCACACTTTTTGCCCATGCCATCTACAACAACCTTTCTCTTGAGGGTAAATATGACCTATTGCTAACCCTCACCTGGGTAAATCCTCTCTGATCGACTGCTTTATCCCTGAGGCTGCGATCGAATTTCAAGTCTGATTTGATGACGCCGGCTGAAACCTGACTCCACCAGCTTTCTGTGGCCTTAAAAACTGAGTTTTCTGAAGAAATTTTACATTTCCAGGGAGGAACCCATCCAGTTACTAGTTTATTTGAAAAATCCGTACTGAATTTCGACTGGAAGAAGCAGGTTGAACTCACAGCTTCAAATGCAGGGCTAGGATCAGCATTGGGTATTGGGTAGATGAATATGTTCTCTCCAAGGCCTGGTCTCTCACTTTCAGGGGATTTTTTGAAAGAGCAAGTGCTGGCGTATTTGATCGCTTCTGTCTCCGTGGGGCAATCGTAAATCTTAAACAGACAACATTTACAAAAAAATCTAGCCTCTCAGTACAAAATGTGTATCTTCAATGCTACTGCTAATGTGAATGGTGAACTTCGAAATTTTCCTACCATTTTTGGCATAAAACAGCTCATCGGTAAATGTTGGTTGTGCGGATTTTTGCCGCTGCGTATTTGGCCCCTTGCTAGAAGACTTCTGAATAGATGAGAATCTTATTCTCTTCAATTTCAATAATTGATCCTTAGAAGTGCGACGTCAATTTAACACAACCTCTCATGATCACAGTGCAACTCACTTCGTGCTAGGACCTACATGAACTTTTACGATGTGCCAAACTTTCCAGTCCCTTACATATTCCGAGTCTGAACAGCTACCAACAAACCTCTTCGAGTTATGAGCATCCAGAACCTTATTCCTGGCCAGGTCAGTCATTGCATTGTTGCCAACGCACATGGTGTTCTCTCCGCCACCTCAATGGATGCTCCATTTTCGGGGTAAAGCTTAGGGCAGGTAGGTTAACCAACCTGGGCGCGGTGGCTTTCCGGAATAGTTGCATAGACCCTTTGCCTTGTCACAGGTTGAGGAAGAGTAGGTGTTGCAATCCGCATGTTTCTTGCATGGTGTTCCACTTTCATAGAGTACATTGTTCGGGAATCCACCTCTGGAAATGCATTCTGAATTTTTTTCATCCTGTTATTTTAACTTGGTGGTGTAGCTGTGCCATTGAGAAATTTGCGAACTCGTGCTGCACCGGTGAACACGCCCCATATTATCTACTCTTCACCACATTTCTCACCTCTATCTACATAATTTCCATATTCACTTGGCAAAATGACTACTTAGAAAAAAGCTTTTGGGCAGGGCAAAAATCGATTGCACACGTTGGTTGGGAAAGCAGGTGCGAAGGGGCGGGGCCGAAATGTGCCTTTCGTCGTCTGCACTCTCTTCAGCACTGCCTGCTCTCTCTCTCCTCATAATGAAGTGTCCTAAGATTGGAGGAACTTTCTAATTTTCTTCAACCACTGCCCATCCTTGCTTGGATCCCTGCCAGCACTGCATCGCTTACGCTCTTAGCACATGTGATAAGCGGTTGTATAGGGTAAGAATTTGTATTTTCCATATCCCATTTCAGGTGCTAGTCAATTTTGCTTTCCATTTAAATCACATTTGAAGGATTAGATCTTCAGAAAAAAGAGGTAAAATCCGCTCCGATTTTCCTCTGTTTCTTCTTCGGATAAGAAAAAGATGAATTTTCATCCCTACTAACCTTTCACGCCCTAGCGCTTATGAAATCCTGACGAGATTTCATTTCAAGACACAATTTTTAGTACATGTATAACTGCAAGGAAAAGGAAAGACAAAACGATGAACTCACATGAGATTGTAGATACACGATACATAAAATTCCTTCTTGCCGTTACATTCTTTATAAGCACATCCGATTCGCAGTGTTTTCGCATAGATCATCTGGAACAGTAGCTCAGAAAATTTCTTTGAACCACTATACAGCAGTTATTCTTAGAGTAGTAATGTATTTATTCTTGAATTTGTTTATTCATTTTCTATTTCTAAAAATCGTGCTATCCATCATAAAATTGTAGTTGAACACTCCCGTCCAATTTCCTGAATTTCAAAAAAAAAAAAAAAAAGAACTTTCCTGACTTACATTGGCAAACGAATATAGACGAGCATCACTGAATATATTGTCGCGATTTCTTATTCCATAATGAAGCACAGGATTATACCAGCTTTCCATGGCAGTCTTGATCTTATCCTTCATGTCCGCAATGGCAATGAATTTGTCATTAGTGTATCTGAAAACGAAACCTCTTACAGTGCTAGGTACATGAACATTTCCTAGCAATTTTTAAGATCGTCTTTCCGTCCCATTGCAGGATCCTTTCTGAAAATTTTATATGAAATTTCCAGGAGCTGTTGATCACGTTGGTATACATGCCTCCGTGCAGAATTGTCGAAACACCCATTTCTGAGCTCCCGTTCTGGAGGAGCATGTGGGCGGGGTCAAGTGACAGTGCCAAGGTGGGAGGAAGAGAATTCTGAATAATGCATTCCCTTCCGAGATAATTCGTATTCCTCGTGAAACTTCTCATCATCCACTCCCTTCACGAATAGAAGATGCGATTTGTGCGTGATCGGCTAAGGAATAGATGGTGGGAAAACCCCTGACTCCGCCCACCAGCTCCACAGAATTCGATGCTCAGAAATTAGTTTCCTGGCAGTTTTGCATGCAATCATGTATGCCATTGTGATCAGAAACTCCTGGAAATTTTTTAAAATCTTTTCCTTTTTGTAAAAGTCTCAAAAACGATCATGAGGTGGCCGCGAGACATGTAGTACATACTTGGCGATGTTCTGCCCGTATCCATTTGTGAACGTAATTTGTGGACTACACTTGTCCAGCTCTTTCGCCAGCTCTTTCTCCATGTTGCAGTCGTATTTCTGGATTGGAAGAAGTTCCATGACTTCCCGATTCGAGTTCGAATTCAGAATCCAAGCAAAAAACAACTTACCAACATGTACATATTTTTCGCTGATGGTAATTTCCCGACATAATTCGCAGCAGAACCATCGGATATCGCTTTTCTAAGCTCGTTATGGTAGTCGACAAACACCTTTCTTTCCTCATCCTTGACAGCTGGATATTTTACTTGATCGCATACTGCAAATCATAAGGAGTAAGTTTTGATACAGAATAGTCGAAAAGCCATTCATCTATCGGTATAAATCTACTAAAAGCGCTCATTTTACCTTTACCCTGTGTTATTTTTTAGTCCCGACTGCGCTGATATTACTCATGGTAAACGTGTTGATGTCCTAAAGTTTACTGTCTATCTGACACCCATCAACATGTTTACTCATGCGTAACGTTGCCTATTTCCGGCCGCCACCCATGAGTCATCAAACCCCTGGCTATAAGATTACCCATTTCTCATTCAGCCACATTTATAACCTTGAATTGTTATGACGAGAGTAAAGGCGCGCACATAGGGGAACAAATTTCCAACATACTTTTCAATTTTCGCCTCAGTATTTGGATGCATAATTGAGGTTACCCAAGGTAAAAGAGTTTAGGCGTGTACTAAAGATGGGTAAATTTGTGTGGTGTTATCACAGTTATCTTGGATAATCTCAGAGGTGCTACAGTCCCGGAAGCCAGAAAATCCAAAAATCCTGGAAACCTACTCGTCGCGAGGACAGATGACCCACAGAAGAGAAGTAGGAAAGCGCTCTGGAAAACACGATTTGTAATTTTGTAAACCAAATAAAGTCTATAAACCAATTATTTAGAAGCGAAAGAAGTGGAAGAACTCACAACGAGACCTTGCTTTTGCATATTTCGCAACAAAGTGTTGCAATGACAGCTATTTTTATATCCTTACACATATAAATGATGACTTTATTACAGATAGTAGGAGCGTAAAAATCTTAGTGCTTCGTTTGAGAAAAAATGGGAGTGTTCTAATGTCTGTCCAAATGATGTGGTCGAAAAAATCGGAAGTAAACCTTTCGCACGTATGGCCCTTCATTTTTTTGTTCCGCGTCCCCTTATGTGTTCAAAAACAAGGAGGTGCAAATATGGTGTTGTTTCTGCAGTTTTGTTCGATGTTAACGACAATGGGCGAGTTTGCAGTGATTTTTGTTATCATTTTTGAAATTCCAGCGTTTCAGAAAGTGAAATGCTTGGCCACGAATAGTGCAATAAGTTGAAACAGAAGCACGCTGCTATTGCGCCCAACTAGTATTTCTGATGGGATCCTGTTCTGGATCCCTGCATGGATTCGTGGCATCGTAGTATTGTGCAGTCTATAATGCAGGGATGTGATAAACAGTATAACACTTATATAATTCCTGTTGTACAATATAATATCTCCTAAGTTCCCTAGCTTAATAATTCTTCTCACAAATCATGTGGAGTTAGGTCCAAGAGAACCTAAGTGACAGTTGTCCTGCATTCTAAAACAACGCAGCGACCCTCCTACTCACGAAGGCCTATTGTGGTCAACCTTGTCGAAAACCTCAAAAAATACCAGCAGCACTTTTTTTGTGGTGAAGATATTTCTTATCTACGAAAGAACGATTCAATGTTGCTTCGCATGAGTGACATTTTAATAGTGTCCTTCATGTGATAATAGAGTTATTTTGCGATTTTATCTTCTCTCAATCGACGAAAGAGGTATATTACGGTTTTCTGCAAGAGCTATCAGTGGAAGAAAAATTTTATTCCCCGATTAGCGCTGTTCTTTGCCTTCCTCTCAATTCTTATGAATTACCTTCGGTTTTTTTGCTAGCCGTCAACAGCTTCGTTTCCGTTTTTCCTCGAATATATGTAATACCTTCCTCTGATGTAGCATTCCACGTTCCCAACGCTGCAAATCCAGGAAATGTTATGGAACTGCCGTATTTGTCTACTTATACACTAAACTTCCTTGCTCTGGCCCTGGATGCGTAATTGATATTACCTACGGTAAACGTCTTGACGTCTGTGCAAACGATAGGTACATTTGTGTGGTGTTACCCCGGGTAATCTCAATGATGCATGCGGCCAATGCATGCAATCGTTTCACCATCTGAGTCTAGATGCATAGAAGGATGAATAGTCGTACAACTACATGTAAGATTACCCATGGGTAACTGTAGGGTATAAATGGCGTCGCATACGGATAAACATGTTGAGGGGCGCCAATTGAAGGGTAAATTAGAGTACGGCACCTCGTCCAAAATAGGTAATCTTAGTGATTCATCCATGCCCTGTTTGGACAAGTTAAATTAGGACACAGCACTGAACGGTGATAGCGATGACATCCGTGGATACGCAGACGATCAGAGTGTGATGTTGCTTGTGTTGAAGCGCGTGCAGCGGGTCTCCTGCACTGGTTTCTCCTGTATGGGTTCTTTCTGGATTATGTTGTTCTCAGAACCAGAAAAACAAGTTTCTTATCGCATCTGAACCTTGCTCACCCATCAGCTTGTCGACAACTTGCTTCACACTTCCTTGCCGACAAGTTGTCCGCTCAGAAGCCTGTAGATAACTTGTTTTCACACTTCCTTCTCGACAGGTCGTCCACACGGAAGCTTGTTGACAACTTGTTCTCACACGTCATTGCCGACAAGTTGTGCGCCCAGAAGCCTGTCAACAACTTGTTTTCACGCTTCCTTGCCGACAAGTTATCCACTCAAATGCTTGTCAACAACTTGTTTTCGTTTTTTTTCACTAAAAATCTGCGAAAACAGGTTGTCGACAAGCATTTGAGAAGACAACTTGTCGACAGGGAAGTGTGAAAACAAGTTGTCTACAAGTTTTTGGACGAGCAAGTTTCAGATGCGATTAGAACTTGCTTTTGGAGTTTTGAGTCAACAATGTTTCTAAAGCCCTGATATCGCTGGATTATCCCTTGTTGTGGTAAGGTACAAAATTGGAATGGTTCATTCTACAAATTCTTTCCCATAAGATGGCCGACCTCAAAGACGACACTACCAATGGGCTCATACACTCGGCTACTGAGACGGTAAGCACTGAATTATGCATTTGAGACTGGAACTGTAGTTGTAACTGTCACAGATCAGAAAAAGTATAGACGACGCCGAGCGCAACCTGAAAGATCTGACCAAGGATTTCAGTGCAAAAGACAGGTGAGACGGAGCGTACATGCCATGGAAGTTAGAACATAAATGTTCCCTTGCAGTGCTGTTGAAGCATCCAGAGCTCGATTTGAGGAATTGCGTCGTGCTACAGGAACCGCTCCTGAAGTGCAGCGAATCCCGAAAAACTATAACTTGGGCCCACATTATCGCTCAAGGCCGTCAGTTCATCTAGACTGGATAATCACCACTGATCCATCGAAGCCAAACGCTGTAAAGGCTATTCCTGAAGTCGAAGAACATGATGATGAGGTAGTCCCTGCCTCAGAATGGATATTCGACACACTGGGGGGATCAGAGGAGTACGAGGAGTACGACGAGGAATGCGCTGCCCCACCTGTCGTTCAAACTTCACGGCCAGAAATGGATCTGGAGTGGATTCTATCAACACGTCCTTCCCAGGCAACCATGACGAAGCTGGTCGAACCGGGCAACAAAACGCGAGAAGTACCGGCTTCCGAGTGGATCTTCAGAACGGATCCAGATTTCTTTGCCGTAGAGCGGCACGATGAAGAGATGTACTTTCTGGATGAAATTGAGGACATGCTTTCTCATATGGATGAGGATAGCCTTCTGAGAACAGCTAATTTGTTATCGGAAGGAGGCCTGACAACAGCTCACTTGCTGTCAGACAGAGTTGCTGCTACTCCGGTGGAGGAACTGCAGACAGCACGTAGCGCCGCATAAGTCCCTTTATTCTTGAAGCAATATGTAAAGAATTCTTAATAAACATCAAGTAAAGATCCGCTTAGAGCAACACTTTCAAATTCAGAGTTACTTCACAATCATTTGCTTTAATATGAACAAATTTTATAACGGTTGAGAAAATGACGATACGTACACATTCTTTTCACTGAAGATGTGCATGCCGCGTTGACCGGTCTTCGTGGAGAATCAAATGGATGCGTGCGACTGATGCGCGACTGACGCACGCAGCTAGTATAAAGGGTAATTTATACCAGCTGCGTGCGTCAGTCGCGCATCAGTCGCACGCATCCATTTGGAAAGGATTTTGCATGAAGACCGGTCAACACGGCATGTACATCCTCAATGAAAAGAACGCGCGGCCGCCGCGAGGCCGTGAACGCGTGCGTCTGAGCTGCGACTGCGATGCGACTTCAATGCGACTGGGCCCTATTCTTCATCATATAGGCGCACGCGCGTCAGTCGCACGCATCGCAGCTCAGACGCACGCGTTTACGGCCTCGCGACGGCCGCGCGTTCGTTTCATTGAGGATGTACATGCCGTGTTGACCGGTCTTCATCGAAAATCCCTTGGGAATGGATGCGTGCGACTGACGCACGCAGCTAGTATAAATTGCCCTTAAATTGCTTTTAACTCGCGTATCAGTCGCATGCATCCATTCATGAGGGATTTTTTATGGAGGCCGGTCAACGCGGCATGTAAATCCTCAAAGAAAAAAACGCGCGGCTGCCGCGGGGCCGTAAACGCATGCGTCTGAGCTGCGACTGCGATGCGACTGGGCCCCACTCTTTGTCATATAGACGCTCGCGCGTCAATCGCACGCGTCCAGTATAACTTGCACCTAATGTACATGCATCCATTTGTGGAGGAATTGTGAAGAGCAGTCAATAGGGAACGAACAGTCCGATACAAAATACCTAGGCCCGTAGTAAAGTGTCCAGTGCGATCATCGCACATCACCTTCAGGGCGATGATCGCACTTCGCGTTGGAGAAGAGTATGGTGATCATCGCCATGGTGAATCGGACCGGCCGTACATGAAAAGTGGTCAAACGTACGTGTTCCACGTATTCCCACATCACTTTCGGGGCTGTTTTAGCGTGTGAGACAGTTATGAACCATTGCTACTAACAAACTAGAACGAGTACGACTTGTCAGAAGCACCAGAAGCACCTCTGCGCTTCTGATAAGTCGTACACGTTGAGCTTGTTCTGTGCTGTGGGGCGAAAATCAACATGCTTGAGTCCGTAGGCTCAGGTGCATTCTGTGCAATTCGCGCATCTGATCATACGTACCTTCACACCATCACCACACTCCGAGTGAGATGCTCCGAGTACTTCACTCGACGTCTCTTCGCCCCGCACACTATCTAGTCGCCAAACGATGGCGATCATCGCCCTCCAGGGCGATGAGATCGGCGCCCCGCACATACGTGCTCGCAGCACCGCCACGGTTGGTGATGATCCTCCATTCCTCAGTGTTGGAAGGTCGTCGCGCGTGCGATCATCGCCCCAAATGTGGCGACGAGTTGTGCAGGCAGCTGATCTCACCGCCATGACACTTTACTACCAGCCCTAGTTGTTGGGTGTGCGCCCCGGAAGCGAAGGTGAACCTTCTCGACATTCAAGTGGAGCATAGCCCAACCGCATTCTTCGTTGGGTCCCGCCACGAATCCCAGGCGCATTCGACCATTATAAAGCAATTTACACCATATGAGTGCGTCAATGCTGCGTCAGGTAGAAATAGAGAAAATTTTCCTTTCTGGAAGGCCATGAAAGAAGGTGCAACGCAGTCGTCATGGATAGAAATAGTACCGATATTTAAGCTAGATATGTGCGTTAAGCGTGCGTGCGTCTGCATGAGGAAGGATAGGCTCAGCCGTAGCCCTGGCGCAGATGAGACGCACGCGTTTGCGGTCTCTATGTGGCCGTGCGGCATCTTCATACGGCATTGACCTGTCTTCATTGATAAAAATTGAAATCCCCATTCCATAGGTGCGCACGTCTGACGCGCGAGTGACGCATACACTTAACATAAACTGCCCTATTATCCTCAAAGCCGCAGACATGTGCGATTCTCTTGCGTCTGAGCTGCGTCAGAACAGCGACTGCGCCTATTCTTCACTATTAGAACATGTGACCGTCGGACGCTGCAATATAAATTGCCCTTGTGAGATATATTTGAGTGAGGTCTGGATCTGGTCTCTTCCCAACAATCGCATCCCAAATGTTCATAGTCCCGAGGGAAAGATGGTGGTTACATGCTCGTCTTCAGCGGCATCTATCCATCCTGCTATTCAGAGAGATCTGTCCATACGGGGAAATCAGTGTCCCATTCCTCTACGCAGATGTGGCGCAATGTGTGAAATGTGCAATATAGAACACAAGCTTTCCGTACTTGCGTTAGCATTTCTTTCCATACTTTCATCGCAGGTTGGCCATTTTCACCACATTTATACGTTCCCCCTGGGCACGAAATGCTTAGTGGAAAATGAAGTCTGAAACAGCTGCGCACTTGACTATCTTATAACTGGATGACTCTTAGCCAAATTCGGCCAAAACTCTCCTCCAAGTTTGGCTTAAGTGCTAATAACCGGTTGCTTCCTTCAAGTTCTCTTGGAGGAAGTATCCAAAAAGCACATATCCCTGGTGGAAAGCTTAAGACCTCCTGTGGTCTCATATAGTCCGTTCCAAAAACGACGATATTTGAGTATTCGTGCCAGTGACATGCATTTCTCGTCTGCCTCTCCGAATACGACACTATTTCTTGCGTTCTCTCATTCTTTAATTTCTGCGCAACTACGTTTCCCCGTTTCCAACACACTATACAATATGAATTTTGGCTAAAATACGAGGAGCGCAATTGGGCCGAACTCGCTCCGGCTCAAGGTAAATAGTATAAAAACTCATTTTCAAGTGCGAAATACAACATATAACAACATTTAACAAACAAGGCGAAGTTACTATGCAAACACTAGACACGTGACATAGAAACATCCCTACTAAGGTGTCCTATTCCATCAATTTTTCTGCTTATTAAATTGTTTGAGCACTCGGGCAGCTTTCCTCATAGCCAGCAACTGTCGATGTAGACGAGCACGGAGCATTTCTGGATAACTGTACGTTGTTTCGGAGATGTGACCTGTTTCTCTTTCGTATGTACGCACAGTATTGCGGACTTCGGTGCGACGATGGCTGTAGTGTGGATACTGAAAGGTTAAAATAGAATTCAAGAAAAAAAAAACAGTTGAGAAGGGGAGTTCCAGAATTATGAGGCAAAGAGGTTACCGTATTGTAAGGGTAAACAGGAGGCAGGACCGGCGTTGGAGCCATGATTGGTGGCTGCACTATGGGAGCAGCAACTATGGGAACAGGTGGTGGTAGAGGAGCTGGAGCCACAGCCACGTACGGGATGGGCTCAGGCTCAGGAAGAACGAAGTTTGGCATAGGGTATGGGGGATATCCTAAAAATTAGTAATTTGCGTCGACTTGGGGAACTTGTAATCACTTCTTTCTGTTAAGTACATCTATTTCATGCGATTTCAAAGTATATTCAGCGCTGAGCGAACTTTCGGGAAATTTTAGTAGTAACAGTATGAATTGGCACGAATTCAAACTACATACATAGTAAACGCACACAGATGCAAATCGAAAATTGAAATTTTATCAGCTGACATAGCATAGTTATCATTGCTTGGCGTCCCAGCTCAGAATCGATTTAGACATTTTAACATCAGAAGAATCGTTAGGCAAAGCTGTTCACAACGGTGTAAATATTTCCTCACAAATTGCCGAAAATCCTTCCTTTGAACCCTTCCTTTTCGGAGAATTTGAGCTCCCCCTTGCGACAACTACCATAAGAACTTGCATTCTCCACAAGTAGTGAGTCAGCGATCGATATTATTGCTGCCACAGCATGCTGTAGTGCAACTCCGCAACTCCTTGTGGTAGCGGTCGCAACGGTCACCATAAACTCTCCAAGAAAGAAGGATCAAAGAAGGGCTGTTGGACAGTTTTGTAAGGAAATATTTACACCATTGTAATCGTTCTCGTCTAAAGATTCTTCTGATGCTAAAATCGTGAAATCAATTCTGAAGTGAGACACTGTCCTTAACAGTGCTATGTGTTATTCCATGACAAAAGAAGGCAAAACACTTACCATCGAGCAGGGCAATCGCATATTGGGCAGCAGACCTGGAAAAACAAAGAAAAAACTTTTTGGAAGCTAGGTTTTGGGAGTGAAATCACAGAAATTGGCTTCTTATAAAAATTATGTAATTTTGAGGGTAAAATACTTTATCAGAAGAACATCATCTTTCGGAAGTTTCCAGAACTCAATCTGAACGTTAGACAAGTAAAACAACTCATTTGAAAGTTTTCTATGTTATCGCAGAAGCACTTTAGGCTATGAAATTGAGATTTCTTAGGAAAAACGAAACAAATAAATAAACTTGGTAGTGAACAATAATCCGAAATCACCTTGTGAAGATCATCATAAGGCACACTAGAGTGAAGTAAGAAGAAATCATCACGCCCTATGGCGCTTATTACGGCTAGCACTTGCAATTTATATTCGCACCATCGACTTCGCTTTTTTGCTTACCAATTAAAAAACCATAAGTGAACTTGCCGTCTACAGGTGAAAGTGGAGACTTTGCGGCTTAAGTGCTTGGAGGCTACGGCGGAGAGTCGTTCACTGGCAAAAAATAATATACCATAATGGCACCCTGGCGATTACGGTTAAGGCGTGGAAGAGAAGAAAGCCAATGAAAAGTGCGAGTGCAAATGTGTTGAAGTCTGCAAACAGAAGGGCAACGGATACCAGATGCTTGCGACGGACGTGCGTGCGACTGTGCATATCATGAAGAATAGATGCAGCCGCAGCCTTGACGCAGCGTGGGCGAGTTCGCGTTCGCGGTGTAGTGGCTATTCGCTCGTGTCCTCCATGGATGCGTGCGTATAACGCAGCTTCGGCACACGCACCTGGAGAGCTCTTCTACCACCTTTTTGTGTTTTAATACATGAATGTATAGCGCACATACGTGCACATAAATAAATAAATAAATAAATAAATAAATAAATAAATAAGTAGCTTTGGCTTGATTGATATTCGTTACAATCTCAAGTGCAAATCTGGTTTTCACAGAGGGTCTTGGGAATATGTATACCATATCACATGCTATCATCGCTAAGCAGGACCTATTCAAATACTCCTCCTCATCCCTTTATTCTTTACGTACACTTTTCGTACATCTCACTACTGTGCTTAGGCCCAGTAGCGTCACGATCCGCTTTTACTTTCTAAGTGCCTACTAGGATATCACGTTACTGTTGTTAGTTTTGAGACTAGTTTAGGTTTGTCTGGTGTCCACTTTCATAGCTTTATCTTGCATTAACATTACTGCTGAATCGACTACCTTACCACCTTACTATGGTGTAAGATTAACTCTAGAGTGTCTCTAATAATGTCCTTCTAGATACAGTATTATCATAAACTTCATGTCATTTTGAAAGCGCTGACCATGTTCTGTGAAAAGGCTAATTTTTTTGCAGAATAATTTACTTGAATTTTAAGCCTCCGAAATGGAGTACTGAGTGAATGAAAAGCGGCAAAACAGACAACTGGCAATCAAATAAAGCTCGAAAGCTCACAACTGCCCAATCGAAATGTGTTAAGTGTTAAAGAGAAGTTTTCCTTGAGATGACGGATCACCATGGTTCTGAGCTGAAAGAGGACATATATGTATAGCCCGATGGCAGATCCACTTCAACCGAACATGTCCAGTTTACGAAGATCCGGGAAATGCTGCAAAGGAATTGTATGGTCGAGATGGACATCGTACTTCTCAAAGCTTTCATCTAAATTAGGTAACTGTGATTAAGGGATTAAATCCCGAGGGTCTGATAACCAACTCCAAAATAACTCCAGACCCTAGCCTTACCAACGCCGTTACACTGGCCCTCCAAGAGTTCGATTGTTGATGTTCTTCCGCACTTAGATTCTTCAGGGCTTACGCTCTTGAGCAGCATCGGATAATTTCTTGTCCCCATAGAATTCAAAGAAGAAATAGTGTTTTTCCTCGGATTGATATTTTTCTTCCAGAGTTCTTGAGTCATTTAATTCTTGGGTAGCTCCGTTGCAGCGGACTTACTTACGTTCTTTACATGCGATATATTTCAGAACTCCGCAGCGCAGCCCGTATTTCCCAACAGAAAAAACGGACTTTCCTCCTCTTATGTTTTAGTGTCTTTGCAGAGAATGACAGGCTCCTTTTCCCTGCCTTTTACCGGCTAGATCGGAAACCACTTTCTGAATGCTATGACGAAAAATCATGAAAAATTCATCTCCTCGCTTGGCACTTTATCGCCCGTTAGAGAAGCTTCGGTGGCCTTAGTTTTTATTTAGCGAGTGGAGGAGTGGATACCAACATATTTGCCTGCCCCTAAAAACACATAATTGAGTGCCATTAAAGGTGGCCTTCGACGCTGTTGCTGTAGAATTTATCTTGTAATAATGTTTTGAACTTGAAACATGAAAAAAAAAATCAGAAAAATAATTCCAAAGGACGAAAGGGAATGCCACGTATGAACAAAGTAAGAGTGACCAGGTTTTATGCTCGAAGAACATTGAATTTGCTATAGATTTTGTCTCTGTGGCCACGCTGAGCGTTGTGAAGTTCTGCTACATATGACTAAAGTTTCAAAAGCTGATCATCTTTTCTTCACGGTCATCCTGGTTTCCTTTTCGGAAAAGTTTAGTTATGGACCACTGAGCTTAATTGTGTTCGATGTTATTTAATAAAACTTGTTTGTTCACACCACAACAGGAAACTAATCCAGAGTTGTTGTAGTAGAAGTGGTAACTCTTCCACAAATGCGATTCTTTTATAGCGAAACCTTTATTGACCATATTTACAACAACGGCTTTGTGTGTACAGAGCCTTCACTGTGCCTAGTCTTCGGTTATACTATCGGTTATACTTTTTCGTTCTGATCGACGGCGAAAATCTCCTGTACCAGGCGGATGCTGGAGAGCGACGATTTGCCAAGTAATCATCTCTGTTCTCCTTGCCAGCGGCTACCGTCCTTTTTCCATATGAGTTGTTTCCTAGGAACGGTTCTTATAATGAGGCTTTCCTCCAAAAAAAATCTAGAAAGGAAATCTTACTCTGGTTGTCTCTACTTCTAACATAATTGGATCTGTTGGCCTGAAAAAATGAAGGCAAATGAGTCATGTGTAGCAAAAAAAAAGAGCTGAATAATTTGCTCCAAATACTTACAGGGATTCCTGCAGAATGAACCTGTGATCCACTCATCGGTGGGCGTTGACCCCCTATAATGATGATTTTTGTCTGGACTTCATCAGATGTAGCAAAAAAGGTAAATGTACGGGTTTAACTGCAATGCGCTTGAATAGCTGCAACGAATACAACAAATCAATGAACCAAAGCAGATTTTCGCTTTTTTATATGTATTTTGAAATGAAAACTATTGAAAGAATGAAAACTATGTGGTAAATCAGCTTTGAACTAACCTCTTGCATTCGTTCGGCCAGCGGAAAATGCTCTCATCGGCTAAACGACGTTGTTAAGTCCCAGAATTGACAAGAATCTACTGAGGGACTCACCTCCATTGCATCGCTTCCTCCAAAGGATGAGCCTGGATAACCACCGCTGAAGTTCGGAGGTGGTTGTTCGACGCCATTGAAGTCTGGTCCATTGTAGACTGGACCAGCATAACTTGGCGGCGGCGGTGGTGGTGGTGGTGGTGGAGGAGGAGGCGGCGGTGGGGGTGGGGGTGGTGGTGGTGGTGGAGCCGCATATGGTGGCGGTGGCGGTGGTGGTGGTGGTGGAGGAGGAGGTGGTGGGGGAGGTGGAGGAGGTGGTGGAGCTGCATAGGGTGCAGGTTGAGGAACATATACAGGAGGAGGAGGTGGTGGTGGTGGAGGTGGAGGCGGTGGAGGAGGAGGAGGTGGGGGTGGAGCTACATAAGGTGCCGGTTGCGGTGGTGGTGGTGGAGGAGGTGGTGGTGGGGGAGGTGGTGGAGGTGGCGGTGGAGCTGCATAAGGTGCCGGTGGAGGAACATATGCAGGAGGAGGAGGGGGTGGTGGTGGAGGAGGAGGAGGCGGTGGAGGAGGAGGTGGTGGAGGTGGAGCTGCATAAGGTTCCGGCGCCGGTGGTGGTGGCGGAGGAGGTGGTGGAGGGGGTGGTGGTGGTGGTGGAGCAGCATAAGGTGCCGGTGGAGGAGCATATGAAGGAGGGGGAGGTGGTGGCGGAGGTGCTGGCGCTACGTATGCTGAAATGCAACCAAATCCTCCACCCACTTCATTTTGCGATAATGGCGAATATCTTACATCTGAAACATGCTTTTCTTTTTCTTTCAAATTTTGTCAACAAATTATTGGGTTGGGCAATAGATTCGTGCAGTTTTTAAAAATCATTTTCTTACTGGGACCTCAACTGGGTCCGATTGCGTGTCATAGGTCATCTTCTAGCACTCGTTTCCCCTCTTTACGAATGTTATAAATAATTTCTCCAATTGCTGCTACATGTTACTTTCTATCGCATGAAATATGACCCTCCAGTTCGATAACAGCGAATATCTTCAGCACGTCCGTTTGACTACAATATTGGAACAAATGCTACTACGAATGTCAGTAGCACCTAAATGGGAAACAGTGTTATTAAAGACACAGCGCAGAAGAGGAGATCTGTTCCAGGGAGGTCAATTGTGGGCTGGAGAATGCGCCTCGGTTTCGACGCACAATTTGTAGAGTTATGAGGTGGTTATTCACAAGGGCTTGCTCCAGAAAAGATAGAAATACGAAAAAATACTTGCTGGAAAGAGTGGTATTGACCCCCATGGAAAAAAGCGCACGAACTTATTGCCCAACCTAATAGTTTGTTTGTTGGAGAGTTCGTAGGTCAGCAGTGTCAGATGCAAAAAAAGAAAAGCGATTTGAAAACGTGAATTATGAAGCTGAAGTTCCTTACGCGGAGCGACTGCATATCCAGCTTCAGCATGAGCACTGAAATTAATTCTCTTTAGCTTTTCATTGATATCAGACCACTCTTTTTTCTGTTTGACTTTAGCAGAAATTGTTTTTTATTCGTTACTTTTATAGCATTTGCATAGCATCATTAAGCAAAATAATCTGCAGATAATATACTGTTATTTGACTTGTGATTGTTTTGATATCATTGCAAAGACACTGTATGTGATTAAACCACAGAGGATTTGCCCAATTGTTGGAACTCTTTTGCCGGTCAAGCAAATAATTTCATAATTTCATGCAGCTTAGTTTGCAGAAACGTAAAGCTATAGGTTATCACTTTAACTGCCAACGTATTTGATACCTGCACACTAGTGAAGAGACGATGAGTAAACAGGAAAGTGTGAGCATTGCTGCTGCGTATCTTCGAACCTCCACAGCCTCTTATAAAGCACGGAACTTCACCAAAACCGCACAAATCACTTCAAAAACGGCAAAACTCGTCTCTAAGAGCTTTCGATGATGTTCGCGCATAGCATTCTAGCAAATTAACAGGGGTCACAGTGTAATCCGCTCAGACGTTCGTATGTTTCTTTACTCTGAAACGCACTCGAGGACCACTCCATGACGCAACATCTAAAACTCCAGCCTGTTTCGCTCGTTTGCAGCGTAATGCGTGGGAAGAACACATGCGCAAAGCTACATATAGTAGCTGAAATCCTATAACCGCAACGGGTAGCAAATCTTAGCAGATGGAGCGACGAAAGCTTGTACATGTTAGAGTCACCACAGTTTCGCAACGTGTTGGCTCTACTTCGAAGTAAACTATTTGTAATTGCCATTTTAAAGATACATATTCTTGAAGGCAGCATCGAAGCCGCAGTTAGCTTTCCTTCCGCTACAGAACAAGTTCACATCATCTCTGCCAATTACTGTGCACTAATTAGTGCCCATATGAAGATAATTGAACATTGCTGAAAATACCGCAGAGCGAGCAAATGTGTTAAGCAGTGCTGCTGAATAAGACAACAAACACTACTTGGGGTGATGCTCATGTAAGCGCACGGCATGCACTTCTCAGACCGTGCCGTGCGGGATCCTTACCACAAGTCCCTTTTTCCAAGAAAGCACGGCATACACTCACATAGGTGCTGGTAGAGTAGTGCATCCAGCGAGGACTTCCTGCGACGACGCTTTCATGAGCTGGCAGCGTGCACTTCCTTGGAGCTCCCATCTTAAAGGCAAGGTCCGATCAAAACACACCATGTCGGTTTCTTGCTTGAAACGTTGGTTCTCCGATAGTAGTACCCGTATATAACGGTGAAAGTCGGGAAAAGATTGGTTAAGTTACGGTAAAGAGCCGCCAATTTGGTTACATTGTTGCATAGTACGTGCAACCAGTGGACGACCACTAAACAGCTAGCTCCTAAAAGTTGCTGCAGTAGCAGATGTGGTGTTGCGTTCGGAGGTGCAGCAGCACCGGTGTTGCCGCAGTAGTGGATGCCGCAGCACCCGTTTAAATCACTACAGCAACACCTTCTTGTTGCTGTATGGAGGATCGTTACATCACGTGTTGCTGTGCTAGAAGAGAGTAGCGGTGGCAAATCCATCCACAACGGAGCCCCAGGTACCGTAACCCCGGGGTATTTTGCTCTGAAACTTGGGATTCACCTTTAGAAGCATTTCCATCCTCGATTTACGTGATGTACGTGTCGTTTACATCACGAAGAACCCGAAAACTGTAGATCGAAAATTTTGGACGGACCTTGCCTTTAATCGGGATAGCAGGGCATACACTCGCACCTGTGCTGATCATTGATATGCCCACCAAGCACGCTGTGTCATCAACCACGGCCACGGCATACACTTCCTTGACGCTGCTAGGCGACTTTTGGTAATACACCGCATACACTTCCATCACTAAACGCCTAGCTGACAAGCACGGCATACACTTCCATGATTCGCCTATTTTGCAGGGGAAGCACGACCTACACTTAAGTTTTCACCCCGTCATAGCTTAAAAGGTACTGCATGACCCCGTATTAGTAGCGCCCATGTAAGCTATGCTGGTGACACCCCCCATTTGGAAACGTGCCGCCCACACTAACACGAATCCCCCATTTTACGAGGATCTTCCCACTTATTTTGATGGCATACAATTTCAATACTGTTATTTTTTATGTGTCTTCCTTCGGCCTGCTTCTTCTGATTTCTTTTCTCTAGATGTGCTAGGTTGTGTCTTCACGGGGCAACGGCCAACTACTATTCTCTACCTGCGGGCTGCTGGTCTATTGCGTTCACAGCCATGATAATAACATTGCTAGGAAAGAAAAGCATCTACTAACTAACATTAACACCTTCGCGACAATGTGCTCAACCAGTTGACACGCATGGTGCGTCGCGTGGGATCGCGTGCTCAACCGGGTGTGCACGCTGTTTTCAGAGCTATATTTCTGTGAAGCAATCATAACTAGCAAACTTCTATGTAGCATTATACTAACAAATATTCAAGCTTTCTATACATGCACTGGGCAGAGCAAATCTTCACTCAAACTTTTTTTGATATGTTGTTGAAAGACACACCAGAGAGAACGGTACATATGAAAAAGAAACTACAACCAGTATCAAGTAAACCTACGAGAAACATTTTTAAACACTTTTGACAATCACAAAAGAGAAAACGATCGGGTTCAGATTTGAGCAAATTCGGAGGTATCATGCGGTGGAGAAAAAATTCCTACCACGTGGGACCACGTGCTCAAGCGGTTGAGCAGGGATCCCACTTGTCCGAAAGCGCATGTGTCCCATGTGACACACCATGCCAAAAGCGTAAGGTCGCGAATGTGTTAAGTAAAGTCAGTAACTACGTATCCTGCATACATATCCCTACTGCCACTGGGATTTTAAGCATTTTATGTTACTGTTTTCCAATGGTTGCGTTTTTTATGGTCAGTGTTCAAATACCTAATGTGTAACAATATTTTTTATACTGTAATAAAATTCAAAAAAGATAAAAATAATTAACCAATAACTTCATTCGTACAGGAACTCAATAAAAGCACAAATTATTTTGCTATCTAAATGTCCTCACGCTAAGACTGCCATTTAAAAATCATTGGGCAGAAGCCCAGCACTATTTTGTATCGTGACTGAATAAATCAGATCAAATCAAGCACGGCATACACTAACACCTACACTACAGGACAGAATCGCGGTGATGAAGCTCTTCCAAACCCACGGCGTGCACTCTTTCGATGGTGTTGATTAGGATCATCGGGAATCTTTTACCTGACTAAAACGGCAGGCTCTTACAATCGTATAGCTCACTGACGCGATCAGGACCAGGCATGGGTCGTTGAGAACCCTGTGGCTATGAAGTCTAGAAGATCTCGGATGTTTCGGTGGAAGGAAATCTCGATTCGGTAATAGGTTATAATCCCGATTTGGTAATGGCTTAATTACCTATGGGTAGCAGCCAAGCATACATAGATAGCGCCACGTATGGATAAATATGAGTGCCAGGTAAAGGGTAAATAAGGATAAGCTAATCTTTCAGTCTTGGGTACTCCTAGTGAAATCACCGGAAAAAGCATGGTAAATGTGATTTTGTGAAGGTGTACGCCGACAGGTTGGCTTTACACACCTATGGAAAGGCATGTCTCCTCATTTTCAAAGATCCGCAAACTATTCTTGGCTGCATGAAGGATGGAGTACTCAGTCTCACTTTACTCATTCGACTTCATTTGAGAATCGTAAAGCTCTTGAATGCGTACACACTATGCAGTAACTTACGGTGGGGTCACTGATACCCTACAGGGAGGGACGGCTTGGTTAGCCCTGGTGCTGAAAACAGCTAGTCTCTTACCATTGTACTATGTGCATGCAGGCATACAATGCCTGGCGGTATACCTTTTCGCTTTTTGGCTCCACTGTGGCTTTGTATTACACATATGAATTCATAAAAGACATCTCGAAGTATCACTAGAACTTTATTACAAAGATCAGATCTTAGCGAAATTGATATAGGTATGTGTATACAGAATTCAATTCTTAAACTTAGTTCAAAAACTAATACAACACTATGAGTAAGTGAAACACATCAAACATCTAGAAGTGATATTCATTGAGTAAGTAATAAGTGAAGAATCGGTAGTTGGAGAATCTCACTTTTAATTGACAATCTAGTCATAGAACCTGTTTTGAACGAAATACTTTAATCTCAATGAAAGCCAGTCAGTACGCTCGTCATTCAGCCTTGAAATCCGCCGCTCCAGTGACTTTAACGGGGAACCAGGTGGTTGATGGATTTCGAATTCGGATCACATACTCTCCGGGATTTACGGGAACGCTTCCATATTCGGGCAACTAAAACAGGTAAAATAAGAAATCGTGACGATGGGCAAACAAAAGAGCGGAAATTTGTAGTGAAAAATTACCTTTAAGCTTGTCAAGGTGACTTTTGGCCACACTTGTACTTCCTTTCCAGATTCTCGCTTCACGATTTCAAAATCAACATCGCCACTGATTGTGAAATTCCAGATTAGTCGACCGGATTGGGTGCACTTTCTAGGAAACGTGTGATCCATTAGTGAAGGCACATTATTCACTGTTTTCTCTTGACTAACACGCTCTAAAATGCCCACTTGATTATTTCGTTGTCCTGGTGACTTTTAATGCTGTAGGTTTTACTCGCTGGAGGTTTTAGTATGCCATGATCTGCCCATACATCGTCACACTAGAAATAATAATATTTTGAAGTCAATCGATGGCCTTTCTGGTAGCTTTGTTATGGTTTTATAAGAATTCTGCAACATCGAATTCTGCAGTGGTCTCAGAGCGATGTTTCAAAGGACGTTTAACGCATTTTTACAGGAAATAGGATTTCTTTTAGGACTCGTCCAATAATAGTCATCCAAATTTTATATCCATATTTTATACTTGTAATCCTGATCATTTATTATCCAAGCAAAAAATGTGCAAAACGTTTCAGTTCTCCTCAACTACATGTTGTATCAACTTTAACCCACCCCTCTATGTTCCGAACTCAGCACTGGCAAAAGTGGATGAGTGCAACCCTCCGGAGGTACTGCATAGCCGGAGTCATCTCGCATTGTGCCTCCGTACTCTTCTGGGATTGCCTAAATGAGGTGGGCGATTGTAACTATGAGAAATCGCATCAATGAACTGACATTGATGCATCTTTTTTCCTACTAAAGCTTACTTGAGGTTCAAGGTAGTTTTGGAGTTCCGACACATCGTTGAGGAATGCCAGTTTATTAGCTGTCCTTGAGTCCATAATGAATTTCGAGATCTTAAACAAGTTTTTTTTCGCTAGTTCCTGTAAATTTAGCGGACAAGTGGGGATGAAGTTGAAATACACCCACTTTGAACATAAGTGAAACAATTCCAGGCGGGTTAATCAGCAGTAGCTTACACATCTGAAAAAAAATCTTTCAGTGCTTTAATATGAAGCTTAATAAAGAAATTATGAGCTCACGTTGTCGCTGAAGTACTCCGACCACACTTTCACGACAAGGCGCGCGAGTTGTACTGGAGCGGATAGAGGATTCAGGAATTCAGAAAGATTCAGTCCTTTGAGGTCAAGAATTGTTACGACCGAGGAAGGGCGACCTAGAAAGTATAATTACATAGGTAACCGCGACGTGAGAGAGCAAACAGTTCTTAACCATACATAGTTACTACATACTATGATAGATACGTACCAGTTCTCTTCTCAGTTTCAGCCACAGCTCTGCCGAAGACTTCATGTAGCATAAAATAGGAGTGCAGTACGTAGGAAAGTGGGATGACTCTCATTATCTGAAAAAAAACTAACATTCGTCCTACCAATCTTCACACTTATTAATTCTTGGCGGCCAGTCTCAAAATGCTGGCGGCGCGGCTTACGCACGATCAATACGCATCAAATACATGCAGCTCAAACCGCGGCGACGGGCAATGCTATACTCCACGTGGAGCATATAGTATGTCCTCATCTTTAGAAGATTTGTGCGCCCACAATAGGCAAGCAGCCCCGCTAACCAACCTCTTTCAAATCTGTTCCCTCCATTTTATGCACAAACACATGTACATCTCCGGAACGAACTGATCGATCAACTCGAGAGATGCAAAACCTCTGAAAAAAGCTTTTCCATTGAAAATTTAAAAAAAAACTGAATGAATTAAATACCCTGTAGGTAGCTTTTCCAATGGGGAATTCAGTGAAGATCTCCATATCACTCAAATCAGCATAGCCAAGTGTCTGCCTGTAACAGTGAACTTGCCCATATTTTTACCAAGAAACCAAAAATGAATAATCAAGAAAAAAACTACCTGTGGCTAAGATACTCCTCAACTCTCTTTCTAGCAACGTCCTCGTCTCCTCCGTGAGCTCTTAGGAACCGTGCCAAGAAAAATGGTGAATCCAGACATGCCGGAAGAGGGAGTGAGGATCTAAAATTAGAAAGCTTTGGTGCACAGAAATTTTTACACACGATTTATTCGGAAATCACCTCATTCTTCTTGCCTTTTCCATGATCTCCTCGGTAAATGGCTCTGGAGTGATAAGGTTATGCATTTTGTACCTGGAAGGGAACGGTTTAAAAAAATACGTGTTTGAATTTCTATTGTAAGAGCCTGAGAGGGAAGAAATCAATGAGAGCACACAGAAATTGACATTGAAACAGTAAAACAAGATCATCAGCACCAAAAGTGGAAAGGAGAGAGGGAAAAGATAGGAACGAATGAGCAACTAAGTGACAGAGTTTTTTATGTTAAAGACTATTAAGTAAGTACAAGCACAAAAAGTTTTTTTTTCTGCCTTGGCGAGAACTGGTCCCCGTGTCGCAAGTTTTCTCTAACCAGAACCGAACGAGGATGAAACGACAATGTTTTAGCAAGGAACATAGAGTTTTTGGAGCCCAGATCAATATGAGCAGTAAGTTTTACATTTACCACGTGAACTATGACATAAAAGTGTACGTAACCAGACTTTTAAGGAAGTGCCGGAGTTCAGCGTGAACACGTGCCAAGCTTTGACGTGTACCCGACGACAGTTACACTTCTTCTCGCGACAGGGTTATGTATGAGTTGTACAAAGGACTTTTTAGGGGTGAAATGAAAGCGCGATAGTATCAGCGACTCGTTCCGTTGGCAATTCACCTTCAATGCGGGAACGGAAAACACAGGCCATACAAGGCATTCCTCATGTTTTAATCTGTTCCGTATTTCCAAACAGTCAAACTCCAAGCGAGGAGGCCAGCTAGCTGAAATTGTGCTTTATTTTAAAACCTTCTTAAAAGTGATCGGAAGTGTTAAGTTCTTGTCGCTGTGTCGGAAAACATAATGTTGCCCTTTAAGTTCCGCTTTGATGGTTCGATAAGAAAACATCAAACTTCATCTACATACACACATACTAGAAGTAGAGTTTGTAGTATTGATTGTAGATCAATTTTCACCGCCGCGTCCAAAAAACGTGATTCCCACCGCACTAAAATCCAGGAAAGTTAGGCAGGTAGTTCTTGCTCTTTACTAATCAATCCGTGGCGACTTGCTGTTACGAAAAATAAATTTGAAAATCAAGTCTTTGGCTCGTAAGAATAAAATTCTTATCGCTGCACTACTTTCTCGTTGAAACTACGCGCACAAAACTGAAATGGGCGTGGTTAATATCTCATTCCTATGTCCCTGCTGGGTAACAGCTAGTTTTGTGGATGCTCAAATTGACGTGAGGGTTTTTTCAAAATTTCACGTATTTACCAGCAGGGAATCAGCGAAAGCGATGAAAATTTTGCTGTAAAACCCACAGGAAACCCCTTTTTTACCTTGTACTACTACAGCGATTCCATATTAAGGAAGAGAATGTGTCGCAATAATCGTGTTGGGGGGGGGGGGCTCACCATAGGTTATGAGATTCCTCTTTTTTCCTTGTTTTTTTTTTTGTAAATAGACATAGATTTCAGTTTCAACTCATCCATAGTACTAAGGCAAAATGTTGTGACAAATTCAGTGACCTAACCATTGGGTGGGTAAGATAGTGCAATGCTTGGGTAAGCATAATGCAACAGAAAACCAGTTAGATTAGTTGTCCTCGCTTGAAAAACATATTTTCAGGACAGAAAATACATGAACTTGTTGATCGCTGCATTACAGGCGTGAAACGACGCCGAACACAGGGGAATTCTCATTTCAGTTGGTGATTTTCCAACATGAGCAGTGCTCAACTAAAAATTTCCAATGCTTTTATACTCAGTGATAATGCTGTATTTAACTAGGCTCCTTCTCAAACAAACAAACAAACAAACAAACAAAACTTCTAGTGATCATCCAGACTTTGATTTGTTAGGATGAATGGTGAAAATTAGCCTGTATTTACACACAGTCACACATTGGGGAACCAGTTATCGAATGATCTATGGCGAAAACACTTGTAAAATCGAACCTAATCAAATGGCGTTCAGTGGTAGAGAGGACTGTACGTTGCAATAACCTGGAAAACGAAGAAAAAAAAAACACATATAAAGGAAGGTTTAGACCTTCCGAAAATTCGTTCAGAGACCTAAAGAAGTTTCTATGAGGCAATATTATTGAAGATGCAGGAAAAGAAGAGATTCAGATGCTAAGCAAAGAAGAGCAATCAGAGATCATCACCGTCTGTAGACGACAGAATGAACGATACGACATTATAACAAAAGTAGACAACAAGGCGATTGACCTTTGCTTTCGACCGCGTAGAGTTTGTTTACGTATGGGAGGTGTTAGGTTTTTCTTTTCGCGCGCATTATCCACACACCATTTTGGTACCCTGCTTCCAAAGAATATAAAAGAAGAAAGAAAGCGACGTCTCGAAGTGTCTTTATAGAAGTAGACCTGAAATAGGTACGTCTTTTGTAGGACCATTTTGGGAATCGTACTGGAAAACGAGGTTTGCGACAAGCCCTCACACACCACCCGCTCCCCCCTCCCCGTTTCCACTCGCTTTTTGGAACTCGGGTGCTGCTTGCGAATGTGAAACAACGGTTCCATTATCCATCAAGTGGTTCTATAATCCATCAAACAGTCCTATATCGAATGTCAGGAAGCCTAACGTAATAAGATCCTGGCTGGGGGATTGCTAAAGAAGGGGTTTCAACAGATAATTCCAACATTTCCCCTTCATCTTGCTCTCTTATCTTGCATCACTACCATAGCGTGACACCTCCGGACAGACAACTTTGGCGCCACATAATTGCCGACGTAAAATTGCAGACAACCTCCGAAAACCCGTTCTAATGCCCAACAGAACGCATACATACGAATAAACTTCGATTCGACGCTATCTGGTGGTACTTGTTGCCTATACGTATGTACGTCCAATTTAGGGGGAACATGTAACGGCAAACTTCTCAACACGTATGCGGCTCTAGAATTGTTGCTCCAACTCGAGTAAGGAGGCGTAGCCAAGCTACAGTACAATGGAGGTAATTCACTGAGCTTCAGCAGCTTAAAAATTTTGAGGAGCTTCGATTATGCTGAAGTAATCAAGAGAATATCAAATGATCAACATTAGGTTTACCCGTAACACATACGGAGGACAGGAGCTGGAGAAAATTTTGTGACAAATGCCTCGACGATGGAAGAGAATAAGAGAATGCCCGGCACCACCTTATGCAAGTTATTCGATCCGAAACAAACGCATAGAAACGGCAGGGACGGGTCATATTGTAATGGAACGCGCGACGATGGTCACACTGTTTGCCGAACGATAATTGTCGACACCAACAATTGATGTAATTGCAATGCAATGACGTAAGAAGTCATAAATGGGAAAATGTGCCACTAGGGAGTGGATTCCAGATAGCAGTGAGGTGTCGGTGATCAGACAGACCTGGCTTCAGAGCTGGGTATAGGATGTTTAATGCTGCCATGCAGACCGCTAAAGTAGTAGTCATGACTTTACCGAAACCTACAGAGTCTTGCATAGCCGGAGGGTCACGTCAGCGATGAATTTGTCAAGGAGAGCAAATATCTCCCGGAAAAAACATGACTGGGCATTGTTTCGGGGAAGTTACCGGGACAGGTTTAGACAATAGGAGAATCTGTGACTGTTTCTAGAAAAAAAAAGAGTCACAATGAGAAAGCAAATGATTTATTTGGATCACGATCTGATTTTTTTCATCATTATGCATATCAATCATCCATAATTTGCATCACTATTGTTCCTGGAAGCAAGCCATTCTCGGTACTTTTCCTAAACAGGGTCAGGTACGAACGCGGAACAGGGGCACGAAATTTCGTCAGCATGCACTTCACTTCCCTATTGGAAGTGCAGCCGCTCCACTGCGAGATGATGCACTTCCAGTAGCGAAGTGCATGTTAAAGGAATGTCAGACTTTTTTGTTCCACCCAAACACTACCTAAACAGAATAATGGGCTCTAGAACGCACCAGCAGTTACTGCTTCAGAAAATCAAGCGGTAGAAAAATCCAATGATGAAAAGAAGGAAAAGGGACCGCCATACTCCTCAGACATTCTCATTGCAACATAATAATTTAGTACCATGAACAATGTCTGGTCAAAAAACCGTTAGGAAATCCGGATTCGGCAACCAAAGCACCTGGACCTAGCCCGATTATTGCGGTGATAAAAAAGGGATATTCGTAACGATGGCTAACGGATATGAGTGCGCAGTGTCGCATAGCTAGCTATTGCGTATCCGATCCCATCCAACGTGCTTTACAGGTTCGACACCCGTCCTCGCACTGCACCCAAACTTCTTTTCTCTCAAGCATCCAGCGATTCGCTATGGTTTGGGTGGCTTCGCAGCAGCATAATTGGGATATCAATGCATTGGGCGTAAAATATGATCAAACGAAAATACCAAATCAAGGAAGTATTGCCCAGAAGTGAAGAAGCAGGAAAACAAGCAAGGTTGTCAAACAGTGGAATGATTTTCACAGGCGTCACTATAGAAGCGCCATCTCACACCTCAGTTTAGCAAGGCTAGATCTTATAAATCCGTATGTACGCATAGTAGTAATGAGTAGCAGTGAGTAGCACATCACGCAAAACGTCCGAAATTCTCCACAACACAATGTATGTAGGCTGTATACGTGATTGGGCAACAGTGAGCAACAACCTCTGGTGTTTCCATCGAATGCGATGAGTAACGATTCAAACTAGTTATGTAACAGATAGTAAACTATAGCGGAACGACATAATTCAGCTGGATTTCCGCTCACACAGTAGAAATGTGTTCGTTAGAGACATTTCGATGGTAATTAATGCATTAAAACAGTGAGCTGGGTGGGGTCACACAAAAAGCAAGTGTGTAAAAAATATGTTGACAATAGAGGTGTTATTGATGTTTGGCAAGGTCCAGGTGTGAAAACGGTGGACTGTGACTCGTATTTCTTTCTTATGCTCTACGTAATTTAGTCCACCTACGCCTCACGTAATCCATGTTTAAAAAAACTTCCCATGTAGAATTCGAGTTTTCGAGAAAAAAATGTTTAGTGGTTACATTATTGGATAACCATGTTTGGTTGGTACTGCTTGGTTATTGGATGACCATGTTTGCCTGGTACTAATACAGAAGTGTTGCTGTAATGGCTATCTTGTAGTACAGCAGCACCACGTAAACCTCAATATAACGACACAGGAGTGTTGCTGTAATGGCTACCGCAACGACATGGGTGCTGCAACACTCCCGGGCACAGCGACGTGCGTGCTGCGGCACCTCCCACTGCTGCACCAGAATTGCTACTGCAAATTCCACTACATTACACATGAAACGCAACCGTTCCATTAGAATTTTTTTAAAGTACAGTTTCTGGATTCTTCTTGATTAACCCACCTATAGATCATACAAATCGTCTTTGAGAGCGCTTCTGTCTCGAGATTTCAGAAAAAATACTCCATTGCTCCGGTATCTAAAGCTCCGGCCTGCATGGTGTTGCCACTGTTACTCTTTTCTAGTAAAGTAACACGTGACGGAACGATACAGCGACATAGAATTGTTGCTGTAGTGACTTACACAGCAACATAGGTGATGCAGCATCCACTAATACAGCGACACAGTTGGTGCGGCACCTTCCGGCGCAACACCAAATCTGCCACCGCAACACCTTTACGTGGCTATGTGAGTTCACTCGCAGATCTAAGTGTTCCAGAAGGACTTTGCCTTCAGATCGAAAAAGCTCGGTTACTGAGATAATAGGAACCTCACGTTATGAGAACATGGGAATTCTCTTAAGGACATAAGAAAAGAAGTATTTCCATCCCTCGATGCCCCATAGGAACACTGATCCACTGGGAGGATGGCTACGGCGAAGTCATGGAGTTCAACTCCTGAGTACACCTTAGCTTCAAAAATGCGACCTCAGCTCAGATGATTTACCAAGCAAAGCGGAACGTGTTTCTGACAAGTAAGCAGAATCATATAGCAAAAAAAAACTAAACGAAGCAGCATCCGGAAACAGTGATTTCTCGTCAAGAAAGCCTATGCACCGTTTCGATCAATCGAGAGCTAGAGGAGTAATGTGATAAATCATAAGAAGCGAAGTCTTGTTTGAAAAGGCGCTCTATCCCAGAAAGTCATCCAAAAACGGACATCATAACAAAAAATCCAGAGAAAATATCATCCTGCAGATAAAAGCAAAATCAATGACGTTGCCACAATGACCATTCGAAACTAACTGGTTTGTTTTGTTCAGAAAAAAATCGAATGAGAGAGAAGTGGAAGAAAGTGATGTCCAAGAATTTCCTCCGAAGGGTCCTCTTATGAGCGCATAAAATACGCGTCGATCAGTTGTAAAGGCTAGAAAAAAAAAACTGTGCAAAGTTACAATGACGTGTGCGCTATCACAATGTCACTCGAATTCTTCACCTTAAGAAGCAACCGGTTTGTCGAGGCCGATTCTAAGACGCACGGTTTATTTCACGTAGCACCGAAAAACAGAACTACTAGTAAAAGTCAGGCGATCATGGTAGCTCAAGCGAAACAGCAAATAGTTCGAATTATTTCGATTTAAAAAGCTTTTCCTAAATGTCTGAGGACAAACCTCTTTCGCCCTTAGAAAACGGCTGGATACCATGGATTCGCGACAGCACTGCTGACAGCCTAGTCTCAGAGAAATAATTGATGAATGTAACGTATTTTCACATCAATCATCTATCAATATCTGCGGTTGAGAGAGCTAGTGTTATTTGTTCACCCATTAAAAACCAGTGGAACGGTGTGATCCATATTAATGTTTGTGTAGATTGAAACGAACAATTTATAACTCTTTAGAGTGTTAAACGGCTGCCAATTGGTTGACAAGAACGCTGTACCCATTCCAGCCACTTCCAAACATGGGAATGAGTACCATTGTCAGGCGAAAGGCTTCACAAATTCATTAATCCTTGGCTTGAGAAAATTAAGAAAATACTAATTGATTGAGAATATACTATAACCCAAATTTTTACCCATGACTAGACAGAAAAAAAAAACGTTTAGGGTACTATCTATAGTAACTACTCTAGTGAACCGTTGAAAATTCGCCAAAGCAGCGCCCACATGACCTCCTCATAATGCCTCGCCAGGAGATTCAGTGAGTCTTCCAAGAACCAGTTTTCTGACGTTCGCCGAAGAAGAACCTCAACGAAGTGGTCGACTGTCGGAATCGGGCTGCAAATGCGGTTTTTGGATCAGCTAAAGGAAATGAATCCGTTGGGGGAGTGACATCAGGAAGAACCGCAAATCCAGGGGATAACAGGGAGTGCCTTCTAGTCTTCATTTTTTCCAGAAATGCAAACCCGTCGTCGTTCGCCATGAAATTTCCAGGCAATCATTAAGGGAAGCTCGGAACACGGTCTGCTAGGAGAAGTCGGAAATGGGTGGATTCTAAACGTAACCAACATTTTCCTACAAATTTCTATGATCCAGTTATAGCTAGGAGCTTTCCTCTCCTTTAAATTAGAGAATTAAAAAAATTCTGAGTAAAAATAAGAAGAATCTGGGGGAGAAGTTATCCTCAAATTATATATAAATAGGCTCATGCGGATTCTCTTCTGCTTTCAACCAATTTTATCTCTCAAAAGGAAGAAGAACCAATTTGTCTACCGGAAAGCACATCGACAGTTAGGGATAAATTCGAAGCCATCCCTCCTGTGCATCTGTGTCCTCGAGAGGACCCGGACGCATATTTACCATATTTCCCAAGTTATTGTTGCAAATATCACATCTAAGTGAGAAAAAAAAAACAGGAGCGGAGATGCATAGCGAGAAGTGGCGGTCGCAGGTGCGAATCGGTGACCGTGCGGGCGTGTCCGAGTCGAGTGCGTCTGCTGCGATTGTAATGCGTTCACTTTTGTTGTCATTTTAGCATACAAACGTGCACGCTCTGCAAGGTATGTTATTGCAACAGCAACGAACTGGAACGCTGTGTGATCCGGTGGCGAGCAGAATATCGCGCACGGAGAAAAAAGCGGGTAATTTTGGGTTACTGCAAATTGTGGCGGGTTGGACACAGCAGCAAGAAGTGGGGATTCACTGTGACTTCCAGGATAATAGTACAGCTTCAATCATAGAACTTCATATTTCTGGAAGCAGTGAACGATGATCTGCCTTCTAAGGGAAAAGGGTAAAAGAGAATTGCGCAACTGCAGAACACTCGCAATTGTCGGATTGTAAACCGAAGAAAAATTGAAAGTGAAAAAAACGACAAAGATAGAGGTGAAAATGCGATAGGAATAGGATACCAAAAAGGAAATTCGAAATGGAGAAGAAGTCCATCCACATCCTCACGCACTAATGCGCTATTTCTGCAAAAAAAAAAACATGAAGTGCACTTTAAAGTAGGGAATCAACGTCGAGTAATTAAATCCTTCTCCTTCCGCTTGTCTAAATATATTAGTTCGCGATCCATTTTCCTAACAGCCTCTCGTAGTGTGAGAGACCTTGACACCTCGACGTTAACCTCAATGGCTGCGCAGTGACCAAGGAGGAAGTGTGTTTCCTGAATTTTACCTAACCTCCTGACTGCAGTACGTATGTAGGTCACAGCCTTCTCCAAGATGAGCCAAAATCATTGGAATGCTCACTCTATGGAATGATGAGAATAAGGAGCAACAAGAATCTAAGTCACAACATGAGGTCACACATGCAGGTGTAGCCCCGTGACCGACGTCGTTACCGTCACAGCAGGTGGCCTGGATCAAAAGCGAACGACGACAATGAGAAGGATGCTTCGACGCCGCTATGGGGACACTAGAAGGAACGCTATAAGAAGTTTCGGATTCCGACTTGTCCGCTACGTACAGATAATACTGCATAGCGTAGTTCGGGTAAAAATGGAAGAGAAGTTCAGCTGATTCGCATTGCCTGAAAATACCATGCGCGATGGAGAACAATGAAATATGGAAGACGAGGGATACGACTTTTCCCAAGAATTTACGTCCAGTTTTTCAGTGCCGGGGCTTCCTGGAGGACAAAAGGGAACTTATGGGAGTGTAGATCCCTACTGGTAAAGTAGCAATGAGTTCGTCAAGCGATACTAACCAAAATTTTATCGAATGGCTGTTAGAGCTGAGGGGACTCCGTCCACAGCAGTGAAACTAGAGCAAACACACCTAGGTGCTAGGGTCAGTCAGTCCACAAGTGGGTCGTGTAAATAACCCTGCCCCATTCTTCACGCAGCTAATATTGTTTGGAGTTAGTATGGCACCTAAATGGAAGGTGGTAAATACAAACAAAATGGGTGGAAGAACACTATTTACAGGAGATTCCCAGGTCTTTTTAATAAATTACCAAAATCAACGTACGTAAACCACAATTTCACGCTGAGTGCGTAACGCGATTTGCTCGACCGCGATCACCTACTTGGCCTACATACACACTCACGTCTGCAATTGCGTACAGAACAGCGGTCCAAATGCCAAAAACAACTGAAACAGTCGGCATCAGCGCCAATGGCAAAAATATCCAAGAGTGATCGAGTTGGTGAGACTCACCTAACCGCCCATAGAACTAGTTTTCAGGAGAAAATTGTGTGACTGCGTTGTATGTATGTGAAGCGCGACAGATGTGGCCAATCAAAGATGTTTTTACATAGTATGTACGCATTTGTCGCCGTTATGGATGACGAGGTTAACGGAGCGTTGTCGACTATGAACGGATCGATCATTGCATCATGGACAGGGGGTGTTAGTCCAGAGTGTAATGCATTTTAAGTAATCACATCAAGATGTATTTGACAGATAATGCAAAAAATCTCGTTCTCTTTCACAGGTTGTACTGTCTGGGTCGGCACAAACTTAACTTGGCCTGTTTTCTTTGCAGTGCTGGGATAGAGGGCCGAAAATAAGTTCAGCAATTAATACATGTATCAGAAATCTAGCTTTCCATTGATTGTTTCGATCACGTTTACGGACATCTAATACCCAACCTCGTCCCCAGCCAATCGCGGCGGGCGCGCGGAGTAGTCCTTCCCAGGATTTTCTTCATGGCAACAACGTTGAAAGACACTCTGTTTGCTCAAATGAACGGTCCTGACAGAGTCTCAAAAAAGTTCTATGCATATCCTGAAAGTGTAAAGGACTTTTAATTTTATGCCGATCAACTTGCTGAAGGACCGCTGGGCCTTCAGCAAGTTGATCGGCATAAGCATAAAAGTCCTTTATTAGTCCTTCAGCAAGCAAGCTAGCGATGCACAAGCTTAGCAGCAGAGAGTCCACAGACGATCTCAAAAAGAACTCTTTCTTCTGCAGGTTTTTGGCCCTTCTAGAAGTTTCACGCGTGTCGCAATGGACTTCGGTGTTCAAATATTTTGTAATCGTTACTTATTCGCATGCGATGCTGATTGTATGAGACCTGCCCCGCCCCGCAACAAGTTGGGTATTAGATGTCCCGCAACCTTTCGATCATGGCGAGTTGGCAAAAGGCCAGCCGTGTCGCAGTCGCAACGCACGCGTTGCTAACGGGTAAGTGATGAACGACAGTTTGAAGAACCGTATGACGATCGTAGGCGCAACTATCAGTGTTAGACAGTACTTCATATTTGTATATTGAAAGCATAGTACTACTGCAGATTTCTTAGGAATTTCTGTACCATCGCAACCTTCAAGTACTGCTGATTTCAACTGAACCCATAATTCCGGAAATAAATGAGTGAAAACCATTTTATGAGCTTTTAATTTTGGAAAAACCTGCGGGGAGGGCAAGGTGCCAGTCCGACGTTTCCCCCTCATACACTCTGTTGCGAGATGGGCGCTTGCAGTTCGGTGGTTCGCTGATGGAATTTTACTCTCTATGTTAGCTCCTGGCAGGTAGCACATATCCAGCGAGGAAGTGAATTGTCGATAAGATCTCGTACTTCTCCCCCTGGCTCCGCCTAGGTTCTCCCCAAACAAAGGCTTCGAAGTTGGTTTCTCGGTGAATTCGCACACAATTCCAGACACCAATGTGTTCAGCGGCCCACGGCGAATAAAGTATTACGAAAATATGGAAACAGGTTCTGAAGTGGGGACTTGCCTTCAAGCACAATTTTCAATAATCGACGATTTGTTTTTCTAGTAATTTTCCTTCCAAAGCAATTCTTAACAAGCTAGAACTTAAAAAAACAGTAATATTGATAGATTTATTTTGTACAGAGGTATACTTCTTTTGGCATGTTGTTCCACCCTACTTTCAATTCTTGTTCTTATCAAACGATTTGCGGGCCTTGGCCGCATTCTTGGCAGCCATCTTCTTGAGGTGGAGACGCGCTCGCCATGGTGCTGCAACAAGCAGGTCATCATAGAAATGACGAGGGAAGTATCCAAAGGCGCTCGGAATGTGGTGAGCGTCGAAGGCCATAGAAGTGTCGGTGGTGTGACCAGTTTCTGGAAAAATAATGGATTACATGGCGCTTCCACTAATTGGATTTGGGTGAATGACACTGTAAAAGACAGCAGCTACCTTTTGTATAAGATCGTGCACTGTTGTACACTTCTGTTCGTGGATGGTAGTGTTGAGAGTACTGAAAAAAGCACTTCAAGAAAAAGGTAGAGACATATGGAAATTTATGTTCCTCCAGAAGCTCTGCCCTTTTCCCAAAGATTCCCAGGCGAGAATTTCAACGGGAAAATATTCAAGCTAAAACATGCCAGTGAAAGACGGTCCTACCATAGCATTGGCGAAGAGTGTGTACGGTGCCGCTACTGGAGTTGGCGTCATGACAGACAATGGTGCCACAAGTGGCGCTGGTGCAACAATTGGCGTTGGTGCGACAGCTGGAGCTGGCAGTACATATTCTTCTGGCGCCAACACTGGCGCCGGTGCCACAATTTCAGGTTCCACTTCAGGTGCTGGTGCAACTTCTTCGATTACGGAAGCCGGTGCGATGGCGACTGCTGGCATCTCTGTAGATGATTTAAAGTTTGGTTTGCTCTCAAATCACCCGTAAATCCCCAACAGGATTAATTTAAAAAGTTGGATAAATCAACTTCAATGTCCGCTGATTTGTTTCCCTGCCAAGGATATGTGAATAGTACAAACCTTCAACTGCTCCTGTTGAATAACTCGCATGCAGCCTGAAATTTATTCGTCATAGTCGCACTTACATATGATGTAAGCTCCAGATACGCACCTTTGAGTGAACACGAAGAGGAGGAATTGCAGTGAGTAGGAAGATCTCATCATTGCCGGTGATGCTTCAATTCCTTCTAGGCTCCTATTTATACCCTTCCATTTCTCTTGTGTTTTCGTTTCCTGAAGAAGCTGAAGTGGACCCGATATGCTAAGTTAAAAGCGCCTTTTTACAAGTTAAGTATCAGCAAGCAAACCGGTACAAACTTCTTTGATTTTGATTTCAAAACCTATGACATCATTACTTTACGATAGTTAACCACTAAACCTTATTTGTTCTATTTCCATTTTGTTTACAGTAAACAAATTTTTGTAGAGAGAGCCATCGGATAAACTAAGCTGTAAATAATTCAGCACGTGTTGATCTTCATGAGAGCTTGGATGTCTGAGCGGTTTCAGTGGCATATAAGATGGATCCACTGTTTTTGATGCATGGATTTATTTGGAAGCTGTAGAGTATACTGACACTTTCGATCCGAAAATAGCACAAATTAACCCTCAGTGCAACGTTTTAAATACATTTTCAGGAACCGAACTGAAAAAAAAACCATTCTCGTTTTTCTCCTTGGAAACATACGAATGCTTTCGTAAGCTGTGTTGCGAGAGGAGGTGCACCATCAGCTGTGACGTTGCACTAGGAGGTGCCGCAGCGCCTTAATTAGCCATTGCAGCAACACCTTCTGTCGGTGTGGAGGACTGTTGCGTCATGTGTTGCTGTGTTAGAAGACGTGACCCGAGGCAACACCATCCAAGCAGAAGCTCCGGATACTGCAGTCCTAGAGCATTTTTCCTTGGAACTCGGGAGTGACCTTGAGAAGTGACCAAACTTGAGATCTCTACATGACGTAAGAGCTGCGTGAAATAAGAAAAGAACAAAAACCGTAGGTCAAAAATTCTAACCGGACCTCGCTTTTTAACGTAGTACAGGGCATTCACCTCGGAGTAAACATAGCGATGCAATACGCGCGAGCTGATCCATTCCAATAGATCAAATTTTCAATCGAAAGGTTACGTCCGAATCGCTAAAACCATTCACCACCGAGATGAATGCCCTGTACATATAAGGCATTCGAAAAGGGGTGATCATCCGTATAACTGCGAACCCAGTATAAAGAATGAGTGCGAACCGCTAAAAACCGCTCGCCCGTAGCCTTTGAAGTGAGAATTTGAACTGTTGGAGTGGATCCGCTCGCGCGCGTATCTGCAATGGGATGATCACTCCAAATTGAATCTCCCATTGCATAGCAGTGCTCCACACAGCGACAAAGAGATGTTGCTGTAGCAGCAGATGCAACCACAGTTGTGTTGAGGCACTACTATATGCAACGTCACAGGTGCTACAGCACCTCCATACGCAACGATGCAGGTGCTGATGCACTTCCACGTGCTAGACCGGTCACAACAAATATTCTATGTGGATTACCATGTAATATGCATATTGGGTATACTTTTACTACGTAAAGGTGAATGTAGAGTACTAATCTTTCACTATTATTGAAGTCTTTTCTTTCAGACAACTTCTTGATCATTTTCGTGAGCTACAGAGGAGACTTGCAGTTGCATCTTTGGGCCCATGTTCTGGAAAATCATTTCTTTGTTTTCTGAAAATAGCTTTGATGCCAACAAACGACAAATGACCATAAGGATGCGGCGTTAGCGACAGAATTCCTTGTTTGTTTAAGCATTCACGTTGACTACCAAATCATCATCTACACAGGAACTTTGCTTTCCAGCTCCTTTCTCAGGATGCCAGCAAATTCGTCTTATTAAGGTTTCGTCAGCAAACATGTTGCTGAGGGACTTGCAACACAAGATATAACAAATCGATCGAGTAGGTCATATTGATGAACTTTGTGTGGTCGGTAGACATCTTGCACCTGTGAAGCGTTCCCATGAATGGAAGTAAGCCTTAAAATATTTCCTTCATCTTCAGAAGATTTAGCCATTCTTGGAGAGATTCACACATAAACATGAGATAAGTGTCTATCGAAGAATTTGACAGTCAATAATAATTCCAACTACGAAAATGAGATGGGCTGACCTATGATCTAATGCACGTTTAGTCTTTCGTCTATTCACTTCAACACACATTATAACTGATAGAATACCGTCGAAAATATTGGACTGTTCCGACAAGGGAATGAATCTATGTTGTCAGTTCTCATGAGAATATCCATGTATAAACACAAGCTTCTCAGAAAACGCGCACCACTTACATAAGGAATTATGTTTTGGAAAGCTCTGAGAGAAAATTTATTCTGTACAAAGTAATACACAGGTAGATGAGTACACAACGTAACAAGCCAATGTGTAGAACTTCCCAAACTTTAGTTCCTCTTCTTTTGGAAGGATTTGCGCGCTTTTGCTGCCTTCTTGGATGCCACCTTCTTGCGGTTGACACGAGCTCGCAACGGGACTGGGTAGGCAGCATGATCGAGGAAGTGGTCATTAGGGAAGAAGTCCAGCGAACCAGAGAAATGATTGAAATGGTGATCATCTCCAGAGACCATAACAGTGTCGGATCGGTGGTGACTCTCTGTAACGTATGGCTTGACGGCAATGCTCGCGTCAACTGGAAGTCACACTTCAAATACTAATTAAGTTACCCTTTTTGTAGGCGCTAGCGACATTGCGGACTTCAGTGCGAGGGTGGTAGTGGTGCTGGAAAAAGGTGTTTTTAGACAAAGGGTAGTTCCGAAAATACGTTACCTACTGTAGCATCAAAACATTGTTAAAACGCACCACTGCAACGGGAGCTGGAACTGGAACAGGGACTGGTGCTGGTGCTGGCACGACAACAGGAGCTGGCTGCACAACTGGCGCCGGAGCGATAATTGGCGCTGGTGCTACGACTGGTCCTGGTGCCGGTACTACAACAGGAGTGGGGTGCACAACTGGTGCTGGTGCTGGCACCACCACGGGAGCTGGAGCTGGTGCAGGCACCACAACGGGTCCTGGTGCAACTACTGGAGCAGGTGCGACCACCGGCTCTGCTTCTACTACCGGAGCTGGTGCTATGACTGGAGCTGGCTTAACGTATTCTGCTGAGGCCGCGACTGGTGCAACAACTTCTGGTTCAACTTCGGGTGCTGGCGCAATTTCTTCAATCACAGGAGCCGGCTCTACAGGCGCTGCAGGCGCTTCTGGAGTTGTATAATTTGAAAGATTTTCTCACACCTCAGTTGGGTTTCCTTACTTTACTCAAATTTAGTTCGTTTTTAGTACGGCATAGGAACCTATCACTGAAAAGCGAATTTCGAAAGATCTTGGGAAGGAAAAAATGAACGCCGTTACAAACCTTCTACTTCAATTGCGGGATGACTGGCATATAACCTAAAATTTATTTGTGATTATCAAAACAGTATAGTGATAGTAACTAATAAAGGCCAATTTTGATAGGTAAATGTTATATTTGTACATACCTTTGAACGACTACGAAGAGAAAAAAGAAGTTAAGGTAGAATGATCTCATGGTTGCCTGTGATGCTTGAGTTTCTGCTACACACGTATTTATACTTTCCCAATAGGCACTCTTCTTGTTTCCCAACCAAAAAGCAGAAATGAACCCGTGTACAAGCTTGAAGTATACTCGCTCTCGTGCATGCTTTAACACATTCTCCTCCATAACACCTAGAGAACCGGCAGGAAATTCGAGTTCCTGAAAAACTTCAGGAGGAAGCCTTATTTCACGCTAACGGAGGCAGGATGCCTTGTAAGCCAAAATACTGCTCCATTTAACGCAGACCTCAAAATTATACAAGGAAGTATGGACGTCATCGAGCTCAAGTGACTATATCCACAAAAATTTTCAAAAGGGTCGTTCTTTCTCATTATGTCAGTCGCAAAAAGTTGGTCTGACCTTAATAATCACACAATAACATAAATTCTTCGAAGTTTGTAGTTGGCAGTGCTCCCTTGATATCGGGTAAAGCTTTGGCACCAGTTGGGTGAAATCACGTCTCCCAAAAAGCGCTTGCTGCCTGCAAATCGGGTTCACTTTTACTTCTTGCAATGGAAACAAGAACTGCCGCCTAAGGCAACGGTATAAATAGGAGTTGAGGAGCAGCTCCAGCATCACTGGCAACGATGAAGTCTTCCTACTTCCTCCTTTGCACTCTGCTGATAATTACTGAAAGGTAACAAGATATTACTGAGTAACATGGCACGGATTAGATTCTTGGATGTGGAAATCAGTCACAATTTCATTCACTTGGGAAAAATCTTCCAAGTTCCAAGTTTCTCTTCTCATGATGAAATTCCAGGTCACACGCAAGTTACCCCATAGAGGCGGTTGAAGGTTTGTGGCATATCTTCTTTAGTGTTACGCATTTGTGGCATATCTTCTTTAGTGTTACGCAGACTCCTATGTGACCTTCTTAGATATAATGTTTAGAGGAACCAGGCGTAGATATTGCACCTGCTCCAATAATCGAGGAAACTGTACCAGCACCCTTGCCAGAACCAGAAATTGTAGCACCAGCACCAGCGACGGCTAAAGCAGAATACGTGAAGCCAGCTCCAATTATTGCACCAGCTCCAGTAGTAGAAGCAGACCCAGTGATTGCTCCTGCTCCAGTCGTAGCCCCAGCCCCCGTTGTTCACGCTGTTCACCCGGCACCCGTGGTGGTGCCAGCACCAGCGCCAGTTGTACATCCAGCTCCTGTGGTTGTACCTGCACCAGCGCCAGCTCACGTGGTGGTGCCAGCACCAGCGCCAGTTGTACACCCAGCTCCCGTGGTGGTGCCAGCACCAGCGCCAACTCCAGTGGTGATTCCTGCACCGGCGCCAGCTCCCGTCGTGGTTTCTGCACCAGCGCCAGCTCCCATGGTGGTACCAGCACCGGCGCCAGTCGTGGCACCAGCGCCAGTTATCGCTCCCGCGCCAGTTGTACAGCCAGCTCCCGTTGTAGTACCTGCACCAGCTCCAGTCCCAGTTCCAGTTCCAGCTCCTGTTGCAGTGGTGCGTTTTAGTAACTGGATTTTTTGGTAGCTAAAGTGGCTCTGGAAATATCAGAGAATCCTTCGTTTCAAAGCCCTCTTTCCAGCATCACTATCACCCTCGCACTAAAGTCCACAATGTCGCCAGCGCCTACAAAAAGGGTACCTTGACTATTATTTAAAGTGTTTTTCCTAACGTAGTCAACGTGTGGCATCGACGTGAAACCATACCTTTCAGAGAGCCACCACCGATCCGACACTGTTATGGTCTCTGGAGATGACCACCATTTCGATCATCTCCCTAGTTCGCTGGAGTTCTTCCCAAATGACCACTTCTTCGATCACGCCGCCTACCCAGTCCCGTTGCGAGCTCGTGTCAACCGCAAGAAGATGGCATCCAAGAAGGCAGCAAAGGCTCGCAAATCTTTCCAAAAGAAGAAGAATTGAGGAGTGGTCATAGTTTCAAAATTGATATGTTCAACTGTACAGTTGTCTGTGTTGTATATTGTGCAAAGTAAAATTTCTCATTATAACATTGTGTTCTGACCACAACCGTTGCTCGAAAAGGATAATTTTCAAAACACGGTAGCTAATCTCTGCCTCTACAGTTGCTGCAAAAAAAAAAAACGCATCAAAGAACACCAGGAGAAGCTCACGTATAAAACCTCAGAAAAAGTGGTAAACGTCATGCAAAGGTGATCAGTGGCAGTTTGGCTTAGTTTTCTTTTCAATATTTACGTAAACACATTCAGGACAATCGCGATCCTCGCTGATCCCACCAAGGAGCACGAAGCTCAATAGGCACAATTAGCCGAAATCTTCGTACCTTTTTCTTGCCAAATTCCGTGTTTTGACGGACGTAGAACATACAAACAGTAGTGAAGTATTAAAATATTGTATTACACGTAATGAGTGACGTGCGAGTAATCCACGAGATCAAGTTGAGGTTTCCATTGAGTTCGAATGCCCTTGATGTCCGTAGGTCCCGTCACGCTCGCGTCACGTTCGCTTGTTTATATAACAGTGCCCGCATGGCCATAGCGCAGGCACGGCTGCTGATTTGCGTAAGAATGCCGCTATTGTCCACGTGGACTATAGCACTGTGCTTCGCCGTCGCCAGCGACGGCGGATTGCCAACATTGGAGGCCGTTCGCCGCGATCGATATGCACCGATGTCACGGTCGCCAACTTCGGCGGCCGCCGCGACGCCCCGCCCACAATCGATGCGCACCGATGTCACAGTCGCCAACGATGGCGACGCAGGGTGCTTACACTCCACGTGGACTATAGCACCTGTGTAACAGCACCGTTTTACGATCAAGAACAGGAGTGCGTGAAATTCTCCGTTTTCCACTGTATGCCTTCAGATTTACAGCCATTTTTATTTATCGTTTCACGGTTAACTTACCCCGGGCTTATGAACGGAGACTGTGGGAATATGAAAAATAAAGGTGACAGAGTCAGTACTGTAACCCTTCCAAAAACCTGCGAAAGCAATGCAATCGACTGCGCTTCTTTCAAAAAAGTGACTTTGGAGATGATGTCTGTTTGTTTTTGCGACGTCTTTATTCAGTTAGAAATTTTTACTCCTCGCGTAGAATAATCATAGCTGACTTCGATTAAGAAAAAAATCTTTTCATAGCCTTGAAGAGTTTAAAATAGCTTGAGAAACTGAGCAACTCCAGTACATTTTGCTCGAGACGAATCTCCTCATTGTCCACTAATCCCGCTTTCCGCGCCTTTTCTTTTGATTTCAAATCCGACTGGACATGAGTTGAAAAGACTAGGCACTCATGGAAGAGAATGAAAAAAATCCAAAATTTGGAGTCACGAAGATTTTCTTCTATTGGGACTAGAGCCACGTCAAAGTATCCATTTACATACGCATTCAGTTTACAATTTTGACTTCCGCTTTACATTTTGCTTTATGTGATTTGGAATTTTCTCTCCGCACACCACTGATTACAGTCAGTAAAGCTCCCGAAAACTGCTCCATACACCTTATTGAAAGATCTCTTGTTTCTAACTATGCATTTCATCACTTTTGGAAAAGCATCACAGATTCCCCTTGTATCTATTTATTTCCATTTGTGGAGCTTTTATCTAGTTGATACTTACTTACTATACTAAAGTTTTGCATCAACTTGTAGATATATCCAATTCGACCATCCAGTTTTAAGTCAGTACAAAATCTTGTAGAGAGAAAATTTACTTTGTACACCATAAAACACAGACAAAAGACTGTACAGCCGAACATATCAATTCGGAAATTGTGTCCACTCTTTAATTCCTCTTCTTTTCGAAAGATTTCTGCGCTCGTACTACTTTCTTGGTTACCAGCTTCTTGCGGTTGACCCGAGCTCTCAACGGAACTGGGTAGGCATCGTGATCGAAGAAGTGGTCGTGTGGGAAGAAATCCAGCGAACTAGGGAAATGATCAAAATCAAAATCATGCTCATCTCCAGAGACCATGACAGTGTCGGATTGGTGGCGACTCTCTAAAGGCATGAATTCGAATAAATGTGTATTCATTGACATTCTGAAAGTTAATGTCTTAACGAATTTACCCTTTTTGTAGGCAGTGGCGACATTGTGGACTTTAGTGCGAGGGTGATAGTGGTGCTGGAAAAAGTGCTTCGAAATTTAAGCTTTCATGACATTTCAAGGGCTACTTTACCCACCGTTATGTCCAATTATTAAGACTCACCACTGCAACAGGAGCTGGAACTGGGACAGGAACTGGTGCTGGTGCTGGTACTACAACTGGAGCTGGCTGCACAATTGGGGCTGGTGCGATAACTGGCGCTGGTGCCGCGACTGGCGCTGGTGCTGGTACCACCACGGGAGTTGGCGCTGGTGCAGGTACCACCACAGGAGCCAGGTGAACGACTGGCAGTGGTGCTGGCACCACCACGGGAGCTCGGTGTACAACTGGCGCTGGTGCTGGCACCACCATGGGAGCTGGCGCGGGCGCTGGTACCACCACGGGAGCTGGCGCTGGTGCAGGAACAATCACGGGAGCTGGCGCTGGTGCAGGAATCACCACTGGAGTTGGCGCTGGTGCAGGTACCACCACAGGAACAGGGTGAACGACTGGCGCTGGTGCTGGCACCACCACGTGAGCTGGCGCGGGTGCTGGTACCACCACGGGAGTTGGCGCTGGTGCAGGTACCACCACAGGAGCCGGGTGAACGACTGGCAGTGGTGCTGGCACCACCACGGGAGCTGGGTGTACAACTGGCGCTGGTGCTGGCACCACCACGGGTGCTGGGCGAACAACGGGTGCTGGTGCTACGGCCGGAGCTGGTGCAATAATTGGAGCTGGTTTTACGTATTCTTCTGGAGCTGTCACTGGTGCTGTTGCCACAATTTCCGGTTCTGGCAGTGGTGCTGGCGCAGCTCCTTCAATAGCTCTAGCAGGTGCAATGGCCACGGGTGGTTCCTCTAAATATCATATCTAAGAAGATCTCATAGGAGTCTGCTTCTCACTGAAGAGGACAATCCACAAACCTTTAACCGCCTCTGTTGGGTAACTTGCGTGTGACCTAGAATTTCATCATCAGAAGACTATCTTGAAAGTGGTAACTGGATCTAATTCCAACCAATTTTCGCCTCCGAGAATCTCATTTTACCCGGAAGTAACTATTTACCTTTCAGTAATGACCAGGAGAGTGCAAAGAAGGAAGAAGGAAAATCTCATCGTTGCCAATGATGTTCGACCTGTCCTAAGCTTCTATTTATACTGTTGCCTTCGGCAGAAGTTTTTGTTTCCACCGCAAGAAGTAGAAGTGAACCCGACTTGCAGGCTGCAACAGTTTCTTTGGGGACGTGATTCCCCACTACCTTTGCCAATACTTCACCAGATATCAGTGGAACAGTGCCAACTATCGGCTAGCAAACTATATTTATGGATGGAGGAGCGTCTGCGAATTAGGTACTTAACTTCCTCTTCTATTAGACAACAACGCTAATTCTACCATCACTACCTAATTAGGTAATTAGGTAGTGATGGTAGAATTAGCGTTGTTGTCTAATAGAAGAGGAAGTTTTTGCATTACTGTAATATTTATGGATTTTTGAAGTTTTCTTTCCGTTATGTATGTTTAGACTCCGTTTCGTGCATTACCCTTATACGGACCCTAAACATCTGAATATGACTTTTCTGCACTCATCAGTAAGGGAAAAAGGGTACGGTCGAACCAATAAATGCCAAAATGTCTTGCGAGTGATACATACGTGGAATAAGAAAGGTTATCGTGCACCTTATTTCTTGATGCCTTTATGATCCACATAAAGTGCTAGACATATTGTGACCCAGAGTTTAGTTCACAAGTCAGCTTGCTTGTGTGAATCCGAAGGTAAACTTCCTCCTAGGGTTTTTAAGGTGCGAGAAGCTTCTGCCGGTTCTTTGGGTGTTATAGCAAAGAGCGTTGAAGCATGTGTGACTGTACTTCAAGCTTGCATACCGGGTTCACTTCTGCTTTTTGGCCGAGAAACAAGACGAGTGAGATAGGGGAAAGTATAAATACTATTGCAGCAGAAACTCGAGCATCACAGGCAACCATGAGATCATTCTACCTCAGCTTCTTCGTTCTCTTCGTAATCATTCAGAGGTGTGTACGAATGTAACATATAGCGAATCAGAATTGCCCTTTGGCACTTACTGTCATGTTTTAATAATCACGACCAAATTTTAGATTACATGCGAGTTATCCCGCAGCTGAAGTGGAAGGTATGTAGCAACCTCCTCCCTTCACATCCTAAAAAATTCCAGAGACATTCAAAATATGCTGTTTCTCATAAGCAGTGTAGAGGTCCGAAATCTCACTCCTTTTGCTGAGTGTGGGATTCACCTATGATAACATAATGAAACAAGCGAAGAAGTTAAAACCAAACACTAAAATACATGCCTTCAGAAGAACCAGCAATCGCCATAACACCTGCTCCTGTGATTGAAGAAATAGCGCCAGCACCCGTAGTTGAACCACAAGTTGTTGGGAAGACACCATTGGTGGCTCCAGCCGAATACGTGGAGCCAGCTCCTCTACTCGCACCAGCTCCGGTAGTAGAAGCAGAGCCAATTGTTGCCCCTGCTCCAGTAGTAGCACCAGCTCCCGTGGTGGTGCCAGCACCAGCACCAGTTGTGCACCCCGCTCCTGTTGTAGTAGCGGCACCAGGACCAGTCGTAGCACCAGCGCCAGTTATTGCTCCAGCTCCAGTTATACAGCCAGCTCCCGTGGTAGTGCCAGCACCAGCACCAGTCCCTGTCCCAGTTCCAGCTCCTGTTGAAGTGGTGCGTTTTAATCATATGATCCTACTTTAGTTAAGGTAATCTTGGAAATGTCGTAAAAACCTTTGTTCCAAAGCACCCTTTTCAGCACCACTACCACCCACGCACTGAGGTTCGCAATGTCGCCAGCGCCTACAAAAAGGGTAATTTGATTAATATTTAAAGCGCTTTTCCTAATGAAGTCAACGCGTAGACATTGAAGTGAAGCCATAACTTTCAGAGAGTCACCATAGATCCGACACTGTCATGGTCTCTGGAGATGATCATCATCTCGAACATTTCGCTAGTTCGCTGGAGTTCTTCCCAAATGACCACTTCCTCGATCATGCTACCTATCCAGTCCCGTTGCGAACCCGTGTCAACCGCAAGAAGCTGGCATCCAAGAAGGCAGCAAAGGCGCGCAAATCCTTCCAAAAGAAGAGGAATTAAGGATTGTACATAATTTCCAAGTTAATGTGTTCAACTGTATAGTATATTGCCTGTGTGTTATGTTGTACAAAGTGAACTTCTCTTAACAATAGTGTGTTCTGACACCAACGCAGATGGCCTTAGTAGAAATACCAATATGTCACGGCAAAAATTCAAGATAACAGAAGTAGCCGCTATGCAAATAGCGAATCACTCCATTTAAGGCAATGTCTGGTCTCTTCAATATACAGTTCTTGGACTCTTCATAATGTAATAATGCCCTCCCATACATCAAGTGAATCGAGTATGACTCATAGTCAGTTTTCTGTGTGGATGCTGTTGCCACCGCTGTTATCTTATGCAAAGCAACACGTGATGTAGCAATCCTCCGTACAGCGACAAAGAGGTGTCGCTGTAGTGAGTCATGCAACAACATAGGTGCTGTAGCATCCACTAATACAGCGACACCGGTGATGCGGCACCTCCAAGTGCAACACCACATCTGCCATTGCAACAATTTTTAGGGGCCCGCTCCATAGTGGTCGTCCGCTGGTTGCACCTACTATGGAACCATTCGACCAGGATGTCAGTTCTTTTTCGTAGCTTAACAGATCCTTTCCAGATCTTCGCTGTTATTTAGGGTCACTGCCGCCGTAGGTCCAACCTTTCAAGCCAGAAACGGACAAAGTTGGCTTCGACCGAATCTTGCCTGAAGGGATGCGGAAGGATGCCGTAATCGAATGGATTGCTTCACAAAAAAACCATGAACTGTGCGTCTACCTATATAATCTCGAGCAGGGCCCCACCTTGTAGTAGTTGCGATATTCCGTTGGAATGACTCGGCTGCGTCAAATAATGCTGGAAAACATACTACGCAAGTTGCGAGAGGTAAATTTGTGTTGCTTTAACACATTTACCTCGGGTAACTTCCAAGATAAGTGCGGCTCCAAATCGATTGAGTAGGTTGCCACGATAACGCGACTGTAGCAAACAGCTACACCAAACTGACATAGCTTGACACGTGCAATCAGCTGATCTACTGGGAAAAGCATTAGCGAAAACTGTGTGCCAACGGTTGAAATCGAAACACACTATTATAGCGAGAAATTCACTTTGCACAATATACAACATAGACAACTGTACAGTTGAACAAATAGGTTTTGAAACTATGTCCACTCCTCAGCTCTTCTTCTTTTCAAAAGATTTGCGCGCTCGCGCTGCCTTCTTGGTTGCCAGCTTCTTGCGGTTGACCCGAGCTCGCAGCGGGACTGGGTAGGTAGCGTGATCGAAGAAGTGGTCGTGTGGGAAGAATTCCAAGGAACTAGGGAAATGATCGAAATCATGATCATCTCCAGAGAACATAACAGTGTCAGATCTGTGGTGACTTTCTGAAAGCATGAATTCGATTAGAGGTGTATTCATTGACTATCTGAAAGCCAGTTTCAAGATCTCAATGAAATTACCCTTTCTGTAGGCGCTGGCGACATTGTGGACTTTAGTGCGAGGGTGATAGTGATGCTGGAAAAAGTGCTTTGAAACGAAGCCTTCTCTGACATTTCCAGAGTCATTTTAGCTACCATGAAATCCAATTATCAAAACGCACCACTGCAACAGGAGCTGGAACTGGGACTGGAGCTGGTGCTGGTACTACAACCGGAGCTGGCTGTACAACTGGTGCTGGCGCGATGACTGGCGCTGGTGCTACGACTGGCGCCAGTGCTGGCACCACCATGGGAGCTGGGTGTACAACTGGCGCTGGTGCTGGAATCACCACGGGAGTCGGTGCTGGTGCAGGTACCACCACAGGAGCTGGGTGAACGACTGGTGCTGGTGCTGGCACTACCAAGGGAGCTGGCGCCGGTGCAGGAATCACCACTGGAGTTGGCGCTTGTGCTGGAATCACTACGGGAGCTGAGTGTACAACTGGTGCTGGTGCTGGCACCACCACGGGTGCTGGGTGAACAGGGTGGACAACGGCTGCCGGGGCTGCGACTGGAGCAGGAGCAATCACTGGCTCAGCTTCTACTACTGGGGCTGGTGCAATAATTGGAGCCGGCTTCACGTATTCTGCTTTAACCACCACTGGTGCAGGTGCCACAATTTCTCGTTCTGGGAGGGATGCTGGTGCAGCTTCCTCGATTACTGGTGCAGGTGCAATGGCTATGGCTGGTTCCTCTGAAAATGCATTTTCTCAAGAACGTCAGATCGGATTTTACTTCTCACAGATGAAGCTATGCTCAAACCTTCATGTGCCTCTGTAGGATAGCTTGCGTGCGCCCTGCAAATTCATTCATGTTAGAAGTATAATTCTTACAAACGAAGGAATTATTTTCAAGCCGAGCTCGTTTCTTTTTGATCATTTGTTATTTAAAAATCCTGCTTTTTCAAGACTCGGTGAAGGAATTTCGATAATATTCCTCAGCCGAGAATCCAGCTTAAGATATGACACTTAGTGTTGTTCACAAACCTGACGATGAGAGTGCAAAGGAGGAAGTAGAAGAATCTCATCGTTACCGGTGATGTTCGACTTGTGTCTAGGCTCCCATTTATAGCATTGCCTGCGGCAGCAGGTTTGTTTCTTGTACAAGAAGTGGAGTGAACTCGAAAAGCCTTGCAAGGAGCACTTTTTCGAGAGGGCAGATTTAACGCATTCGTTGCAGGAAGAACTATCTATATCAAGGCAGTTATGATATCATTTTTAGGGTGAGGAAGTTGGCATTACCATGGCCAACACTTTGTCCAATATTCCATTATGCTCAATAAAGGAAAAGCTAAAATGACCAACGAGTGAGATCCCAAAAATAAATGTGTTCTTGCAGTGCGAACCATCTGCAATGGCCAAGTAATATTTTCATGCTGGTTAAAATATGAGGTGATTTTAGGGTGACTCAGTTAATGGAGAGGCCGAGTTACCTACATGTGTCACAATTTGTTAGAATTGGCTTGTTTCACCATTCTAAAACAAAACCAGCCTGCTAAAAGCATTGATCAAAGTTTGGTGGAAGGCTGATGATTTAAAGAGGCCTCGTGTACATTTGCGAATCCTCGTCCGTAAGTTTATTCCTGCGATCTTCAGTCCAATACAGAGGGAATAGTTGTAAGTGTAGGACTAAACACACTGACGGTTATATTCGCTTGACCTGGCAGGAAAGAATCATTGCATTGAACTGGACCAATCCCGTTATGGTATATGCTGAGTTTTGATTCTACTAAATTTTCAAGCTCTATGTAGAAAGTATAGCTATCTCAAGAGATGTCTCATAAAGCTGTCTCCACCGAATTTAGTTTACATTTTTCTAGATTGCTACAAAACGTAGGTAGGAGTCCTTGCTATGTAAGAAGCTCTTCCTGCTTCATTAGATGTTGTATCAAGAGTGTGTTGGAATTTACGCTGAAGCGAAAGCACTTCCAGCTAGCATACCGGGTTCACTTCTACTTTTTGGCAGAGAAACGAGAAAGAGCCTCGAAGAAAAGTATAAATAGGGGAGCAGGAGGAAAGCAAGCATCGCCAGCTAAGATGAGATCCTCCTACATTTCCTTCTTCGTTCTTTTCGTCGTGGTTCAGAGGTGCGTAAGAATACAGTAGCTCGTCCACAAGACGTAATATCATGCTCCAAGATTAATGCGTAAATTTCAGATTACATGCTAGCTTTCCGGCAGCTGAAGTAGAAGGTATGTGACTAATTAATTTCATTCGTTTCTCAGAAAGAATCTAGGCACGTTTCCAACCTTCTTTTCAGGCCTCGGATTTTGGAGAGTTTCAAAATTTTGCTCATTATGCTCTTTTCACCTGCTGCGTGATATAAGCAGCGCTATAGAATAAATAAAATAAAAATCAACGGTCGGTGTGAGTAGAAACATTAACAAAGCATTTTCAGAGGAACCAGCAGCAGCCATAGCCCCAGCCGCCGTGGTCGACGCGCCAGAACCTGCGCTTGAACCAGAAGTTATTGCATCTGCGCCAATGGTGGCGCCTGCAGAATACGTAAAGCCACCTCCAGTCATCGCTCCAGCCCCGGTCCTCGCAGCAGAATCAGTGGTGGCTCCTGCTCCGGTCGTAGCACCAGCGCCAGTTATCGCCCCAGCGCCACTTGTACACCCAGCTCCCGTGGTGATGCCAGCGCCAGCTCCGGTTGTGCACCCTGCTCCCGTTGTCGTACCAGCACCAGCACCAGTTCCTGTTCCAGTTCCGATTGAAGTGGTGCGTTCTGAAGATGCTTGTATTGCATAGTGTTGAAAGTTTTCATACATTACAAAGTACTTTTCCAGCACCACCATCATCCTCGCACTGAAGTCCGCAATATTGCCAGCGCTTATAAAAAGGGTAACTTTACTAACATTTTAAAGATGTAGGCCTGATTGAAATCAGGACCAGATATGTTACGAATTGTTACGAATCCATAACTTTCAGAAAGTCACCACAGATCCGACACTGTTATGGTCTCTGGAGGTGATCATCATCATTTCCCTAGTACACTGGAATTCTACCCACATGGTCACCTGTCCGAAGAAGCTGCCTACCCAGTCCCGTTGCGAGCTCGGGTCAACCGCAAGAAACTAGCATCCAAGAAGGTTGCACGTGCACGTAAATTGGTTGAAAAAAGAAAGAATTAAAGTGTGAGAACTTTTCACGAATTAGAGTATTGCGCTGTTCAATCACCTACCTGTGTATTATAATATTTTGTACAAAATAAACTTCTGCTCAAAAAAGACATAATGATATAATAACGACCCTAGTTCGAAAGTGTATGCTTGATTACGATATGAACTGTTCGATTTATACCGAATAGGTGGAACATCATATAATACGATTTTACTTATGGAAATATGACGTTGCACACGGCTAATCGCGTTGTCTTCCAGCCATGGTGTTGCATGGCAGTGCATAAGAGTGCTAGGGTCGCCCAAAACTGAAGGTGTTGCGCACGGATGTTAATGTTGCTCATCAGTTGCGGCACTGCTCACGGGCACGGCGTTGGTGTTGCACATGTAGTGGTGGTGTTGCGGTGTTGCAATACTGTCCTCTGGCTCAGGTGTTGGCGTTGCACACGGATTTGGTGCTGCATGCAGGTGCTGGCGTTGCACGTGAGTATTGGCGTTGCTCATCAGTTATGGCGTTGCACACGGATGCTTGAGTGGTGTTGCACACAAGCGCAGGTGTTGCTCACGGCTCAATTCTTCACCAGTTGCCCCATGGAGGCGGAGAGGGGTCTATAATCCTATAGGAAAAGGATATCGAACTAGGAAGAAAGTGAATTCCGATTTTTCAAAATTTTTTTTGAATTTTTAAAAATTCCTCATTTTCACAGTTTGGCTAGTACAGTATATAAAGCTGAACCCTACTTAATGCCTACTTCTTAAGCATCAGTTCATTTTTTTCCCATCAGAGACATTTGCAGTACTACAATCCCCGGATAGAATGTTATTTTTTGTTTTTGTGCATGCTACTTACTACTACTGCAAAGCTCCCACCCCGAGAAAGCAACAGATTGTTTATAAAATGCTTCTATCCTCTTCATTCGAGCTGTTTAGGGTGAACGGAGTATCACTTTTTTGGCTGGCGATATAGTTTCCACGAGCTCTAGGATTTTCCTTTCCGAACAGGATATAACGAAGACATGTTATCGCGGACTTCTTGAGGCCAACAATGCGTCGGCCTATTATATCTGAGAGCGGAAAACGACAAGGTCACAATCAGAAATGCGTAAAATGCACGCTGAACAGATTCGTTGACCCCATCATGCGATATTTGTCTGGAGGCGTTCATTCGAATCGAGGGCATCCGAAGCGTCATCGGCAATTCTGTGTTACCGCCGTTCATTTCGGTGAATAACGCACGTCTTGCGTTATTCTGTCACAACTGCGTCACATCTACGACCAGTGCCACTATCTGAGGTGAACCCTCTCTCTTCATTAGAATCTCTGACGTGAGCAGTCTCACCGTGCAATTCATGCAATTCATAGTATCCATTTATCTAACAATGACATTAAGAACCTTCGCGAGTTTGGGAATTCTGCCCACCGGCAGCGATCGCTTGTAAGCAATTGCCTATTATTCTACTAGAGAACTGCAAATTCCTGAAAAATTTATCGAAGCTATTCATGAGGCTCATAATTGCTGTGCGCGTTCGGCTCACCTGGTCACGGGGGCCTCCCCTGTTTTAATGTTTTTTTTTTCGAAGATTAACTAGTCCTTGGTAGCATTTTGCTGAGGAAAAAGGGCAGAGAGAGAGAGAGCGGTACACCAAGTAGGTAGAGGGGGAGAATTTTCAGGTTTTCTCCCTTGAAATAGGTATTTTTTCGGGCGCGTCAGAATTCTCAATACTGATAAGTACGCGAGATAGGGCAGTGGTCTAATTATTTGAGAAATCACAGCTCACCTTCTTTGCCAATGGTAAGTCATTGCTCATTTACTTTGACAATGCATAAAATTGTAATTTGCGCACCATGGAGCACTTCCACCAATCACGAAGGGACAGTAACTGCCTGTGTCCCGAGATGAAATTATTCCAAAACCTTGCAATTTTTTTCTTTCCCTATTGTGTTAAATTCCAGGGTTAAAATGCATTTCAGGCTCTCATGAATTATGGAATCGCTGTTCTTCTATACCTGCTTCCTTACTGTTCCTGTGTGATTTGCCCAAATGGTACGGGAGCGGTGTTGTTCTCCGCCTTCAACCACCCGAATTTATCGAATGGTTCATTTTGCTATGAGCATTGCGTTTCATCAAATTGCACAGGTAAAACATTGCATCTGAGAAATTTTTGTACTATCTCAGAAATTTACAGGATGTAGAGGAGTAGTTGCACAGAAAATTAACCTCTGCGTATGCCTTTGCTAGAAAATCGAACGAAAAAATCGCATACACCCTCGATTACCCAGCTTTTTACCATGACAGAAATGAGAGAGCAAGGCTATATTATCAATCGACAGTACATAATATCATTTTTGGTAAAGCTTAGGCCAAAAATCACCAATGTGTAGCATGACTTTGAGACCACCTGTTCACCTGTTCACCTGTTATCACATCATAGTTCTCCAAGTCATCTTTTGTAGCGCAGCGCTACCGTCGTGGGCTGGGTAATTTCTTAAAAACCAGCACTTTCACTTTATTAGGTGTTAGCCAGAAATTATCTTTGGAAATGCAGGAAAAATACAAGGAAAATGCATTTTCTGCGTGAAAGGGAATCTTTATCACTAAACGTTTCTAAAAATTGAGTTTTACTAAAAGCGAAGGCTGCATGAAAGCCTTCTTAAAATATGTCCTACTTTCAGCTGTTATTCTCAACGCTCATGCCTGTGTCTCATTGAATATCGACGATTATTATGGTCTTATTGATGCTAATCAATTCCTGAGAAAACATTGTATTCCAGGCAAGTGCAGTTTCTGCTTTGAAACCTGAAATGTTTCAAGGTGAACCACAAAAAATATCTAGGTGCTCCCTCCGGAACGGTTGTGAGGATACATCCGGAGAAATTTCTGGACTATCCTTCGGAAAAGATAGTGCATGCCAAAGATGAATACGAGTGCCTCAGTTCTTGTATGATGGAGAAGGTGAGCGATTTTTTTTGAACTGTGGGAATAAAATGCATAGCATTTCTTTCTCCTCATTCCAAGAACGAGTTCCGAAACTACTACTCCTCGGGCAATTAGCAGGCAATTAAACTTTAGTGGGGCTGCTCTACCAGCTAACTGCATAGAAAGTTGCTGTTACCCAGAAACCCAACATCTCGATTTTTCTTCCTCTATCCTTTCTCATATTCCCATTGCCTCTCACTTTTTCATACTCTCCTGATCTTCTTTTCTGTGCATTATCCTAATTTCTACCAGTCTCTCACACGAGCCCACCTTTCACTACCTCTTTGCCACATCTCCTCATGTGGATGACAAGAACTCCTTCGATTTACACTTCTTCGATGGAATTGTTGCCCTAACACACCCCCCCCCCCCGCCTCTCTGACATCTATTGGCTCAAGGATTATTCTATCGCCCACTCGTAGACTTATTTACTTACCTATTCACATAGTCGTCCTCATTAAGGAGTTTTACTGTAAATCCGCAAATTTCTTCACTGAAAGCGCGGACTGTCTTCTGAATAATGCGACTTCGGTGAATGCGAGTATTCTGGAGAACGATGGTAACTCAGCTGTGTATTATATGGAGAGGCAGAGACTAAAAGGTGAGATCTGCTAGAATTCATCGTTGATCTAATTATTATTTACATAGATGCATCCCTAAATATTTCACATTTGCGCCGTGTTCTGCTGGAAGTGCTTGGTAGGAAACAGGTAATGTGTTCCCGGATTTGCTTACTTTTCTGAAAGAAATTTCTCATATCCCTGCATCTGCTTTGGTCCAAAGTCTGATAACAGTTTACAAAACCTTTTTTTTCTCCAATGCCCTCAATTTTTGAGCTCATCGAGTTCGCAATACATATTGGGGAATGAGGAGCAGTCTTTTTGCTACCTTTATCGTGCACCACTCTTGCATTTGCCAGAAATGAGTGCAATAATTCGTACTTATTGCACTGTATTTTCATCTGTGCAGCACTCGAGCATGGCCATTGCACTACTTAATATAAATATTTTGGCAACCTTCTGATTCACCTTGACTTTTGCACTGAACTAGTAGACAGCTCATCAATCAGCCGTCCACCAGCTCTCACCTTATTCGACCTAATGACACCTTACATATTTATCAAGCGACCTATATTTACATTCTTATGAGTTCCTCAGTAGCCAATGTTTACCTAGGCAAAATTCAGGTCAAATGCAATGAGACGTGAGCCTATCATAGCGATTGCAGATGTCCTAATGCATCATTGCGTACGCTACGCAGCGCCCTTGCGCTTCTTCAAGCGAACATAACAGGACCACAGAATCGGTCACTAGTAAAATTATATCTAGTCACAGTTGTTACTGTTTACACTATTCAGAAAGGAAACGATGTTCACGATCATTCCACATGATTCCCTGGAACCACATGGTGATTAGAGGCGAAGCGAAACTGTGGAATGTCCCAGGAGGTTTCGCAAAGGTAAATTTGATGTTTGCGAACTATCCAATTTTATGCTGCGTTTTTAGTGTCTGGGCCTATGTAATGACTGCGACTATGTGGTCTACAACGAGTATTATGGCGAATGCTTCCTGGTATACTACGACCAGTTCGGTCAGCAATTTAATTTCATCAATGACGGATACCAGGTTTGCCTTGGTCGAATTTGTTTTGGCTTGAAATTTTGGAGTATCTGTCAGTAGTATGTTAGCATCCAAAGGCAAAGTCAGGCCAAAATTTTCAATACACAGTTTTTGGACGCTTTATGATACATATAACCTACCCATAAATCACGTAAATAGAGTTTGAAAGAGCTTCTCGATTCTCTTGTAACACAGCAGCACGCGACGTAATGGTCCTCCGTACAGCGACAAGGAGGTGTTGCTGTAGTGAATTACGCAACAACATCGGTAGTGCGGCATCACCAGTGCACCAGCTCCCGTGGTGCGGCACCACACTGCAACACCTTCTATTTGTTTCGCTGTTTAGTGGTCGTCCACTGCTTTCACGTACCAGGACACCATGCAGTCAACATTTCAGCTATTTATTCTAAATTAACGGATCTTTTTCGGACCTTCGTTGTTAATTGAGGTTACTGTCAGTAGATACAACATAATATGTTCTGGCCGGAACTTGCCTCTAACGACCGCCACCTTGTTACCTTTTATCTCCTTTTATTATATTCCAGAGTGCTATTAGCAGTTCGGGGTAGGTATAGCCAGCTGCTATAAATAGAATAATTGCAATTCATCGTTCACCCGCAGGCTAATTGTACCTAGTTCAGCCACCTGGTAGTTGTATCGGGTTGATTTCGTAAGAGCAAACGTGGCGTCGCTCTTCCAGGTCTTCGAAAATCTCTGCCACCAACCGCTTCTGAACTGCTCTTCGAAAAACGCCATGTACATCTCGCACCACCATGAAAACACGACCCTGAGGGAAGATTGTTTACAGAGGTGTTTTGATAAAAACTGGTTATCTCAAGCGATTTAAAATCAATTACTAACCCTAGATGTATTGCCGACCAGCAGTGCAAATATGCCTATCTGTCGAATACAACCTGTATGATCTCAGCAAAAGAGAAACCGCTTAAGAAACTCATCGAGAAGCATTGCGTTGGATTTGATGACGCCAATGTTGGTCAGTGTCCCATCACACCATTGTTTTTTCATTGTGTTATGATTCGATTTTCTACGAAGAAATAGTAGTAAGAATTCGGTCTCAGGTGTTCTGTTCAAAGAAAGTGCTGGTTGTCCGAAGCGACCCACAAGTAGCATTACAGTGGAAGCGATAGAGCTGAAAGAGTGCATGCGGTTGTGCTTAAACCATCCAACAAAAAGGTAAGCTAATGGGAATTTTTACAGGGTCATGTTCTTCCTATCAGCATCTAAATTGTATTAGAATGCGATTTCAGTTGTGAGGCAATAGTTTTCTACACAAAAAGAAAGTGCCTGCTGTTGTCTGGGACCACAGATTCTGATTCAGAGCAAGAAGTGAGGGTTGGATGCAGACATTTCAAGCTAAATGCGATTAGATTCGAAGGAAAATGTACGTTTTAATAGATATTGTTGCCAGCGAATCACTTTCTATCACTCAAGTATGTACGGCTGGACCACAAATAGGCTGTTTTAGACGACAGTTGAGTATTGTTTCATATTGTCCCACTCTTTCCAGTTACATCACTCCCTCCGCCATCTTTGTTTCTCTAATTCCTCTGCAGCTATCATTTCCGATGAAACTGATCATATAATTCCCTACGAATGAGTCTTCGCCACAAAAATACTCCGAATGCCCCCTTCGTCCTTCTTTACCACATGGATGTAGTGTAGGTTCCACGACGGTTTGGAGCAGCTGAAGAGGAAAACTGGACAAATTCTCAGGTCCAGATTCTGGAAAAATCCACACCCCGGATGCATCATCAGGGTCACTCAGGCAAACATTTTTACGCCAGTCTTGTCAATTTGTAAATTTATGGCCTGCTATGACGTTTACCCTGAGTAATCTCAATGATGAATGCAACCATCTTTGATACTAGCCCGGCACTTGCACTCACCTCTCGCCTCTTCACGTTTATTTGATTTATCCTGCCTTCATCGCCTTAACACAGTCACAGTTCCTGAGGTATTTCAGCGAAGAAAAAAGGGGAAGCTCGAAGGAAACCGCTTAAATCAGGAGATTCCTTGCGTGCGAAGACGCATAGCGATAGCAAGAAGAATCAGGTAGTGTTGCGCTCTCCAACTCTTCTATATGGATCTGTATTGCTCTTATTTTCCTAGATAAAAATCCGTAGAGAGCCCTTTGTCGAAGGTGGCATCGATCTAAACGTCGAAACTATCTGCAACTACGATAGCGTTGTTGTTAAGGTGAGTGCGCCTTCTTGACTATGAAACGAGAAAAAAAAGCCCGTAAAACCAGTCCTTTTGCTTCAATATGTCATCATGAGCCGTTCCCCGAACGTCTTCAGGACTTTTGTATTTTCTACTGCTTATATGTATTTGAACTAACAGAAATTATTCGCTATTCTCTAGCATTTAGTACACTTTGCACTTGCATCCTAATCTTTTATTTGAGAACTTTGAGACTCACTGTCATCGGCAAGCATTTTTGTTAAGGTTACATCGCCGGTGCACGTCGATGGCAGAATATTTCCCAGGAACGCACATGGAAACTGTTCCATTAATATAAATGGAACCAAGGCTGAGTTGAGAATGCCGTTGAAATCCAAGCGTTGCTCATTAACTAAGGTGAAATTCATGGATACTTATTTGAACGTACAAATCTCGCTAACGCTAATTCGTCATGGAAAAACGATTAGAATGGCCTTTGCTGGTCACAAGCTTCCGGTTTAGATCGGCTTGCTATTCGAGAATGTCATAGTCGTGAAGCAGAACACGCTCAGGGACTTGCCCGTAATCACGGAATATGACCAACTGTACCGTATTTCTTGTGACTATACGAATCATACCACAAAAATGTCGGCAACAAGCATTCTGCAGTTAAGGTAAGTGCATTTCTTGTTCATACTAGAAGTTGCTATAGGCTAGTGATGTTTGATTTTCAGAGAGGGAGATTACTCTCGCTTGTCGCCCATGGGAAAGGTACCTTACCCTCCAATGAAGATGGAACTTCGTTCTAAACCGGATAAAGAAGTAGGCTCGTTTTCTAATTAACTACGACAAAATTATTAACCCTTCAGCATTTCTTCTGTCACTAGAGCTTCCTTAATGACAAGGTCCGACCAAAACATAGTTTGTCGGTTTTTTGTTGGTATCTTTGGATCAACCAACGATGCCAGTAACTTAAAATCATCATATTCTATCATATCCTAAATCTAGTTAATCCGGGTTTTATAACCAGTGGACGACACTACAGTGGGCCATGTAAAAGGTGTTGCAATTGCACCAATGGCGTTGCACTGGAAGGTGCCGCATCACCTATGTGTCGCTGTATTAGTGGATGCCGCAACACCGATATTGTTCCGTAAGTCATTGTAGCAACATCTTCTTGTCGCTGTAGAGGAGATCTTCACATCACGCGTTGCTGTGTTGGAAGAAGATAGTGGTTGTAAAACGATCGAAACGGAACCTCCAGAAACCTTAACCCTAGGTCATTTTTCCACGAAACTGGATTGACCTTGAGAAGCGTTCTGATGTTCGATTTAGGTGGTGTACGTGTAGGTTACATCACGGAGAGCTCACAAACTGCATATCAGACCTGACCTTATTACTAGTTCCACATACTAGCTACAACCTTTAACTCCAATAAGCACTAATACTTGATGGATTGACTGACCATATTTTTCGAAATCGATTTCCGGGAACAAGCAGAAAATTAATCCAAAAGTAGGCATTTTGATCAATGGAAGAAGATAGAGAAAAGCTTATGGAGACCTTCTTTTGGAGATTGGGGTTGGGAGCTTATTTAAACGTCTTCATAATTCAGGTAAAAACTGTGATTCTCGGTCAGGATGTCGATCTAACAATTGAAGATGAGGATAATATTATTGGCAACAATTTTACAATTTCGAATTGTGTAGCAAATGGTATGGGTAGTCACGACAACATCACATTAATTGAAGATGGGTGAGCGGTTTTTTTTTGTTCAATTACTTGGGCCACTTAAGGTTAGAAGTAAAATTCGAGCCGACCACTTTTTCAGAAATAGGAATCGTCCTCCTTGTTTCTACTAATAATCACTGTCTGGATCAAGGTCATAAGTCCATTTTAATATCTTTAGGTGTCCAACTAGATCGGCTCGAGAATACATTGTTCGGGGTGGCATCAAAAAGGAAACTAGCGGCTTCTCGATACCACTGCGGGCTTTTCGATTCAGAAATGGCGATGGTGTAACGATCAAATGTCGATTGGATACTTGCAAGCAGGAGTGTGTCCAGGTTGATTGCGACTATTCTTTCTATATAATAGCGCAGGTCTCCTGACGACTTGACTCAAAATTTCTGTGTCTGACGGTTGAAATATTGCTCTAAAATGCGCTCCAACCGCGGTCGGGTATCCTTACCTTAAATTACGTCTTCTTCTAGCCATCCTGCTCCACCAAATCGAGAAGACGTCGATACCTAACTGAAGACCCAATAGATCTAGGAAAAAGCGAAGAAGTGGAAATCACGCTGATCGTTAATGAAGAGGCTCGTGTTGAAGGTGAATATTTGCAACTAACCACTTTTTTTTAGATTTGGAGCAACTTTAACTAGAAGAATTATTTCCAGAGCCCTTCTGCATCACTCTCGTAGGATTAATCTCCATCTCATCTATAGGGTCCCTTACACTTTTTCTGCAGTGCTTGGTACTACTGAAGATGCATCAGAACCGCAGAAAAGCGCCTTAACGAGTCGACATTTATTTCGTCCTGTCGAATTAGTTAAATATGATAAATCAATTAATTACATTCCTTATTCAGAATGTTCTTGGATTCTTACGTTCCTGAGAAATTCATATCATTGTTGTTATCATCCGCTAACAAATCCCGGATATCGATGAGAAGAAATACGTATGTCATGTATTCGAAACGATTGCTTTTTGTCAAGAAAAGCACTATGGAAATATTTTGGAAAATTTTTGTCACCCGTAAGCAGAGGTTTATCACGGTGATTTATACGGATTGACAGGGTCAGAAGCACATCGGAGCTGCTACGGAAGGAGACATTAAAATTTTATACAACTGCTGAACAAATTCATCCTACACATAATTTGCACGAATGTGAACTGAGCAATAGCCGTGGAACGAATAATTTTATTCCAGACGATGAGTTTTAGCTATTCTTTCTTTTGAGTGTTTTAGCTCTCGCCGCGGTCACTTTTCGACGACGGGAACGATCCCGCCATGATACTGCAGCTAGCAGATTTCGCCTGATGTTGTCAAAAAAGTCATCAGGTGGGAGAATGCGATTCAGGATGTTGGACACATCATTAGCTCTCAAAACCATGGCTGTGTTAGAATAACTTTCTGAAACATGCACATTCACGGAAAAATAATGAAAATATTTTACTTCCAAATATACAAGAGAAACTACCCTTGGAGTAAGAGTGCACGACAGTGTGAGCTTCACCGTGAGGTGAATAGAGGTGGGAGTGCTGAAATGTTGGTCAATAAATAGATACGTAATGGGGAAATGGTCACACTGTCAATTGACGCTCTCTGAATACACTCAGCTGTTATCGACCATTCACAGTGTTGCAACAAGTTATAAGTTGTTCAGCAATGTAACCTATGTCTGATGTTAAATTAACGATGAGAAGTAAACGAATAGATAGAAAGTCTAACCTTGGTATGATAGTAAACATGCGGATGGTCCCGAATCTGCGTCACAATAGGTGCTGAGAAAGAAATTGGTGGTGGAGAGATATGATGTGGTGGTGGTAAAGGCGTAGTTGGTATGGAAGTCACCAGAGTTGGCATGTTCATTCCAGGAGGTTGAGGACCTGGTGTGGTAGATTCGTAGAAGACAGTTTCAGGTCTAGCTAAAATGAGTTTGATTGGATTCTTAAAGCACTTTTTTGAGCAACTAATTTTTTGTACAGATTATCCGATGCAATGAGCTCTCCTCATTGTTCTAATTAATCTGATTGGGTTTACAGGTCCGGCTGAAATATGGTCTTTAAGTTTCTCATTCGAAACGTTGGATCTACGGAGGCAGTGACCGTACATAACAGCGAAAGCCCGCAAATGATCCGTTAAGTGACGAAAAAGAGCTGACATTCTGGTTTCATGTTCTCACTGCACGCGCAACCAGTGAACGAGCACTAAACATCGTGCCCCTAGAAGGTGATGCGTTGTAGGTATACCAAGTAGTGCCGCAGCACCGATGTTGCTGTACTAGTGGATGCCGCAGCTCCCATGCTGTTGCGTAAGCCACAACAGCAACACCAAGTTGTCGCTGCATGCAAGATCGGTACGTTACGTGTTGCTGTGCTAGAAGAGAGTAGGGGTGGCAATGCCACCCACACCGAAGTCCAGGTACCGCAACTCAGAAGCATCTTTCCTTGAAACTCAGGATTGACCTTGAGAATCCCACTCAAACTCGATTTAGGAGATGTTTGGGTGGATTACATAATGAAAAGCTCGGAAGACAGCATATCAAAAATTTCGAAGGCGCCTTGCCGGGAATAAGATGCAGCAGCACCGATTTTGTCGCTTAACTCTCCAGAGAAACACCTCACCGTCGTTGTACGAACATGTTTTGCTTCTTTTATGGCTTTGTTGAAAGGTGCTGAACAGCGCAGCGCGATGCATTGCTCTGAGTGATTTTTGTCTCAGAAATTTGGATCAGCTTCTAGAAGCGTGGACAAAATTGGAATTCTGATGTGTACGCGTACTGGATGCATTAGATGAAGATGAAAGAAAATGTTGAGGCATTATGGAGAACTGTTGGGGTCTCCGCTAAAGAAAGGACTCGAACGACAAAGATTTCAATTAATGAAAATATTTGAAAATTACTTGAAGAATAGAATAGTAATTAAAATAAAATGAGCGCCAAAATGATATTTAAAGTCATTAGATATTTAAATTACCATAAATAACTACTTAAACATACCAGCAGACGCAACATCAAAGTGTTGCGAGTCACTGTGGGGAGAGGGCAGAGACGATCTGAATCTAAAACATAGAACCGCCACTGTTTAGGTGCTCTTTTACTTCCCAAAGCAGATTTCTTGAAGGCAAGATCTAGTCAAAACCTTAGTCAAAGGGTCCTTGTGTTGTTTGTGATGTAGGGTACTCTTATATCACTCAACCCGATTTCGGGAGCGCTCCTCAATGCCAATTCCTAGTTTGAGAGAAAAATGCCTTTGTACTACGCTATCTGGAGCATCTGGCTACGTGGTAGTGCCACAGCTGCTCTCTTCTCGCACAGCAACAAGTGACGTAGTGGTCATCCATACAGCAACACACGGAAGTTGTTGTAGTGGCTTACACAACAGCGTGGGTGTTGCGACACCACTCATACAGTAACGCAGGTGCTGCGGCACCTCCCGCCGCAACACCACATCTGCCACTGCAACGCCTTTTCACGGCCCGCTGTTGCTGCTCTCCCCCATGTAGCCACCATAGGTAAATGCAGCACTCCCTTGTGCATGGGTGTTGTTGCAGGCCTTACATGGAATATCTACGGTGATCAGACATTCCCTTGAAATAAAAAAGTATCCAAATGAGATTTTATTTAAGTTATCTGCGCAGATTTTGCTTCAAGGACTCCCCAATGTGCGCATGCTAGAGTGTCTACTTTTTTACTCAATTCGAAGCATGCTGTAGGGGCTACTTTTTCCACCAGGCTCCATTCAAGGACACAGTCAGGGTCAACATTTCTTACCAGAAATTGCCATCTGCGTTCTAGAAACTGCATTCATAGAAATCAATAATGAAAGAATCATCGCACAGAAGTAGTATAAGTCTAAGCCAATTTTCAAAATCCTATTGAAGAAAAAATTCCACAAACCACTAGCTAAGTGACCTGGATGACCCGCATGTGACCTAAAATTTCATCTTATTGAGGAATGCACAAATGGCAAAGCTCGACAGTGTATCAGCAAACGAAAAAAAAAGGAATCTATGGTTCAACTGTGTTGAAATAAATGACCATTAATGTAGGGTAACGTACTTTTGCGTACCTTCGTACAAACACGAAGAGAATCGCTAAAAGGTAGTACAGAGACATCATATTTGATGTTAAATGTTTCGAGTGTTCGCATTTATACGAGCACTTATTGTTCTCGGCTACGGTTTTTTCTTGACCAGTAAAAAAACTACGAGTAAACTCGGTTTGTCGTGTAGAGAGTGGTTTCACCGCGAGTCCGGCTTCCGTGTTTCGATTGCCACTACCATCTCTAAAACGACAGCGAGCAGTTTTTCCAATGAATTTGAAGACAAAGATGTTCGCGACAATTGATAAGACTGGTATAAGCCAACTTTCATCGCAGAGCAGGTTCTACGCTGGGGAGTGACTAATCGCGCAGGTGCACCTCTGCCTGGTGACTAATTCTAGTAAACGTTAAATTAATGCACCATTATACACTATTTCATTAAAAAAACATATGCTATTTTATCAGGCCGTTGAATTACTAGGCAAATATTCCTATCTCGACGTATTTTCTCGACAATGAGGTTACATACCAGCTTTTCTGATCAAAACTGCTCGTTTACAATTAAATACTACCTGCTTCCTGGGCGCTGTACTTATCTAAGTTAATGAAGCACTTTGAGCCTATCCAAATAAAATAATTGTTATCGGTGACTAGAAATCCCAGTCAGGATCTTTTGCTAGTTCAGCACCAGGTGGAGTACACGATTCTGGGTATCACCATTTTCATGTCATCACGAACGGCACAGTTTTTTTTCTTAGCGGCTCTAACAGCGGTCGCGTTGATGCAGAAGGTACGAAATCGCATGGATACCTTATCCCTGGATCAAGTTGGTAGACATTTGGAAGGCTAATACTCCAAGAGTGTGGCTGTGGTCACGAATAAACCACTTTCCCTCCCTTCCACACAATTCGAGAAGTTTTTCTTGCACAGAAGAAACATTAGTAAATGAGTGCCTAGTGAGGCCTTAGCGCAGCATTTGTCTAGTTAATGTGAATTAATGGACAGTAAATAGATTTTTGTTCATAGACTTGATTTGAATTTCATTGTCTTGCCTTTTTTTTTGGACAACTAAAAATTTCTCGCACTTAGCGCAATTAGTGTGCGCCCACCTTTTTGATGGGTGTGAGACGTTGTAGTAGAGGCGCGAGCGGCACAATTTGTGAGTCAGACATTTACGTTATTTTGCTTTATAGAGAGGGAGAAGTTCAAAATAACCTGAGAATGAGTGAGCGGCACAGTAAGGGAAATCGGGCTGCTGCCGCTGATGTATATAGCATATATTGACGCACATAAGCTTGGGTGCAATCCATTTAAATTGTGATGTACTGAACTGTTCATTTTACTTGAGAAAAATTTGTATTTACAGTCCATAGAGGGTTAATGTCCATCAATATCCACTTCAAATTCTTAAGATGTTCAGTTCTGTTCAGTTCTTCTTCTTTTCGAATGATTTGCGAGCGCGGGCAGCTTTCTTGGAAGCCAGCTTCTTTCGGTGCAGCGGGACTGGGTAGGCAGCTTCCCCGAGGAGATCACCATGTAGATGATGTGGGTAAAGCTCCAGCCCACCAGCAAAATGATGATCATCTCCAGAGACCATAATAGTGTCGGATCGATGGCCACTCACTGAAAGTTGTGAATCTACTATATCTGAATGCGATCTCATGGAAGTTATCTGGGAGGAAGTTTGAAAATGAATGACAATTTACCTCTCTTGTAGGACTTCGCGATATTGCGGATTTCAGTACGAGGGTGATGGTGGTGCTAAAAAGGCTATGTTGCCGTTTTTTCCTCATTCTGAGTGATTTACAACAATAAAATTGCAAAGTTAAAAGAGCTCACCACTTCAACCGGAGTTGGTACTGGAACAGGGACAGGAGCTGGTGCTGGCACCACGACTGGAGCAGGAGCAACAACTGGAGCAGGGGCCACGACTGGAGATGGTGCGACAATTGGCGCAGGAGCGACAACTGGAGCTGGTGCCACAATTGGAGCTGGCGCCACGACCGGCGCTGGCGCTACAATCGGCGCAGAAGCGACAACTGGCGCTGGCGCAATAACTGGTGCTGGCTTCAAGTATTCCACTGGCGCAGGAGCGGGTGCAACATGAATTGGCTCTACGTGGATCGGCTCAACATTAATCGGCTCCGGTTCTATCGCCACAGCTGGTGCTTCTGAAAGTCGAGTGTTGGCCAAAATTAAATTTTCGTTGAAGGGGCGGAACAGACTGAATAACCATTAACATTTTTTTACGTTCCTTCATTTGGTGCCCCGAGAGCTAGAGCCTTCGTTGGAGATTGAAATCTACTTCTATAACACGTTGAATAAATGCGTGACCTACCTTCAACAATAGGAGTCGGATAGCTTGCAAGAGATCTGAAATTTGGATTTTTGAACATCTGCGGAATAACTCGGCCTTGAAAACAGCATAAGAAGTGCCATTTAGGTATTATTACTACGAAATATCTGAATTCTTCGACAAAACTCAAGCCAAATTTCCAGGCAAGACGTAAATTTCTTGTACTAGAAAATGCTGCTTCTCACCTTTGAGAAGTGAGGAGTAGGACACAGAGGAGGTAGTAGAAAGAACTCATCGTTGCCCTTGCTGCTTGTTGGTCTTCTCGGCCCGCATTTATACTCGAGAGGTGATGCCTGCGGCAACACTTCTTGTGTTCCTTCAGAAGAAATGTAAGTGAACGTGGTGTGCTTAATGTCTAGTAGTTTCTTATTGGCTTCCCTTCACCGCAAACTGGAAAGAGCTTCTCCATTCTTGAAAAGAAACACGAGGTTGTCGTCATCGTTGATCCTGTTGCGAAAGTACTCGTCTGCTGGAAACGTGAGCGTGCTGTTAATTTTCTGCTATTCTTACTGTTGTTTTCACTGTTGAGGCAGTGGAAATAAACACAAGTGAAATTTCAAAAAAAAAAAGGTTGAAGCAGAGTAAACGTTGAAAACGTGAAAGTGACTTTCTGTTCACGTGCTAGAATGTAATGCAATGGATGTGGTGTTGCAAGGAGGTGCCTCAACACCTGTGCTGCTGTGCTGGAGGATGCCGCACCACCTATGCTGTTGCGTAAATCGCACTACAGCGACATCTCCTTGTCGCACCATGTAGGTTTGTTACGTGTGTGCTGCTGTCTTAGATAGAATACATTGACCAGGGGCAACACCAGACCCGAGTGCGAGCTACTGTGACTTCAGATTAATGAGCCGGCACCGCACTTTTACATAGCCTTAAATCCTCGCCTTGCTTGGGCTGATGGGTAAGTGAGCCGCCACGGTAACTGAACCTGAGAGAGTTGTCGGCTAACTGTGCACCGTTAGCTAACAACTTTTGTCTTCTCACCATAAAACTTCAGTGTTGCGCCTCACTAACATACCTCTCCGGTATTGTCATGTGACGACGTGTTTTGTCAGAATTACACAACTGCCGATCGGAACCGAACAGAGAAAGGCATGTTTTATTTTGTCTCGACTATGTTTCCATAGGTTTCCATTAACGTCTGGTATTGAAAATAAAAGCAAGTTCCAGTCAAATTTTTCGATGTAGTGTTTTTGGGCTCCTTATGATGTGACCCACCAGTGCAGAAATGGCCGTATATTGAGGCCATTTCCGAGTTTCACTAGTACGCCAGGTTGCGGTATTATGAGCTCCATCGTATATGGTTTTACCTCTCCTACCTTCTTCTAACACAACACGTGACATAACGATCCTTCATGCAACGACAAGAAGGTGCTTGCCGTGGCACCCACTGATGCAACGATACACATGGTGCATACCTTCTGGTGCAACATCACTTCCGCCATTGCAATACCTTTTAAGTGGTCCTCTGTACAGAGTTCGTCCACTGGTTGCACGCACTATCTGGCCATGCAACCATCATGTCAGCTCTCCGTCTTTATTTACGGGTCTTTTCCAGAATTCATTTGTTATTTAAGGTCACTATCACAGTAGATCCAACGATCCGAGCAAGAAACAGACAAAGTATGTGCTGGCCATACCTTGCCTTCAACGGCCCCGGCCCACATCTCCGTAAATTTGGGAATTACACTCCATCTCCAAGAGCTGCTGATCACAATGGTTTGTAGTCTTACGGATTGGAAGTGCGCCTGGAACTTCCTTTGCATTTACAGCTTTGCCGTGAAATCGTCAGGCTGCTCAGGTAATTCGATCTGATATTTACATTTTTCTCTGTGTGTCCTGGTATTAATATGTTGTGATTTCTCCCATTTTGATGTGTTCCCACTGCCATTCAGCCATAGTTGCAACTTCCTTGTTACGGTTTTTTTCGCCAAAATATTCCTGTGCGTATCCATGACCGAATTAGGGTAGCGCTCTTTCCCAGTGGGTGGGTAGCGTAAGGCGAGCGACAAAACTCGTTCGTGCCACTTATTTCACGTTTCGAAAAGCAAAGTTAGATAGCGAAGCTAAACCATCTCAGCTATAATATATAGTTAGCGAAAAGGGTGTGGGGTGAAATTCTCTAAATTCCTCTATGTACAAATTCCGGAGCGTAAGCATTTACGATTCTGCGGGGAAATCGTAATTATTAGAGTGTAAAGCAGTAGACACGACAACATGGAGAAAAAACATTTATTTACAGCATACATAGCATGAAAGAGAAGTCAGTATCCATTTTTGTTTAGTCCTCAATCCCCTCAGTTCTTCTTCTTGTCGAATGATTTGTGAGCGCGGGCAGCTTTCTTGGAAGCCAGCTTTTTTCGGTGCAACGGGACCGGGTAGGCGGCTTCACCGAGGAGATGACCATGTGCATGATGTGGGTAGAATTCCAGTCCGCCAGCGAAGTGATGATCATCTCCAGAGACCATAATAGTGTCGGATCTATGGCCACTCTCTGAATGGCATGAGTCTGTCTGTGCGAAAGTGATTACACGAGATCCATCTGCGATCAAATTCCGAAATAAACCGAGAGTTACCTTTCCTGTAGGATTTCGCGATATTGCGGATTTCAGTGCGGGGGTGATGGTGGTGCTAAAAAGGCTAGTAGGAGAACAGTATGTTGCCGGTTTTTTCTTCGTTCTGAGTGATTTGAAACAATAGAAATGCAAAAGTTAAAAGAGCTTACCACTTCAACCGGAGTTGGCACTGCAACTGGGACAGGTGCTGGTGCTGGTACCACGACTGGAGCAGGAGCGACAACTGGAGCAGGAGCCACGACTGGAGCTGGTGCGACAATCGGCGCAGGGGCGACAACTGGCGCTGGCGCTACAATCGGCCCAGGAGCGACAACCGGCGCTGGGGCAATAACTGGTGCTGGCTTCAAGTATTCTACTGGTGCCACGATAGGCGCTGGTGCGGGCGCAATGTGAATTGGCTCTGCGTGAATCGGCTCAGGGGCTACACCCACGGCTGGTGCTTCTGGAAGAGGACTGTGGACAACATTGAAATTTACACTGTTAATAGAATGTAAATTTGCACGGTGCTTATCTTACTACTTCTGTGACTAACTATGCTAACTATTTCTGAAACCATCTGGATAATTGTGTAACCCACCTTCCACAATAGGAGTCGGATAACTAGCAAGAGATCTGAAATTTGGATTTTTGGACATTTACGGAATAATTGAGCTTCGAAAACATCGATGGCAACACTATGGAGCAAATATTTCGATAAGTTCTCGGATGCTATCACAACATTGGATTTTAGGCCGAATTTCTTTAGCGTATGTGGGCCCTTGCACCAGAAAATTCCTGCTACTCACCGTTGAGAAGTGATGAATAGGACGCAGAGGAGGTAGTAGGAGGAACTCATCGTTGCCGTTGCTGCCAGTTCGTCTTCCAGGTCAGCATTTATACTCGAGAAGTGAAGCCTACGGCAACACTTCTTGTCTTCCTCCAGAAGAAGTGTAAGTGAACATGATTGCTTAATGTATAGTTTCTTACTAGCTTCCCTTCACAGCAAACTGGAAAGAGCTTCTCCACTCCTGAAAAGGAAACACTGTGCTTTCGTCATCGTTGATCCTGCTGCGAAAATAATTGTGTGGTAGAAATGTGAGCGGTTACGTAGCATCTACACTTGGACGCATCTTTGCTGAAATGAAGCTTCATTTTGCAGAGCAGAGAAGTGGTTTAGATGACATCCTGCTTACGGGTTTGCAAAGTACATGCATACCAATGAAAACAGTACGGGGCAGGCTACGTAAAAGGAGTTGCCACGGCGGTAGTGATTTTGTACCGGGAGGTATCTCACAACCGTGTCGCTGTGTTAGTGAGTGCCGCAGCGCCTATGCTGTTCCATGAGTTAACATAGCAGCATCTTTTTTGTTGCTGTGTTTAGGATTGTCGCGCCACGTGCTGTGTTGAAATCCACAAACCACTTCCAAAAATCACAGAGATCGTAGGTTCATTAAGTGTGCCCTTAGAACAATTTTCTCCTCTGGAATTGTGGATTGAGCTTGGGGCAAGGTCCCGACAACATTTTCAATATACAGGATTTAGGCTCTTTGAGCTTTAACTCACCCGTACATCAAGTAACGCGAGATCGAGAACGCCTTTCAAAGGTAATCCCAAGTTTTATTGAAAATGCTTACGTAAATAGCGCTCCTGTGTTCATGGTGTTGCAACCGCTACTCATATCTAACACAGCAACACGTGACATCTCAGCTTTAATACAGAGACGAGGAGGTGTTGCTGAAGTGACTTGCGCAGCAACATGGGTGCTGCGGCATCCACTAATACAGCGACACTGGTAGTGGGGCAACTTCTGATGCAACACCACATCTGCCATTGCAGCTCTATCTAGTGGCTCGCTGTTTAGTGGTCGCCCACTGGTTGCACGTACTATGCAACCATGTGGCCAGGATGAGTTCATTCCCGAGTCTTTTTCAAACTTTCAGCTTTGTTTGAGGTTACTACACGTCGTGGATCCAACGTTTGAAGCAACAGACAGACAAAATGTGTACTTACTGGAACTCGTCTTTAAGAAGCATATACGAAATAGCGTAAATGTTGTGGACTACCCGATTGAGAGCGCAAGAATTGCATATTGGAAAGCCTGATCGGACTTTTTTCCGAAAACAAGTGTAAAATTGTTGTCATGAAGTGTTTTTTTGCTGTTCACGATATAGCCTACCAGTCGATCTCGTGAGGCGAGATTGATGGGAGTAACCGTTTTACGTCAGAGCTGTTTTTGATATTTTTTCACAAAGGATTTGCGAGAGCTGCTGATCCAATGATGTAAATGATCCCGTGCGAATATATCGAAAACCACATTGCTCTTCCCGCTATGGAAAAATTCAGCGGAGCCAGAAATGGAGTATGAGGATTCCGCAAAATGTAGGGCACACGTGGGGTGCGTGACAAGAAGTAAGCTGCTGAGCTGTGATTGGTTGATTCATACACGCGTCGCGGCTGCAGCCATCGAAAGTTCCAGCGGTTCTGCGGGGGAATAGACAAGTTTTCTAGGCTTGAGTAAGACATATAAATGCTACCGCAGCCAACAAACTGTGAGGAGGTGGCCAACGATGTCATTCAATGCGTCGAATTTGAAGGATCAGGCTGAACTTGAGACGCATACGCGTGCGGCGCGGTCGCGTCGCGGCGTACGTCTTGATCGACACCCGCACACTTGGAGCCCACGTAATATCCTGTCAGTCGGGAAATGCATCTTGAGGAAATTTTAAAAGGAGCACGAGATGTTCTCCAACTACACCTTCTTGCAAGAACTGCACCATTCTACAGGTAAGGGAGGTGCGCTCGCTGCAAGAAAGCACAGTTTCGGAAACCGCGCTCTATCGCCCTAGTTCCGCCCATTCCCTCCCTAAACAAGGTGCTAAAAAACTGATTTTGTCTGTAATTTCGCATGGCACCATACAGACAATTGTGCTGAGGAGCTGCAAGAGGTTCTTTTCATGAAGAGCTCGGAAGCGATTCTGAGCGTAGTGATGCCTTTAAAGGCAGTGACCACATTTTCGTAAATTATTTTCGTAAATGAGCTCGTAGAAGATTCTGAGCCCTCTCGACATGACCACATTGTTCAAATGTTAGTTGGACGTCTGAGGTTTTGCATATGTAGTTTCAAAGAGTGGCCGGGCTGTTTTCTGAGTGTTGCCTGAACAGCTTTCAGGGCTTTCTGACCTCATCTACCCTCTGGAAATGTAGGTAGGAAAAACACAACAGCGCTAAGAATGATGTCGTGTGTAGTATACAGGCATAGTTTGCTCACAGTTACCATTGCTTTGTAAAATCACATTTATTCCATTCAAATGGTGATGTAAAGCATTAGAGACAAGAGTGTAGAAAATTTTTGTATTTACAGTTCATAGCAGAGGAGAGATAGTGAATATCCACTTTTGTTCAGAAGCCACATGATCCTCAGTTCTTCTTCTTGTTCAATGACTTGTGAGCGCGGGCAGCTTTCTTGGCAGCTAACTTCTGTTTGCGCAACGGTACTGGGTAAGCAGATTCGCCGAGGAGATCACCATGTAGATGATGTGGGTAAAGCTCCAGTCCACCGGCGAAATGATGATCATCTCCAGAGACCATAATGGTGTCGGATCTGTGGCCACTCTCTGAATGTCATGATTCTAGTGATTACAAGAGATCCGTCTGCGACAAAATTTCAAAGTAAACCCAGAGTTACCTTTCTTGTAGGATTTCGCGATATTGCGGATTTCAGTACGAGGGTGATGGTGGTGCTAAAAAGGCCAGTATAAGAATAATATGTATGTTGTCGTTTTTCCTTCATTCTGAGTGATTAAAACAATAAAAATGCAAAAGTTAAAGGAGCTCACCACTTCAACCGGAGTTGGCACTGCAACTGGGACAGGTGCTGGTGCTGGTACCACAACTGGAGCAGGAGCCACGACTGGAGCTGGTGCGACAATCGGCGCAGGAGCGACAACTGGAGCTGGCGCCACAATCGGCGCAGGGGCGACAACTGGCGCTGGCGCTACAATCGGCCCAGGAGCGACAACCGGCGCTGGGGCAATAACTGGTGCTGGCTTCAAGTATTCTACTGGTGCCACAATGGGCGCAGGTGCGGGCGCAACATGAATTGGCTCTACGTGAATAGGCTCAGCATGGATCGGCTCAGCTTCCACAGCCACGGCTGGCGCTTCTAAAAATAGACCGTGGACGACATTGAATTTTTTCGTTCTTTGGCCGATCAAAGGATTTGTGTTTTTCATAGTACTAAATGAGTGGAAGATAGGCTCGTGAAGTACTTGCTTCCTTCATGACATAAAGTTGAAGGTGTTTCAAAAGTTTAAGCTTTCGTTTGGAACTGACAACTACTTCTAGAGCACACTACGAAGATATGTTACCCACCTTCGGCAATAGGAGTCGGATAACTAGCGAGAGATCTGAAATTTGGTTTTTTTTTATGTTTAAGGAATAATTGAGTTTTGAGAACAACGAAAGCAACGGTGTAGAGTAAATATTCGTGTCAATTTTTTGAGTTCTTTCACAATACTGAATTTTGAGGAGAATTTCCAAGCCATATTTGAGTTCCTTGTAACAGAAGGTTGCTGCTGTTCCTACTACTCACCTTTGAGAAGTGATAAGTAGAACACAGAGGAGGTAGTAGAAGGAACTCATTTTTGCCGTTGCTGCTTGCTGGTCTTCTTGGCCCACATTTATACTCGAGAGGTGATGCCTACGGCAACAGTTCTTATATTCCTTCAAAAACTGCGTGTGAACTAATGTACAGTGGTTTCTTATTAGCATTGCTTCATCGCAAACCGGAAATAGCTCCCCACTCTTGAAAAGGAAACATGATGCTTTCATCGTCGCTGATCCTGCTGCAGAAATACCTGTCTGGTGGAAATGTGAACGATTATTGCAGTGTTTGTATGGACAAACATCTTTCTTGGCATGTGTAGCCTTGGATTCTGTAGAAAGTACAAAGCGCACAATGAATTGTGCATCTTATAATCAACCCTATGGAAATCCTTTAATGCTACTTACATCTTACCATTGGAAGTTACCAGAAAAATTTTTTGTTTAGAATATAATCTTCTGTACCGGTGTTTACGTGTTGAACTTACTATGGTTCATGTGGAATATATAACCTTATTCATGTGGAATATATAACCTTAAAGGCAGATATGGGCAAAACATTCCCTCTACCTATCTTGCTAGAAATGTTATTCTCGCTGCAATGGAAGTGAATTGAAAATAAACACCGATGAAAGTTGAAAACTGGGTAAAGTAGAGTTCATGGTTAAATTTCAATTATATTTACGGGTTTTGGGATAGGTGCATACCAATGGACGCACCACTCGGCGAGCCATGTAGTAGCAGTTGCAGCAGCTGGTGTGGTGTTGCACCAGGAGGTGCCCCATCACTTGTGTCGTTGCATCAGGTGATGCTGCAACAGCCATGTCGTTTTATGAGTTCCTACAGCAACAACTCATTGTCGCTGTATTCAGGATTTTTGCGTGTTGCTGTATTTGGTTGTCGGTTGAGGCAGCACGGTGCGGACCGAGACGACTGATATTGTGACTTCAACTCATTTTCTCCTAGAATTTTCAATTTAGATAGAGAAGTGCTATTGAACTTGGGATAAGTGGTGTGTAGGGGTGTGCGGATGGCTCATTTTCGAGAGGGCTTAACACTCAGACGTTGTATGTTTTGTGTGGAACATATCGTTAAGCCACTGTCCATTTCAGGAAAACATGACCCATGCATCCTGTCCAACCCTTTCTCTGTGTAGCTTTTATCAGTACGTGGTACGCATTCCTGTTATTTCTCCAATAAATACCTATTGAGGAAAACTTCCTGAGTTTTCGGGAAACTGGTCTCCTTACCGCTGATTCTCTCAACATCAACGAATTTCCTATAGATTGCCTTAAATTCAAAGCCACTCAAGAAGCTTCATATGCTGCTATCTTCTATGGAAGAGTGAGTCCACGGCTATTGCTAACGGACTTACGAGAACCACAGGACTCCTGTGGGATTTAAGATTTACTAAAGAAATTTTCATTTTTTTCTTAGTGAATAATCTTGAGTAAGTTAAAGAGACATAATATTCCAGCAAGTGGTACACGATTGCTCACGTTTTTCAGCAGACAGCTATTTTCGCAATGGGATTAGCGACGACGAAGGCAACGTGTTTCCCTTTCAAGACTGGAGAAGCTCTTTCCGGTTTGCGATGAAGCAATGTTAATAAGAATCTATCATACATTAGTTCACTTACATTTTTTGAACGAACACAAGAAGTGTGCCGTAGGTATCACTTCACAAGTATAAATGCGGGACGAGAAGGCGAACAGGCAGCAACGGCAACGATGAGTTCCTTTTACTACCTCGCCTGCTTCTTACTTCTCACTTCTCAAAGGTGAGTAGCAGCAGTGCAACTCACACATACATACATTAGAAATTCGGCTTAAGATCCACTTCCGTGAAGTAATGAAGGAAATTCACCGAAAAATTTGTTCTATAGCAGTGGTCTTGATGTTTATGCAGCCACATTATTCGGTAAATGTTCAAAAACCCAATTTTCAGATCTCTGGCTAGTTACCCGACTCCTATTGTGGAAGGTGGGTCGCATATTTTCCTAATACTTTAAAAGCAGTTGCCAGTGTCAAACGAAGGTTTTAGGTTTTGAAACAGTCTGATAGCAAAAAAGTATAAATATTTGATAAAAGAAGCGAATGAGTATTTTCCACTCATTCAATTCTGTGAAAATTCATGTTCTCTTAGGTCAAGCCAAGGAGGAAGAATTTCAATTTTGTCCACAGTCCACTTTCAGAAGCACCAGCTGTGGCGGTAACCCCTCAGCCGATTCATGTTGAGCCAATTCATGTTGCTCATATTGCGCCCGCTCCTGCGCCAATTGTAGCACCAGTAGAATTCGTGAAGCCAGCACCAGTTATTGCGTCAGCGCCAGTTGTCGCTCCTGCGCCGATTGTAGCGCCAGCGCCAGTTGTCGCTCCTGCGCCCATTGTCGCGCCAGCCCCGGTCGTGGCGCCAGCTCCAATTGTTGCACCAGCTCCAGTCGTGGCCCCTGCTCCAGTTGTTGCTCCTGGTCCAGTCGTGGTGCCAGCACCAGCACCTGTCCCAGTTCCAGTACCGACTCCGGTTGAAGTGGTGAGCTCCTTTAACTTTGTAATTTTATTGTTGTAAATCTCTCAGAATGAAGAAAAAAGGCTACATACTATTCTTCTAGTAACCTTTTTAGCACCACCATCACCCTCGTACTGAAATCCGCAATATCGCGAAATCCTACAAGAGAGGTAACTTCTCATTTATTTTCATACTTCCTTTCTGATAGATTCCATGAGATCGCATTTAAATATAATAGATTCACAACTTTCAGTAAGTGGCCACAGATCCGACACTATTATGGTCTCTGGAGATGACCATCATTTCGCTGGCGGGCTGGAGCTTTACCCACATCATCTACATGGTGATCTCCTCGGCGAAGCAGCCTACCCAGTACCGTTGCGCAAACAGAAGTTGGCTGCCAAGAAAGCTGCCCGCGCTCACAAGTCATTCGAAAAGAAGAAGAACTAAGGATCATGTGGACTTTGAGCAAAAACGGACACTGGGTGTCTCTTTTCTGTTATGGACTGTAAATACACATTTTTCTACACAGTTGTGTCTACTGAAGCGCCTTCGAGCCTTGCTTATGAGGAAGTAAAATATGTTACACAGACAAATATTGCCACTTGCGTCGTGCTTCATGTCCAGCACATATCCTGATTTTGCGTGGATACACGCGAGAATGTCTTCATTGAGAAGAAATCGTAACAATGAAAGTACAAATATGTAGACTTGCAAAAATTCGTGTGACATTTGCTAACTCACAGCAACTAGACATAGCACGAATACAGTATGTGTATCTTATGCGTTAAGATACCCATGAAGAATGTACATAATGAAACGCATTGAAGGGACAGTTTGCTGAAGTCACATCGTTCTCGGGTTTTTATTGTTACTTATCTTCACTGTCATAGCAATTACCAACAGACAAAGCACATTTTTGTCGCACATCATCTTCAACCGTTGGGGATACTGTAGTGGTTGGTTGAGTGCCAGGATGTCTAAAATGATATCTGTGATGGATTCTCAACCTGATTGTATCCCTGCTTAGTCATAACGGTCAGGAAGCCTAAGTATGATCGCATTCGGATAACATTATTCTCCTAGCACAGAAAAACTGGAGACGGTTCCCAATTCTTAGCGGAACGCTTACTGTATTTCCAAGGTAGAATCTCCGAAGGTTACATAACTTCCATGCCGATCTTCAACCGACTTGTATTCCCATGATTCCAACCATACATGTTCTTTCAGATATTTTGACCTACGTACTAGCTCAAATCAGAGGTGAGCGCAAGTACTGCGTAAAACCGGAATTCGGAAGTCACAGAAATTTCGAAATCTGTCAAAATTTTAAGAGCTAAAAACACCATGTATGATTTGGCTTTACACAACTACTGTAGATCCTGCAGGAATTTAAAAGCAGCCCCCACGGAAACCTCCAGAAATTTAAAGGCAGCACCCACGAAGATCTTCGACCTCGAGATTTCGGCACAATTCGTGGTAACTGCATGCGCTGAACGCTGCCAAAATGCCGAAAACAGTCAAAACCTTCAAAATCCCCATTTTCTGGAACCTCTCGCTCATAGCTTTCTAGTAGATTGGGCCTAGTTGCGCGACCTGTTGGATGTGGACCGATCCAAAAAAGTCGATATCGCTGCCTCCTTTTTCAGCTGTTTTGTTGGCAGAATCGGTCTTTTGCACTGTTTTGCAGTGTTTCCGGGGTTGATGAAAGAAAACAAATCTTGGAAAAGATGGCATATTTAGTCGAGATGTCGCAAAAACTGCAATGAATTCTAAAATGATCGAACTACAATAAAAATTGATCGAAATTGAAATAAGTGACGAAAACTAGGCAACACTAATAACTAAGCAAGTGGATTTGTACTACAATAACAAGTGTAAAATATTGCTATAGTAAGTAATGCAAAAAGGAGGAGCTAAAGAGTGAAAAAGAGCTTCATAATCCTAAGAAAAGAAATGGATGCGCACTTGATCAGCTGGCGGCAACAGCCCGCTGCCGCTATAACTCGATCAAACGACCCCACGCTGATCCTGCTGATCCGGGATCTTAGACTTTCAACTCGTTATATCTTAGTGACGATTGCGTTTTTTGTGGCACTCTTTTGTAGAAGTGTTGGGACAGTTGTTAAGGTTCCAAAACGACAAAAATCTCAGACACAAAAATTTCCGTGGGTGCTGCCTTTAAAAGTCAGAGACTCTCATAACGGCAGAATTCAGGAGCTTCCGAGCTTTCGGAACCGGAATTCCGCTCAACCCTGGCCCTAATCTTCCGAGGCCTTGTCTTTAAAATATGCCAACACGCGTTATTACGGCTCGAATGTGTACGGCTACTGTACTGGATGGCTTTGTGGTGGCAAGAACATCCCCCAACCCATTGCTGTGGCACCACTAGCCTGGATTCCGTAGTTACATACGTCATCGCACATCTTTAATTCCCTTCTGGTCTGCCCTTGACTTTTTTAGAAGTGTTGGGGAAATGCTATTTCCAATTGAGTGTATTTTGGCCATATAAGGCACAATCCACGACCACGCTGCTCTTGACAGAGTCTTTCCTAGATGGACGAAAAGCGTAACCAGGATGGACCGCCCATATGAATTTAAGATTACTCAGTTCGTTAGGCTCTCAGATTTTTGTTATTCACTAGCCGCCAAAAACCCTCTTACATGTGCTCGACCAGGTCCTGGAAACATCCTACCGTATTGGGGTACAAAGTTACACTAAAGTGTGGTCATGTCCTTGAAAACTCATGTATAAAGCGAAATGATGCTTTATGATAAGTCCACTTTTTTTGTTAGTCAAAAAGTTTCACTAATCTCACTTAATTTGGCATCAAAGTTCAACACAAATATTCTCAAAGACCATCCTGTTCTTAATCTAATTATAGGCCAAGGTTAATACAGGAAAGAAAATCGGAGACAAGGTTTTTACATATTCTTGGACATCTCTAGACACGTCCTCAAAATCAGTCTCAAGTTTAATTTCTTTTTGAATATAGTATGAACAGAAGTCAAAAGAGGAGATAGAACCCATTAACTGTCAGGAATTGCGAACCTAGTCTGAACGCAGTGGAGCCACTGCCGACGTCCTTGAATTCCAGTGAGGGAAAAGCTGTTTCCAGTTCCTTATACATTGCCAACAGGACTAGCGTTGAAGCTGAGCTGACCAAAAAAGCACTTCCCATTAGATGCATCGAGTTCACTTGTGGGTTTTTTCGTCCGAAGAAGGCTAAAATACCGTCGAAGGATGTGTATAAATGCAACCTCGGCGGGTGTTCAAGCATCACCGGCAACGATGAAATCCTTTCTCTACCTCCTTCCTTTCCTCTTCGCTTTCTACCAAAGGTAGGGTTCAGTTACCTTGAACATTTTGGTCCTCTTGCTGGCTCAGGGTCCTCAGTGTTCCGGTATTGAACTCTGGGCTCACGCACGCATTTTTTTTTGATGATTTTGTATCTACTGACGAAAACAATTTCTCATGTAATTTCTCAACATTTTGCGCCAGTTTTGTATAGCTACATCACGCGGCTACAAAAGCTATTGTAACACAGCTCATTTTACATTGCCTTCTTGCCAGCCCTGGAACTTGAAGTGAAATTATCACTAACTGTTGTAGCTTAAAAAAAAGAGGTAATCAAAGATGATCGAAGGAAGTTACTGAATAGTCGCTAAAGTAATATATTTATTTGGCAAAAATTGAACCCCATAAGGGTTTTTGATATAAAGAAGTACTTTAAAACCACCTGGTAAACATTCGGTCATTCATGTTGTACATTTTCAGGTGCAATGCGAGCTACCCACATGTCGAAGGTTTGTGGCGAAGTCTCCTCTTTCAGGATTAGAAAATATGGTATTCTAAAAAATGTAAACTATGTAAATATTAGTTACCCTGGCAGAACCTCAAACACATGTTTACTGAAACTTTACCTGTGGATGAAAATATTTCTGAAGAAATGCCTGTTCTCTTTGTCAAGATCATTGAAATTGAGCAACATGTTATGAAGACGTAAGGGATTCCGTCTAAAAAAAGCAGCGTAACGGGTAATTTTCTGAAAGGAAAAGGAAACAACGCGACTGGGATTTTCTCACGGTATAATTAGTGTGGACAATCACGATTTCACTTTCTTACAGAAGGACCTGCTATTGCTGTCCCTGTAGCTCCAATCCATCATGTAGATGTAGCACCGGCTCCAGTTGTGGCGCCAGTTCCAGTCGTGGAGCCAGCTCCAATCGTGGCGTCAGCCCCAATAGTGGCACCAGCTCCAGTTGTGGCACCAGCTCCAGTTGTGGCAGCACCGGTTCCAGTTCCAGCACCGGTTGTCGCACCAGCACCTGCATATCCATTTGCGTTCCCTTACGCAATGGTGAGATTATTAATTATTAAGGCACAGGGTTTAAATTAACGGACCTGTTAAACCTAGTTGTAGAGGATTTTTACTAGGAATGTAATAAGGAAAAGTAAAAAAAATCATAGAATCTTTGTTTTTCTAGTATAGTGTCGCCTTTTCAGTACACTCATCACTACCATCCGCGCACTGAAGTACACAATAGAGTGAGCGCTTACAAGAAAGGTAATCCCTCTTGTTGTAGCTCTAACATATAATTATCATTGAGACTTGAGGATATCAGACAGAGTAACCCGCATGAATTCCAGAATCTGGTCACGTGTCCGACACTGCTATGGTCTCCGGAGACTTCCACGGACACCATTTCGGACATTACCCATACACATACGGATTCTTCCCACACGGTCACTTCTTCGATGATGATGTTCACGGATTCCCATGGAGAAACCACAAGAAAACGGTCCGCACTCAGAAATCAAAGAAGAACTGAACTGTATTGAATTTCTATGTAAGAATTGTGACAAAAGATGAATTTAATTGCTATAAATTTCTATATAACACTTGTGACAGGCATATGAAAGATAACAGATCTATCCGGTGGCATCGTCAACATCAGAATCGTTTTGAACATTCTCACATAAGAACACTCTCCAAAAGCTACACTATGGTATGAGTTGTTCCGTGCAGGATCACCGGAAATCCGTTGTTCAATCCTCAGCACTTAAGGAGATGGTGCGATGGGGGCGATGCCAAGGTGGGAGGACCAGTTTTCTGACTAATGTGCCTCCGGGAGAGCACCTTCTATGGAAAATCGTAGCCAAATTTTGGGCTCAGAAAGGGATTCTTCCGCGGTTTCGCTCGGAATCATGTGTGCCGTCGTAATCAGCAGCTTCTGGAGCCTGTCTCAATATCAATTCTCAGCAACGATTCTGTATGAGATGGTTTGAAGGCAAAGTCCGACTAGAAAAATTGTGTTGGTTTTCTGCTCAGAAAACTAAAGCTACAAAGAAAGTGTAAGTAAACACTAGTGAAAATTCAGAGAAGCCTGCCACGTTATGTAAAACGTCCTTCTCTTCTGGCGTAGGGGCAAATAATGGACGCAATAACGGCAAACTACGCTAACACCACTGTCCTAGGTGTCGCAAAAGCGCGAAGTGGCGTTGCGCAAAGGGATGCATCATCACTTGTGTCGCTGCGATAGGGGGTGCCGCAGCACCTATACTCGTATGTCGTTGCATTACTCACTACACAGCAACATCTTTATGTCGCTGTATTGAGATGTTCTTTTACGTGTTGCTGTACTGTCGGAAGACTGTAACGGGGGCAACTACATACATATCAAGACTGCTGGCACCATAACCCTGCTGCAGCTTTCTGTCGTGACTTCAAAATGGACCTAATAAATAATAAACATCCTCAAACTCGTGTTGTACACAGGTGGAGATGATTAGCATCACGGAGACCACGGTGATAACTATGAGCGGACGGTGCTTTTGAGATACAAAAACAAACTTTTCCTATTCAATTACTCCTGAATTATTCTGAGAGTTACGTCAACCGTTTTCGGATCTATTCAAAGTCCTCGATTTGTTATTTTGCTTCTAGGAATGCATAAACAGGAGGAAATGGCTGACATCACGGGGATGGCGATAATTGTGGCCGGACCGTGCCTTTGAGATACGAAAACAGACGTTTTCCTATCTAACAATAAGCACTCATGTATTCTCAGAGTGATTTTTTTTGCGACAATACCTGCCCGTCAACTGTTTTCAGATCTATGAATAGCCCTCAGTTTGTTATTTATTTGTTTATTGTTTACACTCAAGGTGCCCCAAAACATTAAGACAACTATGGTGCTAGTAACAGAAAGCAGATACGGTGTGAGTGCCAGTTCAACATGAAAACCAACTTTAAAAAAGCGTGATTTCTGCAGTTTGCCCAATTCGCGTAGTACATCTATACTACACTGCACCCAGTCTTCGCCACATGGCTGATATACTTTTCATTGTTCTTCTACTTAAAGGCAAAGTTTGGCCAAAATTTTCGAGCTACAGTTTTTGAGCTCTTCGTGATGTAAACCACTCGTACATCACGTAAATCGAGTTTGAAAGCGTTTCTAAAGGTCAATCCCAAGTTTCAGAGCAAAATACTCCGGTTTTACGGTGTCTGGAGCGCCGTTGTGGATGGAGTTGCCACCTCTACTCTCTTCTAGCACAGCAACATGTGACGTAACGATCCTCCATACAGCAACAAGAAGGTGCTGCTGTAGTGATTTAAACAACAACATGGGTGCTGCGGCATCCACTACTGCGGCAACACCGGTGCTGCTGCACTTCCGAACGCAACACCACATCTGCTGCACGTATTAGGAGCTAGCTGTTTAGTGGTCGTCCACTTGTTGCACGTACTATGCAACCATGCAACCAAAGTGGTGGCTCTTTACCGTAACTTAACCGATCTTTTCCCGACTTTCACCGTTATTTACTGCAACTGCCATCGAAGAACCAATGTTTCAAGCAAGAAACCGACATGGTGTGTTTTGAGCGGACCTCGCCTTTAAGTATAGCATCATTTCCGGTATTGGAGAGGATCACTGATCGTACAGGTGCCACTGCATGCCCGACTCCAATGTGTAATGAAACTTCGATAGAAATTTATTAAATGTTAATTCTTCTTCTCAAAGGATTTCTGTGCACGGACTGCTTTCTTGGAAGCCATCTTGCGATTTCGCCATGGTAGCGCGTGGACATGATCATCGAAGAAGTGGCCATGCGGGAAGAACCCAAATGTGTACGGGAAATGTCCGAAATCGTGGCCGTGGAAGTCTCCGGAGATCATGGCAGTATCAGACACGTGACCAGATTCTGGAATTCATGCGGTTGCTCTGTCTGATATCTCAAGTCTCGATGATAAGTATATGTTAGAGCTATAATAAGAGGGTATATGTACCTTTCTTGTAAGCGCTCACTCTATTGCGGACTTCAGTGCGTGGATGGTAGTGATGAGTGTACTGAAAAGGCAATCTTATGTCAAACATACGTAACATGTGCATTTTCTTTCACTATTTTTCTGTTCTTACTACACACAATAATCTCACCATTGCGTAAGGGAACGCGTAAGGATACGCTGGTGCTGGTGCAATAACCGGTGCTGGTGCTACGACTGGAGCTGGTGCCACGATTGGAGCTGGTGCCACGACCGGGGCTGGTGCCACAATGGGTGCAGGAGCGACAACTGGGGCAGGTTCCACCAGAGGAGCTGGTGCCACTACTGCAGCTGGAGCAACATCTACGTGAGGAATTGGAGCTGTAGGGATGTCTATTGCCGGTTCTTCTGAAATTGTGATTGATCAGGAGCGAGAGCGTAACAAAAAGGAGATTTGAGTGCTTGCTTGTTCGTTACTGGACTCTTAGCTACATAATCATTTTCCGATTAGAATTAATCTATTTTTTTCGTACAACTTTCAATAATCTCTCATATGGACCAACTTACTCTTGATTAAACGAAAGAGGGACTCAAAGCAGTCAGTAACGCGAGAGTTCAGGCATTTAAAGAGTTCCCTATTTCGAATGGAACGGGCGAGTAGTGAAGTCCTATTCAATTCGAGATCGCCATCAATTTTTTTATTAAAACGTACCTAGATTATTCTTTTTAAGTCTTTCATGAATTATTGTTACTATTCTTTCTGGGTGCAGTGGGTTGTTTACTTTTAGAAGAAAAGAATTACCGCTAATTTGGCTTGCTTTTCATATTTATCTGCTCATAAGCTTTGAGGAAAAACGACTTGGTACGTACCTTCTACTGCTGAGACTGGATAGCTGGCGTCACACCTGAAAATTTCTTCTGTCATTGTTGCCAATTGGTTTTATCAGTATTGAATTGAACGATGTTCAAGGACATTCACACGGTAATTTCATAGCTTGTTCTTTGTACGGACGTCCTTTTGGGTTCTAGCATTAGCTCAAATGTGCAAAATCTCAGTAAAATAGTAAACATAGTAAATCAGTAAAATCTCATCATTTCAGGATCAGAGCAGACTTAAGTATTTATAGTGTCCACAACTCATCTTAGGCCTTGCCCACAGCTCTATTAGAAGTGTTTTGGCTTTTTGAAGGAAATCTTGCGAGTCTTTTCACAATTACTTACCTGTTTCGTGGTCTCAACCACACATATACCCCTTTGTACCCTACAATACCATGTTAGTGCAGTAGGGTGCTAAAGGTAGTACAGGTGAAGTGAAGGGATACCCGTTGGGTGAGGAGAGTTGACGTCTGTCACTTAAAAAGTGATTGCGCACATCATCATTTATCTTCATACCAATTTCGGGACAATTTTTTATTTATTTTATTTTTTTTATTTTATTTTTATTTTTTCTTCTTTCGGGACCGACCCAAACCGTTGGGCTTACCCAGGTTAAACGCGTCAGCTCCCGTGTGAAAGACGGGTAAATTCCAAGATGTTGGCACTCTTATGTACCTTGGTTAATCTTGGTTGTGGATTCAGGACTGGATTGCTCTTCAAATAAACATGAACTTTCAGAATAAAGAATAATAGATAGATATTTAGTGCTGTCCTTCTTTCCCTACATTACTCCAAAGAGGTTCAGCGAAGTTTGTAAACCCCTGGATTTATGCTTTAGGGGATCTGAACGAGCTTGATACCCTACATTGCTTACGGAACCGAGGGTACTACAATTAACACTGACGAAACGGTGACGTAAAGGTGTTTGGTTAGTGCCAATAAAACTTCTCAGTGTGAATGAGACAAATGACACCTCTACTCAGCGCACACGCGGAGGTGTATTCAAATGTAAATTGTCTTTTGGGAAGTACAAGAGCGAAAAATCATTTTAAAGAACCTGTATGTTCTCTACAACTTCAGACTAAACCAAAGCGTCAATATTCGTTCCCAACTGTGACTGCTACGAAAAAAAACATTCGGGTTATCTATCGAATCGGGTGGGACATCAATAAGAATGGAGATGGTGGGTGGAGGTCCCCACGCTTAAAATACAAACATGAATTTTTTACTGCGATATGTGCATATTTGCGATGAGTTTGAAAAACATTGCAGGAAAAATTTAAGAACAAGCCAGAATTCACCACATATGTATAGTAAAAGCACTTAAATCAACTGGACCTAGAATCATACCTCCGAGAAAAGACGAGCAGGAGAGGTAGGAGGTAGAGGAAGGATCTCATCGTGGCCGGTTATGCTAGAACACCCTCTGAGATTGCATTTATACAGGGCCCTCGGCGACATTTTTGCATTCTGTTTAGAAAAAAATCACAAGTAAACCCGACGGAAAGTGGTTTTTTTCTGTCAGCTCAGCTTCAACGCTTGTGTTGTCGGCAATGCATCGCAAACTGGAAACAGCTTTTCCCTCACTGGAACTCAAGGACGAGTGCGACTGCTTCATAGCGTTCAGACATGGACTAGCTTAACGCTGAACTTTCTGGATGTCTCTCGAGTTCCTGCAGTTTTTGCAGTTTCCCACAGTTTGATTCTACATTCTAACTTAGAAAATGTCGCGTTCTTTCTTTTCATAGTACGTTATATTTTGGGAAGCCTGATACAATTATAAAATTCCAGTAGAGCACAAAAGCGTTCCCAAAGTCCTTTGAAATGTTTTATGACCTTCAGAAGCTTGTCCTGGAATGAGAACTTCGTATCCGACGTAGCAGTACTCGTACCTTGCCCATTATTAGCTGACGTTTCTTTCTATTATAGGTGAGAAGATAAAAGTGTGTTTTATTCGTAGCGTGAAAAAATGTGACATATGTAGCTGAGTAAATTCTTGTGAAAAAATCTGTTGTAGTGTTCAAAGCTTACAGTTCAGGCAGCTTGGCTTTCATCATAGAGCTCCATTCATAGGTAATCTATTGATAGGGCCTGTGATGAAACGGAAAAAGCACGGAGGCCTGTACCCCTTCGTAAGCAAATAGATATCTACATCAGTGCGGGTGATGTGAAAACAGCTACTCTCTTCTAACACAGCAACACTTGACGTAACGATCCTCCATACAGCGACATGGTGTTGCTGCAGTGACTTACGCAACAACATGGGTGCCACGGCACCCACTAATACAGCGACATCGGTGTTGCGGCACCTCCAAGTGCTGCATGATATCTACCAATGTTAAATCATTTAGAGAAACGTTGTTCAGTGGTCGTCCACTGGTTGCACCGCAGCCATGCAATCTGAGAGTCAGCCCTTTTTCGTAACTTAACTGATCTCTTCCGGGCTTTCGTCGTTATTTCCGGCCCCTTCTAAAACAAATCCAATATTTCAAGCAAGAAGAAACAAAAAAAAACTAGAAAGAAACAAAAAAAAAATTCTGGACCAGTCATTTCGTAGTATAGAAGTCACCGCGGAACCCGCCCCGCTTTGGTCCTTTCGATTATGCCGAGTGAGTAAATCACGCCTCAATTTTGTCCTCGGGAGTCTGTATAACGAAGAGTTTGATAGGCCTAGAAAGAAAGTGTAAGACGTTTGACCATGTATATTTCCTTTGCACGTCCTTTCAAAGAAGATATTACAACAGAGATCTGTTCGCGCGTAATTTCATGAGCAAAATAGTGCTCAATTCTAGTCTTCGTACGTGATGGCTACTGATTTTAATGGACCATGAGGTATATGGATGGTCAGTGACATTGTTCGACACAGTGCGACAGCACATGCCCTACGGGGTGGGATAGCCATTGACACATGCTTCCGCACCGGTTGTGCTCATGCGTCGCACACTGCCGGTGCAGAATTTGTGCCCAACTCATACTTTCTTACATAACTCTAGTTGTATCCTGCTGATGGCATGAAAGTAAGGCTCTTGCAAATGAATGTGAGATTCGGCCTAAGCACATTATCGGTTCTTTTTTAGGAATTTAAAGGTACAGGCAGTGAGTTTAGCAGAAGCACAAGCGAAAGTTGAGACAAAATCCACTAAACTACATCCATAAGGGACTGACAACGTGATTACTGGTGTTGCACAAGGAAGTGAAGGAAGTGCATCACCAACCAGCACCTGTGTCGTCGCAGTTAAAGGTGCTGCAACATCTGGTTCGTTTCGTGGCAAGGTGCTGCAACACCTATGTTGTTGCGTCAGCCACTACAGCAACACCTCGTTGTCGCTACAGCAACACCTCGCTGTCGCTGTAGGGAACATTTTTGCAGCGCCTGTTGGTGTGCTAGAAAGAGGTAGCAATGCAAAACCGGGCTTCTGGGTCCCCATACTGAGATTACCCACGGTAAGCGTGTCATGTCAACGGGTAAATTTGGGGGCGTTAACACGTTTACCGCGCGGAATTTCAATAATGCATCCGGCTCTTGGTATCGTGACACCGGAGCATTTGTTCTTGCTATTTACTCTAAGAAACAAAAATTACATCACGCATAGGTCTGTTCTATGCCGCTTTTGACTGTCGTATAGATAATCAACTTGTTCTTGGTCTTTTATGTAGTAAATGTCTTCTTATCAGAATGCGCAAGAAGAATGGCAGGAATAGCTCCAATTCTAACTGCCTCTTTCCTCCAGACAGACCTTCATTTCAGTAATGTCATATGATATAATAGAAGTCATTGTCGACGAAGGCTTGATTTACATATCAATAATATTATTGCGAAAGTTGAAGAGGCAGCTAATGGCTAACGAGCCCGTTTCGGTCTTAGCCAAGTATTTCGTAAGTACGAGTTGTATCTCTCATAAGAATTTTATCATTTCATATATGTTCTTGATTTTCCAGTTTCTGTAATGGTTCTTGTAAATATTGTACATACAATCTCCCATAACTCAATTTCTTCTCTCTTCCATTCAAACCAATGCCAAGGACATTTTTCAGATGAAGTCAGTTGTAAGCAGTAACTGTAGCTTCTCCAGAAATCTTTTCTTTTCGTGAAGTTGTTCTTGAGTGGGCACAATACATCCATAAAGGATTTCCTTCCAAATATGGCGATCAAATTTTCCTTCTACTAGTAATGTATTCTGAATGATCTCGACGAGTTCGTTCTGTATGGAATCGCTTCCTCCATTTCTGTCAGGAATTCTCCACGATTTATCAGAATCACAAAAATCTATTTGCAAAACTGAGGAATCACTTTTCACCGACTCAATTCATGATGCAGTAACAGTGATTCTCGAAATCCTTTTGCGAGGCTCTGTATTAGTTCGGGTAGCTTGCATGAATTTTTTTGACATGGTAGCGCCTCTCTTAGAGGGATGCTTGCTAACTTCTGAGGCAACCACGAAAATACTGAACAATTCCTCTACAATATCTTTCTGTTGCAAAAAAATGTTAACTAGAATTGAAAATTTTGTAAGTATAAATTGCATTGTAGGTATAACGTCCCATCGAGTAAAATTCTCTTTTCTTCTTTTATATTTTCATAAAAAACCACTTAGATTGTAGCGAGCGCCAGAATTTAACTCAATGAAATATGTGCTTATGCCCTGCGCACTCTTTGGAACTCTTGTAAGAAAACCCCTTTTCCAGGACAGGAAGATGAATTTTTTAGTGTCTTAGCTTGGCTCTTATATGAAAGGAGTAAAAATGAATCCTGTTGTTGGGACCACACGATCTACTGGACAAGAATTCTAATACTATTGAAATACAACAGGTTATTCCTCTGGTGAAGATTTGCTTCTTTAAAGCTCTCATTCAGGTAGGATCGAGCACTTAGACAAACAACTGAATGATGAATGAAAGTCCTTCGGGCGGGGATAACTAGACATTCATTAGGTGAGTTTCTTGCCAATTCGCAATCGTACTACGGAGAAATATTCGAAATTTTCTTGAAAATTACCGCACAACGTGAACCAAAATCAAAGAACTAAGAAAACTTCTCCCTTTCCGCACAATTCCTCGGAGCCTTATGACTCATGACAGAGAATTTCAGATTCATCCTGGAACGCTATGTACTACCAAACATCACTGACCAATATGGAAAATGTAGCTAATCATGTGATTCATCTAACTACTGCGGCTTTCTCGTCATGTACATACATATTCGTTCAAAGATTGGAACATTTCCTGATTGTAGTGGATAACTCGTTCGTTTAGGCTCATTTCCACGAAGAGATCAATTCCAGAAGTAGTAAATTTCGAGTTTATGTCGCTGTGTCGAAGTGCGCACATGATTTCATGGTACTCGAAACGGGATATTCGATCTCTTAATGTCATTATAATCAAGTGAAGGCAGAAAACCACTTCAAGGCGAAAGTTTGAAAAAGAAGTGGTGCGCTCATCAGCGAGAAGTGCATTTCGCTTACAAACCGGCTGAATTCACAGTTAATTTGGATGCTGGCATTAAAATTGGAGTGCTGCCATCTGAAACCAGTCAGGAGCTACTTTTTTTGAGAAACGAATCGTTGAAGTTTGTCTTGGATTATGGAACAGATATGATTTTGTCCTAGGGGAACTGGCAGTGTTTTTCTTCATTTCAGATCAGGAACTAAAATGTTAGGAATTTCCACCCAAAGTATTGCTAATTTTTATAGATCCAAAATCAACGGCCAGCTCAGCCCTGGAGACTGAATTAATACCATGAACTCTATGAGATTCGTCACTGCTTTGCAGAGAATTTCTGTATTTGGACTTATAAACCCTTAGAAACTGTTCCAATCTCAAAGTAGTCATGAAAGTCCAATAGTTTTGCAGACTTCTCGCAGTCAATAGTAAGGACTCTTGTCCTTTTTACTTACCTTTATCTACATCCGATCTCCCAGTATCTTCCTGTGCAACCTGGCCGGAGCCACTCACGATTTTCCACTCATCTTGCCCCAGATGTCAGTGCTGGTATCTCCTGTCACCTTCAGAGATGTTGAACAATCAAAAAACTAATATACTTCTGTCTCTGAGCCTCATTTCTGATTATTAATTCTTGGTTTATTGAGGAGCTCCGTTCACAGTTTATTCCGGCTAGCTTTCGGCAATTAATGCCTTCGTCAGACCTTAATTTCATACAATACAACATCATCGGCATGCAAACAAACACAAGCAAATTGAAAACGGTACCGCGTATTGAGACGAGAAAAGATGACCCGAGCGCCAACACAGTGACGTTAACCTATACAACAGAACTTATTGTAACTGAGCGAAAGGAGTTGACTACAAAGAAGGAACGGGGCCTCACCCCTCTCTGGCGGTAGTACAGTGGGTGTTACTGGGACCAGGACGCGAGTGAGCCAAGCAATCCAATCCCCAGGGTTTGCCAACGCCCGCCTGTGTTCATCTGGCCTTCTGCGCAGCGGCCTCATCGTTTCTCCGATATATTTTTCACCATATCCAGCGCATTTAATCATATATACAGTACCCCGAAGGTCGCAGATCGCAGAAGAAGGAATGAATCAGAAATCAACACCAAAGAGGAGCTAAAAGAAGTGTTGCGCTTGATCAGCTGATTAGATTGCTTGGCCCACTCGCGTCTTGGTCCCAGTAACACCCACTCTACTACCGCCAGAGAGGGGTGAGGCCCCGTTCCTTTATTGTAGTCAACTCCTTTCGTTCACTTACAATAAGTTCTCTTGTATAGGTTAACGTCACTGCGTTTGCACTAGGGTCATCTTTTCTCGTCTCACCACACGGTACCGTTATCAATTTGCTTGTGTTTGTTTGCATGCCGATGATGTTATATTGCATGAAGTTAAGGTCTGACGAAGACATTAATTGCCGAAAACTAGCCGGAATGAACTGTGAGCGAAGCTCCTCAATAAATCAAGAATTATTAATCAAAAAAACTCCTCAGTTTAGAATTAATCGTATTGAGTTTTTCCTTACTGGGCACACTCGCTTTTACAGCTTTTTCTCCAGGAAGTACATTTTCATGTAATCAAACCACCTGTATTCTGTGGAAGTGTATATTTGTGTGAATATTTTCAGCCTTTGACATGCAAAAACATATTGTTTTTATTGAAGACTCAGTCAAATCATATCTGGTTGATTTTTTTGCTTGAAAACATTGCTACAATGATGGCAACTTATCCCGGGTGCTTAGGGTCTTCAGAATACACTTCTCTTCTGGGCGCTACTTTCAAGGTCCAGACTATTAAATGACTCATTTTTTCGATAGTCCACAACTTCAAATTTGTACAAAAATCCTGTACATCCTAGTTATGAATGTAGGAAAATTCCATAACATTTTACTGCGTTTCATGTGCCGATAAGTTAACAATATTGGCTATAGCCGTAAGTATATTTGAGAAGAATGAGGGTATTCGTATAACCACAATTTCTTTCAGGAATACGATAGTCGAGGTATAAAAAGGGCAGAAGCAAAAGAGTGAAATTCATAGAGCTTTCGTATTCTATGACTATGTTTGTTGCAATTCAATATTGTGCACAGCTTGCGATGACATCGCGGTACAAAGTAAAGTAAGAGTTTGATTTCGGCATCGCTTCACGAACTGTGAAAGTCTCATCATTGTACCCGTCTTGGTGATCCAACTCGTGGTACTGTAAGCCCAGACATTACAGTAGTCCACTCGAAGTAAAGAAGAGTCAGTACTCCCCTAACAAAATAGTGATCCTTTTGTTTTATAGAATGGATTTTCTTGAATCCTTTCAAGTGAAAAAATACAGCTCTGATTGGTTACTCCAAATATCACTACAATTAGCTGCATATTAACATTACGTAAGGACGGAATAAGCCGACGCGGCCTTCACCTTCGAGAAGAATACAGGTACGAAATGCAAATATGTTTGATATGCTGGCGGTGTCCCACGAATTTCTCTAGGAGAACAGGGAAAAGACTAAAGAAAATTCACAGCCATATCAACTGTCTACAAGATGATCTATTAAAGTAAATTCTTGGACTCATCCACCTGAACGCTTTCAATGAGAAACTCGTTCATTCGTTGATGAAAGAAGACCATTTCTTTCTAATGATTTAATATTTGGGCTCATTACTCACCCGAACACTTTCAATGAGGAAGTTTTCCACGCGCAAATTACCCGCTACAGATCAGCTACTATAATTAATTACTCAAAGCCTGCGTATATGATCACATCGAAATCGTCTCGTTGTTTTTTTTTTGATTCAGCGGAAATTGAAAAATTTAGCTACTTTCCCCTTCGATTATTTTTTTCCCTAGGACCTCACAATCCTACGCTCAAAGATCATATTGATCACTGGAACACTTTGCCTTTTTATTGTCGTGCAACACCACATCTCTTGCTGCTGCACCTATTACAAGGCTTGAAGTGTAGTGCATCCATAGGTTTCGCGTACGTTGCAAACCCGCAAACAGAAAGAGTTCTTTACGGCAGTTTAAAGGCAATAAGACAAAAATTTTCAACTTATGATTTCAGTTCCGTTCGTGGTGTAGCGCAGCTGTGAATAGCACTCGGAGCAGCTTCTTAACAACAATCTCAACTTTCAAGAAAAAATCGTGGACGTTTGCTCAGCCCGGAACTCCAGTAGGCATCGCGTCGCCTCCGTAACTGTTTTCTATCACAGCAACACACGACGATCCTCCATACAGCGACAAGGAGGTGTCGCTGTAGTGGCCCACGCAGCAGCATTTGTAGCTGCCACGGCATTCATTAGCACAGCGATACCGGTGTTGCGGTAAAAGTATAGACCTGATTATTTTTTGTTGCTAAAAAGCTGTCCCAAATACTATTCACAGGTATGCTACACCCCGAACGGAACTGGTATTGCTGGTTGAAAAATTTGTCGTATTGCCTTCAAGCTGCAGTTAAAGCTCTTTCTGTTTGCGGGATTGCGACGTACGCTAAACCTATGGATACACCACACGACAAGCCTTCTAATAGGAGCAGCGGCAGGAAATGTGGTCTTGCACGATGAGGTGTCGCATTACCCTTGTTGTTACACAAGTTAGCACAGTACAGCAACACCTCTTTCTAACTGCAGAAAGGGTTGTTACGTCACGTTTTGCTACACTAAAAAGGCAAATTGTTCTTGTGATCGATAACATCTGTGAGCGTACTATTGTGAGGCCCGAGGGGTAAAAACTGTTCAATAAAAAATGATCGACGGTAAAAGAAGCAAAACTTTCAATTTCCTCTGCATCAAAAAAAAGAACGAAGAGAATTCGATGTGATCACTCACGTAGGCTGTGAATAAATAATTATAGTAACTGATATGTAGCGAGTAAATGGCGCGCGAAAAACTTCCTCACTTGAGGTGTTCGGACGAATAATGAGTCCAAGTATTGAAGTCATTGGGAAGAACTAAATTTGACTAATGGTCGTATAAGCAGCCTGTATTTAATCGAATGTAGTGAAGTGTTAGTAGTGAGTAGATGACTTCCCCACTAGAAGTGTCCAGTCGAGTCCAAGAATTAAGGTCAGCCGATCATCATATGGGGATTTCACACGGCTGTGAATTTTCTTTAGTCTGGTTCTCCTAAGTGCTACCAGAAAGTTCCTGGTATCAGTGGGACACCGCTAACTGATCAAACATACTATGTGTTGAAAAAAGTGTTGAGACCATTTCATAATCATTATATTGCGGCTAATCGTTGAGATGCCTGCCATAACCAGCTAGTTGCTGCATTTTTGAGGAAAATTTCGGATGAGCCACCGTAATGTTTCGTCTTACAGTACCACGAGTTAGATCACCGAGGAACACAATAGTGTGACATCCATACTTCACAACGCAAAGCCCAAACAAGAAACAAGAAGTTTGCTCTATTTTGTACCGCGATTGTCCTGGCACTACAATACTGAATTGCAAAAACCAGAGCCGTAGAATACGAAAACCCTTTGAATTTTCTTCTTCTCTTTTTATCTTTATTACATTTCTATGTAATATCGTATTCCTGAGAGAAATTACGAATATATGAATGTATAAGATATATTTCATTCTTTTTAATTGTACGCTTCGGTACAGTTTTTGTTCATCAGCCCTTACAAAATAAAATTTCATGGAAATTCGCTGCATTTACCACTAAGATGCAAGAGATTTTTGTACAAATTTGAAGCTGTGGACCATCAAAATGTCTTTGCGAGTAATATACTGAGACTTGAAAGCAGAATTAGGAGTCCTTAAGCACCTGGGATTAGTGCTACTGTATTGTAATTATTTTTGAAGCGAACTAATGATGATTTTGATTTGTAATTTGATCATTGTAACTGATCTACTGATCTACATAGGTCCGCGGTCGCGCGGGAAGAAATATCGGGTGATCCTGGATGACTTTAGTGTGGGCTAGAGAGGATCCAGGGGATCGTTGTCTCACTGCCTCATCCGATCTGCTTACTTGTCTTACACACTTACTCTCTCTCTCTTTAACTTGTCTGCTTTGATTATTGGTTTCTTTTATGATATGATATTCGTGATCTAATGCGTTGATTGACTGATTAGGGTTGACACCCTAGATACTTTGTGCTTGTGGTTTTCATCTTCTGACTTAAGGAGGCCCTGTGGGTCCTCCAGCGCTTCGATTGACTAAATCGAGATATAAACACTTAAGTGAAGGAAACAATTATAATGCTTTCTTTACCCAGAAGTGTGAACTTGATCCATGATCGTATAGGTAGGCTATATATTTATGAACAAATGTAGTGAAGCATTCGTAGTGAGTAACTGAGTTCCTTATTGCAAGCGTACACCCAAATAATGAGTCCTAGACTTGAAGTCGAAGATCAGATGTGCGAATTTCACGCGGCTGTGAGTTTTCATTGGCTGGTTTTCCGGGCGCTCTCAGAGTAATTCTTGTGATAACTAGTATTTGGCGGGCATCAGCAGCTGATTATTCTCCGTTGCATCTGTCTACCTGTTAGCTCCGATGTTGAAAAGCGCTCTGTTCTAGTTTATTTTCATTTTATATGCACATTTAGGTATTTAATTACGTACATATTTATTACCTGATGGCGTTAATGTATTACCAGTTTTTCGATTAACTCCTCGAAGTGAGCTGTATATATAAAACACACACCTAAGGACATCATCAGCAGATGTTAGAAGGATTGTGAGTGTGTAGTGGAGGACTGTGGGAGGAAGTGCTAAGAATCACTACACGACGCTGTTCCTAGAGTAGTGGCGCAGATACTAGTAATAGTGCAGATACTAATTGTATTCTCATAAACAAGTCTTTCATTCGTCTTTTCCTTAGAATTCCTTAGAATTCACGCCTACAAAAACGCATATAAAACCAGTCATGAGTGAGGCTATTTCATTCAAGTCCTACGAAACCATTTTTGGATGTTACATCATATAATGAATTTTCCTGAATTCAGGCAGAATCTTCATGGAAATTGTGTTCCAAAAATGCGCCCAATTGCCTAAAAATCGTCGAAAGCCCAGTTTTACAGAGGATCCCACAAAGTGGAGAAGAGAAGAAAATGGGCGACCTGTTTATACTATGCGTCGTACGTGCGTACTTCTGAAAGTTACGCAGAGAAGCCTGCGCTGCATTGGTCCGCTTTCAAGCCCTCCGTGGTATTAACACTGAAACACTATCCTAGCTCTGCTTTCAGCAACTACAACTGCTTGTAAGAGGTCTACTCCTAACTACCTACTCATAACTTTTAAGAGCGTCGTTGAACGTGCGCATCTGAGAAGGAAGCCTCCAAGTCCACTTCTTTATCCTGGAAATCAGCCTGGCAAAAAACTTTGCCGTAGCAAAACTAGTAGCTGAGCTCCCCTGTGATGACCAGGGAAGCTTTCTTATGTAATTGTCAATTTAACCTAGTAGTTCTCAAAGATCTGGTATCTGTGACTCGTAGATAACTCGTGCAACTATCGTAGACGACAAGCATGAAATTCTGGAGGCGTCAGCGCGGACAGCTCGGACCCTGGTGTGCACATAACTCGTCCCACCCCTTGTACATAAGTGTCCTCTTCCCTCATACCAGGTGTCCTGAGGAAATTCCTAAAGCTAATCTAGTGTCCTTGTTAGGGCATGAGCAGCAGGTGAGAGGCCTAACTTGCTTGATAATATTTTAACTACTGTTTTGACACTATTACTCTTCCTAATTACTCTGAATTACTTTACCAAAAAATTGAACGATCATAATTAAACAATCTACCTTCGCCGTTTCTCTGTCCTCGTTTTTCTTATTCAATTAACGTGATTTTAGTTTAATTTTTCATATTCTTGCTTCTAGGGGTGACCTAATGGGCGGAATGTGTAGCTGAAATCCCATCGCCTCAACAGCATCCAGTTTCAGGTACGAGTTTTGTTTTCCCCATCTTTCATGACATTGCTGAGTAGTACTGGGTGGTTCTCGCAAGAATTATAAGTGAAAACGCCCAGGAGTTTATCATCCAAATAAAAATGAAATTTTTCAAACACGCAAGTATAAACCATGAAAGTTGTGCACAATTCTGCAAACATTACATAGCCTTCTCCGCAACTGATGAGAGTAGGAAAGAACTAAGTATTCCAGTGTTTACATTTGGTACAGCGAAAAAAAAGAAGAACGGAATCTGAACATTTATTTATGATATGGGAGCCTTCAAAATTCTATGGTTACAGTTTTTACTTCGGTCCTGACCACCAAAGCGCTGCTCAGAATTTACGTTCGAGCGTAAGATAGCAATTAAGAGTACTGTATCTTGTTTTCTTGGAGTTACAGTAAGAGATTAATGATTGCTACATATATAATTTTTAATTATTATTAGAGTCTGTCACAAGAATTGATCTAGCACCTACTATCTTTTCTTTTATAGTCTCCTTTCAATGAATTCTGCCCATTCTTTCTCTGAGAATTTTGCTAAGCGATCAGAGATTTCAGACACATTCAAAGAGAAATTGTTGGTAGTTCGCTTCAAGAGTTCAATTAATATCTCATTTGTCCTTTTTTCCACAAATACCTGGTTTAATAGGGAGGTGTGCTGGGTGGGAGTCACACCAACTTCGCTATCAAAGTAACAAGGAGTTTGAATACTTGCCAATATCCATTAGAAACGATACAAATAGTTGTACAAAATCACTGTAAATACTTCCCATAAGCTACTTGCCCTTTCTTGGATAAAATCACGAATCAGGGGTGACTCTCTGCAACTATGTGCACCTGGTACCAGCTTTATGTTCTTAAACTTCCTTGTGAGCGAGAAATAACTTCCGCAACTAGCACAAAATATTGGGATAACCGCCAGGTTTTGTCGCTTTTGTCTCTATTGTGATGAGTTCAGTCTTACATTTCTTTCTGTCCACTTGAAATATAGCAGCAATTACTTTTAACCGGACTACAATATTTTCGTACTAGGTTTGCAGAGCAACAAGAACTAGACTTTCTAGCTAGTCGGATGTAAGGATCATTACCAAGAAAATTGTATTCATCGGGTTTTTACTTCCAGTTACTTCTATGTAACAAAACTATATAATGGAGGTCTTTTAGGATCTGTCTATCGTATTTCCTTTCTTAACTTATTGCCAGTTACAGTATCACCTATCATAGCTACAAATGGTGCTGCAATTAATTGTGTAGGAAGAGGCAGTGCTCAACTTCATCTCTACAACAATATGAGGGCTGCTCCACTTTGAATGCAAAGTCAGCTGGTGCTGCAGCACTTCTCCAGCAATGGCAGGTGGTGCCACGGCAGCTCTGTTGCAGCGACATAGGAGGTGCGATGCACCAACTGCAACGCGGGGTGGTGCTGCATCACTCCTCCTGGGAAGACAGCTGTTGCTGCGAGGTGTTGCAACACTCCTTCTGTGGAGATAAATATTGCTGCAAAGTGCTGCAGCATCTCCTCTGGGATGGCAGACCATACAGCGTGTTTGTCCAACCTTTCTCGGAATTTCTCATCTTTCTTGCATTCACGGCTTTCCCGTGAGGAGGCATAGATCGTGTTTTATCCAGAGTCGCTTTTAAATGGGGATTCTAGCTTCATTTGGGGCTCTCATCTATGGGATTGTGTGAACACGTAGGATTGTTTCGACGTACTATCATCAACAAAAATCAGTATGTGTAAGTAAAACAGAAATTTGAAATTTTTAACAATGTGTAATGAATGAGCCACCCGGGTACCTTAGTTGCACTTAATTGCTCCTCTATGTGATCTATAATGAGGTACGTGTCATGCTTATCATAAACATTAAACTATACTACATAAGCATCAGTCATTTTTGGAAGATTACATGTGTCCTCTCCATGCTGTTGCTTCTTCGTTCCAAGAAGTGACTACATAAGCAGTCATAATTTTACAGTTTTTGCCTTATCACTACCACTTGTTCGCCAAAGCTAGCAGAGCGAGTCGTCCGCTCAAAAATTACAGGCTTGTGCGCATATATAATATAAGACTCGATTCTGTACATTTGAGTATTCCAGCCTACGTTTGCTATGCAGGTGGAAAAAGACAAGCAGAATGGCTGAGTTTTTCGTTCAGGTGGGTTTCCAAAGAAAATAACGGCTACACATAGGCGACTAACGACCGAAAAAAATTAGTTAACGACATTTCTAGTTTTTCTTCTCTGAGGAATTGAAAAAGAAACGTTTCTCAAATGTATCTGCTTCTTCTAAAGAATTTCCCTCAAATCTTCGACGCACAATGGAATGAGCGAAATAGTGTTTGTGCATTTGTTATTACACTCCGTAGGATGTGAAGGTTTCAACCCTTTCTGGTATTGTAGCTACTTAAACTTTTTTGAATGTTATGAATTCTTTGCTTGAGCATACCAATACGCTTTGAACTTTTTGATTTTATTTGCGGGCAGGTTATATCTATGTTGAAACACAGAAACGAATTCTTTACAGTTTAATGAGCATGTGTATCGTAGTGAAATATTCAAACTTTTCTGAAAGTGGAAAGGCTCTAACATTTCTTTTCCATTTCTTACTTCGTTAACCTTTTGTTATACATTTCAACTTGACGAGGTTCCTCTGTAAGTCCACGCGTGGGATTCCCAATACGTTTTATCAGGTGGTAAAGGCTAAAGTCTAAAAAATTTAGATAGTGTAAAAAATATCACCACCTTCGAAAATGTAGCTTTTGAACTTTACACATAGCGTTCACTTATTCTTCGTACCGTAAGTCCAGATCGTCCATCACAAGGTCAGCTCTAAAAGGGCGTAATTTTGTATAATTTTCTGAATTTGTAGTGGGGCGAAATGTGATGTATGGGTGCTTGTTCTTTGAAAGATCAGCTTCAACAAGGCCGTGAGTAATCTCCATCTCTGCAAGTCATGGGACAATCCGACCACATTTTGTGGGCCGGTGCAATCAGTTCACTTCGATGTCGTCTTGCTCTCGGAGAATGTCCCTACAAAGCTACATCAAATCACCAAATTGCTATAGTTGATTTGCTTTATCGGACTCAATTTACCAGAGATGTTTTGAGTTTTCAATGCAGGTTCATTGGAAGCAAAACAAAGCAGCTGTTCTCTAATCGGTGGAAATTTTTTACAATCATGCTAACAAAGAAAATCGCTAGTAATTACGCGAACTTCCTGTTTTTGCCTCTGGAAAATAAGACGATGTTGAGCTACGCAGATGGTTTTTTTTTCATTTCTCTTGCCTCTTTGTCGCACTAATCTAAAAGGAACTCATCCATATTTGGGTTTTCATCACCATTACACGAGTTTGAACGGGGTTTCCTTAAAAAACAAAAAGAAAAAGCCAGCTTATATCTATTTTTTATTATCCATCTATTTATGCGAGCCCACACTTTCGTCTTTTCCCAAAGAAGTTGAAAGGGACGTGCTATGGTCAGATGTAGGAAGAACGTCATGTCGGTTCCAAAAATAGTAGTTCTCCCGCGAAGTGTGCGCAGGTGCAGAGCTAATGGCCTGCTCGAGGCGTAATTGCACGTATATTTTTTATCGTGCTGGTAGTGACTCAAGCCTACAGTAAACCCGTCCACCCTTGAGTTTGAATGACGTCCAATACACAATACTTTTGAAGTCGATATTCTCTGTCATCTGCTTCCATAGGGTTGAAGGCAAGATCCGGCCAAACTACACTTTATCAGTTTCTTGGTAAGTTGAAACTAAGTTGAGAGTGCCCGTAAATAACAATGGAAGTTCGAAAAAGGTCCGTTAAATTATAAACGACGGATGTTCTGGTTGTGGGTTTGCGCAGTACGTGCCACCAGTTGACGCACTACGCAGCGATCAACGCAAAAGATGATGCAGTTGCAGATGTGGTGTTGCGTTGAGAGGTGCCGCAGCACCTGTGTCGCTGTACTGGTGGGTGCCGCAGCATTCACGCTGTCGCGGCAATCACTACAGCAACACGTAGCCTTGTTGCTGTATGGAAAATCATGTCGCTGTACTACAAGAAAGTAACCGGGGCAAAACCATGCACGCCTAAGCTCCAGATACCCTATCCGTGGATCATTTCTCCTTGGAACTCGAGGCCAACGCTGAGAAGCGCTCTCAAATTTGGGTCAGGTGATGTATGGCTGGGTCACATCACGGAGACCACAGAAACTCATATTTACGAAGTAGAATATATCCTGCTAGAATTGCTGCACCTATGATACCTGTAACATGCTGTGCTTTTTCGGTAATTCCCGGATTTTCGTCAGCGAAATTAAATCTATCTAGAGTCACAAAAGTTTTCCGAAAAGGAAATTGACTGAAAACAGGAGTAGAATCGTGCAGGAACTGAAGTCCAAAGTGAAAGATCACTTCCAGCATTTACTGTTATACAATTGCTACGTACCACAAGACTCTGTGCGTTAATGCTGATTAGCCTATTCTCGGTGCTCACTGCCCCTGTCAGAGCGCAATTAAAATAGAAGAACACCCAATGGTTCTAGTAGAACATCATTCTTGAAACTAAGCATTGTACAGAGGGGAAAATACCTATTATTATCTTCTTAGGTCCTAGAATATATGTAGTACAGGCATTAATCATCACGATCGTCTGCATCCACTATGTCTTCGAAGAAATAATAACCTTTTTTATCTACTCAACGGGCTATTCTGCGCATAATCATAGTAATAAGTCCTCACCTCCACCTTCACATCCTCATCCTCCCATCTTTGTATCCGCTTATAGTGTTCTGTTTTCTTTCGTTACAAATGGGAATAGGTTTCGAGAGTAGACCCATAACATGGATTTTTTTCGCTAAAAAAGAGTGTGTTATACATCACTGTTCAATTTGATCTCGGATATTCATTTAATGATTCATCACCAGTTTTGATGGATCTTCATACAGCTGTCGTAAGTACTACCAGCCACGAGTGCAGCTACCCAGAATACATAAAAGCGTATTCTGGGTAGCTGCACTCGTGGCTGGTAAGTATGTGTATGAAATATAGTCTAATACATAGAATACTTACTCGTTTTTACCGTCATCAGTTCTCATTCAGTGAGGGCAGGAAGTAACAATATAGGATTAATACAATTGGAAGAAGTGAAATGATGGTGAAATAAGTCGTATCTCCTTTTCTTGTTACATCCACGATTTCCTTCTGTAAGGAGAAATACAGGGCGCGTGTGGCGCAGTGGTAAGAGGCTCGCTGCGCACGCACACGATCGATGGTTCGATCCCGCCCGAGGCCAACCAAGCCTTCCATCCCTCCGGGGTCGATGAATTGGTAGCAGAGGAGTCTGGGAGGATGAAGCACTTGGTACATCTGGTGCCCCCCGCAAGTCATTGTACAGGGCACATACGCATTCAACGCCTCTACGATGCTCAGATGAAGTCGAATGCGTGGCGCATCCCTCGTGGCGGGATTGATTAACGCCGACCACTTTATCCTTTATCCTAAGGAGAAATACACTGATTCTGCCAGTTTCCTGATTCGATATCTCTGTTTTTCCGTGTTTCCGACTTTCTATAAAATTGGATAATATCGTTATTTAGGCTTCCGAGACACCTCGCATGATAGAAATTGGAAACATGACGGAGACAGACACCGCAAAATCACCGATTCCCTTCTATCAATCCCTTATTGTTGGTCTTACCTACTCGCTTCTTTCAGCTGCTCTACTGTCAATTTACACAGCTTATGTGCTGGTACGTCCTTGTCTACCCTATCATGAGTTCTCTTGAATATTTTCACAAGTTCCTGTTTTGTATTTAAAAGATTAGCTAACCAGTCGTTAAGGTCCTGCTCAAAAACCGCGAATTCCGGAAACTACAAGCCTTCCGTCTCATGCTTTGCCTAGGTGTCTTCGATTGCATTCAACTGGTTGGACATTTCATTGGCGGCATTTTGACAATCCGGACAGAAATCACCTACACCAACCCATATCTTTGTCAGGTAAGCTACTTATGGAGAGAAATGTAAACTAGCGAAGCTGTTGCAGCAAAAAAAAACAACAAGCATTGGAACACTTTCCAATTGTTCGAGCTTTTTTCCATCAGAAGTACTATCTCGGGAAAAAAATCTTGAAAACTTCTTTGAAGAGGCAAAAAAAAGAAAAATCTAGTTGGTAAACTGTTGAAGAAAATCTTAGGGCAGGTAATCTGGCATTTGGAACATGGGTAAAAGTCTAACCTTCTCAGGTTTTCGGTGGCATACTGAACTCGGCGTGGGTCGGGCTGTTCCCCTTATCTTTGATCATAGCTATAAATCGGCTGTTGATATTCCGGAAGGCTATCGAGCCAGAAGAAAAACTTCCTCAACCAATGATGGTATGCGCATTCCAAGCAGAATCCTTATTTCTTTTTAATCAGCAAGAGCAAAGTACAAGAGTATAGGTGAAAGAATTGGAGTTTTTTTTTCAGGCTGCTGTTTTTCTCTGTTTCTTGTATAGCATTGGTTTTTGGGTATGTCTGATTACCTTTGCTGAGGTCAACTATCACCCAGACAGGTAATGTGTTTTGCTTTAGTTATTTGTTTCATGTAAAATTTTTGGTACATTGATGAGAATTCAATGTATATGAGGACTTGACTTCCTTCACTATACGGACACTGTTCCTTCCTGTAGCTCTTTGATCCTACATAATTACCTTTCAGTTTTGCATGGTCCTATTCTGAAGACAGTAACAGTAAGCTTATGTCTGACATTGAGTTTATCGTGTCGGTAGTTTGTATTGTACTGACATTTCTTGTTTATATTATAATCTCTGTATCAATTTATAAGGTAACAATTTTCATTAACATCCCCCATCTCCATTAATAACTGCCCTTTTCAAGATGACAAGAGGAATCAACGCCATACGTCGATCAGAGCGCCAGTTACTCGCACAGGCGGCATTGCTCTTTCTTATACTCACCACTCTAATAACATGTTGGCATTATTACCAAGTATTTCTTCCTGACACAATCTGGACACTATTTTCCATAAATATTTACTGGATACTGTATTGTGGTCTCAATCCAGTGCTCCATGTCATCTTTTCCAGGTGAGAGGGATTGTAAGTATTGAAAATTCAAAGGTTTCAGCACAAATCCCTACGGTTTTTCCAGTTGCAATGCAATTCAATGGAAATTTCATTGAACTTAATCCATGGGTGGAACCTCTCAAAAGAAACTCATTCCTTCCTAGTGCTCAGACAAGTCTAAAAGTGTGCGATTATTTGATAGCGTAAAATTGAAGCGCGGTGGGCCCCATAACCAAGAGGTCAGTAGATCGGAACCAGGGATGGGCGGAATTCCGGTTTCCGGAAGTCGCGAGTTCCTGAATGCTTGCCTCGTGGGAACCTCTGACTTCTAGATTTTTGGACAATTGGCAGTCGTTGAGTCACGCCAACTCAGACATGCTGTATTCATCGCTCCGGATTTTGCCAAATTTCGAACTTCCCCCAACTTCCGAATTCCGACTTCCGGTCTCATGCGGTACTTCCGCTCATCAATGATCGGAACCAATCGCTGCTATGATTGAATGGAAGCATGCTTCTGTATATCTCATAAGAATGTCAGGGATAATTTCTCAGCGTTAATACATAGTAAAACAATGGTATATACAAGGGGATACGAATTAGGCGGACCAGGGAAAGACCGGTAGATGCGTGCGTTCGCGCAGTCGCCGGCCGGCCTTCCTCTCTCCTCGAAGTCGAACTCTTCGCCTTTTTATCGCCGATCGGAAGTACTGAAAACACTGAACGATTACCATTCCATTTCTCAACTCGGCTACTTCTCTTGTTTCTCTCGCCCCTGTCACACCATCGCCATTGATTCCGTTCATTCCCTGCGACTGAGTTCTTCGTGACGAATAAGCTCATTCATAAGTAGTTGTGAGATTTCAATACGCACAATATTGAAGAATTTATCCCGACTCTCTCGCACAAATCTCATTCATAAAAATAAGCTGGCTGGTTGAAGTGGTCAGTGTACCAGTGAACAGTGGCTGTATTCACGAACGTTGCCTGGAAGGTCCTAGCCTCGCCGCCGAGAGGAGAAGTTTTGCGGGTAAAAATTTGGTATTCATGAAACCAGGGGGAATCACTTCTGATCCAACCGGCAGGTGAATGAGGAGCTTTTCCACCTATCGATACTCATGGTCATTTCCTGTCAAGTACTCCTTCGAAAAAAAAAACACACTAATAGTTCTCAAAGTTTTGAAACCAACTCAATCCATTTACCTCTGAAAATCATTATCGAGTTCGTGGAAATTGCACCTGCTTCTGCAAATTAGAGTTTTTCCACAATGGAGCTCAATGTTTTATTATTCATGGGACTTTTTATTCAGTTTCCATTTCCTAGCCTCAGTTGAGTGGACTGATGTAAGCAAGAAAAAAGACTTCAGGGAGATTCGTTGCAGAATTAAAAACCTGTTGCAGCAGGGGCAATACAATGCTATAGCTTGTTTTAAAGGCAGCAGGAGCTGAAATTCTCGACTCTGAGCTGAGCTACGGGTGGTGAAGTACAGACTCGGCACATCATAAATGTGAAACGAACACAGACAATGATGGCTTACCTGCAGAGAAAATGGAACATTCGTCGCGAACACGCCTGGCCGTGTTCGTGCGCGGACGAGTTTTCCCCGGCGCGAAAGCCATTGCGGCGCGTGGTTTTGGCCGAGTCCTGCCATGAAACCCTGTGAATTGAATGCATTCCGTTTTCTCTTCGCGCCACCCACAACTCAGCTCGGAGTCAAGGATTTCAGCTCCTGCTGCCTTTAAACGCGAAGATAGTTGACTACTTGTGCACAGTGCCTGCACCTTCTCCAATTACTGTTCACTTCCTAGGAAATGCCTTTTAAATAAGTACCAAATATGCGGTGAAAACATCGCTTTTCATTCCAAAGTATTATTCTAAAAAATCCGACTTCGATTTTGTAACATCCTAATACATAGGTCAGTTTTCATCTCGATGATGAAGTGATGGCAGCAATACAAGTCCAACGGTGTGATAAGGGTGCGCCGGCGTCGAAAGTGTGGAAGATGTCACGCACGGGTCCACACCTGCGAGAGTAGTATGCCAGCGCTCAGTAGAGGGGAACACACACGTATGCGAGGCGAGCGAAGCGAGCCCAAAAAGAAGCCTGAGAGTCCGGCGTCAGCCGGACTCTCAGGCTGGTTAAATGTTAAAAGCCCAAGAGGGACACAACTGTGGCGGTACTCAAGAACACTCAGTAGCGAAAAGGAGCGTGGTCCCCATCCGATAATTCCTGTCAGAACCCTTCCTAGTTACCCATGCGTGTAATATTGGTATTCATGATGGACCACGAAGTATGAAGGCCGAGACGCGTCCATTAGTTAGAAGCTATGAATTTGGCCGCGCTTTGACGTAAGAAAAGCTCTAAATTATAGACTTCAAAAGTTTTGGCATGGAGTTTGGACGAGAATCGCTCCATTCATCGTTTCTCTTCGATATTATAGCCGAATATTAGTAATATTAGTAATTATATTGGTAATCCCAAGCATTTCCCCACTTTTGGACGCCGGCGCACCCTTATCACACCTTTGGACCCGACTCCAGGCGTTTCCCCAATTTTGGACGCCGGCGCACCCTTATCACACCGTTGGACCCAACTCCAGGCGTTTCCCCACTTTTGGATGCCGGCGCATCCTTACCACACCGTTGGACCCGATCCCAGGCGTCTCCCCAGTTTTGGACGCCGGCGCATCCCTATCACACCTGGACCCGTTTCCCCCACCTATGGGCGCCGGCGCATCACTCTCACTGCTGTTCTCCCTTCAACGGCAACTCTTCCCCTACCAAGCGCCGACGCACCTCTGACATAGCCCTAGGCTCGTTTCATGTCACCTTCTCCACCATCTCTGCGGGCGCAATCCCCTCCATGTCATCCCTCGTCCGCCTAGCTCCTCCTCTTCGTTATAAAACTGTCCTGCCCATCTCTTTCCTTTTATACGGTCATGTAATCATAGGCCTATCTCACTCATTCCGACCGCGTTGAAAACAACTGTCGGCCATTAACATGTCTGAACATGACCAAGGTGGCCCAAAACACCTTTAAATCAAGGTAAAAATCAAAATTTGCAACTTTTCTGTACACAGCTCGATGCGCTGAACACGATGGTGTCGACGACAGTGGCTGGTTCTCTTGCACACACACACACACACACACATATATATATATATATATACATACATATCAGTGGCGGACGCAGGGGGGGGGGGGGGGGCGCGCCCCCCCCCCGAGAATGGGTCGCCAAATTTTCGAAATTACTTTACAATACAAATAAAAATCTTGTGTTAGTTTATTTTTAATTGTTTATTTTTATTATTATTTTTAATATATTTTTTATTTATTGTTTATTATTATAATTAATATTATTATTAATTTTATTTTCCGTCTGGGTCCCCAAAACGGCGGAGACCCCACTTTTCTTCCCACGCCCCCCCTCCCGCCCACTTTCTGCGTCCGCCACTGATATATATATATATCTACTAAACAAAGCGCCGTAAGGGGGCTAGAGCGGTTAGAGATACGGGGCGGCACTCATAGACACCGCAATCTTGAGGCGCAGACTGTGTGGCGAAATGGCCGATTTCCATGGAGGCAGACACGTTCGCTTCGGGACCCGAAATTATGTCACTGCTGGCTCTCCCGCATGCACGGGATGGTGATTTCATCACCTTTGCTGGCGGTCTCGCCGCATAGGAGTGAGGGAGTGTTTACGAGCTTTCAGGCTGCACAATATACGCAGCAGGAAAACCAGCCATCCACTGATGCGACGCTGAGTGCACTTGCAGGAAGAGATCGACGGGTGGTATGAGGGCTGCAGCGTCTCGGAAGCTTCGACGAGGCAGGACCTACGCGGTCGCCTCATCTGATGGGTGCTATTGCCGCATCGCCTCTAAATAGGAAGGCATGACATTGTATATCCAATCAACTAAATACGGATACGGATCCACCGATGGAGAAAGGGCCCGCCGTGGCCCAGTGCTGTGGGGAACGCCATGGGGTGGGTCCAGCTATGGAGAAAAGGCCCGCTAGGGCCCAATGGAGCGGGGGACGCCAAGATACGGGTCCACCGATGGAGAAAAGGCCCGCCGTGGCCCAGTGCTGTGGGGAACGCGGAGACACGGGTCCACCGATGGAGAAAGGGCCCGCCGTGGCCCAGTGCTGTGGGGAACGCCAAGAAACAGGTCCACCGATGGGGAAAGGGCCCGCCGTGGCCCAGTGCTGTGGGGAACGCCGAGAAACGGGTCCACCGATGGAGGAAGGGCCCGCCGTGGCCCAGTGGTGCGGGGAACGCCGAGACACGGGTCCACCGATAGAGAAAGGGCCCGCCGTGGCCCAGTGCTGTGGGGAACGCCGAGACACGGGTCCACCGATGGAGAAAGGTCCCGCCGTGGCCCAGTGCTGTAGGGAACGCCTTGAGGTAGGTCCAGCTATGGAGAAAGGACCCGCCGTGGCCCAGTGCTGTGGGGAACGCCGAGACACGGGTCCACCGATGGAGAAAGGGCCCGCCGTGGCCCAGTGCTGTGGGGAACGCCATGAGGTGGGTCCAGCTATGGAGAAAAGGCCCGCTAGGGCCCAATGGAGCGGGGGACGCCAAGATACGGGTCCGATGGAGAAAAGGCCCGTGGCCCAGTGGTGCGAGAAACTCCATGACAACCGATGGAGAAACCGCCGTGGCCCAGTGCGTGGGGAACGCCGAGACACGGGTCCACCGATGGAGAAAGGGCCCGCCGTGGCCCAGTGCTGTGTGATGGGAACGCCCATGACACGGGTCCACCGATGAAGATGACACGGGTCCCACCGTGGCCCAGTGCTGTGGGGAACGCCATGACGTGGGTCCAGCTATGGAGAGAAGGCCCCCGAGGGCCCAATGGTGCGGGGGACACCAGGATACGGGTCCACCGATGGAGAAAGGGCCGACCGTGGCCCAGTGGTGTGGGGGACGCCAGGATACGGGTTCACTTTAGTGTTGAGAATGGCAGGATGCGAACCCGCCCCCTGGAGAACGGATCCGGCTTGCCCTAACTGTGAGGAAGGCGCCAGAATGCGGGCGCTCTGATGGAGGAAGGCCCCGCCGTGGCCCAGTAGTATGGATAACACCAGGATACGGGTCCGCCAACATAGGATTGGTCCGCTGTAACTCAGTAAAGTGGAGAATACCAGGATACGGTTCAGGCCTAATGTGTGAAGATGGCGCCAGAATACGGGTCCACGATGGAGGAAAGTCCGCTGCGGCCCAGTAGTGTGGAAAACACTCGGATACAATTTCGCTTTGTCCAATAATGTGGGGTACGGCAGGATACAGTTCCGCCGATAGAGAACGCGTCCGCGTTGGCCCGATAGTGAGGAATACGCACGAATACGCCATACGATGGGGAACGAACTTCTCATTCGCATACTCAACTCATAAGAAGGACTTCATGTTTGGGCCCATTGGAAGATTTGTTCTGCTTCTCTTATACGTAACTTATAAGAAGGTTTTTGAATTTGAGATCAGTTAATGATTAATTTTGCTCATTTGCTAATTTTCTTAGCATTTTGCACGTGTGGAGCTTTTGCACATGCCTCAAGTGGCTGCCCCACCCCACTTTCTAGCGTCCCGAAGGGGCGCTAGTATATATAAAATGCCAATTAATATTAACTATGATTTGAGCATTCGTTTCTGGCGATACTTTTGTACATTGCACAAATCATTTGAGCAGCTTCGATGGTTTTTCCACCAAAAACTGAATGCCTACTGAAACGAACAAGTACAAAGCAGCGTTCATCAGAACAGACCATTATTAATAAAGCTACAAATAGAAATTATGAAATAAACATGTTTTGGCGTGATCTTTCGTGCTTATTACGAACGATGGAGCCATTGACGTATTTATTTGTTACCGAATACGTTTTTTTTTTAAAAATGTAGCACCAACGGGAATACTTGCACAATTGCGGAGACATGCATTCAGAGGGAATGTCGCCATATGACCTTGTTTGGACATTCACGGAGAGTTTTTGCTTGGCAAGGAAGTGAAAGCGTTCGGACAATTTACTTGTTCTTATGCTTAATATTCGAGGAATTATACACCTTAACACGTTCACAACAGCGAGAACGAACGGTCGAACTCGCTCTATCTAATGCCATATCTTCGTGAAACTCTCATAATTAGCTAATTCTTCTGTAATGGTGCACTAATAGATACATGAAGGTTCCATTCACCCGGTGGGCAAAGAAGGATTTCTTTTAGTTCTTCACAAGGCATTCCAAACTGAGAATGCTGAAATAAAAATAAAATTTCGGGAAAAAAGTAACGAAGGACGCAGTAAAACAGTAACGAATCAATAGGCTACAGACATGGATGGAAGAAATTTTCAAGAATTAAGACCGAAGGATAATTCTCATGGGAGTGAGTTTTTCACATAGAAAGCAGAAAATACTGCCAGGCGGCGACCCCGTGGTCGATTGATGGTTCCCGGAAAAGTGATGCTTCCACGTGGTAACGCGCTCAAACTTGGCTCTGTCGCAAGTTTGTTGAAGAGCCTTTTTGCAGCCGTTTCAGTGAAGTGTCAGTACCATTACCATAAAGCCTCCGCACACTATTCTTGAGTCGTACATTCATCTCTGTAGCCATTACTTGACGCTTCGTCGAATTTTGTGGCACTGAATGTGACGAATACTCCCTCGCGGGCGGTCAAGATCTAATTTTATTTCGAAAGCCCGCTCAAAAACGATAATTTTTCGAGTGCTACATTTAGCAATGAAGCACTTCACACAGTTAATAAAGGCATTACTTGCAGGCAAGTGCGACATTCGTTCAAACGCTTCTTCACTGGAACGAGTCAGTCGTGGGGCAACAAATCCAACTCTGTTGTCGTCGTCACTTCTGTTCACCAGTAACGACGAACATCTATTGCTTTGTAAGAGCCTCTGTGTATCAAAACAGCAAAGAATAGGATTCGTAGAGGATTCAACGATATTGACCAGTTCCTAGTATGGTTCCGATTTTTGAAATGAAATCAGTCATATTTTGTGCTTCTGTAAGCCTTCCTCCTTATCTTCGTTGAATATACTTTTCATCGTGATACAGTAACAATACGTGTATGATATCTTTCCGATAACATTCTCCTCCTTTGTTCTCCCTCGCAACAATAATTGGTAATTTTGCAGAACTTTGTTTACAACAAGTGGACATACACATTCGATAAAGAGAAAAAATTAGCCTAGAGGCAGCTTGGAATTTGGATGAATAATACAACCACCATCTTCTGTTGATGTCAGTTGTCACTCAGTTCTTCTTGTGAGTCTTGTGGGTCCGCTTATGCTTATGTGCTCTCTTCTTGAGAGCAAGCTTTCGGCGGTGAAGACGAGAGCGAACTGGCAGAGGCAACGTGTCGGTGAAGCGACCGGCGGGGAGGAATCGTGTCAGCTCAGGAATGTGTCCAGACGGGTAGACATGTAGCGTGTCAGAGGTATGGCCACTTTCTAAAAAGATTGAATGTTCCCAAAGATAAACGTAATATTCAACCTGAAAATTACCTTTAGAGAAAGTTCGCAGGACGTTGTGGATCTCAGTACGTGGATAGAAGTGGTGAGAAAGCTGGAAATATGAGCTATCTGAAGGGAAAGACACATCTTCCAGATCATTGATCTATCAAAAAATTGAAATAGTCTAAGACAAACATGGCTAAATGCAGCATACGGAAGCATATGTGAGTACTCAGATGCATGCGGCGCTACCGCAGCTGGTGCTGATGTTACGACAGGAGAAGGCGGGGAAATCGGTACAGGAGAAAGAGTCTGAAGTTCAAGTGGAGGAGAGATGGGCTTGGTAGCGCTTCCAACAGCATTGCCTTCTAAATGGTTATCCAAGTTATGCTGACATTATGAAGAAGAAAATGGATGTATTTGTCCTGAGCTTGAGGATCGAAGGTATACCACTCTCGAAAACCATGGTGCTAAGCAGCTACATTTAGGAGAGTCCAGTGGTTCAATACTGTTTGCCACGCTATAAACGAACATCGATCGAATAAGTACGGTGAAAATGGGGGATGCACAGACAACCAGAGCAGCAAAGGATACATCATGCGAAAAGTGCTCAGGCCGGCGTTCTCTGCTCCCTCCTACGTCTGTTTTGGGAGCAATTTTACATAAATAATTCTTCTAAAAATCTGGTCCTGAGGTGTTAACTAGGTCAAATAAAAGAAAGGAGAGAGAGCATTCCAGACACCTTTTCAACTAACAGGGACATTTCCAAGGTATTAGGCTTCACCATACACTCTGCTGTTTATTATACCTGCCATGATAGTAACGTGAAGATTTCACAAACCTCCATTTTCTCCTTGGGGGCTGGCATGTGATCTGAAAATTTTTCCACATTACTCATTCGTTTCTCGCTATTTTTTTGTGATGGATAAAAACGAAACTGGTATAAACAGTTGGCTTCTGATGTGATAATTTTCTGTGATTTCAATTATGTAGGGACAACAGATTCGCCCTTCTTTTCTCTCGATACTTCCACATTTGTAGCAAAATTTTGCAAAAATACGGTGTAAATTTCAGAAATGAAAAGGTATAGATATAATTAGGGAGTATGAGTATGGTTTGAAAAGAGACTAGAAAAATGTATGCGCGGTTTTATAAGGCAGGAAAAGTTGGTAGCGCCCGTCCTACATTTGATCTTCACGCTACCGAATGATTTTCTGCATAAAAGGTTATGAATTATTTGTTAATTTCATATCACAAATGATGCTCTTGGTAGCTATGCTGTAGCTAAAATTATGTTGAAATTGTAGCTAATTTTGTCGCGAGAGTTTCCAAACATAGCCCCGAGCCGTTATTTGAACGGTTGAGTGTTCCGTCACTTGTCTTTCCCAAATATATCCTTGAGTTGTGATCATATGAGAATTTTTAAGTACAATAAGACGTTGCCAGAAACGTCACGAGAGAATAAAGCTAAAAAGCTCTTCAAACCTCAAGGTAACGGCTGCAAGGACAATGAATAGACGGAAGGATGTCATTGTTGCGAACGGTGTTCCAAACCAACTATGATTGCTTTTATACACTTACCGTTTGTTAAAGTTTTTGCTTGCGCTGTAGAAAAAGTGGTAGTAAATCGAATGTTGTGCTAGACGAGTGAGTACTTGAGTTCTTTTTTGTTGATTCCATCCTTTTCCAAGTGCTCACCCTTCCAAAACAGAAATATACCCTCCGCGGAGGAGGTAATAAACAATGAATTACTAGCATATGTATGTAGTCGGATGTGCTGTGAAACTTAAAGGTAGCACCCGTCGAAACTCTCTACAACGAGTTGAACTCCATGTAGTGGCATGCATTATCAGCACCCCACAAATGTTGAACGAACTCAAAAAATCATGATGTACCTGCGAAGAAATCCAAATCGAAGTTGTGAACACACCTGTCTCTAGCGAAAACAGCTCCCTCGCATGCGACAACACACACCCGCTGCAGTCATCTCGCACAATTGCGAAAGCACTCCGCTTTGCGGGACACACGAGTCTCACATGGAGCGCGCTTGTTCGCAAGGGCGACAGCACACCGATCGTCGCCTTGAGTTTTCTCGTGTGTTCCGCAATATTGGATATGAGTTCTAGTTCCCAAAGAACCCCCAATACTCCCAAATATGACGATTTAGTCAGATGCCGCCTTTAACTGCGGTGGACATGTGAGCGAAGGGTCAGAGTGCGCACGAGGTATATAGCAAGAAGTCTTTCCTTCTCAAATTTGTTCTTAAGATCCAGCAGAGTTCAACAATTTAAAGGCATCACCAACGGAATACTTCGATCTCAACGTCTCAGTTAAGCTGATGCATTTGGGTTGGCTAAGCAGTGTTGTTTATTTATTTACATATTCAGTCAGTTACAAAGATAGGGCTGGATGGAATAGAGCTGCGAAATAATACGTGATTATTGACTTTCCTTAGCTAATAGATGATTTCTCTTCCCATGTTGTTACAAACAGAACTACGCGGGCTCACTCACTGCTCCGTTACCCCCCCCCCCCTCCCCTGAAAGAAATGGACCAGCTAGATCACGGCAAAGGCTAGCTGGAAAAAGACCCATGAATAACACAAAACAGTACACCTGGGAGAGCGAAACCTGAAGAAGTAGGCTGACGTGGTACAAGTTGGAAGGTTCAGAACATTATCGTAGTAAAGTGGTATTAATAACAGCGTTGTTATGATAAGTGTGGTAGCGAAATATGTTACATGGCAAAAGAAGACTATGAAAAGGAAAAACGCATAGTACAATGTGGTGAAGACGTCCTGTGGTCGGAGAAGATAGTCCTGCTGAGAAGTCCTTCAAATGCGTCCGTTGTTATTGGCAAGGCGGTAAAATAAAGCAAGCAAGGAAAGGATACTTGGTTAGTGTGAACATTCATAGTGTGATGTATATTGCTACGGCTGCCTTGTCGGGGCATTCGGAAGGGAGTGGTCATTCGTGCAACTGCGGACCCCGTTCAGAGGCAACGTGTGAACTGTTAAAAACCGCTTGCATGCGTGTAGGCCTTTGAACTGCTGGGATGGGACGGATGATTGCCGTTCGCGCGCGCAGCTGTAGCTCTAGCTGTAGCACACTCACTGTGGGATGAATCCGCATATCTCTATCGTAGTTCAACAAATCTCTTTTTTTGGACATTCATTGTTATAACAAATCTTCTTTGAACTTTCATTGTTATTTAAGGTCACTGTCAGTGTAGATCCAACGTTTCAAGCAGGAAACCAATAATCGCAGTCGCTTACGTGGTGGTGAAGAACTCACTGTCCCTCTCGCCCATAATTTCAGCTATTCTAAGCAAGTAGCTCCTGCCCACATTCTGCGGAAGAGATTTGTCATTACATCGATGGGAGAAATCGTTGTAAGGGCTGACTCCACTGCTTTTTCCAGTGTGGTACTCAAGAGCATTTTAATGGACATATGCACTGAGTTCGCCTTATTTTTCGTTGTATTTTCACCAGTAATCTTTTTTTCAATCTGTAATAGAAATGCTATACCATCACAGGCAAGCCTGTCAGCTGGAAACGTGTTCAACGAGCGCAGACATTTCCGTGCGGCTGTCATTCCAACCACAGCACAAGAAAAAGGCATCAGATTTCCAGAAGGCTCCGCGTGTCTGGGACATCTTAGGCATGGTTTAATATGTTTTCACGCAAACATTGGAGTTGTTACTCTCTGCGCTCTCTTCGGTCTCGACGGTTTATGCGCATCTCACTATTACTCCCGAATACTGTTGCTACCACGACAGGGCAAGTGCGTTACGGGTGTGATATTGTACTTCACTTGTTCTTCGCATCCGCCCTCTGATGGGGAGAGGGACCATAATCTGGCGCGTCACCGCGTCGAGTGCCACCGGGGAGCGAGCGCAGTAGTATTGGCCACATCATGACTCGTAATCCCAATCTCATCGAAGATTGTTGTCCATTAATGCGAGGCGACCACTAAAAAAAGTTTGCAAAGTTGCAAAGAAAACCTCAGCAAAAACCAAACCTAAGAAAAGCTCATGAAGACATAAGAACCCGAGAACGAAAGGAGCCTTTAAAGGCAGCAAGAGCGGAAATCCTCGACTCTGAGCTGAGGTGCACGTGGTGAAGTACAGACTTAGCACATCATAAATGTGAAACGAACGCAGGCAATGATGGCTTAGGTAGCCGCTATACTCCTCGAGGAGTATAGCACCTTGCATCGCCGTCGTCGGCGACGGCGGCCGCCAATGTTGGCGACCGCTCACAATCGATTTGCACCCAACATTGGCGGCCGCCGATCATGGTTTGTGTTCGTTTCACACACAGGAAAGGAAATACAAGGCCAGGGCTAATCATTACAGTACCCACGCAGGGCAATCGTAATGGGACCAGCGGGCATGTTACCTCCATGTTCAGACATGTTCGAACCATCGATTTATTTGATGCATCTTAATGTCGTGTATATGCTCGTCAAAGTGAAAAAGTGAGAAAACATTAGGCTTGCGGGGACAAATTCCTACTGTTTGTGAACTAATGAAACCGAAAAGGTCGTGAAAGAATTTGCAGACACAAAATTGGTGAGTGTGAGCCTACCTACAGCGAAGAGCTACCCGCTCCAGGGATAGATTCAGCTTGGAGTTGGCCGATATCCTCTTCTTACTATTCAGTTCGTTGACTGAACTGTGAAGGCGCCACGCTGCAGCGATACCTGGTTTCCATCATCCCCCCTTGCGAACAAACTAAGCAGTACATGTTTACTGGTTTGTAAAGCGGCATGAGTCTGCTCGTCTACAAACAGCATGAAGTCTCGTCGCAATTGTTGCATGAAATGTAACGTTCACACCATCTAGATCTGTGATATTGTTCTCTATCACTGACTATAGATGCTCTTGGTAGTGGTGGGATCATCGTAATCATATACCAAACGTGTCTGAACATGCAGACCAAGGCTGTGCGTTACTAACGTAACGAATTAACGCATTAACGCGTAACGGCCATTTTTGGCCCAACGTAACGAATTAACGGACTAACGAAAAACCCCAAAAATCCGTTAGAATCGATTTCGTTAGAGGGCCAAATAGTACCTTGAATCCGTACTTTTCTCATACTACACAACTTTCCCATAATATACAGCAGATGATATGCATGACCACGACTATTGTGTAAATTTTGCAGCTTTCATGAACTAAAGCCACGGCGGCAGGTGTAGCTGTACAATTGTCGAGGATAGATATACGAATGAGAACTTTCATGAACCTGCAACTATCTAAGAAAGTAGACGAATACCTTGCGCATAATTCTTCATTCTTTATCGATCCTTCTGAACATTAGAGCAGCGATATTGACACCACGAAATTCCCTCTAATCAAAATGATGGCACATAAACACCTTTCCGCAGCGGCAAATGATTGCGAGTATCTCTTCTCAGCAGCAGGTTTATGTCGGATTTAAGAACCAGCTCGACTGTAGGAATTTGGAAAAGAAAAACCGCTCTTTTTGCACCATAGAATTCTTATACTAGGATTTTGAGGTACGCTTGCGCGCCTCCTGCTTTGAGTCTCTCATCTTCTCTATGAAGCCTAAGATCTTAAGAGTTCTCATCCGTCTCTTCTGCCAAAGATTTATTGTGGAAATTGTGAGGCAAAATAACGCAACTCCTAACCGAAGGCATCTCTATCACTTGTCTTTTTTTCAGTCGTCTGACCATTGCCTGTGTTTGTTTTCTGTATGCATTGAAGAGAAACTATCATTTTTAAACCAGAGAAACTAATATTTTTGAATCTTTTCATCTGGTTACACCATTTTTTCAGAGCCAGAACTAACCAATGTTACCATTTGCTTCAATTTTTTTTCTGAATCTACAGCTTTTTTTTTTTTGCTCTGAATATCAGTCAAGGATCTTGACTGTTTGTTACAGCTGATGAAACTTGTCAAAATATTCGCGAATCCGTCTTCTAACGAATTAACGGATTAACGAATTAACGCATTAACGCGTAACGGCCATTTTTGGCCTAACGTAACGAATTAATGGATTAACGAAATCTGAAATTTTTCTAACGCACAGCCCTGATGCAGACACGTCTGAGCATGCAAAACCGACTGGATGGTCCCGCCATGATTGCCCTGCGCGGAGCCATGGGTACTGTAGTGAGTGGCCCTGGCCTTGCATTTCCTTTCCTGTGTTTCACACTTATGATGTGCTGATCCTGTACTTCACCACGCGCACCTCAGCTCGAGGATTTCGGCTCTTGCTGCTTTTAAAAAGAAATCTCACGGTAGATATTCACCCCAAACATCATACATACCCCGTATGATGTTTACTACTTTTGCTCTTCAAAATGCGCAAGGGTAGTTCGGATTATTTCGCCCGGGACATGGGCCACTAGACATGCTTTACTTGGAAGAAATTTGTAATAGAAGATTCTTGTGAATGTCTTTTGAAAGTTCTCCTGTTGTTCTATTTGCTCCTTTTGATAGGGACACCATAACGACTATGATGATTCGAAAAAATGCCACGAAAGATACTTTACTACTTATAAAGCTTAGATTGCGTTGAAGGTGATGGAATTAATATGATCTCTGAAGTTCTATAATCGCAGCAAATTCTTTGGCCATTTTGCAAGACTTTCTCGTGTATGTCTGAAGTGATTTATACTCACATTTCGTGTTTTTCTTTCGCTTGGCAGTGATCAAAGTATTGAACGAATTTGTTGATAAATAAAGATTGGATTGGTTCTCAAAGGCGTTTCCCTTGGAATAACTGATACACTGCGTTTCATAACTATACGACCATCCTATTTTTTTGCAGTACTGGAAGAGCAGCCAAGAAAGACTTTTTCTGTTCCATCCATCAGATTCAGAGATAAGAATAACCTCTGAGCACTAATTTTCATTACGCTACTTTTTCTCGTAACTTTCAATTTCGAATTTATCAATTTCCTCAACGTTTCATAACTATACGACCACTCGTGAACAGCTCAATTTTCTTAAAATCTTGCAATGAAACAACACCATTTACAGCAAATTTAATAGGCTATCGTCCTTCTAGGGTTGAAAACCGCTTCAATGGGCGATTCAGCATACTGTTCATCAGATTCCTCAGGAAATCGCTCTCTACATCTTCCCAGGCGTCGATGATTGTGGTCTTCAGCTCATAAGTCGTCTGAAATTGACGATGATTGCAGTGAACCCATCGTACTAGGATGCTCGACAAATTCTCCATTGAGTTCAAGCCCGGGCTGCATGTGGGCCAATCCATGACGTTCGCTCTGTTCTCTGAAAGCGAGCTTTTGGTTGCCTGAGTGGCATGCACTTCGGTGTTAACCTGCGGTAAGGCATACTTCTGTCGACGATATCCCTCAAAAATGGCAGCAAATGTTTACGTAAAGTGTCCTGGTACTTCATCGAGTCTATGGGTCTCGAAACGAAGACTATCTCTAGTCTGATCCCGGCAGAAAAATCACTCCAAACCATGAATGATCCGCCTCCAAAGTTGCGGCGACTGAAGGTGGTGGGGTTCTTTTGCGAACCCTTTCAGTAGCTTATCATTTCGTCAGGTTCATCCAAATTAAACTTTTGCTCATCTATGGAGATGATCTGAAAGCACTTCTCGAAGCCTCATTTGTACTACTCCGGCTCGGAAAATTATCACTGGTTTGCTCCAAACTGTGGTCATGTTCCGTCGAGTGAATCCCTGCTGCGTTGTCTTTTAGAGAAAAATCAGACGTGGAGCATTCTTCATAGTTTCTCTTACAACATTTCCGTTGCGGTGTAGCGCTCTCCACACCATGCTGTTTGAAACTGGGAGTTTCAGTTCTGCTCGGATCTGGTTGAGCCACATGCAATTGTTGGACACTTGCCTGCGGATCTTCCTCTCGTCATGAGCTGTGAGATGTTTCGGCTTCTGTTATCCTTCTTCTTGTTGTATCCACAAGAATTTTGCAAATAAGTGGAAACGAGACAGTGATTAGAACCACTCTTCATCCTGATGGCTCAACCACTTAGTCCTGCATCGTTCAGAGGTGGGAACTGAGCTTTTTTGGTCCGTGCTTATGGATGTACCGCGAGGGATACTGAGAAAAATGTGAAACTCACCATTTGCCATCCTTGCATGCCCAAGCAGAGGCAGCAAAGTTTTATCAATTTTCATTATTCGTTAGTGGTCGTATAGATATGAAACGTGGGAAGAACGGTCACACCTCATTTCAGAACTTAGCAGATAAGTGTGCTGTGTAGAAATTTGTGCTCCATGGTCATTTTGTCAGCTAAATCTAATGCTGACTATAGAAAAATTCCAAAATTGCTGCATCACGCACAGCTGCGAAAAATGAAGTGGTCGTATAGTTATGAAAGCAGTGTATACATTTGATTTGATGCACTTTCTCAAGTCATCAGCAAACATACAAGGTGGATATTGCACCTCTTAGACAAGCATTTGGTATATCATGTAGGTAGAATGTAAATAACAGTGGTCCGGGAAAGCTTCCGCATGGTACTCCACTGGTTACTTCCTGCTCTTTTGAGAAACGTTCATCTACTTCTACAGAAAACTTCATACCAGTGAAGAAAGCTCTTTGCTGGCAGTGTGAATCCTCACGGATTCCTATGCAATGGAGCTGATAGATTAATTTTGGGTTTGAAGCATAGTCAAAGGCTTTTGAATTGTCATCGTATAATATCAACACGTTCTCACTTAGAAAGGTGCTGGTTTCAGGACTGAGTGCAGAGCTTCATTTTATTCACGCACCGATTTCTGGCTCATTTGTCTCGCTTTCGTAGAAGTAGAGCTGGACAGCTCAGTCATCCAACATTTGTTAAAGGCCATGTCATTGCTTAGTGCTATATTTCACCTAATTTGATAACTTGATGAGTGCTATCGTTCTGTAATCCAGGAAACTATTCGCAGCATTGTGGGCACCAACCCTCTCATTGAGGTTCTATTCTCTTCCAAAACAAAATTGCAAAACTTGAAACATACTTACTATTCAGGAATCACGAGACAACGTAACGTTGTCACAAAATATGCAACAACAAGCTTCCCCAACAAGCAAGTTTTGATATCATAAGCTTCTGTTCAGACAGACGATGCACGTATCTAGTTTTCCCCACATTTGTTTTCACAAGTGACATTCGTGTAGACGAACCTGAGGTCCTCTAACACATCCAGACAGCTACAAATCATAGTACACGAGAATCCGCTACGATGTGAGGCGAGGGGGGGGGGGTTCAGAATTACTCATTTGGACTGTTACTGAACAACGGATTGAATGACATAAGCAGAGAACGACTGAACTATAGAGCAGATACAAAAAATCCAAATGCGGCTTTAAGACTTTGCGTGCACAACAACTCCGCACCACGCGCCTGTAGGCATTATTTTGACGTAACCTGAAGAGCAGGTGAAAACCGTTGTCTTCTAGACACTTCTGATAAGGAACCACTTCACAACTAAATGCCCGTGAGGGCTCTCACCGGTAGCGACCAAATATGTAGTACCAAATAGACTCCAGGCGTTTCGCTCACTTCTGGACGCAAGTGCACCTTTATCACACGGTGGGACCCGACTCCAGGTGTTTCCCCCACTTTGGACGCCGGTGCACTCTCACCGAGGCAGTGGACCCGATCTAAAGCATTTTCTTCGCTCTAGGCCACACCCTCTGAATTGCGTTTCGCACTGACAAACGCACAAACACACATACAGAGTAAGCCCGTTATTATAAGACATGATTATTATTTTGTATTTCACCTGAATTGCAGATGAATAATCAAGTCTTTCGCAGCAGTTTTCGGTATTTCCATCTCTTATTTCCATCTCTGCTCTCCAGGTGGAATCTTACCAGTGTTGGAGAATACGTATTTAATATTCAAGTGTTTGTTCTCGTCTCTAAAGTCATTCATAGGTACACGACTGTAGCTACGTTCTCAGCACACACACATATTACTCCCTTTGTTGCTGTAAAGTGTGAGTGTTGTCATTTTTTCAAGTGGATTAGATAGGGAGCACACGAACATGCATTTTTTCTCAGAAGAAAACGCATTGTACAGAACTTTGGCAGAACACTTTTTGCCTTGCTACTCGATTCATTTGAACATTTGAACCAGTGGCCGACGAAGGGGGGGGGGGTTAAGACTCAGCAAATTTTTTAGAAATACGTTATAAAGTATCAAAAATTCTGCAGTAACTTTCCTTATTTCCTCATTTTTACTGTTACTTTTTGAACATTCCTTATCAATTAATATCGGAATTGATGTTTTCAATGATCTCATCCATGGAATCCAGGACGCGGTCTTTGAAGAGGCGGAGACCCCAGTCCCTTTCCCAGGTTACGCCTTTAAGCGTCGGCCATTGTGCGTACGTACTGTAATGCCCACCTTCGACGCATCAACTATGAATGGAATAGTTCTCAAAGAATGCTAGTTCCTATGTTTACCGTTGTAAATCATCCCACATGATGAATTTTTCCACACCATTTTTCTTTTGAGTCTCGACGCTATTCCCGTGCCTAAAATCCTATAGTATCATTTCAAATGACTCTTTAGACGCGGCCGCAATGGAAAATATGACGCAGAAAGTAATCTCACTCAGTGAAAGGCTCGTTGTTTGTCTTACCTATTCTATACTTGCAGCTGTCTTATTGTCAATTTATATACTCTATACTCTGGTGCGTTTTGATCAGATAAGTTATAATTCAGTTGTGTTAGTCAGTGTTAGTTGAGTTAATTCCACTTTTATTAAGGTTTTATTCAAAGAGCGAGAATTTCGTACATTACAAGCCTTCCCTCTGATGCTTTGTCTCAGTGCGTACGACAGCGTGCAATTATTTATTCATATACTTAGCGGTGTTCTGACAATTCGCGAAGAGACCAGTCTACACTATCCATATTTGTGTCAGGTAATTTAGTCGTCTTGTTATTTTTAGTCTTCTGGTAGGAAATTTTCGGAAACAAATTTAAAGAGAGAACGCACCAGACGATGTTCACTCTACAGCGCATTTTGAAGAAGAGATAGGCACTTATGCAGGTCTGGTACCAATCATTTCAATACATTTAGGTGCTCGGAGCTACACTGAACTCTGCGTGGGTGGGATTGTTTCCCCTCTCTCTAGTTATAGCGGTGGATCGGCTCTTAATATTTCGAAGGTCCATTAATCAACACTCAAAACTTTCCATGCCCATAAAGGTAAAGATTGTGTTCATTGAACCTATCTATGTACACAATGATTGTGGGCTGCTTCACACCATGTACATTTTCACGTTCATTTTCAGGTTGCTGTTGTGCTTAGCTTTTTGTATTGCCTTGGATTCTGGATATGCTTGCTTACCTTCGCAAAAGTAATATATCATCCAAATAGGTAGCGCTTTTGAAAATTCCACAAAGTTGTCCTGAAATTATTTTCGGAGCAAGGCTACTGCCGACATTCTTCACATCGATAATTTTGTCGTCAATTTTTTTCTCTTTGAAGAATAGCTAAATTCAGGGTGAAAAACCTGACAAAATTAGCCGCAATACAATATAAGTTAACAATGAACTGGAAATTTCCAAACCATTTAGTTGGGGGAAAAGTTTTCAGCGTTTCTTCTGCCAACAAACTTAGAATATCTTCAAAACATCCGGAGAGCGGAAAAATGTTGCTAAGGAGAGTGGTGTCTGTATTTGGCTAGAGGATCTTGGTGAAGGTGAGAGTTCACATGCAGTTGCTGAGCATTCATCTGCAACCATAGAACCACACTCCATCACTGCGGACAAATATGGAAGCAAAGCGCTTGATTTCTACATAAACTATCACCTATCCTGCGCCAGAAGCAAGTTGACATTTGCCAACATCTTCTGTCCTGAGAGAGAAGCCACTAATGATTGAACCTCTCCTCACCAATAATGAGAAGTGAGTGCTCAATGTTAACCATTCTTACTGTCTCCGATGCGCAATCCAGGAGAAAATGGAGTTCCAGTCATATCTGTCGAACTGCGCCCAGAATAAATAATTTCAAGTGTTTGGGGGTGGCAGGAAAGGGGGGAAGGTGGTGCTCCAATAGGAACTCCAACTGGTAGGGTAGTCGGTAGCTTGGTTGATTCGCTCAGCATTCCTGGAAATTGGACAAAATTCACTTCGACACCTGGCGACATTTTGCAAAACTCTCCCAGGAAAGAATAGACAATCTAGAGTGGACTGTTACTTCCCACCATTTACATTCGCCGAACATAGGTTAATCTGACTTAATCTGACTACCACTTGCTTCACTTCCTGCCCCCGAATTTAGAGACGTCTTCGACAAAGAGAACGACTTGAAGTTGCACCTGTGCAACTCCTTTGACCAGAAGTCATCCTTGTTCTAGGAGCAAGGCATCGACGATTTCCTCGAAAGTTGGAAAGAGGATTGCGATAAGAGTATCACTCATATTGTTGACTAAAAATTTATTGTGTTGTGGAAACAATTTTCTCAAATAAATGCGAAAAAAAACTCTTAGAACTTTTGCCCAGTCTAATATCATTGTAATAGCGGCAAGTTGACAAAACGTACAAAAAAATCATCTCAAGAGATCTTCCATACTTAGGTTTATTTCGGAAGAATTAATGGAGTAAAATTCATAACGAACTTTCAGTTTTGCGTGGTCCTATGGTGAAAACGAAGGCAGCGCGCTCATGTCAGACATTGAATTCGTTGTCTCGGTTATTTGCATTGTGCTAACTTTTCTCGTTTATATTATGATTTCTATATCCATTTACAGGGCTAGTCTACTTAATCTCCCGTTTTGGTATTTTTATTTCATCAGCCGTAGTCTTGTATTTCAGATGAGAAAAGTGGTCAACTCAATACGACGAAGTGAGCTTCAGTTGTTAGCAAATGCCGCCATATTATTTCTGGTACTCACTTCGTTGATAACATGTTGGCATTACTATCAGTTATTTCTTCCTAACACAATCTGGACTCTATTTTCGGTCAATATTTACTGGATAGTGTACTGTGGCCTCAAGCCAATACTTCACATGACATTCTCCAGGTTTATAATTTTGAAAGAATTAAGTAGATTAATCTATTTAGCCACCACTCACCCACGTTTTCAACAATGTTAAGCTTTTGCACACTTCTGACGTAACTCTAAAACGGGATCTGCGATCCATCGTTTCACTTCTTGGAACCACCTGCTACCAGTGGTGGACGCAGAAAGTGGGCGGGAGGGGGGGCGTGGGAAGAAAAGTGGGGTCTCCGCCGTTTTGGGGACCCAGACGGAAAATAAAATTAATAATAATATTAATTATAATAATAAACAATAAATAAAAAATATATTAAAAATAATAATAAAAATAAACAATTAAAAATAAACCAACACAAGATTTTTATTTGTATTGTAAAGTAATTTCGAAAATTTGGCGACCCATTCTCGGGGGGGGGCGCGCCCCCCCCCCCCCCCCCCCCTGCGTCCGCCACTGCCTGCTACATATATGGAAGGATGGATCGTTTTGGAATGCATTTCAAAGCAAAGAAATTGAAAGAAAAACAACCTCATTTCCTGTATATTTCTGATCTCCTCATTTGAAGAGATCAGAAATATACAAGGAAATTTCTTCAAAATTTCAAATTTTTGTGGACACCGTTGCTGTACATATTATAACACTGCAACATTCCCCCACGCAGCTACGCGGTGATTTTGCTGTAGTGACTCACCCAACGACGTACGGGTCCAAAAGTGACCGCACTATAAACTGGGATCTCGAGACATAACCGGTGGTCCTTTTATATAATACATTGACGAGAAAACGCTCTGCATTTGCAACACAAGCTGCATAGCCAATGATATGAATCACGTATTTACATTACCAAAATCATAGCAAGCTACGGTAGTACTATTGAACTAACCATATTGCAGAAAGATCCGCACTTCATGCCTACATGTCATCGGTATCAAACTCATGAAGAAGAACAATGGAACAACCACTGTATTCATAGCGGGGTCTGCCCTATAACCCCTCTTGACGGCCATTCTTTATGAAAGTTTGCACGTATTGCACCCACACATGCTTATTCGGAGACATCATTGCAAGAAAATTGAATTTTAGTGGAAATGATCAACTCTCATGGATATTGCATATGCATAGTATTAGAGTAAAAAAGTTCACTTCTTTTTTTGCAGCTCCATTTCTGCTTCTCTTGCAAGGACAGCTTACGTACAGCGTATAGATTCTTTTCCTTGGGAACAGGCGGTGCTCAAAGACCAAACCCGGAGACCGATGTCAAAAGCATACTGACCAGTAATACATAGTGCTGATGAATGATATCCATAACAAGCAAAAGAAAACTTGGAAGGCAAATAATTAGATGGATTGACAACGCTACCATTGTTACGACCGTAAAGAAATTTCTCTTCTAGAAATGACGACAGTTGCGTGGTTTCTTTCGCGAGCCGCAAAAAAAAAACACTGGTTAACCTATGTATGTCCTCATAGCCCTCTCCCCTCCCAGCTCAGAAAAGCGGAAATCGTGGCGATTTAAATCTTGGGTTAAAGTTTCTAGCCCTTTTGAGGTACATTTTGAATTTCTCCGCTAAATTATTGACTGAATCAGATACCGATCACTACGCAAGCACATGGTAGCTTTCATCATGACTTCTGTTCAATCAAGCCAATGCACAATAATTTAGCCACGCTACACCTAGACTACGGACAACAAAATACATTCGTAAGAAATCAGTAAGAGAAATGGATTTCCGATGTGAGCTATGAGAAAGTGAGAACGATAGTAGGCAAGGTAACAAATGGTACGCATTAGAATCTTCTAAAAGTGGTAGTTTGTGCTGTTGTTCGGGTCTACATAGTCGTTGTTTCATACCATTTCGGCAAGAGGAGGTCTCAGCCTACAATTTTCATGAGCATGTAATCATTGATTCGCAGTCATATAATCTTCTAATGGTCATACTTAACTTACATAGATACTCAATACCATCACAGAGCATTACATCAAGTAGACCAATTATGAAAGCGCGTTTCTGTGTGAAAGAAAATTGCGCCTAGAAACCCTGTTCACCAATTCCCCACGCTCTGCGCCCTCGCACCTGCATGAGTTCTTCATCTTGAAGTTCAGCCCCATTCCTGAATTGTTGCCCTAGATTTAAAGAATGCATAGCAAGTATAGTTAACACATTCGAAGAGAAGCTTCGAATATTCGAATATCGAATATTCGACTCTTCAGAAACCAAATGAATATTATTCGAACGTCCAATGTCAGAAGTATTCGAATTCGAATATTCGAATATCAAGGGTTTCGAATATTCGAATATTCGAATATTTGAGAAGCATTTGCTAAAGAAATCTCTGCGAAATCAAAGAAGCTTGTCTCAAGTGATCACGAGAAAAACGTCACAGATTTGCACGAGCATTTATTCCTTTCTCTGTGAATTAAGAAAGAAAAATTGGACTAACGGACTGACTGTCAAAGCTGTGGGTAGGAGAATCAATAAAAACAGGGGATCGGACCAGATATGTGGAAGAAACCCTGGAATAAAACATTTCGTCCAAGGGTTACATCCAATAATAAATGAAAATGAGCAGAGGAAGTCGAGTGAGAGAATGTACTGTTGTCGTAGCCTCGACGTGCTTCTAGCCAGCCGAGGAGTGGTCTATCTGCCCAGAAGTGGACTGAAAAGAAGAAGATTTAGTAGAAAGTTATGTATACTTCTGAGATGTGACCAGCATAAACCGCGCTCTAAGGTAAAATCATGCAAAACGTGGTTGGAGTTATGGTCTCTCTCATAAGTGTGGACATTTGCCGAGATATCAAAGGGGAAAAGAGAACGGAGAAATGGGTACGGGACGCACGGAAGTAGTTGCGAAGAAAAGGTACAATGAGCAAATACTATAAAGGTAGCACGAGGAAAATTTAGACCAACCATACACACTACGATGTTCTGAAAGCATAATGTTCTCCTGGTTCCTTACTACAGATCTGCAGATATGCGTATGCGTGGTGATGATGTGTATAATCTGCTTTACTTTACACGAAAGTTGTGTTGCTAACGCTGTCCGGTTACATCCCTAGTACCGCTAAAGGATACACGCTAGTTTTTTCGCTTTGAATGGTGATCGAATATCGAATATGGGCTTCGAATATTCGAATGTATTCGAATAGTGCGACCTGTCGAACATTCGAATTCGAATATGTTCGAATATTGAGGGATTCTCGAATATTCGACTATTCGAATATTCGAATATTCGAATTTTTCGAATATTTATTCGAATACGAATATTCGGTTAGAACTATAATAGCAAGTAGGCTCATGTAATTGAGTTTGTTGTCTGTTTTAGTGTTTCTGTCTTCAATCTTTTCGCATTTTTGTTCTTAACGGTGCATCATGAGTGTATAAAAAATAAAACAAATAAATAATGACGGAGCAACACCTGTACCCGGAATCTACTGCACTTTAGGATTAGTAACCCCTCACCATCTTCCAGACAGAGAAGCATGGCGTATTGATGTGACTGCTACTCTGCGCGTCGAAGTAGCGACTCACCCACCTTCTGTAGCAGTTTTTAAAGGCAGCACCCGTTGAAATCTTCGACTGTGAGTTGAACCGTCAATATTGGAACACATCTTCTCACACAACAAAAGTTCAACGAACACAAAGAATGGTGACTTACCTGCGAGGAAATCCTAATCAAGGTCGCGAACACCGCGAACAGCAGCCTTGTATGCGCCAGCGCACACAGGCTACGGTCACTCGGTACAAGCGTGTGTGACCTTCACGTGGCGGGACCCATGAGTGTGAAACGAAGCGCGCTTAGTTGCACGGGAAACAGTGTCAAGTAAATTTCTCGTATATTTCGCACTGTTTCACCGTTTTTACGAGTTCCAGGTCCTTCAAAACCCCAAAATCCGGCAAAATCTTGACCACGAAGACTTGAGCTGGTGCTGAATTTGAAGGCAGCATCACTGAAAGCCGTCATCGAGATTTTTCGCAATCTTAGGTTTTTGACTATGAATAGCATATCTAAAGTAGCCAATTTCGTTTTAAAAAACCGGCGAAAGGACTACTTTCGATTGCTCTAATTTCTCAGGGTTACTCTAAGTTGGTCAAGTTACTCGGGTAGGATCAGACATAAAAGTTGTAAATGCGCCTTCATTGTCACCTATTTTCTCAACGCATTTGAATATTTCATCAGTATCACAACTTTCTTAGAGCAGAAAAAGTACAAGCAGAAAGGAAAGACGACGCTCACTACACAGCATAATTTACAAATAAAAATAAAACAGAAAAACGCATCATATTCAAAGAATCTGATGTTTTGAGGAGAAAATGGACAGCAGGGATCAATAATAAGTTGAAAGGAGGTAGTTGGGGGGGGGGAAACAAATAATTGAAATGTACGATTGGTAGGATATGGTACAGAAGCTGTCAGTTGAGCAAAAAATGTGGACGATTAATCTCATTTTAGGCTAATGAAAAGGAGATGACACAGTTGCAGTTTTTCTAAACATAAAACGTACTCATATAAATATCGCGTTTGCATACAATCACCACAAAGTCTCAGAGTTTCATTGCTTTCAGCGACTTGACTACTAGTACGACTTGACTACGAGAAAATCTGCGGATATGATTCTTATTTTGAACATGACAACACTGAACCTCTCAAGTGGTTCTGGGTTAGGTAGTTTCGCAGAAAATCACTGTCATCCTCACGAAGTGCTGCTTCACGGATGACACTGATTTTCTCGAGTTGGATCGGCCGAAATGTAATGTGGCACACCGGTCCAAGTCAAAGCGCCGCGAAGCGGCTCGTTTTATGATAGCCACAAATCGTGCGTGACCCGAACACAATTTTCTGTGCACTCTGGCAACGATCTAATGTACTATTTCAAGCACGTGCATTGGCACCACCACCAGTGTGACCATTCTATTCGTGTTTTTCTCTTATTTCTCCCTTGAGTTGTCAGAAATAGTCCAGAGTACTTCTTTGAAAGTAATGAGTTGTCTACCCTTCAAGAAGCGAGGAACAACAAAGCATTAGAAGAGAACACTTGGGCTAGACCAACAGCATTTACTTCCATACAAACAGCTCTTCCATTAGACAGCTGTTTTTAAAGTTAGGACAATTATCGGCTCTTGGAAACACAGTACGTAAAAACATCGCCACCATGACATCATCAACTAATGGCCATTCATTCATAGAAGCTGCACCCGAAAAAAAAAGTTTCACATGCTAAGTAGTAACCTTGTGCCAGCACTCAAGCTTCAAGGTTCCTGTCAGGGCTTCGAGTTCGCTTGTAGTAGTTTTTTTTTGGAGAGTCACAAAAAATGCAGCTGATGGTGTGAGTATAAAGGCGGGGTCGTGCCTTCAATGAACACCAGAGGCCACAATGAGGCAAATCGTCCTTCTGCTTTCAACTCTTGTCGCAGCTGTTCATGGGTGGGTAGAAGTGTTAACTTTTTTTTGGTGACAATTTTGCGCTTCTAATCGGACCCGTTTTGTGAAAATCTTCAAGGTTACTCTTCAACGGAGGCCCACTATTTCTACTCGTTTACTTAAGTGCTTTACAAAATTTATTATACCTGACTTCCATAAATTATCAATTTATAATGAGATAATTTCAGGAGCTACCCGCACTATCCATCTGTGCCTGCAAGTGGTTGGTGATACTTTATAGCAATTGAAAATTTCAAATAGTTGTGTCTTAAAAATTCAAATCTTCGGTTGAGAAAAACCTAGGGAAAACAGAAAATTTCATGGATTTGCGTTTCAGTTAGTTCCATTTATAATCACGAACTCTACGAAAGCAATACTATCATTTCATGTTTCCCTTCAGGGTACAGCCTCCCATACACTTGCTGCGGTCCTCCTGCTGTAGCCCCAGCGCCAGTCGTTGCCCCAGCGCCATTGGTCGCTCCAGCGCATGTTGTAGCACCGACTGCTGTTATGGCTGCAGCACCTGTTGTCGCCCCTGCAGCTGTGGTGGCTGAAGCTCCTGTAGTTGCACCAGCGCCGATGATGGCATCAGCTCCAGTTCTTGCTCCTGCCGCGGTGATGGCACCAGCGCCGACACCGGTTGTAGCTCAAGCCCCACTCTATGCCAGTATGGTTCCGTACGCCATGGTAAGTCGCGCATATAGTATATATATATATATATATATATATATATCAGTGGCGGACGCAGAAAGTGGGCGGGAGGGGGGGCGTGGGAAGAAAAGTGGGGTCTCCGCCGTTTTGGGGACCCAGACGGAAAATAAAATTAATAATAATATTAATTATAATAATAAACAATAAATAAAAAATATATTAAAAATAATAATAAGAATAAACAATTAAAAATAAACTAACACAAGATTTTTATTTGTATTGTAAAGTAATTTCGAAAATTTGGCGACCCATTCTCGGGGGGGGGCGCGCGCCCCCCCCCCCCCCCCCCCTCCTGCGTCCGCCACTGATATATATATATATATATATATATATATATATATATATATATAAGTTTCCAATCTACTGTTTTGCGTGTGACTTCGTGTAAGTAGTATAAATCAACTAAATAACTAAATAACTAACTAATTACATACGTCTTGGGTTCCACCAGAATTGAAGGAACTCGACTACCTTTCTTACAGCCTTCTCACCACTATCATCATCCTCGCACTGCTATTCGAAATATCGTGAGCGCGTATTCCAAAGGTGACTTCAAAAACGGCTCCCTTTTTAAAACTATTTCAATTTTGGTCTTTTCCAGAAACTGGTCACTACTCTGACACTTCCATGGTCTACGGAGGAGGCCACTTTGGTCATCATTTTCCCAGCAGCATGGGATTCTTCCCCAGTGGCCGATTCTTCGATGACTACCCATTTCCGTGGCGGGGACACTTGAAAAAGGCCTTTAAATGGCAATCGTATTAAAAAAAGATACAGAGATGATCTTCAAAGATGATAAAATTACTTTATATATTGTTCGTTCTTTACACGACAGTGTGATAAAAATATCTTATTTTTGAAATTCCACGAGTAGTGAGTGAACAGTTAGCTGAAACTCAAATCACTGATTGTTTGTTTATACTACGTCGCACCGTAATGTCTCCACAGATCTTTGTCTAACAGGGTCCTTCCCAACGTATGCGATTGGGAGCAGTTTTTGAGTTACATGTTAGTAAAATATATTTACAGTCTTTTCTTATTTTTGATTTCCTGACCCGAACGATGAGGGAGCTTGCAGTAGTGAAGAGGTCACAGACGCCATAACACACTGTAGCCCTGCCTCCTCCCCCGCCACCCCGCGCAGCCGTTACATACGTTGAATACGACGAATTGCACCAACTTGTCCAACTTTGGCTATAACTCTTTGTAACGTGTATGAAGTGCATAAATGTATTCGGCGTCAGACATAATGAACAGATAACACGCAACACGTCTGCTATGCGCCGCGGCGATGTGACTGTTGTAGAAGCGCTCTGTATTTGATCTCTCTTGGCCCATGTTACAGCGACGCAACGATGCGTGTCGTAGGTCCATTACGCCTGTCGCAATCTCGCTTTCAGAGCCTAGGTATGCTATTTTCTCCGCTTCCACTTTTTTGTTTGCTTGACGTAATCCCTCTTTATTTTGTTTTTTTTTTCAATAGTGTGAACAACATTTAATGAGACCCTTAGCTCTAGAACTTGCAGAGATTATCACTTTGATTGAAAAACATTTCTGTCGCGCAACTATCGCTATGGTCCACAAGACGGCCTGGGCTCCGTACCCATGACTGCACCGAAGGTGGCTGTGATCTGAATTTGACCACATCCTCCTTATGGGTTATCAATGGGCGGCTCAACCTCGCTGCAAGCTTCGCGCTAGATGCGGCTCTTTTCCTTTTTTAACCAGTTTACCTTCTCTTCACGTTTTCAACGCACTGTTCCATTTCTTTCTTTGCTCTATTACATCTTTCTCTTCTCTACTACATGGTACATGTCTGGTGGAAGCGCCTCTTATTTGCCTCCTATTTTATGTAGTACATCAGGTTAGCTCCAGCTCTAGCACACCTGGGTTGATAGCTGATTAACATTCCCATCCTACAATGTTTTAGTCGTTCACTCAAATTACCGCACCTAATGTAGTTCCTAATCATTTTTTGGCCCCGTTTCATTTTACTTCCATCGTTGGTCCTTATAGCCACTACTTCGCTCATAATTGATTCCACTTTTTGCTCTGTTTTTTAGCACATGAGGCACTGAGTGGTCAACCGGGTTTACTGATACCCCCGATTCGCGACAATTTCAAAAAGTATGAAAAGTCCATTGAAATACGCAACCATTTATTTCATTGTTACTGGTCAACGAATAATATTTATACTAATGATATCTGCATAGTCATGCAAACGCTTAGCCTGTTTCTCGTGTACAGCACTCAAAGTCCTTTTCCAGAGACATAACAACCAATGAGCACTCAGAGTAAGTAAGTGATAATTCACGAAAACTCCTCCCTATGACCCACTCTACATGAATGATGATGACATTTACCGCGGTAATCATAGTGTCGACATCATGTCGGCCGGTCACTTTTTGATCGATGCGGTCTGGAGCTGATTGCGCGGCGGGCGTGATCACTGGGATCAAATAGTTTTCACGTTTATTTATCACCGCTCCATATCGAGACCTGGCAGTTGTGGTTTTATCCCTTCCCAATCTGCTTCACCACATCACACACTCGTGTCCACCTTACTGAAGCGATCCCTGTCATCCTTATCTAGAAATATGAGGATAATTATGTTTATACTTGCCTCATCACACCTACAACTCGCTCAGTCCATCATGTGCCTCTTGGCTGACAGTAAATTTGGTCACGGTTGTGTAACCTACAACTCGTACACGTACAACACCAGGCCGTACAATCCCTACTTCTACAGTTACTCCCATCCTTCAACACAGCGTCAATACGCCAGACAACCGTATCACTACCGTACGGCGCAGTATCAGTACGCAAGGCAACCGTACTACTCCTACCGTCGCCCAATATACTTTCGGCCACAACAGCAATACTACTATAGGTCTTATCCTGGCCAGCATTACTCTAACTACTACTATTACCCGTATTCTCAGTCCTATCTGACGCCATACAACTATGGCTATGCGCGAGATCCTTCGTACTCGTACAGGTTAGTGATTTTTTGGGAAATTTTATGTTCTGAAAAATCCTCTCAAAAAGCCTATTCACATGACATCTGAACTGGCAGTTTATGATTTTCTGGAGAATTCCGAAATTTCAGACTGTAAACTCCGTATGTGGAGTTAGGATGTGGCATACATGGAAAAGGGAGACCTCCACATCTGCCTTTTTGGTGGCTTCTGAGCAAGTCACTACGCAAGAAAAATGTGGCAGATGTCTTGTGTACCAAATGTCTCCATCCCTGATTCTTTTGCAATGAAGGGGTCTCTTTCTTGATCCAATCATTGCAGAAAATTCGAGGACGAATGTGAGATGGTACAGTGCCTCCAATGAAATCTGGCTTCATATCTTATGTGCCCCCAGAATCTGATAAGATAAAATTCCTGGGACTTTCACAAAACTTATTTGAACCCTTACATACATTTGAGCACATTCACTGCCAAACAACTTTCTCAAAAGCAGACGAAGATTCGTCCCAAGCACTCTGAAATGGCCTTTTCACCACACTTCTACCAATCCGTTTTCCCTGCTTATTCTCTTCTATTCTTCTTTCAGGCTCGCTCTTTTTTAGATTTTACCTTCCTGTACTAATTGCATATTATTGATACTCACGTGATTCTAAGAGCATCATCGGATTGTTTTCGTCCTATTGCCCTTCTTCCAATCAGAATAGCGCCACACGACCTATTGAGTGTGTTTATTTGGAGTAGTTTTTTTCAGTAGCAAAAGGCCTACCTTAGACTACAGTATTTGAATACCGTAATAACAATCCGATTTGTATGGAACTACTTCATCCTTTTTGTATTAAAATAGCGCAAATTGTCAGGAAATAAACTCTGTCAGTACCCTGACAAGCGGTGGGGGTGACTCATGTGTGGGCTGCACAGGCATAGGTAGTTACGATTTTTTTAATGTAAACTCTACTGTTCTTACTTGATATGTACTATTAGAGCGGAGCAGTAATAAAACACTTCAAGGCAAGCTATATCTTGCGCTATCTCTGGGCTACATATGACCTTCGCTGTGTTGATTGTTAATTAAGACTGATTAGGTATACAAATTGATGCCAGACTTTCAGTTTTTTCATTGTCGGTGAATATTTCAGTGGCCATCCTTGGATATGACATTTGTTCTGACAGTAATTTGCGTTATAATTGCTTGTGCTGAAACTGCTCAGCTACACGTACAACTAGCAAACTTCGAGAAAACTTTGACAAAGTCTTCAAGTTTTCACTTAAATTCAAAAGCAATTATGAGTAGAAAGTGTTTCGGAGCGGAATCCAACAGTTCTGTGGAAGGCGCATTATCCCTTTGCTTTTGGTAGTTTCCTTAGTGAGTAATTTTTCTAAGAAATCTTCAAATGCTCGTGGGTGACCGGTCAACTTTTCTCCTCAAACTCCTTCTCCGTTCTCGCCGTTCTCCCATGCATTTCGCCTTCTTCCCGCTAAAACGCTTGTCTCTCATCACCTAAGTGGCGTTTATTTGGCCGATGATTAGATTAGATCAGATCGCAGATATCTTTCTGGAAGGGAACCATGCAGTAGAATGTTACTGATTTTATTTATTTTATAATGTTTTTCATTTTCCTGAAAATTCGTTCCAGCGGCGCCACTCGAGACCGGTGGGGGAACACATACGTCGGCAGCCGTGACAACCTCATCTGGATCACGTGCAAGACTCGCTATTGCTCTGGATGAGTGGCCCTGACTGTTTCTTCGGCATCATATCAACTCGAACTCGACGCCATTCACTCAGTGGACAATCTCAACTCATGATCTTAAGAAATACTTATCACAAATATAAAATAATAAACAACGTATTCTTACAACTTTTTCCGTAGAATGTCAAATCTCAACAACTTGCAATGCAAAGCCGTCGTTTAAATACTCGTTAGCTTTCGAGTAAGTAGGCTTCACCGCTTGTTTGCTCAGAAACTTCGGTGGGCTACTGCTCCACATTGTCGGGAATTCCCTGGGCCTTCTTTGACTGGATAAAGTAAATCAACACTACAGAAAAGTTTTGAACATGGCACGTATGAAGTCCTCGCATTACACCAGTCCCAGCCACCGTACACTGCTAGCATCATTACGGCCCACGTCCGAGAAATTTCAGGTGACAGCGCAGTTAAAGCATATATGTCAGATTTGTCTAGGGTTATGACTTCCAAAGGACTCCACCAGATTTTCACCGTCTTACACAGAATACAACCAGTTCTCCACCGAGTCTATCCTTAAGCAATATTGAGGAATATGACAAAACTACTGCACCACTGAGCACAACGAAATTCCGGAGATCAAATAGAAAAGATCAAAGTAAGCATCGAAATAACAGAAGCAGTGGTCATCACAGCTCCGGGATTAGCGGTTAATTTTCTCAACGGCAATTTTCGCCCAGAGCAAGTAGAGAGGGAATATTGTACTATTCCTAATGGCGGCGAGAGTGCATTCCCATCCAAATTGAAACATGCCACAGCCTGGAAGGGAGAGGCACCCTCAAACATATATGCAGATGATTCTGCACTTCTTTCACAAGGCAAAGTGGGGTTGCTTCTAGATTTTCACTCGTTCCAAGGCGCATGTACCGAGTGGTATTTCTGAAACTGCATGTATCACTGCGAGAATCAACACTTGTGCCTTTTAGTACGTTGGCGCAGATTCAATCGTTGTGGTGGTATACACGTGCTCAACAGTTTCTGGGTCTACTCACTGTGTTTGCCCACGTCCCTTCCCCTTTAGATGGCAGGCCGTAGTTGGTTACACGACAAACACGACCTCTAAAGTAGTGAATTCCGTATTTTCGGAAGATGTTCTGCAGTTTTCCCAGCGCCTTACTTCAAATTCAAGTGAGTGGGGCTCACTTCCTTGATTCATGCATGCGTACACCATGCGTGTTCTGCTTACCTAGATTTTAGTTAATGATTATTTTCGTGGAGCAAGTGAAGCATCATGCTTTCAAAGACTCTTCTCTTTATGTTCTTCGGTTAGTTCAAATTCATGTGGTCATTCGCTAAAGTATTCCTTGTGCTACAAGACTTTTGCCACAATATTTGTGGGTCATAACATATAACCATTCTTCTCTTATTTGCAAATGGTAATATCAGCTGGCTATGAGCCTTATTTTTGACACCTGTTTTATTCATCAAGAGTAAAACACATTTTATTCCTTGCCGCACAGTCTCTGGAGTACGGATCATGCTGAAATACCTCCTATCAAAGATCTTCAGCGCGGCTTCAATGTTGTTTGCACTGTGAAGCTAGGCGTGTCGTGAAACAAGATGAGTGATTTGACCTTGTGATGTCTTCTGCTGGGTAGCGTCAACTATTCGACACAACAAAAACATGCAAAGGTTCACCATGATTTGTCAACCACAGCGGTCTCTACGCAGAAATATCTCTTTTCAGGAATGTCCTTGGACGCCTCGCCATTTTTTGAAATATAGATTTCTAACACCAAAAATTCTATTTAATCCCAGATGCTCAGAAAAACAAAGGTAACGAACTTATATAGCAGTGCAGGCTTTTCAGATAGCTAGATGTACAGGGCGCGCGCGAATTATTGGCGCGTGGTTTTTTAAGCCCCAATCATTAAGGATTGAGCGAAATCACAAGTCATGATATAGGTGTCCTTCCTTGAGCCATCTCTACCGTAGATATCAACTGGTTTCTCAAATGACCTTCTCCTGTGCCTACATGGGCTTCAGGGAATCTCCTGGTCGAATCGCTGGTGGCACGGGGTCGGTGACAGCGCCCTTCCTTCCAAGATTTTACGAAGTAGACTTTAGAAAACTTCGGCCGTACATGTATGATAGGTCACAGCTAGGTCTTAACTACAATGGGCTTACCGTTAATTGGACCACCACATGATTATCATGCCGAAAACAGGCGTTGAATCTAACAGACCGTTTTTGCTTTTTTTTGCGAACTCGGGAGTGCTAATCATCAGAAGAGCAAATATAGTAGTCGTTTCGGAACCGTGGAAAACTCCCAATTCTGCCAGTAAAAAATGGCTTTTGCAAACTCGTTCGTCCCCAGTTTGGAAGGCAAAATTCGGTCAAAATTGGTTTCACGGATGATTTCCTGGAATTTTGGCCTAAAGGGATTGTCCACGTAACTCACTTCATTGGCATTCTTATGAGCTCCGCTTTGGATATGTTAGTGAACAAGGTCTGTAGTACTAAACGGATAGGAACAGACTGGCTGAAGTTCGTTCCTGAAGAATCCTGTAAATTTCTTCTGGAATAACACTAGCGTGTCAAGGGTGGTCTGAGCTGAAAGCTTCTCCAAGTCTCTACTTACCCGGAAAGAGGTCATAAGGCAAATTTGCTGTTACTTACGGTAGGTATTGCTCCACCAAACATACCCAAAGAACGGCCTATGAATTCGCTCAATCCTTAATGATTGGGGCTCAAAAAACCACGCGCCAATAATTCGCGCGCACCCTGTACATACTTTGTCAAATAAATGAAAAAGAAAAAGGAAATGAATAGTTCTTAAAAATTGCGGCTAATTTTTTTGACAGCGTAATGATAATACGGCACTGCCAGTGCGGTGATTGTAAATTCTTCAACATTGACATTTTATTTATGTCCTATCCAGTTGTTTCAGGCGGAAAAGTTTTTTTTCCACCAAACTTTTCCAGGAAAAAGGTGTAAATCTGTAGGGGTTTGGTGACAGTGTTGTAGTGAACCACCTCAGTTTCTAAATGTGAACTCTTTTATTCGAAATTATTACAGTACATTCTTAGAAGGAGGCGACAAAGATTGAGACTCAGACTGATATTCCAATATGATACAGGTGAAGGTTTGGTGCAGAGGTCAAGTCATTGCGTTTGATTCTTTGAGAACAACAGGTAATGATGTAAGCGATTAAAGCATCATATGGCAAGGGTACGCGGAATCGGAAAAATCTTAGCCGGTGGCAGTTGTCGTGCAGTTCAAAAGTATGGTTCCTAACAGGAAAACATAACAAAGTGTAAAATATGTACAGTGACATCTCAGAAGCTCTGATAAATGTGGAAAAATCCAAGCACGCATTGCCTACATATGTATGTACTAACAAGGTTAGCAACAACAGTGATGTAGATGTAAATATATGTACAAATTCAGAACTATGAAAGCATTGAAGATTTTGAGGAGATAATCTGCTTACTTTCCTGGACATCCACGAGATTTACAAGTGACGTTGAGCTTGAAACTGCCAAGCATCATGTAGCGATTTCCCCATTTATCCATCTGTAGGCCACCACTGGAACGAATTGCTCTAGAGGATAGGCATAGATTTGTCATTCTAATAGGATAAAGGCTGTGGCAATACTGCTAGGACATCATCCTAGCTTGATCAGTGGAATTTAAAGGTGAAAAAGGGAACGATATGGAAGAAGATGATGAAAAGGAAGGAGATGGATAAGGAAACACGGAAAATGGAGAAAAACCCATAGATTGCAGAGCGAGTTTCATTTTTCTCTATGTACAAGACTTGACTCCGATTTTTTATCCTGGATAATTGGAAGAAATCCTTACAAAATAGTTTAGACCTAGGTTGGAACACAAGCGACTGATAGTAGAAGGCCTTACCTGGATGGCTGTTGATAGTATCCATAGTTAGTTTGATAGTTCGGCTGACTGTACTGGTAGTAGTTACTGTAACCATAAGGCGAAGAATCCTGTCGATAATACGGATACTGTGCGTAGGAATACTGTTGGTACTGTGGATACTGTTGATACTGTGGATACTGCGAGTAATAGGAGCCATAGTAGTCCGGCTGGCGGTAGTAGTAATTGGTAGAGGTGTAGTAGGATGGATAGCTGTACGTCTGCTGTGGATAGTAGTAACTCTGTCGTTGTGAGGTCTGCTGAGCATAGGCGTAGTTGTAGTTATAATTATTATAGTAAGCCGCCTGCTGTCTCAAGGCCTTATCCCTAAAGTAGTGCTGAAGGCTCTGCGAGGGATAGTGACGTTTACTGCGTACAGTCGCGCTGCAAAGAGGAAGTATAGCCAGGAAGATCAGTAGCTTCGCCATGCTCTCGTCGTAAGATTCGAACACGGGGTCGCTAGCGCTTTATATGGTACTGATTCGTTGAGTGCGCCAGGGGAACTGGTTCCCGGGCCGACGCTGCTGAACGCTGGGTTCAAAATGTTCAGCCTGGGGACAAATAGCGTCCGTTTGATCGGTCATCCCTGAGAAAACAAAGCACAGAGAGCGTTGGGACCACGGAGAGACGAGGAGATGATATCATATCACTCCGGATAACTTGTTAAGATTAGGCGGGATGTCCGTCATTTGTGACAGATCTCGACCGCACGTGCATCGTTCATTTCGCTCCTTGCTCCAATTTTACCTAATTACGTAGCCAGTACGTAGCGGATTGTGACAGTTGACCTCAATGAGCTTGGGAGAGTCTGTTTTTTTTTATTGACCCGCTATAGTAGTATAGTCTTTTTGTACTAAAGAACAGCACAGACATGCTCTAGTGAAATTCAAGTGCTTCTCTCCGTTCACTTAGCGGTTAGAGCCATTAGACCGGGAATTTTCCAGAAATGTGCTCGCTTCCTTACCCAACAATCTTGATCTTTCAAAACATCGGCACCCTTTTTCTATAATTACCTTTTTGTTCAGAAAAAAGCTTGTTTTCATGCCTTGGAGAAAACGCGCTCTAGCCATAATTATGCACTTCCCCTTCAACAGCTCATCGTCCTTTATAATACTTATTTATTTTATTTATTTTGTTGAAAATACAACCATGGTGTTTCTTTTGCAAAAAAGGAAGAGGACTGACTCCGTGACAAGCAAGCACCTAGTTTGAATAGGTAATTTAAGTTTAAGGATACACACCCGTAGGTACTTCAAGTACAACGACATTCCAGATAACGATCTTCTGCTAGGACCTGAATCTCCCTTAAAGTGAGTGATTTTTTGTCAGAATTTTATAATTTACTATTTCTTGTGGAATTTTGTTGACTCTTCTGATAGCATGTCTTGTATGGAGTGTTTAGTGGATTCAATAAGGTAAAAAAATAAAGTTATGTAAAGATTCAACTTGTTATATTGACAATTAGCGGTCCTTTATCTAGTAGGTTACCAATTCTGTGAACTACTGGTAATTAAAATTCTTGTAACCATTTGTCCTTCCTGGTACCTCATCCTTAAATCTCGCTAGACGCCTGGTTATTATGCAGCAACCTACTATTACCACCGGCCGCGGCCAGGAACACCAACTCGCTTATCATGTCCTGTCCACTCCTGCGCCAAATAGGGTTAATGTCTTCTTGCAACGGCGATAAAAAAATTGCTAGCGTTGGTCAGTCGGAACCGTGCGCTTCCGGATATCTGACTACTCACGTGTACTCGAGTAGTGTTCCTGGGTTCGTCCACAATGGGGAGCTTTTTGCACAAGTTTCGTGGGAAAAATTCGTCCAGTTTGGGAATTTCGGACGACATACACACTACAAGCAACGTAAACGTAAAAATTCAAGAAGAACCCCATAGTTAGTTAAGGGTGGATCACCAGTAAGGGTGGAGTTCTAGGATAGGAGCAAGAAATCCCAAGGGGTTATGAGGCTTACAATTGAGAGTAAGGTGAAAACCTAGACCTGTAAAGGAACCCCTAAAATACGGTTAGAGAATACCGGTGAGAATAGCACACACTCCCAAGCTTTGGTTTTTGCATAACCTGTCGAAATTATAGTTATAATGACAGTTGCATCATAGTTCTTCCAGCAATTCTCACCTTTTCGTCAGATCGTGGAACATCCTTTTGAAATTTCGCCTTCTAATGGATTGAATACATGCATACAGTATATAAATGCGTTAATGTAGTTGGCTAAGATTCTACAGTATTTTCAAAAACGTCACCCGACCAAGAGCACCGCTAGCTATGTTACCAAAGTGTCCGCAACCTTTGCGACTAGTGTTTTAGGGTGAGGTTTTTATAACTCTGTCCTTTGCCCCTTTAGAATCATCTGACCCACTCACTAAAAGGGATTGCACTCGTATCCTGGCCATTTAGAGAATTTTATTGCTGCAGCAGGAGCTGATGTTCTAAAATTCATGATACCACCGGACCGATTAAACATCCGCTAAACTTCTTCTTTCAAATATGGACCACTATCGAGTTGGATTTTCTGGCCAAGGGATTTGAAATCACTTCCTGTGAATAAGCGGGAGTCATCGTGACTTTTAAAGAAGCACTCCGATTATATCTTTTATGCGGGCAACTAATCCGATTTAGTCGCGCTATCAAAAGGCTTTGCGTTTGCGTTGCGCTTACGTTCTGTGAACCTTCGCCAGCTGGAAAAAAATATTGGGAAGCCATGCTGTTGTTACACTTTCCTTGCTAAGCAGAAATGACGGGATTTATTTATTTATCTATTTGTTCATTTATTAGACCATAAGGTGTGCCACAATCAATCGCGGAAGAAAAAAAACAGCAAACGAAAAATTCCGGAAATGAAAACACTGCTCTACAAGTAATTTAGAAAATGCAACGAAATCGCCTTCGCCAAGTCTTGGTCCATTTCTAGCATTAATTTTGAAAGGTAAAGGATATACTAAAGGATAGTAAAATGGTAGTATGAGCCATGGGCTGTGCCAAAAGAAAAAAACAACTATGCTGGATTGATGAGATTCCCTGGATAGGTAGTAACATTTCTGTTATTTGAAAGACGATTTGGTGTCTAGACAAAGTTTAGCAGTATGTTTTGCGTGAGTTACTTCACTCACTTGGTATTATCAAACTGTGGTGGGAATTCAACAGAATCAAGAATAGGAATCCTAGTGAACTTTGTTAACGAATTTCGTCTACTCAGGATAGGTGGGGGAGTTCAGAGACCGTATCCAGCATATTTTGTCCAATCGAATACACGAGCTCTAGCACGCACGTTAGTGTTGTCTGGGTATTCTGCTATGTAGCCGCTGTATTTTTACTTTCTCGTAGGAATAAACTCACCCGATACGGACTAAGAACTTTCCCTGAGCCTCCGTAAGAGTTGAAGAGTTGATAAATTAGTGTGAATGCTAATGCACGTAATGATGTACGCTAATTCTAGAGTTAGGCCTGGTGGTGTCCCGCCACTGGTTCTTTCTGCTAACAAGTCAGGTACAACACATAAACTTTATTCTATGTACAAGTAGTCGCCAGTCCCACTAGCTCTGGCGTAGGCGACAATGACCGTGAGCCTTCTGAGTAGGCTTCTGGATGGCTACGATAAGTGTGTGATAGGCGACGATGTGGACAGTCGAACAGGTGGAGAGTCGACGAGATATATAGTAGGTGAGGTGGATACAATAGATGGAGTGGCGAATATACTGCCGTGCAGGCAGTAGAACCAACAGACGACTAACTGCTTGTAATGTTACTCTATGGCTCTTTTATAGTCCCGGTAACGGACCTAAACATAAACACTTCGAAAAAACATAAACTCTGATCATTTCTGATGTCATTTTCATTCATTGCGGATAGCTCAGTGATCGGCTATCCTCACACTAGTGTACGTAACAATGTAAGCTAATATAATATATTGTACCCAATAGTGTGAATTATAATGTAAACACTTAAAGTGCTTTCGTTAACGATCCCACGTGTATTTTAAATGCCTAAATCCAAGGAAAATGTAACTCTGACGGATCGCTTCACTCTCTCCATACCCAGAAGAACCGCGGAGGACAGAATACTAGATGGGAGAAACAATATAAGGATCACACATTTTTTAAAGGGGAACCAATGAATTAAAATTTTTTCCTTAGTTATTTAAGCCACAATTCATTTGGATAATTTCCACTTTCCTCAATACTTTCACATTTTCTGAGTAATGCTCGTGCACCATTAACGGACGCAGCCTCCCCCTCCTCCTCGAAAATGGGTCACCAAATTTTTGGAATTACTTTGAAATACAAAAAAAATCTTGTATTAGTTTATTTTTAATTGTTTGTTTTCAATATTGTTTCTGGAATGATTTTTGTTTATTACTTACTATTATAATTAACATTTTTATTAGTTTTATTTTCCATGTTAGACCCCAAAACGGCGGAGGCCGCACTTTTATCCCATACTCCCCACTTTCTGCTTCCGCCACTGTCCTACACATATACAAGGACTTCGAGGTTTCGTAAAATGTAGGTAGCGGACCTACTGAATCCTCCAGTGGTCCTGTATTCATTTAATCTTTTATTTATTTATTTAGTTGTTTAATCAATACATAGCGCTTCTTTCATTTTCTGTGTGCATGTCGATCCTTTGAAAATCCATGGAATAAAATTACGAAGCTCCATAAGATTCAGCTTCTTGAAAGGAAAGGCAACTATAGAAATGAAATTTTTATTGTGTACAATGCTGCTAAATAGCAAGAATCACGAATCTGCTCTATAAAGGTCTCAAATATGGCGAAATCAATGTAAGACACGTAGTTTTTTCTTGAGTACAAATATTAACACGGTGCTGCACCCGTGTTCTCGGTCAGAGTGCACGGAATTTCCGATGTTGGCCAAGGACGGTGCTCAGGTACTTCTTCTTCTCGTACAGCAAATTCTCCTTGAACTTCGTTGAGTTGTAGAACCATGGCAGGAAATCGTCAAAGTACTCGATTTCCGGTGACATTTGGCCCTCTTTGAGCTCCTCAACCTTAAAATAATCAGATGCAGGATGAACCTATTCCTTAATTTTTTTCTTGCACATTAAAGCCCAGAATCTTTATTTTTTAATAAAATCTTTGGCACTTATTAACACATAGAAAATCTTCCCATCTAGGAAGGTAATCTCTTGAAAATTCGCCATCTCAATGGAAGAGGAGGAGATCTTAACTGAAAATCTTTGGCTTGAACACGGTTATGGAAATCTATTGGAGGATTTCTCTTGGCTGGACCACCTCAATGACAGCGCAAAATTGTGCAAAAGTGAAAACCACAATCGATATTTAGAAGAATGAAAAGCAAAGGAAGTCAACAACGGGGCACGGATCGCTTCCATCCATCGTATGGATGGATCCTCGAACTATCCGTATACTTATCTGGCAAAACATTCGCAATTTTCGTAAGGATGGAAACGGAAACATTGAGGAGAGGAAGAAATAACACTGAGTTAGCAACCATCCAAGGTGATGAATTCGCCAATTATGCTCAAATTTTCTGAATGCAGATTCATGAACAATCCGACGAATCACAGTCGACGGCAAGTGGTCTGACCCGGTGGGACGCAACGCGTCTGGCTGCGGCACGGCGCGCTGTGGCTGCACTCTACCCCGGTTCAGCTCTACTTTGTACAGCCCCCTTACACATGAGAAGGTATGCAACTGCACAACAACCTAGGTTCAGTCATAAGGTACTGACCGTTACTGGAGGCCTTCCTTCGCACAGAAGAATCGACATGAGAACAATGACACATATGAGCATTTCTAAAAGTAAGTATAAAAGTGAACGAATACGAAAAAAACGGAATGAAACTTCTCAGACACCAAATTTCCAAGGCAAATGTTGATTTACCGTAAAATTATGGTTTTAGAAGAAATGTTGAAAGAAAGAAGAGCATGAAATGAGTACGAGAAAAGTGCAAAGACGCGTTCAATGGCGATTCTCTTGCTCAAGAGTGAGGGGTTGGATAAAAAAATATCACCTTAAGACAGTGAGAACAATTCATAAGGAAACTCATAGAGAAGACACCGCAGATGTAAATAAGCTCCAAGTACTGGAGTAGGTTTGAGATGTCAGGACAAGTATAAGCTGCGTTTCCCAGTTTTCGTGGTGATGGTTAAAAAACGCAAAAAAAAGATGAAAAATTGGATCGAAATGAAGAGGGGAGAAGAACGGAAGGAATAAAGGATTGAAATGGAAGAAATTTCTCAGGAAAGGCTCTGGTAGGACATTTCAGCGGTCCTCTTGCCATTCGTATGGAAGCGACTTTATAGCCAGGACATTTTGGTGGTCCTACCCTTCGCGTTAAAGCGTTGCTAGTAATTATTCAGCACGTTTCACATGGCCAGACCTTAACCAAATTCTCTTAAACAAACAAATGTGAACAGAAAAGCTAATTTACGACTCAAGGACTGTCCAAGGCAAAATCGTGACTCAGTGAATGGCTTGTGAGTCCGCAAACAACAGAGAAATCCGGGAAGAGATGAAAATTCGTCTAAAAATGGAAACAGTAGAGAATTGCCGTCGCATATGTCCTCGGTGAACCGTCTCGCTGTCCGACGTCGTGATTTATTTACAATCCAACCTTGACCTTTCGATGTGAAATCCTAGCAATTTGCAGTATCGATGACACTTATCACTTGGACGGCTTTTATTCGCTACTGAGCTTGTGAAATACCAAGGCGAGAAGCTAGCAGGTAGATGTCCCTACAGGACATGAGATCGTATGTACTGCAGTGGAATTCATGAACGCTACCAGGAAAATCAACGTTTTTCAGGGAAGTTAACGCTTACCCGGTTCCATGAAGTGGACGAGATTAGATTCTTCAAGAACAGACAGATTTTGTTCTTTCAAGATATATCAGACAGTGTTTTCAAGTAGTTATACTAGTTGTGAAAATCATCAAAATTTTGTCCGACAAACTCGTCCACTCTGGATGTGGCATGGAGCTTGTAGTTTATCCAGGAGCGCTCATGACCCCGGTTATTGGACTCAACTATGTAGACACATCCTCTTGCCGCGAAATCAAACGTGTCTATGCGATGGAACTGTGATGACTTTTGGGTGGGATTATCCAGAAAGTTAATGAGTTTGTTGAAGTTGGATGTGAAGAATGTTCTGTGAATAAGACACGCCTGAGAAAGGCAACGACATGTTTTTCTTTGAATTTTATGACCAAATTGTAAGCGCTTCACAGACTGCCTCCAGCATTATCCAGAATCTTTGTTCGTCCCAGTTTTTTTTTTTTTGGTTATGGGATTATTTTGGCTAGAACCAAATTGTAGAGCGACAATTAATCCTCAGTGGGAATTTCAAATAAGCATTTCCGCCAAAAAGGGGCGTGGCCACGCAGTGTCGCTACTGGTTCGGTCATTCACTGTCTTATTCTCGGAGTATCACATCCAGAAAAAAACCCAAAATTATTTCCAGTAAACTGCTAAATTTCTGGATACAAATTTACTTCTAAAACCAATTTGCGACCCCTCCATTATGGGATGTTCTCTCGAATTGTGGTAAGAATAGCTATTCGCTATTCTCAGTTCCATGCGCAATAAATCCTTGCAATGAAGTGTTTATGGTGTTTTCTTTGGGCCAGTATACCAAGCCAGTTTGGTGTCTTCTCATTTCTCTGAGAGAAACACCAGCGGTCATTAATAAGGAGAAACTGGAGCGGCTGGTTGGCAGGCTGCCGTTGGACGTCTACGCGTTGAGAAAACTTTTAATAGGAACGGTCAACGAAAAGCCAAAATCGTTAACGGACGTTAAAGTTGGTGCTTCATCCGCAAATGCACAAAATAATAAAGCAACTTGATGAGAAATCTGATCACTAGCGGAAAGTTTCTTTTTTTCAATACGCAAAGCTACAGCTACAAAATTTGTTCGCGTTTTATTCTATTCCTCTGCGTCCCTGCCCTCTCTAACCCACTCTAGCTGTCCACCTAACAAAATAGTGAACGGGTCAGAAAAAATGCGACCGTGGGTGGAGTCATATTTTTGTGATTTTTGATGCGATATTTACTTGAATCAGAAAAACATGCCCATGTATGGAACACCAAATCCATCACGTAATGCTGATGGCAGTGTGGGTGGCAAAAGTTGCAGTAGGTGTAGCTGCAGAACCACTGCTTTACTCTACGACTATTCGCAGGATTAGGGTGTGAGCCAACCGGCTGCAGTGACATTGACCCTACCTTTGAGTTTAGCTCACCTCCAAGGAGCAAGATTTTTAAAAAAATGCGAGAACGAAATGAGGGCAGAGACGCAGAGACAGAGATGACTCTGCATCTCTGCCGCAATCCAAGAACTAGGCCTGGCTACGAGGACTGAGCTGAGGGCTATAAGTAAAAAGAGACTATGGTCAACAGACAAAGGTTTCCTGGGAGTCAATCCAGAGGCAGGGTGGGTCATTGCTAGTTATAGACACACTGGAAGCGCTCAGCAACGGAATAACTGGTGTCATCCGTAAAAGGACAGCGAAACGGTGACCAACATGGTAGTGTTCGTGGGTGGGTGAAGGATGATGGGCAGAGGAAGACACACACACAGACATATACGAGCCAAGAACGAGTTTCTCGGTTCGCTTCGGTCGATAACACCGCTACGCACAGTGTTCCAATGTATACAGGAAGACTGTGGATGATTACATCAGTGATAATCAGTGGAGTTGCAGGCGAATATTCGAGAAACACACGCATGAATATTCGAATATTTGAAGGAAATTATAGGTTAGATTCCAAATTGTCGAAGGAAGATCATATAAGCTCGCAGCTAATATCCCATCATTAAACTCCTGTCAGCTCATTAATGGTAAAACTGCAATGGAACGTGTTGGAAAAGTCTCTGCAGGCGTAATCGCGGCCATCCATATGCTACATTTATAGTGCATCGGAATCCGATCCGGTCGGATAGCAAATAGGTCGGAAAATAGGATAGGTCGGATACGTAAAGATCTTCGTTATCCGACGATCGATACGTATCATTCGTTATCCGACCGGATCGGACTCCGACGTACTATAAATTTAGCTATGTATATTCACTTTTGGTTCCCTCGATAGCAACGCGGCACAACCGCTATGCAAAGCTGCAGCGCCGCGGTTTCGCTTAGGTGGCACCCAAGTTCTGACATTTCCTGACATGAATTCCTTGAATGGCCGCATACCCGAAGATTTCGGAAAAAAAGGGAAAAAGGTTTTGTCGCTCCAGTTGACGCGATCGACTGGATGTGCGCATGCGGTTTAGCGCCAGTGGTGCTGGAATTTCAGGGTTCCGTGGCGGGACCCATCACGAAACACTCGTCCGCGCTTTGGACGCACATGAAATATCGCCATCATTTTCTGTGTTTTCCGGGTGTTTCACGCTACTTCATCGTTGTCGATAAGTTCATCGTCCCTAAAAACCCCGATATATCGTGAAATCTAGAAGCCAGAAAATTCCGCGAGTGCTGCCTTTAACCTCTCAGGTAGTGAACCAAGGCCGGATGCTGGAGCGGACGCAGGAGTTGGAGGTCAGACTTTTTCGCTGTCGTTGCTCGAGAGGATCACCTCGTCATTAAAGGCAGTGTCTCAGCTCACTGATCGCGTTCGAGATCTCCACCTCGGCCAAACGTGTGCGAGCTGCTGACCACAAAGATGTACTTTAAGTTTCGTGAAAACTTCGAAACCCCATAAATTACGGGTTTCTTTGGCCGAGAATTTCAAAATTCTCGTCCAGTGGACGAGACGGTTCATTCCGCAGAAAAGCTGGCTGAGGGTGCGGCATGTTTTTCCGACACGGCAGTACTTGATCAGCTGATAATAGCCACCGCTTAGAAGTTCATTTTTATGTGCAACCTTAAAGGCAGAGGGCCACCTCGTTCTGCCTGTTGTATTTACCAACATATCCTAGACCTTCTCATTATGTTGATCCCTGGGATGTACATCAACAGGCACAGAAGCGACGAAATCCCCATTTTTGAAATGCTCGAACTGGATAAAAATTTGGAGCCCGGAGGCGGATCGCTCCAAGCTGTGCTGGCTGCCTGCCACGGATGCCGAGTCGGTCAACGAGTCTTGGCGTGTCCAATCGATAAGATCAACGGCTTCACATGTCAACTCGGGTTGGCAAACTGTTACAGACCCCGTCCTGGAAGACGGGTTTATAGACCATTCTGAGACAATTTATGTATATCGTTGGAACCATCGCGCCGAGTAGATGCAGAATCTGCTGTTAGCTGAACTACGAAAATGAGGTGGACCCCTACCTTTAACTTCTCAGCTCCGCCTCTGCTAGCTTCCTAGAGAGGAAGCTCGTCCGCTCTAATATTGCGTTTGACCTTCGAAATAGGGATTTTTAACTGTTTTTTTTTTCACATCTCAAGCACATTATTGGAATCAGGACCAGATTCCGTTGATATCTTGGCACCCATAATCAGGTGAGACACTGCCTTTAATGTACAGGGAACGTCAATCACGATTGCACCTCCCGCGGCCTGGAGCGCCGCGCCATTTGTGCGGCGTGGGCACGGCAACAAGCAAGATCCACAGCGCTCAGCCGCTCCGCGAAGGCTTTGCGCGTTCTAGGCTGCGGAGAGGTGCAATCGTGATTGACATTCCCTGTAGTATGTATAGTGGAGTCGTTTTGACAGTGCGTTTTCCGCGACAGCGGCTCCCTGGCATTGGAGCACGCAACGCGGTCGCTCAAAAAGTTGACCTATGATTCATCTAGTATCTTTGAAGAGTTTTGTAGCTTGTTTCTCCTTATATTGTTCTTTCTCAGCTCTTAGAACAAATGAAGAAGGGAACAGATGATAAAACTCGTCGAAGAAGCCGGATCCATCGTGGGTCAACTGTTTGACCAACCGCACTGCGTGCTCCAATGCCAGCGGGGCCGCTACCGCGGACAACGCACTGTCAAAACAACTCCACTATAATAAGTACATCCGTTACTTTTGCTCGACATGAGTCTCGATGAACCTGATCGTTTTGTGGACTTGACGGCCGATCTGTGTCTCGCGTTGCAGTTGCCTTCCTGACATTGTAGCTACATATATTTAGTGTTTCTCCACTGCAAAACTATCAAATAAGACGTGGAGGCACTAACATTGGTCCGATTAGTCGCTACGATAGCGTGCGGCGCGGTCGCGTCGCTGTCCTTCAGGTCCGCAGTGTCGTGAGCTCCATCGATGCTCACTTTGTTCTCTGTTCTATCGCAGTTATATATTTACTTTTGCTTTCATCCGAAGTTGGTGGCTATAATTTTTTTCCTGTTCATCAAGTCATACGGTGATGTCCTTGTGGCATATTTGCTCTTTGCGTCTTCTCTGTTGTTTTTTTTTTGTTTTTACTTACAGGAGTTCTCTATCTTCCAACCAAGCCTAGTCTCACTGTTTCACACTCGCGCTAAATGTTTAATCCGATTGTCGTTTTTTCTTTTGGATCCCAAGTATCACGGGACGAATGTGCTACTTAGTTTAAGGAGTTTTAGCGGACAAGTATAAACAAACAGTATAGAATAAAAAAAGTAGGAGAAAAAAACCAAAGAAATAAAAAGAACTGAAGAAATAGAAGTACCGGAAGATGCTATAATAGTAGCTAGTACTATACTATATTTGCGTCTCTTATTTGCCAGTTACACAGGTGCAGCCGCTCGTGCATAAAACTGTGGGCCAGCATGCGCCAAATTTCAATAAGCTTGATGAATACTATCAGTGTTTAGACTTTCAGATAATGGAGACGGAAGCCAGAGAGCCATCGGAACAGAAATTGGAAGAGTTGCTGAAGGAGAGACAGGAATTGGAGGTTGGTACCTTTTCTTGCTTTCTTTTTTTTTGTTTTTTTTCCTGTCTTCATCCAGATGTAATTCTAAGATCTTTAGAAGTAAATACTTGACCTGTAGAACTTCTAAAAGTTACATAGTGTAGGCAGAGTCCCTGCGCGGTTTTATAGGCCGCACAATCGCGGCGGGACCTATTCGACCCTCTCAGTGCGAGCATGTTTTATCGTTTCTCTCGCTCAGGTCCTGCCGGGATTCTCCGGCCACAGAATCCAGCTATGTTTTCATAGCCTTAGTAAAACTTCACGTACGACTTTTTCATCTATTCAGCGCAGAAATTTAGTGTTTGCAATGGATCAACAATTTTATTTCCAATCCGGTGGCAAGAATGCGCTCGTTCAGGTTCCTTGAAACCGGGTGTAGACTTAGGTGTAATAGTTCCCATGTTCCAGGATGTGCTTCAACTTCTAGAGAGACAGCTGTACAAGTTTGAGGGGGATCTTCTCATCACTTCATTCTACGGTAGCATTCTCAATGGTAAGTTTTGCTTTTTGGTCCAGTTCACTAATACATATTCTAAATTTCAATGATTTTTTTCTCTTATTTTTCTGACACTTCCTAGTTGTTATCATACGAAAGCATTGTGCTGGGAAGTTACTGAATTTTGCAATAGGACTAGATTGTGGGGGTGGATGTGTTGCTCATGTGTTCGGATTTGCTTATATTTCTTTCACACGCTCAACCCTCACTCCCCCCCCCCCCCCTCCCTCCATATTCATTTTGTTCAGTTATCTAAGAACTATTTCATGATCCGCTTCTGTAGTGTCGCTAATTGCTTTGAAAACTCCATAACAACTGCTATTACTATTTCTTTTCACACTTTGCTTTCCACGTTTCTAAACTATTGATTGTAATTGTTCCAGGATGGGATCGTTCTGCCATGGCAGTAATTCCATCTAAAGCCACTCCAGAAATGCTGAGTCGAAAAATTAGCGACGAGGATCGCATAATGTCGAGATCATCTGTGGAGTTCACGAGAAAATTACGCCGAGAAGCGATGGAGAAAGAAAATCGTGCTCATGGCCGTCCCGCAAAGCTGCTGAGACAGGATTCTGTATGTTCTTTTATGTTTTGATCTTCCGTTCCTTTGAATGGGTTGTGGCCGCAGTGTTCTACTGCGCTTTGTCTTTTTTCTCAAATAACTAGGCAATAACTGTGTTGGTTGTGTATGTACTGGGTTTGCTCGCGGTGCAATAACGTTTGCCGTTCACTGTACTTACAGTCCTTACCTTCTTCTTCTGGACTACTTCCAGATGTCTGCACCTGCGGTTCTGTTCAGTTAATTTGCTAGGGATTACGCTTAAAATACGATGAACATTGGTCGAAAGCCGACTGTATCTTTCATTCGATGTTGCACTGTAATTTGGCAAGCCCCTTTGTTTATCTCAGTGGTGTTTTCTTCTCAAAAATCAATTTTAACCCCTATTTGCATGGCTGAGTTATATCTGAGAAAGCTTTTCGTTGATAATGTATTTTCCAGCCATATACAATTTTCACGTAACAATCATAAGGTTTAGCAAACTCTAAACTATTTGAAATACATAGCGAACGAAATAGAGATGGAGGAATTTTCACAGCAAGGATATCTTTCTCTCTCATTTATTTTGAATTGAACGCTGTTCCTGAATTTCTAGCCATTAGTGTGCCTTGGATGATGTGCGAACATTATTGTGAACGTCGACGTTGCTCAACCTAAAGCTATTGCATAACTTAGTGGCCCCGATTTTTTTTTTTGAATTTTCAACTCTATTTTCATTCAAGTTTTGCTCTTTAGATTCCTAATTTTACCACTATGCTTGTTGAGTGGTGTATCTACGTTTGTTAAAAACGAGTTTCTTTGTCAAAAGAAAAATCAATTGGGGTTTCTTTCAGACTCCGTCATCTGCGCAAACCGATTGGAGAGGTGAAAGGAATAAATCTCCTGCCCCTAGTCCAACTGAACAAATTTCAGGCGTTTTGACAAGAAAGAACAAACCCAAGTGAGAATGTGAGTTATGTACTGTATGGTCTATTAGCTCACAGAGCGCGCCTGATCAGACTTTGTCTGCAATTACGACTTTGTCCGCAGGATGCGTCTGGAGGAGATTTTACTAAATGGCAGTTGGAAAACATCAAAATGGAAGGAATCAAACACAAATACGAAGAAAGCGTAAGAATTAGATTAGTTGGCCACAACTGTGATGAGGTCGTAATTGCGGCCGAAGTCGGATCAGGCGCCCTCTGTGAGCTAATAGAGGATTTGCTTGTAGAAACCCAACTATTCCTGAAGTATTTCCTTCTCCCTACGGGACACCTCCCCCGCAAACCGCCTCCGTTCCCCCCTCCCCCTCCAGCGTATTCTGTTTGATCAGAGTAAGCCAGGAGCAGGTTTTCTTTTTGCAGTGCCCTGCCCATGCGCTTACTTCGGCTTGCTTCGGCTCTCTGAAACACTATTTAGCAGTCTTCAATCCATCGAGATGTGAATTGTTGTTGCACTTCCTATTTTTAGAGTTTGCACCCATGGTTGTCAGCGACAGGGAATCTCAAGCCATTTGCCATAATTGTTTTTGTTTTTTTTTGTTGCTGTTGTTCGTTTGCTGTAAATACTCTATGCATTGCTTGATTGTAGCAGTTAGTATATATTGTTGATAAAAATGTGGGTAACGAAAGACCGGAATGTACAGTAGGTCGAGCCGGAAGCGGAAGCAGCTTAGAAGAAGGTATGGTTTTGTCGAAACATTTTAGCAACTGTGAAGTGTGATGGGAAATGCTATACTATTGATTGGTGTATTGATTGAATGCCAATCATACATAGTACCACATTTCCCGTTACGATGATTTACACCACGAAGCTAACGACCTACTATGATTGGCACATTCAATCAATAATTCGAAGACAAAGAATTTTCAGCGTCATTGAACAGACACAACACCCAAACACGATTTGCAAAAAGACAACTGTTTAAGTTGTCTGTCTTTTTTTAAGCTGTCTATGATCTGTTCCAAATACGACGACAATTCACTGTCTGCGCGGGTCGCCACCTTTTCTCTGACTCCTATTCAACTGCTGCACACTTTCCCACGTTCTTTTCCCTTCTGCTATCTGTCAGCTACATTTCTCGGTGGAATCCACTATATGAAGACAGAGGTCTGAGAAACGATTCGAAAGGAAAGGAAAATTTATGTTCCGGGTATCATCTCAACCACCTTGCTCGCATATCTGCTTCTGTGAGGAAAACGGAGTTGGGATGGAGGAGTTGGGAGGAACGGCACTACTCCACTTGTTCTGCCCCAAAATCTCAAAATCAGAATTTCTCTGAAACTTCGTCTAGAGAGCTTATTTGACATGCTGATCACGAATATCTTATTTCGTGCCGTACCCCATTTGGGTAGGGTTACGGCACGGTTAGGGTGACCATGGTACACCACGGACTCCACCACCACCATCACCTGGACTTTTATCTATGGGTGTTATTTGACATGCTGATTATGAATATCACATTGATTTTGCATGATAAAAAACAAGTTGTGGTTTTCCTGTGGACTCTACTTGCCCTAACCCTACCGTAATGCTACCCAAATGGGGTTACGGCACAAAACCAGTGTGGTATTGGTGGTCAGCATATCGAATAACCCCCCGTAGACAAAAAGCCAGGTGATTCCGAGGTGTACCCTGGTTACCCTAGGGTTAGGGTACAAAGTGAATGTGATATTAGTGATCAGCATGTCAAATAACCCTCCTAGACGAAGTTTCAGAGAAATTTTTGATTTTGAGATTTTGGGGCAAAACAAGTGGAATAGTGCCGGAGGAACTCATATTTAGGCTTAAACCCATGCTTAAGCATAGGCTTAGCCTTATGCTTCCGAGTGGAGCCTATGGACATTCATAAGGTGCCTATTCCCCTCCCCGAACTACCGTTTCGCCATTCTGTGCATTACTGTGGAAAAGCTTCGGTACCTTTGTTAGATCGTGAAAGTAGTGGATAACTACTAGCGGGCTTTATCCTCTCACAGTGAGGAGCGGCGCGTCATTAGCGAGTTGGCAGCAGTTAGCTAATCACAGCGCTCTTGAACCAGCCTGTATGGTCTATTAGCTCACAAAAGGCGCCTGATCCGACTTTGTCTGCAATTACGACTTTGCCCGTAGAATGTGTCTGGAAGGATATTTTAGCGAATGGCAGTAGGCAAATATAAGAATGAAAGGAACCACACCATGTGCATATCAAAAAAGTGCAAATAATAGATCAGTTAGCCGAAAAATGAAGAGGTCGTAGTTGCGGACAAAGTCGGATCGGGCCAGGCCCCGGCAAGAGCATGTATTAGGGTCGTAGCCAAAACGAAGCCCCCTTTGAGAAATGCAGATTTTACGAAGCCCTCTCTGAAAATAACAATAGATAGGAGGGAATGACCGCATCCAATGATAGCAATTCTACAAGCATTCTCCGTGATTGCGATCAAAGCAATTAGTAGCAGTTAAAGGACGATAACCCATTGTGAAACCACAAAACATAACTGCAATAACCAGGGTAAACCGACAAAACATAACTATAATTCTTTACCAAAAGCAATCAATGAATGGACCATTCCACACTGCGGCAAAAATTATACTGACGGAATCAGGAAACGATAAGGTCGACATTGGTCGCCAAAAGCCGAACAGAACAACAAACTAATCGAGAATAAAGGAATAAAAACTCTGGAAAAAAGTAGAGACCAAACTAATGACAGTAGCTTTCGAAGAAAAAAAGGACCGAGGCTTTCAAAGGGGCTTTCAAATGATTTCAGTTCCCGCGCAGGCTCGATTGGGTCGGCGTTCCGCTTTGGAGCGCGGCTAAACGGCTTGCGATAGTGCCTTGGAGCGAGCGGAGAAGGGCAAATACTCACAAGATAGGAGATGATAAGTGATAGTATGTGAGGCGTATGATAGCACATACCTACAAGTATAGGGAGCATGGTAGGAGGTTGGAAACTTATGTGTTTGAATAGGGAAATTATTCCCCCGACAGGCTCAGCTTGTACCCCAGCCTGTCTGAAACAGGCTGGCCCCTTTACCGAGCGTACAATTCCTGGATTCACATAAGTTTTGTGATCTGATAGCATACGTTTATTTTGAGTGCTATGACGCTTCTTCACCCCAAATTTGGTGTCAATCGGTTAAGCCTCGAGTTAACGGGAGAGCCTTGCAATCACTCAGACTCAGAATGTGAGCGTATACTTTTCTAGTTCACATAAGTTTAGATTGTCTCTCCCAAAATCTTCTAGTGTTCCCTTAGTTCTTATCTCACTGAAGATTCCAGCTCAATCCATGCAGATTCCGCGGCGCAGGAGTCGTTTAAGTCGTCCGGATTATGGGAACCTGTACATGATCTGCTCCAATCGAACTTTTCAACATCGATGGCCGCAATTGCTCTGCTAAAGCTACGAGCAGTTCTTTCGCGAGCCTTTTTCGTCTTTCATCGCCTTTATCAACGCATTTCTTTTCTTTGGACCAACGAACACCTCAAGGTTTTTCTGGGGCTCGGCCCCGAACCCGTACGAAGCCCCTTTTGCTTTTCGACCCTTTTACGAAGCCCAGCTTGCCCACCGACAAGTTGCGCTGGGGCCTGGATCGGGCGCCCTCTGTGAGCTAATAGACTGTACATACTCGCTTCGCTAATCAGTGGGGCCAGGAAAGGTTTGTTTCTCAATGAAACTTATGATAGAATCCTATAGGCTGTAAACGAGAGAACAATAACTTTGGAAATGCCTATCAATGATTGGTTCACATGAATTTCTTCCCGAGATAAGCCATCGGTAATGGAGCGGTCAATTCCCGGCCGAGTTGAAAAGAGGGGGGGAGGCGCATGTACTGGGTAAAAAGTGGGTCCGAGCTTATCCCTCATCATGTAATCGCACGCGTAAGGAACGCACGTTCATCTTCCAACTAGTAAACACTGCTGTCGACGGAGACCTCTTCGACTATTCCTCTTGTACATTCAGGTACTATCAATCGGGTTGAAACTATCCTCGAAAAGCTAAGTTCTGTAAATTGACAGCAATCGTGGTGTGAAACCTGGTATTTGACCAGCAAACACCGCTAGGATTCGTGAACGCGCAACCGAGCGAAACCAAGTTAGCGAGCTAAGTTTTTACATCCTATGTAATTCAAAATTTACGCAGTTTTTCGGATAAGCAATCACGATAATTTCGTTTGTTTGCGCGGCCAACACTTTGTGAATACCAGCCAAGGAAAATTCTGGGCGTAAAGGGCAATTTATAATAGATGCGTGCGTTTCACGCGCGTGCGTATGTTATGAAGGACAGGGCATCACTAGAACAGTTCAGACGCATGCGTCTGCGACATCGCCGCTACTGCACCTTCTTTTCATCGAGAAATTCCTCCACAAATGGATGCGTTCGTCTGACGCGCGACTGACGCACGCACGTAGTATAGATTGCCCTTAAACCGCGAAGAAGCAATGACATTCTATTAGGTCGTCAAATATGAAATGTCCGATTTTATGAGCGGTCAGTTTGACAGTCTCTATCTTCGAAGATTTACTAGATCTCTTCTCATCTCTATTTTCATTATGGAGGCACATCCTCTTCCTTTCAAAATCACTTCCTGGGTTTTTGATCAGTTTTCGCATTTTTGTTTGGAAGCATTTTTTGTAGAACTACTCAAAGACGAAAAATCGTGTCGTTTTGGTTAGGTTCCATTTTCCAGCCATTAGAGCTGAGAAAGCTGGGAACATCAGATTAGTGTTGAGGGACATTTGGCTAGTAAATGCACTGAACAGCGTTTGTTTGGGAAGTTCCGCTCAGGTGACATGAAGCTCCAAAGTGAGCCTTATAATGAACCTGGGTATCGATGAGCTGGAAGCCGTAGCTGGAGCGGATAGGAGTCAAACTATGTCAGCGTAAGCAGCAAGGTGTGATCTTTATAATCCTATAATATTTAGATTTTCAGGGGAATATGACCATTAAAAGTGGTTCGGTAAACGCATTTTTCCACGTTTGACCCTCAAAAATGGGTGCCAGTTTTTGACCATTTTTCACAAATCCACGCTGCTTAAGCCAGAGGAGCAGGGCTGAAGGCCCACCTGCCACTCCCTGTACTGGGCAAACCTTGCACCATTTGACCACAACTCCTTCCAGGGATTAGTTCAGTTCTTACTGGAGAAAATGTTCGATTTTCGACCCGATGTTGAAAACGCCCTTCGCCACTTGATTGATACTAGCTTTCCACGTTTCCAAGCTGTTGGCGCAGCTAGCAAGATAGCATAAGGAGAGTTGGAGATGTGCCTATTATGCATCGTATAGATGTCGTCACTTAAAATATGAAAAATCCTGTCTTCAGGTAGGAAGCAAAGTATACTGTTTTGCTCCACCTCCCTACTGAACAAAATCTGTTGCAACAATGGGAACACTGGTGGTATCATGTGACATTTGAGAAAACAAAAATATTCGAGGCATGCTCTGCCACGATGTTTCCCGCCTTCTGAGATGACTCGTCATTTCGGACAGACTGTAACTTCTTTTGTTAATGGGGATTTTCACTCCACGACCCTTTTTCTTAGATAGGTCACCATTGCTCGTTCTTCTCTCTGAAGGTCTAAGGTTATGAGAGGCAACTAGAATCGCTCTTTTTGAAGATTCGTTGAGAAATATCGCTTTAGGTGGAACCTTTCTTGGATGCCCTTCTTTTTTATACATGTAGCAATACGAGACCAATCTCAATGAGCTATACATCGCGTTCTTCTTGAAGTAATGATATCCATGCGCTTGCCACAAAGCGCTCTCAATGATGTTCTCCATGCCTCCGTGGATGCACCCTTTTTTGCTAGGTATTAGGCATTTTTTGGACTTTCGAAGAGTTTCAGAAAATAGGAGAAATAGACCTATAATCATTGGATTAGCACTAAAAAGATTCCTTCTCTTGTTTTAGACGGCTTGGGTCTGTTTTGTCGGCCTAGATTCAGCGCGAGGGATGCCTTATGAGAAAAGATGTTTCCGAAAAGATCATACCTAATGATAGGTAGAGTAATCAAGGAGATATGAGTTGTTCCAGCCTCATTTTTTGAATTCTGGGCCCGTAGTAAACCCCCATAAGTTTCAGTTCTGCTCAACTGAAAGGTCAACTCCGAACTCAGCTAGGTCAGCTGAATGTACGTTGCCTCCATATGTACTGAGATATGAAGTTGAACTCCGAGTTGATGGTGATATCATCGGAGTTAAGTCGAAAAATGAACTCGGTGTTGAGCAAGTGGCCAACTCTAAGTTAACTACTTCGAAAAAAATCAAAAAAAAAAATTGAAGAAATAACGTGACAAGCATAGGAGAGGCTGATAAGCACCTCTCGAGCTACTTAAACTGAACTCTGAGTTGGCGTGCATAATGACCGATTAACGTGAAGGCCTTCGCGTAAATGGTTAAGTTTTTTCGAACTGATATGTTTCGAATTGGTAATCCCTGCCATCGGTATATAAACGGTGGAGGAGAGTTTGCTGCGGTCAGGCACAAATGAGACGAACTGAACATGGACCGGATGTGGTATCAACAATGTCGCTCAGCATGTCACCAGCTATTGTGTCCAAGTGCCTTGCGGATGGGATTTCTGCGAAGATTCCAATTTCCCACCACTGAACACTGACTCATTCTCGCTGACGATCAAGCGTTGAGAAGAGTCGTGGAACCTAATCCGGGTCCGAACATTTGGACTTGGAGGATAGGAATGAGGGCTCACTATGCTACAGTTTCAAAACATTTGACTTCAATCGACATGACAAGAAAGGTGCGGAAGTGAACACCCCACTGACAGATGTGGTTGGCAGTGGCGAACAAAAACTGATTTCCCCCTCCTTCAAAGTACCGTTAAGCCTTACTCTGCAAAATTCACACGGCCAAACTGATACATTAAGGCATCAAGGCTCTCACTCATTGACCTCATTCCTCAGACCATTACCCCACTGTACGTCTTTTTTCCGAGCTCCAGATGCAATCTTGCGACAGCAGCAGATTGCTTATCTGGAGCATGCTGAAATCGCTTTCCAAAAGTTTGCGGACCCTTGTGATCTCGGTTTTAGTAGTGGCGGCATGCAATCCTCATAGAATTGTCGGAGAGGATCTACTGAGTTGAACGGTGATGCTAAAGCGATGAAAACAATTGTGTTTGAGTCGAGATACAACACTTTGGACTGGTGTGTCCATTTCGGCAATTAATTTTGCAACAACCTAATAGTATAGGGGCATGGCAGGAGGTTGGAAACTTATGTGTTTCAATAGGAAAATTATGCGCCGGACAGACTCATCTTGCATGCCAGCCTTCTAAAATAGGCTGGCCCTTTACCGAACACACGATCTCTTGATTCACGTAAGTTTTGTTAACTGATATCATACATTTATTATGCGTACAATAACGCTTCTTCTTCCCAAATTTGATGTCAATTGGTTAAGTCTCGATTTAACGGGAGAGCGCTGCAACTCCACTGCCACAGTGCTCACTCACTCAGACTCAGAATGTGAGCATACATTTTTTTAGTCTATATAAGCTTAGATTGCCTTCTTTAAGAACTTCTAGTGTTCCCTTAGTTCTTATCTCACTGAAGACTTCAACTCAATCCGTGCAGATTCGCAAAGGAGTCGTTTGAGTCTTCCGGATTATGGGAACCTGTGTATGATCTGCTCCAATCGGACTTTTCAACCTGGATCGTCGCTATTGCGCCGCTTGAGCTACGAGCAGCTCTTTTGCAAACCTTTTTTCTTCTTTCATTGCCTTTATCAACGTACATATTTCTTCTTTTCTTTCCCAAAATTTTTTTCGGGGTTTCGCCCTGAATTCCATACGAAGCCCTCTTTGCTTTTCGACTCTTTTACGAAGCCCAACTTGTCCACCGACAAGCCGTGGTGCGGCCTTATGAAAACACGGCGCGTCTTTCGTGGAAACCACGATGCACGTTATACACCACTGGTTTGCGAGCCGAACGTTTAGCGTCGAATGCACACATCTAGCAAGCACAGGACAATGTATACTAGCCGCGTGCGTCAGTCACGCGCTGGTATAAAATGTCCCTTTTGCGAAGGAATTTCCATCAGCGGCTACGCACATTATCAACGGGAATAAAGCGCTGCCGCAGCGAACTCATAAACGAGTGAATCTGAGCTCTGTAAGCGTTGCTAGACCTACCCTTCATCGTGTAGGTGCACGCGCGGCTAACGCACTCATCTAGCATAAATTGCCTTGTGAATTCTAATTTGTTGTTATCCGACATCTGTGGAATGAACAGTACCATTCCTTCTCAGTTGTTGCCTGGTTGTTTCGAGGAGCGGTCGGACCTTCGAACATTATGGCCATGAGATCCATGTTTTGGAGAAAGAAGATTCTTTTCCTTTCGTTTTGGTGCTTTGCGAGCGCTAGTGAGTTCAATGTTTTTGTTTGCGATAAGTGTAACTAATAATATTGCTGTGAAGTTGTTAAGTTGACTAAGAGCGAGATATGTATATGTAGTTCATCTTTGCGTTTTGGTTTATTTTCACTATTGGGAAGCCTTTGGAACAATTTTTAATGATTTTATTGCAGTTGATTCGTTCGAGGGACTCTGCGCGCATCCGTTCCATTTCGGTGTTGGTGAACTGAAGGTGAGGATACTTTTTTCGAAGCGAACGAAATGTAACAAAAATCTCTTGAATCAGATCGCTCATACCGAAAATTGAGAGCTGAAACTCTCGAGGAGTATAGCACCTAGCATCGCCAAAGATTGGCGACATCATTTTTGTACGCATTGATTGCAGGCGGGTCGCGATGGTTAGTAGCCAACTTCGGACCGCCCATAATCGATATGTGTTAGAGTATCCCCAGACTTTGCCAGCTCAAAATGAATAAAAATGAACCGGCGGTATAAGGGGTAAGGATCGTGGAGATGATACGTATCGATTGCCACGTTACATCGTCATGGATCGGTGCCAAACGGGGCTCATCGCCCGTATTCTCGAAGATGTGCCGAGAATGAACTGGCGATGTGCATGATAGCGATAGTGGAAACGATGCCTATCGATCGCCACGCCACATCAGCCATCATCTCTCTCACGTCTGACATGAGGCCTCGTCATTCACTTTATCCATATGGCGATCGCGACGACAGCCGGCTATCGTGGCGATCGCCACGATTGCTGGCGAAGTCTGGGGATACTCTTACAAATGAAGTAGCCACTGCAACGGCGATACTAAGTTCTACATATATTTCTCGAGGAGTTTATATATCCGCAGCCTTCAAGCCCTTCAACACGACCCACCGCCTTCAATGGTTCATCATAACACGCTTGACCTTGAAGGGTGGGTGTACTGTTTGAGTGATTCATGGGAAATTCCAGAAATCAACATGTGAGGTTACCTACGAGGTTGAAACCGCAGACAAGAATGATGCTCTTGATTTCTGCGAGATCGCTTCACCTCATGATGTGCGAGAAGCTGTGAATGGATTTCCTACGAAATGCGTTTATGGTAAGACATTGTTGGTTAAATTACGGAAACGTAGCAGATCTATGGTTTCCTACCTCTGAACAGTTCCGACTGTAATTATGTAGAAAACCAGTCTGTCTGTCCGGCCCACGCCGGACTTCCAGACTTCTTCTAATGCTCGCTTCGCTCGCATCGATTCATCTAATCTATCCACATCAATATAATTTATTATCCAATTGATTCCCTCAAAAGAAAGTCAAAGGAAAGTGTAGAATCACTATTGCGTTGCAATATGGCCCCCACTTGACTCTCACGGAGATCTCTTCATTATAGTGTTCCATCGCTAATCAGCGTAAGCACACTCCTAAAGCAACAGTGGACTTGCCTATTTCCGCTTCCAAACAGATCGGCGCCGGCGCACCCTTTTGAAGCAGTAGACCAGGCCTATCACTCACGGCCGCCAGCGCACCTTTACCACACCGATGGATCCGTCTCCAGGCGTGTCCCCACTTAAGGACGCCGGCGCTCCCTTATCACACCTGACAGCTCATCTAAAGTGATTGCACATAGGACATCTGCGTGAGGGAACTCACCAGGGTTAATGGAGAGCGACAAGGGGCAAGGAAACAGCCATCGAGTTCAATGTTCCTCAGAACCACCCAGTTATCGAACACCAAGTTCTGAGCGGATGCTGCCTTTGAGGGAAAAGTTCAGAAGAGCAGAGCACATCCTTTTGCAAAACAAAGCTTGATTGAAATTTCATTTAAGAGAAAACGTACCACTGCGATGACAACGAAATAGCAATAGGCCCACTGTGCTTCACTATACTAGGAGGCCATACAAATTTCTCCAAGGACGCTTGCGGGAAAAAGCACAATTTTCACGTTATCGAAGATCGACAGCAATTGAAGTGGATAGTTGGTGAGCCTTCTTTTTTCGAACAGTTCTCAGGAATTTTTATAGGTTGCCACAAATTGAGGGTCCGTCAAGTTTTTGACACTGTTTGGTTTCCTCTCCTTCGAGAACTCCAAAAATTATCGAGGTTGGAAGCTGTGATTTAGGCTAGGAAATATTGTATAATAATAAAGGAAATAGGTTGTTGCGAAATTATGTGCCGAAATGGACACACTAGTTCGAAGTGTTGTAACTCGGCACAAACACAATATTTTTCATTAATTTAGCAACCATTCAATTTGCTGGGTCCTCGATAATATAACGAGGTCTGCATGATTCTACAGCTAAAGCTAGGGTCACAAGGATTCGCAAACTTTTGGAAGGCAATTTCAACATGCTCCAGATCAGCAATCTGCCGCTGTCGCAGGATTGCATCTGGAGCCTCGAAAAAGGATATGAAGTAGGATAATGGTCTGAGGTATAAGGCCAACGAGTGAGAGCCTTGATGCCTTACTACATCAGTTTTGTCGGGTGAATTTTGGAACGTGGGACATACGTCACCCTGGAGCAAGGAAAAACCAGCTGTTGTTCACCACTGCCGACTACATTTGTCCATGATTGGCTAAGTTGGAGAAAGCTCCACTGGATCATACTCTTACAGCACAACCAAATTCCTGACACAACCTCCTTGAGGTGAAGATCTGGTTTTGGAGACTCAGAGATGGGCGGACGAGTCCACCAATACAAATCCATCCTTTCTCTTATAGTATAGGAACCGAGCTCTATCTATGGCTTTTACGCGGTTGAAATGGGTAGTACTTGGGGCGAAAAAGTAGGTTAGAGAAGATGTCACAGCGGGTGAGATGCTAGTCGTCGGTCAGATCGTGGGATGTATAGTTCAGCACCCTTCTTGCCATGTCGATTGAAGTCAAATGTTTTGAAACTGTAGTACAGTGAGCCCCATCCCTGCCCCCATCGTCCAAATGGTTGGACCCGGTTTAGGTTCCACGACTGTCCTCAACGCTTCATCGTCAGGAACCAACCTGCGGTCACGCCCATGGTTACATTAGTGATAAAACTCGACGGAAGAAAAATTTGGTATCGAATAGCTCACTGCCTGTTGGGAAGGCGATTCCAAGCCAAAACAAACGCAAGAATATCGCTCACCTCCGGCGAAGTCTATCTGAGTTTGGAGTCATCAACCATAATCACATGAAAATCGCGTCAGCTCGTCATTTGTTCGTGACTTGATGAAAACCCTCATGAAAGGGCCAGCCAGAATATTCAAGCAGCATTCGAAAGAGGAGGAAAAGCTCTACCAGTAGCTTAGATGAGTTGGGCTGAAGTTGCTCAAATTCGGCAGAAGAGAAAAGCTTATTTGTGCGTACCCCAAAGCGGCAATTAATTTCGCAACAACCTGATAGATACTCTCCCAGGTAATCATAGAATTTGACAGTGAAGCTAGTTGTATATCTTTGCATTTCAGTATGAGCAGGCCAGTCATTCTTCTCCTTCTTCTTCTTTAGCGTTAGTCCCGTTCGTTGGCGGAGTCGTCTTTCCTGATCTTCTGACGCCGTTTCTTTCTATCGTGCACCTGGTCTGTGTGGGCGCACACATGTTTCAGATCCGCATGCAGTGTGTCCAGCCATCGTTGCTTCGGTCATCCCTTTGGTCGTTTTCCTGGCTCCTCAGATCAAGGGCTGCTTTGCAGACGGTGTCGTTGTTGGCGCGCAGAACGTGGCCATACTATCTAAGGCGGGTTTTGCGGAGCTTGTCAGCAATCGTGGCGATGCCGAACCGCTCTAGGATCTTTTCGTTGCGTATGCGGTCCACACGCGTCATACCAGCCATTGATCGTAACATCTTCATCTCCATCACACGCGCAGCCATGGTTTCATCCACGGTGTTTGGACGGATAGGACCGTAAGTCGGCGGTAATTGTGGAATGGATGGATGGCTAGATGGCTTCCGGTCTGTTGAAAAATGACCGTGTTCGTCGTTGACTCCATAGAACTTTTTGACGTCTTCGCTCTTTCGCTGGCGAGACTTCGCCAGTCGGTAGATGAGGCGTTCTCCGCCATCTTTCGCATCTAGCTGCTTGGTAACATTGTCGTAGTGCTGAGCCTTCGTGGCAGCCACAGCCTTCTTCGCTGATTTCTTCGATTCTAGGTACTTCTGCAGGTTGTCATCCGTCTTGTCACAGAGGAGTACGTGGTAGAAACCTTTCTTCTCGTGCACCTTCCTTTTCACTTCATCCGTCCATAGCCACGCTTGTCTGCCAATTCTCCGACGACCTGGCTTAGTCATGCCATGCTCTGAACGTGCCACTTCTGCAATGGCTCGGGTTGCGTTCCTCCAGGTCTTGTCGACGGTTGTGACCGGTGGCAACTTGATGGCTGAAGTTACTGTGTCTGTTGGACGCTATGCCTTGCCTCATACTCCTTCTTCACCTGCTTCCCCACTTGCAACGCGAATATTAATCGGTACGCTAATTGAAACATAAGTAGTAGATGGCAAAGATAGAATGGTCCATGAAGCATAGAATCAACACGTTGACATCAGTGCACAACGATGAAAAGGTACCTCGAAGATGGCCAATGTGAGGGCAGTTGTAAGGTTTCGCTAAGACGTTTGCAAGTTGCGCACGGCTATGAAAACCGGACGAGGATCTGCGGCTCCAAAGGTTTTGGTCAAATGTGGATGATCGGCGTACTACCACAGCAGAGACTGACTACTGAAGTTAGCAGCGCTACGGTGGCCGCATACGACGACTGCGTCGAACTACCGTATGTATGCGTGTGCGCGGGTCTTCAAAATAACTCTTTATTATCAAGCGTCCGCACTTGGTTTCACTGAACCAAACGTTTTCATCGAAATTTGCCAACAAGGCTTCATAGGCTCTGCTCATATTCCAGCTTTGTACGGAGCTGCCGCGCACTGCCAGCACAACTTCCTTTCTCTATTGCATGGAACAGCTTTTGTATCTAATTTCTTTTATTTGATCAGGGAATATCCAATCAAGCGTCATCTAAAATTTATTATTTCAGCGCTTTTTTATCATAAGAGTTCGAATTTCATTTGGGTAGGAAACGAAGAGCCTGGAATTCTGGGGAAAATTATGTTAGAGGAAGGTAGGAGATGTCATTTTCTATGAAATTTTGATTTAATAAGGGTATCATTGAAAAAACTGATGATGAAATATGTCATACATGTAGAAGTGGGGAAATATATTTACTTGATTGTGCGTTCCCATATTTCGAATTGAAGTCACCAATGAACGAAACCGAACCAAATCTTGAATGTGGATCCTCCACGGACCGGCGGAGGTTAGAGGTCACTCTACTCCCAAAATTATCGGTCGACTTATCAATTGCATCCTTTTTTATCACTACTTAGCACTGTTCTTTCCTCGTCGATGAGGTTAGGGTTTCCCGCACTCTCAACGGTGACTGTTCACCAAAACTTCGTTTTATTGATTTCGTTGGAGTTTTCAGCTTTTGTTCAGGGGTCAATGAGGTCATGCCTACAGGGTTTCACGAATTCGAACATGATTAGCATGTTGAGCACAAGTGCCTTTTTATTGACTCAGCGATTTCTTGTTTACTCGTGTGTTTACTTTTTGTTTGTGGTTCATGCACGAAACGAAAACTGATCAACCAATAGAAAACATGGATGTGTAAAGTGGAATTAGAATTTGATGATTTCTCGCTGTTTACTTGGTGTATTGGTGTACCTGATTGCGGTGGACCCGAATGTGACAACAACACGGCACATGAACATCGATTTATTAATTTCATCGATTTTCAACTCTTGCATAGGACAAGTTGAGCGCGTTTGCTGCGGGTGCTCGAGAGCGCTAAAGGAGAATATTCCCATGATATCACCGTTCAAAAGAATTTACTAGTTTTTCCCTTCACTATGGCTCAATGGTGGTTAGGAAAGCGATTTCAATGAATGGATCTGCATAGCAATTATCTTTCTGACAAATGTTGCAAAAACGACTAAATTGAATAGGTTTTACATAGTTTAAAAAAATTTCCAGGAAGAGCCCTAATCGTTTGACAATATGCGAAAATTAATAGCTGGAAACCCTCGCAACAAACAAACATTATCCTTTTGGGACTTCTTTCCATCTGAAGCCATTACGCCGTCTAGAAATAAGTCGTTTTTGTCAACGGGTGAGGCAGTGATCATCAGTCAGATCATGAGATGCCCACTTCTACACCTTTCTTGCCGCGTTGATCGAAGTCAAGTGTTTATAAACTGTAGGGCAGTGAACATCCTTCCAGCCCTTTGCCTCCGAAAGATAGTATCCGGTTTGGGTTGTACAGCTGCTTTAACGCTTGATCGTCAAGCGACATCACACATCAAGCACCATTCGAAAAAGGGGAAGAAACCGGTACTTACAATTTGGCTTGAAATGGCTCAAGTTCAGCAGAAGATGAACTCTTGTTTATGCATGCCGCCAAACTGCATTTATTTTCGCAACACCCCGATTTAACTTACCTTGGTCACTGGTCGGACTCCCGTTGATCTTCGGGTACCGAGCATGGGCCAGCAATATTTACATTTGTCCACTTGGCGTTTTAGGGTTCTCTCCGTTGGAAAATCAGTAAGAGCACCATATAGTTCTTTGAAAGATTTCTTGAAGAAGTTCCACCATAAGAGCGATGGTCTTCCTGTTGTGCGTTTGACGTTTCGCAGAGTCCGATCGCTAACGGCTCTTGTCAAACGGTTGTCATTAGAAGCATCATCACTTATCGGTCCATCTAATTTTACTGAATTTGGCGATTCACTTAGGCGGCAGCGTCTCCAATTTTTGATTTTTGATGTAAAGTAGAACTCCGCATTCCTCTGTTCACATGCGTCAAGTGGATTACTCCTAACATCGCAATCTCGATGGATCATTCCACGACACTGACTACTTAACGCCCAGGTTTCTGAGGCGCATTTTAGCGCATGGGGAACTATTGTGCTGGAGAGATGGGCACGGAGTCTACTGTTATTCGTCGTCTTCACTACGTCTTCGATGCTTTTGTGAGCTTCCCGAGCCATTCGCTTCCTCTTGCTCTGCTCTGGTGCGGCATCGTTCATTATGTTGATCCCCGACCTAGGCATACGTAGCTGAATATTCGGATATATTCGCGTTGCGCGAGGATGCGACATCTAGAAACCATCCATCTCTCATGGAGATTCATTGGCTTGCACTTTCAGGTTTGAATATGAACGCCCTGGTTTTCAGAGCTTACAGGGTCGCTCCTATCTCTGCGTACTCGAAGACTCTTCAAATGAATGTACGTGAGACAGAGAGGAATTTTTTACTCCCGCGATACTTTGATGAGTCTGACGACTGTGTGTATGCGGTCTACCCTACTGAAATCCAGCTTGCTCGCACGGGTGTCCTTCATCTATCTATAGTCCTCCCGGATGTGTTAAGAATAACCCGCATGAAGAGGTTGTAGACGACGAGCAATGAGCAGATAGGGCGATAATTACCAAGATTTACCCCGAGATTCTCCCTTCTCGTACAGTAGCACGGTCCCGCTGGTCTTCCATTGATGGGCACCTTGCATTCAGACAGGTATCGAAAAATGCCAAGCCAATGTGTTGATAAAAATTGAGGGCAGGCTCTTCAGATGTTTTTGTCAAATCCTGCCTCCTTGTCCACGATTCGATTCTTAATGACCCGGCTCTACTTGCACCCAGATGTCTCCGCTCTCGGAGCATCGAAAACCCTCGCACACTTCACACAATCATCTGGCTTAAGTGAGCTTCGATTCCTCTGGACGTCATAGCCCTTTCCTCTGAACTATTTGACCTTATTGATGTTGGGATGTGACGTGGATTGTTCCTGAGCCGGATTGCGACGACGGCCTGCCTCCCGAATACGGGAGTCGATGGCGAAATTTGGACCTGGGACTAGGGATTTGGTGCTCTAAAGCAGCCGCTTGAACCACTCGGGCGTCTTGCCTTCTTGGACAAATCATGCAATTTTGCACAGATGATAAAAAAAGAAAGAAGCTGTATCATTCTACTCATTGCATGTAGGCCTTTTCGAATATACTTGGATTTTTGCTGTGTGACCAAGGCTGAATTCCAAAGTTTGCAGGTGACTCAGTCGACAACTCACAACCGAGACCTATAAAAATCAAAATGTCTCACGGAGCGTTGGATTACGTCAGGAGGGGCACAGCATTTTACGGCAAGCCGACCGACGTGCACCCGTTTCTTTGTTCGAGACCAGGGCAGCCTTTCGAATATAGTAGGTTTTTTAGGACCTTCTCGTTTATTGTTTTATTTATTCCTGCACATTCTAGCTGTAAATGAAATGGAGGGTGTTTGTTCGCAATTGGGATTTGAATGCCTGAATGCCAAGGATCGAACGGGAAACATACGACCATTTGTCATATTTCCATTCCAACATGCTGTGCGTGGTGGAAAATTCTCACCTGTTTTCGATCAACTCCACGACTCTTGCAAAGTGAGTCGGTTTATACATCCTGCGATTTTGAAGCGCGTGCGTATGATGAAGGATAGGGCATGTCGCATCGCTGACGCAGCTCATAAGCAAGCATTTACGGCCTCGTGGTGGTTTTTCATTGAATTGCGTGGCGTTGACCGGTCCTCTGGAAACAACGCTATATACGAATGCAGCCTTCATAGGGATTTTCATATCTGATAATTCCACTGTTTTATAGCTTGAATAACCGATCATACTATGGAAATTGGCACAACCAGAGAAATCAGCGTTCAATATATGAGAGATTGAAAGTGTTTCACTGTTTTAACCAAATGAGTAGTTGCGAAAAGGATTGCTGATTTCGTTGACAATGATTCTCTTTTCTTGCGCTTAAACATGCCATCCTCGCGCAACTCACCATTCTTTTTCTGAGGAGCTCAACTGAGAGCAGCCAGAATCATACTTCCCGTAGGATGCACAAAATAAGCACTACGCACGTTCTCACAGCAGTGCAATCCTAAAGATTGAAGCAATTCTAAGAGAGCATGATTATCGTGGGTGCCTCTTTTAAAGGGAGTTGATTTACTAGAAGCGTCCAACAGAAGCGAAAGGCCTCGCCTCCAACTTTACCCCATTCACTTTGGAAGATCCCCTTCTCGGCGTGTAAGCCTCAAAGAGTCAGCTCTAATCATGGGCAGAAAATGCAGGATCAGAGGGATGGAATATAGGAAACGATGTCTTAATCCACCTACTTTTGTTTATACTGTGATTCTTTATCGGAAAGAATGGTGAAATTAACTTGTGGAGTGGTGGGGCAGCGCATGGTTCCACCTTTTCCATTTTTTATTGACCATTTCCCCCACTTTCCATGATTCGCCTAATCAGATAGTAGCCATTACTGTCCTGGGAGCACTTCAAAATGCAGCATCATCCATCTTTGTGACATTGAGGCATCCAAGGCGTGGTTTCTCCCAGATGCTCATACCTCCGGACTTAGGGTGGATCGGCGTGATGCTATGGAATTGTAAACTCCACTAGATTGCAAAAATGATGTTGCTGACCTCAGCGCTCGCCAAGGTTCTCTGCAGCGAATGGGTTTTAAAGAAGTTCCATATTTAATTTGAGGCGTGGTTGGAACAGTGGTGCCTTGGCAGGCCTTACATACCCCTTGATTCGCTTAGGAAATATAGTCAAATATCGTACTGACCACGGCGGTCGTATCCCTCTTTCCATAGAATTTTCAAAATATGGGAATTTTCGAGAAATTTCGGACAAGCCTTCTTTGCGAACATAATACTACTGAATATTGGAAGTAGATTTTCATCTATCTTAATAATGTAGCTTTAGGTTCTCCCGAACGGATACGCAGCATCATATAATGATTTCCAAGATGCCGCTGAATACAGGAAAGTCGTGGGAAAGGTGAGTTATGAACAATCCACAATCGCTGTGGAAGAACTTACATTGTCCGCTGGGTTATCATCTGTTCCCCCATGTTATTATATACTAGCCCAAGTGCCTAAATCCGCTCTGGTGGTTTACGACTATTTCACTCTGATGCGGGCAACTTTCATTCTAATTAAACTTATCTTCCACAATCATATGAAGCGCGGGTAACAGCGCACAGTTGCGAAGTACAATGATGAGAATTTTTCGAGTATTCGGCCGCTGAACTGTCGTGTGCACCAAAATCATAGCGAAACATATGTGCGGACAATTTGACCTCCTGTTTGGAGCCTCTGCTTTTTCCTTTTTCTTGCTTTTATTGTGTTAATTTATTCATGCTTATCTTATTCAAGCATGATGATATGCCATTGTTGTGATGGTCAGGCGCTCGTACCACTGCTTTTCAATCATTGAGCTTCGCAGCCAAAGCTTTTTGGCACGCGAGATTCAGCAGCGTTCTGGAGTACATCAAAGTGTTATCCGCAGGTCCATTAGACGCTACAAGGACCTAGGAACTGAAGATGATCAATCTGGACGACCAAGACATGTATTTGTGACCACTACGAGCAATCTCAGAAAGGTACACGAAAGAAATCGCAGGGACCCGGTGCACTCGGTTCCTGTGAATGCCACGAGAAATAAGCATCAGGAAGACTTTAATGAGAAGGATCTTGGGCAAGTTGGGGTTGGTTGCTACCCTGGGCTAATGCTTAGTTTGGAAACAGCAATGGGGCAAGCCACCAGTACGAAGCCCCGCTCACAAGGCAGGAATGTGGCAGAACTGGTGTAAGACCAACTTTGCCGACTCTATCAGCTTTGACGAGCCGCCACCTAACTCTTCGGACTTGAATTCAATGGACTGCAGCGTCTGGTCGATATTGGAAGCAAACCCTTCTTAAAACCTCACTGTTCTCTGATTTAATTGAGGAAACGGCTCCAGAAGGGGTGAGACGAGCTCGACGCGCCATACTTGCGTGCCAAAGTCGATGTCTTTCCGAAGCGCCCCATAGCCTGTGTTGACGCCAACGGAGATATTTCCGAATTTCAATGTTGTTTTAAGTTAAAAATAGACCGACGAATAGTGTTACATCGTCGGTTCCTCAAAATGTTCACATTTTTAGACGACTTGAATACCTTTTCGCTATATTTATGGCGCACCATGTATAATCTCGATCATTGAATTTCCAAGTATTCAATTTTACGAATTTAAATGTTCGTTTTTTCATGCACTTGAATAGATGTTCGAATTTCAAATAGATTCAGTCAGAACTGACTGACTCACAACACGCACAACACACATGCACACATGTGTACACTTACACACACACTGACGGATATACGGGCTGGTACACTGCAGTAGTGCAGCTGGAGCTCACGATCACAGAAGAACAACCACCACCCAGAATACAAGTTTTCTCCTCTGAAGATAATTTGTGTACCGTGTTGCACGCTGGTCCTCGACTTTTTAAAGTAGTCTATCCTCGTTGAAGAGATGGTTTTTTTCCTCGCATAAATAAATTTGTAGGTCGTTCCACCATTAGTGCGAACAACAGCCAGTCGCGATCCTTCTGTAGAACTGAAGCCTAGCAAGGATTGCGAGTCATTTAAGCTCTACATACAGCAGCGACGAACGTGGAATCATTACTCTCCTGATAGAAAGAAAACGGTTGGTCATTATGAATCAGGCTCTCACTTTCTGATTTTTTTACCACAAATTTCAATTTTTACTTTGCTTCTCGATGTTTAAACTACTGCGTTAGCTTCCTTCATGCTAAGCCATCAACCAAATTACCAATGTTTTTGCTTATCCACCTGAGAAATTCGCACCCTTTCATCATATCATAGTAGAGAGCTATGACAGAAAATCTACATTACAGGCTGTTGGTGGATCTTTTTGGGAAAAAGGAATGCCAGACAATATGTGCGCAGATCTTCCACGCACTACTGCTGGAATGCTCGTTGGAGGATATTATGATATACCTGCTTTTGCTCGTCGACCTGTGCTCTGCACTTACGGTAATGACTTCAAATTCACGGTTTGCAGATAAAGCCACACTTTGGAGGGATCAACGGTTTTGTTACATTGATTCTGTTTGGGTTGATCCTGATGCTCTACGTCAATTCTAAATGAAGTCATTTGCTGGTTTCATACTAGTTTGCATTTAAAAGTCAAATGCTTCCGCTCTGTCTGCGCGGCTGAACATCTGTCTGTTCGCAAAACCAAGGGGTTGGAGAACTTGTTCTTCCTTAAAGTTCTTCCTTAAAACGGATGAATCTTTGACCCATCGTCAGAAGTCTTTTTTCTTGAACCTTATGGGTATTCAAATGCACCTCGAAAGGCAATCAGTGCAGTTCATGTAATCAAAAATTGAAAATAGAGCGGTGCAGGAATAAAACGAATAATCGAAGTACCAAATGAAAAGACAACCAATGTTAATTGAAGTAGGAAGTGGGTCAATCGAGCAAGGAGCTAAGCTTTTGCAAAAAGCATTTCTATGAGCATGAGCTAATAAAGAAATAAAGGAAGGAGAAGCCAAAAAGCAACGCATATGAGGTAATAAATATAGAGGGAGTAACTGTTACATTATGCTGCAACACTATGAAATCTGTGAGCTTTTAGAGGTAGTAATCCGAGGTGAGGGACCACAACGTTTTAGATAGCATAAGGAGATCTTGAGCTAAATAGAAAAACTTAATTATCGAGGAAACTGCAGGCTGAATAGTTGTTGTAGATCAACTTCTCTGAGTCTCCTCTTGAAAAGTCTCCTGTTACTGGCTCGCAGAACGTTAACTGGAAGTAGCTGGAGCCACCATGCCTTGCGGTTGAAAAGCACGTTGATCATATGAGAATATTTCCTGTTATTAACCATTAAATAGCGTAAACTGCATTCACAGAAGAAAAAACAACAAGACAAGACAGTGACGTCAATGCTGTGATTGCCAACCCCTTAAGGTACTCCCCCCAATCTGCCGTCACGAAAAAAGGATGACATATGCAACGATTATGCATACTACGATGTAAACAAAGGAAGATGTGTCTGCAAAGGCATGGATGCGAAAGAAAAGGAACCGAAGAAATATGAAGACTATCCCTGGGTACCATTTCTTATCTTACTTTCCTGCACCCTCATTCATGATTGTTGAATGAGGGCACCACTCCGCTTACTCTATTACCTACTAAACTTGCTCTCTTGTGCAGTATGTCGTGTAACACGTTATGTCTTCAACCGCATAGTATTGTTTTATTTGCCTCCGCTCTACATTTTGCTTCGAATTCTACCAATCATGACTAAGAATTGTTGTATTTCAAGGGAACCGTGTGTCTAGAATGCCAAACATCTACTGAGAGTCGCTCAATAGTTTTTATACTCGATGGCTCCGGAACGGTCAAGCCTGCAGGCTGGCGAGAGGTTAGAATCATAGTTTATTCATTTTCTTAACCTTGAGTAAATGAATCAAAAATCAAGGATCTTGCATCATTATCGTAGTCACGAGTCACGTCTTTTTTAGCTATGACCCTGAAGCTAGTTTCTTGCAATCATGTTGAAGCGTATTTCGGCGCGGAAATAGAAAGACCAACAGAATTAATGCTGTGACTACATGTAGACCAGATGGAGCTTGACAGGTCCTGCGGTGTCCATCTTTTTAAACAGAGCCAGCGGCAATTTCGCTTTCTCGGATTCCGCTGTAATCCTAGGTTTTGCGCCAACGTGAGAAAACGGGGTGGTCAAGTTTGTCAAATTTTGAAGGGAAAAACGGCTTTCCTCTCTCGCAGGTGGCCTGTTAATGAAAAACAACAGAGATGCTTTGTGTGAGCATGCAAGGAAGTAGCAATGAAAGCAAGTCTCACTATTAAATTAGGTTGGTCCCAAAGTTTGCATCAAGGCATTTTCCAGGATGCAGAATACTATCTGCTCTGAATCAGAATGCCATTACATGTGAACTGTGGAATATACTTGGCCGCAGCCGCACAATAATCGTTAGACATTTTTAAGCGCTGGCCTACAGAAGACTGATGTCAGCATGGGTCGCCTGCGAATTGAGTGCATTGCAATAGTGAGTGTGGCACATTGCGAGGCAGTCAAGTCTTTGCTGCTGCGTCCACACAGGAGGAACATCCTCCGCAAGGTGAGAGTTAGGCACTGGGTGCTAACTGTACATGACAGGAAATTTGCCTCTCGCGTGGCGAACCGAACCGCCCCAAAGTGGCTTTAAAGAGAACTGCAAGAGAAAAGAAGGTTTTGCTGTGTTGTTGGTGGGATCCCAAAGAGATGCTGTCCTGAGAACTGCTGCCACCTGGGCACACCGAATTCCTACAGCAAATCCACCATAACTTCGTGAAAACGAATGTATGGGAAAATGTGTATGATATATGTGCTCTTCACATCGAGAGAACTCTTTTTGCGAAATTTGAGGGAATTCTATGAGACATTTTTCTACAGTATATACCTCGTCACTATAGAGAAAACCGAAGGACTTGTCGGCGGCCAAAGGTGGCTGGCTGCGACCACGCCGGAGTTTGGCTTCTGGAGTCGTGCGACAGCCGTTTTTTGCCTCGCAATGGTAAGGTAGCCTTGTCAACGTCTAGCGTTGGCTGTGGTTAATCTACATGTCCACAGCAAGCGGCTTGGGCCCACTTGGCTCACAATTTGCATACCAGAAACGGAGAATTCCCTCGGGTAGAAGCAGCCGTGTAGTGGCACTGCATCACAGAGTAGTCTTGATTTTTGAGCCATGAGTTTAAGAGAACGCAGAAATTGTTTCATGGCTGTATAGATACCATTCGTCGGCATCGTGGCATCACTTTGGTGTGGCACAATCTGAAAAGGGTAGAGTTGCAAACGCCCGGTGGTTATTTTAACACCGCGTGACAAGCACAAAAGCAAATGTAACGGATACGGAAAAAAGGAGTTGAAGGTATCTATGGCCTGACGACTGGTTGGACATAAGAGTAAATGGGTTGAGTTATGAAGGTTCGTTGCTAAACTAGTTAGAGCGCTTCTCAAGACTGATCATGAATATGGAAGTTACTAAGGCTAAAAATAAGATTAGAATGAGTAAGAGTATATAGGACTACACTCAACCAGTGACTACACGTGCACCACAGATACGTACAGATTATACACTTATAAGAGAGAATCCAATAGAAGAAGGGACCCGACAAATCGGGTGAGAATTCGACTAATTACGATAACCTACCTTCCATACCTCAAAAGGGTTCCTCGAGGTGCTGGTAGGAACAGCGTAGACCACGAGAACTCTTCTGGAGAGACGGACCCTAGGGTATGCGCCCCTACTTGGTTGTGGAGTCTCGCTCCACCTACCCACCACATTCCACTGTACAACTCTGTATTATACTCCATAGAGCGGCCAAGTGTATCAACCAGATGTCAATGAAACGGCCAGAAACAGCGTCGCTCGAGTGCGACAGCAAATGTTGGGACTTTCACCACTTAACCAACTTCAGCACCTTTAGTACTTATTGCTGTGATAGTAGCATTAAGACAGCACTATGTTTGCCTTTGTTACTATTGATCCATTGGAACACGTATGTACTAATTGTGAACTTTACAGCAGAAGACATTCATGCAGCAAGTGTTGAAGCATCTTAAAAATGTCAGAGTAGGTATTGTTGTGGTATCAGATGTATCATTTGTTGCATTTGAAATGGATAGCTTTGAGAATGGCAAAGACAGAATCGCGTGAGTCAATGTGTTTTGAAGTAAATTTCTAAGGAACTGGCTCTTCAGATTCTTGATAACAATTGGAAAAAATGGAAATTCTTTTGTGTCTAGCGTCTGTTGACACTTGGACTCATAGTATTCCTTCACCCACCCACTAACCCCTTCTCCTTCGTTTATATATCCAAGCGAGTCCTTATCATATCATGCCAAAAGAATTGAACCATTCGCACATTAGTCGTAATTGCGTTTATTTAGTCAAAAAGAGTGGAAAAGCAATGAGCATGAGCAGCCGAACGAGCTTGAGCCATAGAAAAATCTGGTGTCTCTTTCTCTCCGATACGCGGCTGTATACCATAACGGTGCTTCAGGAAGTACGTTCAAGATTCTCGTTATCCTCGCTCCTGGACCTCCATAGGTTATGCACTCTATCTCACAAGGCAAATGTTAGAGGTACGTCCTGTCAGATCTCTGTCTTTATAAAACGTTTCGTTCTAAAACTAAACAATTTCCTGCAACGCAATTTTGAGCAATCGCATATTTGTTCATATTTTCTAGGAGCGTGCCTTGATTTAGGCGAGTCCACGACTTCTCCTTAGGGGCCAGGTTGTGCTGAAAATGCCCAGGAAATATTCTTAGACCCTTTCTCGGTAGTAGACTGGATTAAAGATAGAGACCGGAGATTCTTCTTATCAAAAGGATAAGAAGACCGCCTGTTGCTCGCTCTGCACAGAAATTTTCAGAGGAACTCCATGAAGCGCGATCGCAGCCCAAACGGCGTAATGGTTCAAGTAGAAGCGTTAGCAGCAACGGTTTCCAAATGCTGCCATCTTCCCCTCGATTGCTGTCATCCCTCAGTAATTGCTGCTAAAGGGAGGAAATCTTGAGCAGCAATCGAGAGGGGATTGTAGCAGCTGGGAACCGTTGCTGCTGGGGTTTCTACTGGAACCATCACGCCGTTCGGACTGCGTTCGTGCTGCACAATTATTGAAGAATCGACCGTTATATGGTGTTCCAAGAGAAATATTTCCTATGTTCCCCACTTTGTCAAGTACTACATACCTCGTTAGAGTAGTCACCTTCTTGGTTTTTTCTTTTATTAATCACGATCAAAGTAGTCAGGGTGAGCCGACGATCAGCTTCATTCTCATAAAAGAGCCATTCACCTACATATGTGGGCGATACGGTAAACAAGCAGGGGTTGTAACATACGGTAAACAAACAGGGGTCGTAGTAATTGCGCTGGAACCGACGGTTATAGAGAAAGTTGTGCCCTCGAACAACTGTCAGTTTTCGAGGTTAACCGACTTACAACCAAGATATAACCAAATTCTTGTCATCACTCGAACTACGTCCACTTCATTTCCACTTATTCGCAAAAGACGGCGTTAGCGAGGAAACGAACGCGCGAAGACATGCGTGCATAGCAACAGTCATCGCACTGAGCCACACTATTCATGCACATACTATTTCAAACCCAGGCAATGACGAAAGAATCCAATGATGTACACCTCGCCGCTGTTAGTAGATGTTCTCCACAATTAATCCGTTTTCTGTTTGAGTGAAAGGGTGTTTATTTTACAGTTCTGAAGCAATAGCGCATCGGATCTGAACTACATTCCTAATATTGCAACTATTTGGCAGATAGTGCAGAATTGCATGCATAACTAATGTGTTCGAACTTTTTTTTAGTCATTTTAGCCGTGGTTAACGGCGCAAACGCAAAAATGCAAAACTACGTATATCGGCAGGATTTGAACCCCGAACCCTCCCGATCATTTCATCTTACCCACTCTACCACACAACAACCTGTCGATCTTGGCGGGAGGCGCCTCATAACCGTATAGTATAATATCGACTGGCCAATTACTGGTATACATGATGTAGAACCTTGTTAGTCGAAGCTTCCAACCATGTATGTTTCATTTCAGTCTGTTTCATTAACTCCTCTCACTTGTAAAATGAGACCGAATGCATTGCCAGAGCTATTCGGTTGTTTTAAATGCAAGAAAATAATTTGGAACTTGAAACGGAAGAAAACTGCTTAATTTTCCTAATTATTTGAAATATCAGCTTTATGGTTACAATGCGAGTTAGGAAAGCCCAAACTTTAACGCGAAATCATGCTGCAATACCACTTACACACTTGTATATGCGGGATCTAAAAAGTCCTCAGGAGGACTTTTTAATAACCGGGATGCCCCCTCGTCTGCGTCTGGGACATTTGCGCGCTCTCTGCGCGCGCTCTATCAATATGGATATAGCAGTGCATTTGCGATCCAACAAACCGACTGCTTTGCAGCGCCCGAGACCAGCATACAAACTACTGTGGTGTAACCTGCCGGTTATATCACGGTTATTGAAACCAACTCGAAATCCATTTCCTTCATACCATTTCAAGATAGTAATGGTTCCTGGTTATAAAGTGTATAGCTGCCGGTTCAACCTCCTGGTTAAACGGCAGTCATAGAGCAATTACTACTGCCCCAGAGGTTGTAACATACGGTAAACAAGCAGAGGTTGTAACAATGTTACCTAATTGAACTCACTACTTTTGCCCAAAGATACTTTGAGTGGAGAAACTATTTTTAAGTGTGGCGATGAATGTTTGCCCAAATTCCAACTATGACTTGCTAACAATTTTTATGCCCCGAAGGTGTTGACATGATGAGATTGCATTGCACTGGATCCACTAAGGCAAGATCATATAGATGGCGAGATTACTGTGTAAGAAATTCAACATCTGTAACATCCGGCGTTGTAGGGAGAGCTTGCTAGAATAGCTGTAATTATCTTTTTTCTGTTTTGCAATTTTTTATGACAATTTTTTGATGCAAGAACATTGTGAACGTTTTCAGAAAGAGACGACGAGGCACAAAACAATTATAATTTTCAACGATGGTGATACAGATCAGTGCCTGTGCGTTGTCAAACCTAGAGGATTTAATGCATGCGATCGTGGAGTTGATTGCAACAAAGGCAGACGTGTCATCGAGGCACACCCGCAACATTCGGAAGCAAAAGCAGTACGTCTATGATCCACGTTCTGTTTTTTTTTTTAAACACGTACAGTGGACGTCAATGGCGTTGGCCCATCTGCGGCCTGGAGAAGGACGTCGCGCAACCGCGCCGCGCGCAACTTAACCTATGTATTCTGCTGCTTTCATGCAATTTCTAGCAACTTTTCCACCCGATTTTAAGGATATCCGAGCAAATCGGGAAGAAAAGACTCTAGAAATAGCATTCCACAGGTGACGACACCGATTCCGGCGCGCGCGCGGCGCGGTCGCGCTGCGTCCTTCTCGAGGCTGCGAATGGGCCACCACCATTGCCGTCCAATGTATCTATATACTTAAGAGACAAGGTACACTAGCTAAACACTTTGCGGTCATTTTCCCCTATATTGCGAAGTTTCGCGGCATCAGGAGGATGTGCTTACCAGCATTTTTTTCTGGAGCGAATTTAGCTTGATGCTACAGTTTCCTATTGAACAAGCGATAAAGTTGCCAGCCAGTATAATAAGTGAAACTTCCGCTGATGAGATGGATTTCGGCTTTCTGGCGAAACAAATGCTTGAACATGTGTCTGCCTTTAATTGAAAAAAAACATTGTTTTGAAGGCTATTTGAGACTATTTTTCTAAAGATTCACGATCACGGCATTCAAGTCGTCCTGATTGCTGTCGGAAATGAAGTCCTTAACTCACGATCCGGCGCGTATAGTAGGGCGGTGACGATCGCTGGCGGACGTGAGAATATGGTTCATGCTAGAAATTTCCGAGTAAGTTTTCTGCTCTGATTTCCTCGGATATTTTGACTTAGTGAAGTTTGTGCCGCCACTTCAATTTCGTCATTTTTCAGAGCTTTGACACAAAAGTGCTGCAACAAGTGTTGAGCGAACTATGCCGAGAAGTCTATTAAGATTTGAGTCTATTAAGATATATTAAGATAAGGTTTTTACGAAGAAAAATTATGTGAAGCTCACTGCTAATAAAGCAGAGGTTTTCAAACTTGGTATCATTACTTAGTGGCAACATCAAAGCGAATTTATTCCAAAATAAATAACATTTGCGTGAAAATCGAGGGTCTTCTGTAAACTAACATAACCAACAAGGCAGCTAGCAGTCTGCACCAAAATTCCACGAGCCTCAACTGAGGTGCGACCAATTTGGCCGGAATTATATAAGGCCTGAGAATCGAGACGAAATGTTGTTGACAAGACTTCCTAGTGTTGTTTCCCATGGAAATCTGACCAGCAACTATCCGCCATCGATTTTTGGATTTGGCAAGAAGCCAGATTGCCGCACGCCGCTTTGTGAGTGTTGAGTAGTTGCTTCGTTGAAACAAACTACCATCAATGGCTATGATGAAAGAAAAACAGGTAATGCTACAGGATGTCCTAAATAGGGAAACCGCAGGGAATATTGAGCACGTCTGGCTGAGATTCTGCTCAGAAACAATTATTCTCCTCTGTTAACCGTTGCGTCTCCGCGTATGGAGGAGGTGGGAACGACGATAACGCGGACGTTGGAGTGGAAGTGGCGCTTTGGTAGGAAGGCAGCAAGCTGTAAATAGGGAATATGAGTGTGAGACGTTCCATCAGTTGGCTAATTAGTATCCATGACGTCATTCTCAGGGTAAAAAAATTAGAATAATGTATTCACCCGATATTTGACGAGACTACGCTAATATTGGAGCTGCGATTCGTCGCTGTCCGCCGGCACGCCATACCTCGTAAGAGTACCATTACTGATGACCTTAAAACAGTAAAATTCCTGCGTTGTGCCCACGTCTTGCTTTCTCTCAAATTATAGTACCTGCGATTTGCCTTTGAAGGCATCCACATCATAAAATCGTAATTGGAAATGTTACCATAATTTATGCGGAACCTAAATGTCAAATATTTCTCTTGTAAACAGATGAATCCACGAAAACAAACACTGAACAGACATGAACATGCTGTTATTGAAGCTAACCTAGGTTTAGTGAGACGACTGAGTGTGAATATGCAACCGCATGCGACCAACATAAGTACCATAATACCGAGCAGAAACGTCACGTGATCTTCTCGTACTTCAGACGGTTCATCCAGAAATATCGGAGGTGAATAGAGCTGAATGGTAACGTTGTACGATGTATGCGTCATTTTAAAGTGCTGCACTGAAGATACTTACGGAAGAGTCGCTGTAGTTTTGAGTGAGGAACTCGACGCTGCACAGGGGTACCTGATAACATGGATTTTACGACTACATTGGTTTGGATACTTGTTGAAATACAGATCTCTACGTATGAGGTCTCTGCCATCTAGGGGACCTAGCCGAAAAATAAAAAAAAACATAGAAATATTAATTTAAAAATCAAATAATTAAAGCTAGTCATTTGAAAAGAAATAATAAAAATGAACATTCAAAAATAAACTAATAACAAGTATCTCTACGGAGTATTTTCATGTCTTGAATATCCTTCACAAAGTAATTTCAACCCCCCCCCCCCCTCATACCCTCCTTCCGCCCCTGGCTGCAGTGAAACTTTTTGCAAAACAGCACTATTCAGTTATTTCTGCCCCGAATTTTTGAAGACGTTTTCAAATTTTGTGTAAGGAGGTTATTTGAGGCACTGATCACGAATATCGTATCCATTTTGTACCATAACCTCATTTTCGTAAGGACACTACAAAGCAGAGGGTAGAAATTGCGAGGAAATGCCGATATCGGGAAGAAAGTGGGAGTAGCATTCTAAATATTGCTGAGGATCGTGATCAGAAACAACCCTTCTGTACAAGATTCGGGAGAATTATATGATGGTACCGTATCCACCGTATACCTACCGTAAAAAAGTTACTGTACAAAAATCATGAAATATTCGTGTTCAGCACCTCCAATAACCCCCTTAAAGCGATCTTTGGAGGAAAACAATTTTTTTTGAAAATTATGCACAGTACTAACTAAATAGTGCCTTGTGTTGCTTCTACACCAAGGATCTATATTCTACAAATTCTACAAATCCCTTCTATTTCGTTTATTCAACAACAATTTTACTGAAAAGTGGTTTCCGTAGGAGAAATTATCTGTATTCACTGCGAGGAACCCAATTTCTGAAGTTATGATTCCTATAGGTTATGCGTCCCCCTATGCAAAGGCAGGTAACACTCCAGATTTTTCTACAGTCGTATGCGAGAGGCTTGCGCAATCTGTACATATAAAAGCGAAAGTTTGTATGTATGTGTGTGTTTGTTTGTACGTTTGTATGCTCGGAATAGAAATCGCGGAGGATGAACCGATCTGGACCAAATTTTGCATGTAGGTCCTTCGGGGGCCGGCGGAGTTTATAGGCGACTTTTCGGCCTAGAATATTGATTGACTCATCGATTATATCGATTTTATTTATTTTTGTTATTTTTGCCCAGGGATCGGTAGGGACATGTCTTCTGAGATTCCTCAATACGCTGAATACGGATATGACAACCATTTTGCACGAAATTATCGATTTATTGATTTTATTGATTTTTCTCTATTTCTGATCATGGGGTGATACAGACATGTCTGCTGGGGTACCTCAATGCGCTGAACACGAATATGGCAACCGTTTTGCGCCAAATTATCGATTTGTTGTTTTTTCTTCATTCTTGCAGCCGGGTTGGTGAAAACGTGCCCTCTGGGATTTTCTGAAACGCTGAACATGGATAAGGCAAGCATTTAGAAGGAATTATTCACCAGTCAAGCAACTTTACCCCATTTTTTGAGGGAAGGGAGAGAGGTGAAGAAGGTTCACTTAAGCTGATCACCAAATGATGAACATTTTGGAAGGATTTTTTGGTTCAGCAAGTGTTGACATCAGGTTCAAATTGCCGGGAGAAATTGAACACCCGAGCGAAGCCGGGCACACCGTCTAGTACTCCCATATTTCTAACCATACATCGCAGTAATGGACTGGTAGCGCGTGATGCGTAGGATTACGACGAAAAACCGTTCATTGACTTAGTACAAATAAACGAGTTATGATAGAATTGTGGTATCCCGGAGCCTCATGTCAAATGCTTGTTGTTCAGCTTGGATTTCAATACAATAAAGTGGAAACGCAGAAGTACTAAAATCCAAGCTGAACAATAAACGAGTTATGTAAAAATTAGCCAAATTTCCAATCTTTATTGATTAGAACAAATGCTATATTATTGAACAAAAAGGAGAAGTTTATTATGAAAAACAAATCTGCTGTAAAAAAAATGCTTTTAACAACAATGACCTGCTAGCATTACAGTCGGGTCCGGCAGCCACTGCAATTGGGCGCCGGCGGGCGCCGGCAGCCGCCACCCTCCGGCGCCCCGGTATTAATGAGCTATAAATCACTTAGTCCATAGTAGACAGAGTGCAGTGGATATGTTAAGGCTATAAAGCAGGGGACCATTTTCACAACTTTCACGTTTTTTCATTTTTGTGATTTTCTTGGGGAAAGATTTCTGAATACACAATAAGCGAAGCCAACTCTTCCATTTTCTGCTATAGTACACTGCTTCGCGAATACAAAAATGGCCGTTATTCTTCTATAGATAGACACAGTACTTCAGTTATCCCATCTTAATAACAAAGCTCATCCAATTCGGGATCCTCAGAAATAATTGAAATCCGTATAAATTGTTCCATATCCATTGCGAAGTAGTTCTACCGCTGTCATTTATCTTTCGTGGAGCAGTCCTTTACGGCGGAGTTACTCTCTCCCGGTTTCCCTCAACTTTGAAAAACTGGTTTTTCACTATTACTTACACTATTACTATTACTTACACTTACACTTATCGTAGTTTATCTTCGGAATTTATGCAAAACGTTGCCGGATGCCTTCCTGGACTACCCGAAGGAGATCACGGGGGACGTTCCAAGCAGTGAACCCCAAACACTGCGATACTTAACTCTGGATCTCCAACGGAGTGGAACCAGCGATAGGGACAGATTGCAATCTGCCACTCGAACCACTGAGCCATCCGGGCTACTTTTTATGTTGGAGTTTGTTAGATAACTGCAGCAGTCGTAGGCAGCATACTATATGTATTTGCAAAACGGGGGCACGGGGCAGGATTCGATCCCCTGACCATCACAACGTCGATCATTCGCTCAACCCACTAAGCTATGCGCGCACGTGATGCAACATACAAATAGTGTCCAATCTTACTTACACTTACACTTATCGTAGTTTATCTTAGAAATTTAGGTGAAAAGGGAGTTGGGTGGGGCCACTACTGTGAAGCCTAAGCCTAAGCCTTAAACCCATTTATAAGCATAGGGTTAGGCTTTTCTACCCTGTCTACTATGGACTGAAATTGTATTTTTCTTCGCCTTCTCCCAAGCTCGAGTGATTTATAGCTCATTAATACCGGGGCGCCAGAGGGTGGCGGCGGCCGGCGCCCGCCGGCGCCTATTTGCAGTGGCTGCCGGACCGGACTGTACTAACATATGTTGATATGACGAATGCTCACCTTTGTAGTGTCATTAAGCAGCAAGACTAACTGACAACATGCCCGTCGCGTCAAGTTCGATTGTCGCTCACAGAGATGCATACTGGAAAATGAAAACTCAGTGACGTCTCTCTAGTAACCCAGGATTTTGTGTCAGGATCGATGTAATAGACGCATGCAGCCACATGTAATCACAAGCATTCAGAATACTGCCAGCGGTAGTATACAATGTCCTATGATTTATGTGAAGTGAAATAAGCAATTAGGAGAAATGTGCTTCACACGAAACGATAAACATGAGCCGAGGCCAAGTTCAGAAAAGCACATGAAAGCCAGGTACTGAGTTCCTCGGAAGTCCAGGCTAAAGCGTGAGATAAGCTCAATTTGAGGCTTAATATAGACGCGAAAAAAAATAGCAAACAACTTCTGTACAAGGACCTCAAAAGAAAGCAAATTTTGATAAAGATAGCACGACTAATCAAAGTAACGCAGAAACACCATCGGATTGTGAAACGATTCCAGAACCATGCAAAAACTCGAAAGTGAGGCAGTGGCGGGATTAGGCCATACAAATAAATAAAGAAGAAGATTTATTACAAAATAAGAGATGAAAGAAATTTCCCATTAGCAGTGCAAAAAAGGAAAGCTAAGGACTAAGATATAACTTTTTAATGACACGAAAAGAAATGGCTGCCCACCAAACCAGCAGGCAGCAATGCTCCGCTGCTGAAACAACTGTATCAAACGCACCTCACACTGATCCTGCTGATCTTGGATCTTAGGCATTCAACTAGTTATAGCTCATAAATGGTAGAGTTTACCGTGCTTCTGTCTTTGAAGAATTGCCAGTGCAACTAAAATTCTAAAACGGTCAAGGTTTCAAACACGAAAATTTCCGTGGGTCAAGTGAAAATAATTAAATCATTTGGTGCTTGTGAAATTGACTTATCTTTCTCTTGCTTGAGCAGCCACTGCTAAACAGGACAACCTTCAGAAAGAGAACAATCACCACTGAATTTTTATTGCTAGTCGTCGATAGTGGAGAGGAGTGGACGAGGCTTCCTATGGTGCCAATTTAGGCAATTTTCGCATTAGCGACAAAGATCGCCGCAGTAAAGCATTTGTTGAGCTCGTACGAATATCTGCTGTTCTAGCCGTACTGGAAAACATTTGAGCTTTCGCAACGTCTTCATATGAATTATATCTTGATTAGCAGAAAATGACTACTCATATTCAGTTGTGAGTTGGGCTTCATTGATTTGCAATATTTCCCATGTCCAAATAAGTCAGCCCCTTAAGTGCCTACACGTTTTCTAATCCTTACAAAAGGCTATCACAGTTAGGCTATCACCCACCTAAAAGTAGATCTATCTTGTGCTCCATCCCTGAAAAATTGCTTGAAATTTATATACATATAGGGGGTGCATCGCCATCACAGTAAGGCCCTACAGTGGGCGTGTACGTATTAAATGATGCTAAACTCGTGACAAAATAAGAAGTGAATATCCTATACTACGACATCCAAATGAAAACGTTTTCCGAATTATGATAAAAATAAGGAACGTATATTTATTTGTTCATTTTCTTGGCCACATCAAAATGGGATGCTGTAGAACAACAAGACACTAGGATTAGTAACAATCAAATTTGAAAAAAAAAACGAGAAAAAGGTTAGTAACTGCAAACATCAGAAAACATTACTATTGTAGAGCAAAAGGTGTAGAAGTCCTGTATTAGCTACCAGGTACAGTTGGCAACAAGGGTCTGTCATATAATTACTGGCTTCTCTGTAGTCAGAGTTTGGAGAGATATTGGGTTCAATCTGATAGTACTGAGCAGTGTTGTGCGGTTCCCATTTCCATCCAGTTACATATGTACTATTACATAACACTGAGAAGTTTTATAGGAATCCCACAGTACGAGAAACTTAACAAGAACCCCACTTTGCCGTTATCTTATAGAGCATTCAATCATCCCGATGTAATCGCCCGAATCAAATCAATGAGATTACAGATTTTCCAGTTTCTCTATTATTTTTCGGCAATTCATTAAGGTGGTAGTTGATGTTGTAGCCGCTTTACTTGGGACTTTATTCAATTGTTCATTCAGGATTGGATGAAGAGGATAAAAAAGGATAGATCTAAATGCCTTCTTATCATTCCTAAAGGATTGTATTGCTTCCTCCCTCTCAGACAACCGAACTAGAACTGACTTACTCAAAGTCGAATCTTTGAAATTTGAATGAATCTATGGGTATCTAATCATATTCGGTCCTAACCATAGATGTAATGAAAGATGATGATGAGTCTTGAGAACTTGTCCATCGCCCAAGAGAAAGGAGAAAAATAAGGGAAAATACAATTTAAATGTATATATAAGTATTTAAACAGTCATTCAAAAGTAATAACTTGAGAATAAGGCTAGCCTAGCGAATGCAGATGAGCCAATGAAGAAGTGCACGGAAAAAAGACGGCGTGAAATGCATGGTCGAAATTAGGCACATTAATGAGGGCGTTTAACGACGACCTCATCGATGGGACGAATTCAGCACGAACCGATTATATTGCCATCATTGGGTGGTTAGCGACTATAGAACAGCGACAAACCCAGGTGGGACTCCACAGAATTCTCCTCAGCAAGGAAGTGCAGAGCACATGCGGGGCTCTGTCAGCTGGCGCTTCTCCTCTTCTTCACGACTTGCTGTCGTCGTGAAGCGGGCCCAATTTGGCAGCGCGCTGTGCCTCAATCAGCGCATTAAAAGGAATACATCGTCAGCGGAAAGCTGTTTAACGACGACTTTCCAAAACATCACCGAAAAGAAATCGTCACGCATCCGATGCACAGGCCTAATGTCCAGATTCTTCGAAGCTTTTCAGGCGACGCAACGACGCATTCCTTCAATTGTGAAAGCAATTAGCAGCTTTGGTGTGGAAAACTATCCTGAATTTTGTCCTAATCCATTTCTGCATGACTTAGGGAAAGAAACTATGTGGAAAAAAGAAGGGGAGGCTGTCCAGATTAATGGAGGAAGAGGTTTTTAATCACACTAATTCAATGAACTGTACTAGCAATTTGTTCGACACTCTCATTGCCTATCCAATGGTCCAGACTGGTTCCTAACGGCTCAAAGAAGTTCGTAGACCTCATATCATAAGCGGAAAAATTGGGAAAGTGAACATTGCTCATCAAGGGGCGGGGTTTGTGCCACACCTGGAGACCTACAGGTGACATCAGCGATCTGGGCCCAAGCACAGGCATTACGCCGCGACCTGCGGCGCGCGTTTATTTAGACTGGCGTTTCGCATACGACAATTCTATTAGTATTTATATTTATTGATGTTGCATTACTCATTGCAATTAGCAGTTATATTTCTATTAATTAATTCTCATGCCATACTTAAAAATTTCATTTTATAAAGTCTTCCAAAACAATGATGCTAGTGATGAAATGATTCCGTTTATGTTAGAGACGTGGTCTTAGCCCCAATATAAGCAGCAGAAAAAATGCCTTTATAGATAGTTCACGTCCATTTTTAGAAGAGATCTGGTGAGAGCACACTATTTTGACCATAGATGTGAAACTGATCGGATAAATTCAAAAAATAATAATAATAAAATAAGATCCTCAACACAGCTGAGCACAGCTTTCATGGCTAAAGCCCAGGCTGAAGCATCGGCTTCTCTCTCTATCTGTAATGAATTTTTCCAAAAAAAGCTGCTAGGCTGCTCGTCCAAAGTCTCATTAAAATTGAAATGAGCGAGATGTCTTAGAGATAGAGTGTGGAAAAGCTGTTCATCTCGGTGATGGAGAAATTGGAAAGCTATATGGGGCTTTGCTGACAAAGTATCTATACTTGGGTCAGATTTCTTTCAAATGAGATGAAAAACCAGGAAAATCCTGGAAGGGAAGCAATTAACGAGACGTTTCGTGTCACTTTCGTTTTTGTGAACGCTAGTTGATCGCATCTTTCAGCGTTTCCACATCACATGCAGAAGAGATAATGTCGGTCCCAGTCAGAAAAGAAAGTAGGGATCTCAGCAATAAACTACCTTTCTAGATTCAGCTCGATTTCATCTTAACACCTGTGGATCTGAGGTGCTGTACCATGAATGGTGAAGCCACCGAGCTCTGCGATTGGTCAGTTCGTTCCATGAGCCAATCGCCTAGCTCTGAAGCATCATCCTTCCTGGTGCTACTCTCGATACACAATCATTTGGTGATTTTGCTTACGAAATGGAATTGGCAGAGCCACAAATACACTGAAAAGTGAAGTGTTCAATATTTTTAAAGCAAAAAAAAGGTGGAAGTGGGTAGTGACACTATTGACGCTTTCAAGAACTATACACTAACGAATACGACGCAATTATGTGCTTTTATTCACAAGTGCAGCTTTGACGAACTCATTATACTCCGTTGCAGATTTATTGTCGCAGAGGTTGCCTAGCCACCACTGCCGCGGGCGGCTGCAACGCGGCAGCTTTTGCTAGCGTTCAGGATTGAAGTGATCAGCAGGAGAAAAGATACACAACCCGTTTGTTTTTCACATTCGACCCAGGAAATCTGGAAAGCATCCTGGAACGGAGCCTGCCCCTAAATCACTGGCGGATACAGGGCGGTGCCCCCCTCCCCTCTCCCCCCGAGAAAACGTCACCGAATTTTTGAAATCACTTTATGAGCTGATAAGAAATTTTCAAGAGCTTATCTTTATTGTTTAATTTTATTATCATTTTTGAGTACTATCATTAATTATTTGCTATCAAAAATTGATATTTTCAGTGTTTTTATTCTAATATCGGTGTCCCTGAGGTGAGGGAGCGGCCACTTTTCCCACTCTCCCCCAACCCCACTGGCTTGGTGACTGACCTGCATGCGGGACTGCTGCAAGCATTTAAATTCTATGTAATTTCTTAAAGTTACCTTTGTAAATACTGGTAATGGTTGGTGCTGGTCACAAGCAGATATATGAGATCCACCTAAGGGTACTTACCCCTTCCTGTCTTTGGAACCATGTTTTTCGAGGGCCGTAGGAGGATAAGGTTGACCCATGACCGTTGCCTGAATATTGCTATGTAGCACCATGAGTGAGTTAAAACACGCTAGCACAAAAACTTTCTTAGTTCTCATGCTTAGGAGGGACTAAAGGCATGTTTTGAAGCGAGCGACTAATTTAATATGCTATTACCACCGTCTTACTCTCAAGTATTCAGCCATGGGTAACGAATGTTCCATAACCAAATTAGGGCAAATCGTACGTCTTCACATAAATTAACAGGTTGGGAAGGAATCCTATGAATCAAACTTATATTCTAACGGATTTTTTGTAAACTGAAAAAATACATTGTAGTGAGAAGTATGTATAATTATAAGAAAACAGCAGTGGAAATGAGAGGAAAATCACAGCTCCCCTTGAGAGCTTTTTCCAGAACGTCTACAATGGATAGGATTTCCCAACAGCATGCCAATATGTACATTTGACAGCTCATTGCAACGAATGCCTAGCAAAAACCGAGATAGAGAGGAACATAGCGAGAAATGGACAGCTCGAGGTCGACGAACCCCGAGGATGAACGGCCTAGAAAAGGTCGTAAATTGGCTATTGCATGAGGATACGCCTATAATTTGATGCACTAGATGTGCTCAGCATAATGGAATTAATAAGGAAGCAGAGGCGTGGCAATGCCTATGGACACAGCTGAATATGTACATTTAGAAGGAGATATCGTGTGATGAGAGCAGGTGGAGAGGAGTTCGTGTTCCGCGTTAATTAAAAGGGAGAATTGCTGGGATAGGGACGCTCAGAATAAACCTGGGTAGACAGAGCACATCCAGAAAATTCTTTGCAGCCTTAATTTCAAGTTGAACACAAGATTCTGAAAATTTCCACTACATATGATGGTTTGGATTGATCCAGATCTTGGATTGATCCAGAAAGACTTCGTTGCCTGAATTTGTAGGACAATTCCACAATGAGCTGCGGTACAGGTGTTGTTCAGATTTTGCCCTTACCTTTCTTGGAAACCAGAAGGTGAAGGTACCAACAGGGCCACCAGTTAGTTATTCACGTTGTTCAATTTTCAGAATTTTTTACATCAGTAAATTTTCGGAAATTTTCTAGAAGTCTTTAAACTATGGCTGTTTTAATAAAAACATTCCAGCGCTTCAACTTCTACCATTTCCTTAGAGGTGAAATAATCCTCCCTTGTTCGCTGCAACTTGTGATTTCTCATAGAACAAGACTATGATTCTGGTACTCAATAATTTACCAAAGCAATAATATTAAACGGTCTTTCGATATAATAGCGTTTTGCAATAGTTTGTAGTATTTTTTTCATGAATTTACCGAGTAACTGATCATATTTACCGCATTTTCAGCTGGCTACCCCCACTTTTTGACTGGGAAGATGCATGACAGACAAGACGCTTGAACTTTTTCTCATTGCACCATCAAAAAATTATGACGATTGTGAAAAATGGTGCAATTTCGGAACTATTGCCTTACTCGACGCGCAACCGTGAGATTTGCTATCCGCGGGCCAGTGGCGGACGCAGAAAGTGGGTGGAGGGAGGAGGCGTGTCGTGTGTGGGGGCTCCACCGTTTTGGGGGCCCAGACGGAAAATAAAATTAACAAAAATATTAATTATAATAATAAATAATAAAAATAAAAAAATAATAAAAATAAAAATAAAAATAAATAAATAATAAAATTGATAAAAATTGTATTAAAAATAATAATAAAAAACAATTAAAAATAAACTAATAAAAGATTTTCATTTGTATTGTGAAGTAATTTCGAGAATTTGGCGCCCCCCAGTTCCCTGCGTCCGCCACCCCCGTTGGCGGTAAGGCAGACCTGTTCCCGAAGCAAACCCCACCCTTTGGTTTCCTCTTCCCAAAGAATCATATCCAATACGCAACTTTTCTGGAACCGACGAAGTATTCAACTAGAAAATTTCCTGGTTGTCGGAGCGATTCTAGATGTGTACACCTATAGTGTGGTGTAAAAATAGCGCCTTTACTAGAATAGCACCTCACACTTGGGTAACTAAACCTGAAAAGGAGGAACCAAAGGAATGTGGCTTCGTTTCAGGCTTTTTTAGGTCTGTAGGCCTGTCGCACATTGCAATGTTTGACCTTTATGTTTATGTCATTCGTTTATACTTGAAGTTTTTTCACTTTTTTCTATGCATCATTGGATCAACGGAGAACGACCAATGCAGTTTACACGTGACGTTCATAAATAATACGAAAAAAAGTTCGCGAACCACATTGGTCGTTGAATTCCCATTGTTAACAGACGTCAGTAGGAAATGCATTGGTTCGTTGGTTCACTGTTAAATGGAGCGAGTTAAATGCGATGGCATGTGGACAGATAACTCGCGTCGTTAACCGTTAATTTCGTTGAGCCCCCGTCCTAGTGGAATGATCAGAAGTATTTCTCACAAATTTGGTTACCATTAATCGTTAATTTTCAAAAAAAAGCTGTTGTTCACGTGCTAGCGCCTTAGTGTACTGCCCTTTTTCAATTTCGAAAGCGTCAAGAGCATCCGCGTTTTTTTTTCATTGAGACACATCGCGTCAAGTGCAGCAAGAAGTAGGACAAATTTGGCTGTGGAATGTGACAACTCGTCCATCCCCATGCTCCCTTACCAATCAGAATATCCATTTGAGTGCAAATTTTGAGATGAAGTCTTTTTTTGGCTTATTTTGTTTCTATGTGCGTCAGCCAGCTCTACCAGTCCCTGTGCCAATTCCCGCAACAGCGAAAAGGAAGGCACAGCTGGGCTGAGCTTCTAGGGCTCCGTCCCGCATCGGGATAGCCTCCGAGATTTTCGCATGAAAAAAATCTCCAGAATCTCCTGATCACAGAGGTATACATGGTTCCGTGCAAGAACATCTAAAGACCCCTGTTTGGGCATCAAGTTTTGGGGAGCTTGTGGGCGGAGCTAAGCCAGGGACTGCCGAGAAGCTGGTCATGCCATCATGCACTCCTTTGCGGATCACCCTTGGAGTGCAAACTCGCTTTTATTAGGTAGTGAATGATAGGGAGTTCGCATGAAGAGTAGGAATTTCTTCAGATTGACGCCCCCGGAAGTGCATTATTCAGAAAATGTCCACTCGAATTAGACCCACCCCGAGCCCCGCCCACAAGCTCCACGGGAATTGGGGCTGGAAATGGGTTTTTTGGGGGTCACTCCTTGAACGGAATCACTTACACTATTGTGATCAGCAGGTCCTGGAGATTCTTCCATGTGAAAATACCACGAACGAACCTGAGGTGGGGGGAAGAGGGGTGGGGGTGCCTTCAAAGTTTTTAGTGCAAAACTATAAAAATTTGGTAATAAATCCGTTGAAATGACCCTATCAACGGAATTTGACATGGTGGTGGAATTTCCTCTTGAAATAAACTGGACAAGAGTTTTCCCTCCAGGAACCTAGGCGCAGCAGAAAAAAGAGACAGATCAAGAAATTCTCTGCAGAAATGCCAAGAAGACAAGGATAGAGGCAGAGAAGACTAGCCTAGTGTGAAGGTGGCTGGCCAATATGGAACATGGCTGCTGGTTCACTGGGGACATGAACCATCAATTCAGGCAGCGAGCTGTACGCCTCAGGCGCCGCGCCCATTCATCAAAACGCCAAATCCTTGCGCTGACGCCGTCGAGAATTAACAAACACTCGAAAACACGCCGTCGGTGAGCGATCGCTGGCGGTCGTCTCATAGCGGTCGTGTCGCCGCGAGGGCAAAAACTGCCGGAACAACTTTTCAATGCTGCGCAGTCACATAATCCAGCCCTTTTTCATGGATGTAACTTGCTGCCAGCGCCGAACAGCTGTGGATACCACACTTATTTCGAAATGATCTCTGCTTCCTCGTGCGGACAGGAGCAAATGTTCGTTGTCAGTGAAGCAACATTCCATCGTTCCAGTGTGTCATATTCCACCATCCCTGTGAGATTCCCGTCTTTGTCCAAGTCACCAAGTATAGGTAATCCATGCATCTTTAAGTGAGACCACCCTTCCCATATGGATTACCCCATAAAAGCGCAATAACATATGATAATAGCCACTTTGTACAACCAGCTGAACCAGACTCAATGATCCGGGAAATTCTCATCCCCTGGATATCAGAGGTAGCATCCGTGGAAAAATTCACTTCAGATTGGAAGTTTGCAAAGGGAAAAGGGGTTTCATCTGATTTTTTTTCTAAAAAATCACTTATTGCTTCTAGAATGGCTAGGATCGAAATTGAAATAATCGAGTTCACATAATTCGAGAACGCAAATAGTCAAAAAAAGAAGGAATATAATGCTGAAGAAAGGCTATCAACAGCAGCAAGCCTTTCTTCTATTTTGAATATTCAAATGTTCAAATGGGTTTTCAAAATAATAGTCGAATCGGCTAAATTATTCGGTCTTTATCGGCCCTACCTCCTATCCCACTACGAAGGACGGATCAACAAAGACTGTTCCAGACGAAATGAAATCCGACGATACGCCAGCTCACACACACCGCAATGCCACACTTTGTTAATCATAAGAAATTTGCGAGTCACTAGTAGCGTGCTTGAACTTATCAGACAATGCCTAGAATACGATGAGCAGTTTCACGTGCACATCCTACACAAAACACACCTTATTTACAAGTTTGAGGTCCCACAGTATGATTTCGAAAAGGTGTAAGCAGGCGCGTAGTTGTGTGGTGGGATCATAGTCGGGACCGGGGCACGAGCTGGGGGTAGGAAGAAAGATTATCATCTTTTTCGTTTGCTTTCTAAGGAAACCTGGGCGAAAAGCTGTCCACATACGTTCGCACCGTGGAGAACCTTCTGTGTCAGGATTCGTTGACTTTCCCGGGCAGGATTCCTAGGAATTTCTCCCCAGGACGGAATTTTCCCATTTTGCCTGGAAATTTCGTCCATTTTGCCTATCGTGGGTAACCTCAACAATGCAAAGGGAACTCTCGTCCGACTTCCCTTTGCATTGTTGAGGTTACCCACGATAAGCGTGCGAAAGTACCTGTGTTCAACCTTTACCTGAAATCCACCAGCATATTACCCCCATATGTAACCTTTTCTATGCCTGGGTGCTACCCTTGGGTTGACATTACCTATGCTTCCGATGATGCATCCGGTCCCTGTTTTCCTTCGCACCTCAGCAGCTCCATAGCAGAAAGAACTTTGGCGGAAGTCCAGGCAACTTGTTGTTTTCGCTGCCTGCCTTGGGAATATCAGGATATATCAAAATGGCCGGTCAACAACCAAGGCAACATGGACATCCCCTGAGAGGAGGGCGTGAGGTTTTCCACTAGGGCCCAGGAGCCGACAGCGATAAATCTTAAACCACGAAATGGCGAAATAGGGGCAGGAAGGATGCAAAATGGCTTATTTCGCAGAAGAAAATATGGTTGGAATTCTAGAAATATCTCGACATATGTACCAGGAATGCTCCCTGAAAAAAAAGAAAGGAGAATGTTTATAACTCATGGGATTCCCGCGAAAATTGAGGCCGATGGAAGGAAAAGAGGCTTTGTTTTGAGCGAACCTCCTGAAGGACTTCCTTTTCTCCAATAGCCGTCTGTCTAATGAAATCAACTCTGCACACGAAAATAATGCTAATCTCTTTAAATTTCAACGAAGCTGAAGACGTTCTACCCACCAAAACAAAAGAAGAAATTCACAACAACACTCCACGAGCTGGGATACACGAGAACAAAGGGAGAAATATAACGAATTTGGGCTCGCTGGGGCTTTGTAGTGATGCCACGCCCTCAGCTTTTCGTTGCAGCAACTGTAAAAAAATCGAATAGACATATTTATCATTTCGAAATCTCTGTTTTTCGTTTATACATCTGTTTGAATAAAATATATCTGGAAGTTTCATCATCCTTCGGAAGAATTGAAAAGAGGAGGTATCAAGAAAATCACACTTCAGTAAATAGTAGGAAAAAAGCAAGGTATGTGTCACGCCCAGGAGAGAAGTAGAGAAGTATCCAACAATTTTGCAGAAAAATTCCAGAAAAGTAAAAGCAGAAGCATGCACTGCTGTGAAAACATAATCCTAGAAATGACAGGTAGGTAGCTTCGTTAAGGATAATTTTTCACCCCTGGTACAGATATTGCCTAGAGAGACGAAAAGAAACCACAAAAACTCATGCAGTAGGCAAAATTGTTGTTTTGCTGCTGACACCTTGTTCTTCAGTTGTTTTCGACGCCAAGGTTCGCCTTCCAGCTAGCCCTCATTAGCAGCGCTGAGGGATGTGTGAGACTATGTTCGCATGCCGTTTTCTTGGAAATATAGTGCTCTTAGCCTAATAAGTTTGAAGTTTTCCATTGCTGACCAAACGTGGGAGTACCGGTACCATTTCTCTGTTGTTAGGTTCTCATGGAAAGCACTACGTAGGTGTAAATTAATTTTTTTTTTTCAAAATGAAGCCACTCAGGAATTGAGCTACTCAGGAAATCTAAGAACCGTATCATGTACGAGATTTATGGATGCAAATCCCACGATTAAGACATGGGTGCTTGTGTAAAACACGGTTTACGAAATAGATAATTCTATACGAGCAAAAAATGATAAAATTCGTGCAAATACCATGCGTACCCATACAAAACGCAAGCATAAATATGCAGAACCCATGCTTCCCCAAATCTGATGCAAATCCGGTGCAAAAACCTACGAGAATCCAGGATTTTTCTTTAGTTTCATGCAGAATCCATGCATACCTACGCAAAACACGATTTCTAGGTTCCCTGAGTAGGTTCCCTGTGTATCAATGTGAGGATCAATTCTTCAAAGTTGGAATACCACTAGCTTCAGAGAAACTTCACTGGACGAGGCATCTAAATTAGCGTCAGATGCTTGACATCCTCCCCACAGAATGCACCTAAAAACCTGTCCAATTTCGAATTTGGGGCAATCCAAACTTGCAGTTCGTTCGAGCTGCGAATAAGCAACTGCAAGACTACGACCACGGAAATGCGCTTTAAATGGAGCCAGCAAAAATTGGGATATTCAGCTTCACATAAGAAGCAGCAGTTTACTGGTTCATGTAGAAAAGATTGACAAGAATATGTGGTTCATCATCGCCACTGCTTATAGCGGGGGTGTAAATCCAGACTCGAAGTAACGAGTACATACATATACATACTACTTTGAGGAGGAGTATGGATGAAAGGAGAAGCTTTATCCAGCCTAATTATAGAAATATTCAGTAGTGTCGAACGGAGGAGTTGCTAGCCAGAGGAGCGTGAGAAAAACACTGAAAGGACCCACAAGGACCAATAAAATATCTGAAAATATTGATTTTAACATTGAATAATTAGTACTGAATATCTTGGATAAAAAGTAGAAAGAAACAGAAAAATAGGCTCAAGCAATATTTATTATTTATTCTACAAATTAGTTCCAAAATTTCGGCGACCTCCATTTTCTCGGGAGGGAGGGGAAGTGGGATGGGAGGAAGGGGGGGGGGGGGTGGGGAGTGTGAGGCGCCCTTCAAATATCCATGTGTTCCACTACGGACATTCACATACTATATGATGACATGATTATTGGTTCCTATTTTCAGTACACATGACCAGACACATGATAAAATTGGTAATGTCAAAAACACTGGATGGAACCACGAGAAAAATCTAGTAGAACATCGATAGTGAACGTTTCGAATGTATGCTTTGAAAAAAAAGAATGAAAATCAGCTTCTCTCAATTTAATCGTCGCTTAGGCTTTAAATATGAAAGGAAATGAAAAATTACGCATTCTGTACATTGATCGTGTTCTACGGCGGTAGAATAGAAAAAAAAGAAAAGGAAAACGCAGAAATTAACTTATCCACGAAGATGCCAGAGTCCATCAGCGAAAGAAAGGTGAGAAAAGTAGCAAAGAAAAAGTCGTGAAATTTCACAACAATGTTTGGTAAAATTTGCAAAAAAAAAACGGGAATTCTGAGGAGGTCCTCAGAAGCAAATCAAGTCATATATGGAATGAGCAAAGCCAACAATAAAAATGGACTTCGCAAATTCTAAAACAATAGTGGCTGTAAATACAAAAAAAACTCTTTTGAAATCTAAAATTTCCCTCTCAATCTCACTTAGATTATAAAAGAAATAGTGGCTTAGGTGAAGAGATGAGTTCACACGAAGTTTTCTTGCAATCCTGCAGCTGGCGGATCTTAGCAGCAATCATATGTTGAACTTCATAATGGCGCTCATGTGGGCAAACTCGGCAGTTTTTCAGGTGCACAACTGTCAGCTGTTGTTTTCTGGGGAAGTGGCTGAGCTGTGAAACGGACATCAATCTCTATGGTGGACATTAAACACTTTGAAACTGTAGTAGAGTGCTTTTAACAAGATGTTAGAGCTCACAGAATCACACAATTATCTTCCGAGATCAAGAAGCTGCTGTGGAAAATCTTCTAGGTGCATAGGATTGGTGCCAACCTAGTTAGGTAAATATCAGCCTGAAAAAGTAAAAAAAAGTGAGACCTATGCAGCTATGGGTTAGGCTGGGTCATTGTGCTAAGGTAGAATTGTTAGACAAGGTTTTCATACACAATTAATAGGTTGAGCAATGTTACTACGATTTTCTTTATTTTTCCTCGAGTAATAGGATGAAAACCCTGATAGAATGTTAGGGAATAGCTTCTGTTAGGGCATAATTAGCTAAATATTCCGTATCGACCCACCTATCCACCCTTACTTCGCCTCTTTGAGGGGTGGTCGTTGAACTTCTCCCAGCTTTTTTTATAAATGTAAGAAATGCTATCGGACTATCTACACTACTCACATCATGCTCTATTCATTTTCTTATAAATGTCCATTTTTGTCATTTAATCTCAGAGGCACGTTTATTAACTAAGGCTTCATCCGATGCTTCTTCTCCTCTCACTTAAAAGTTCTTTTTCTGTTTTTTCTTCTCTAAATATTATTGTTTTCGAGAGCATCAACCATACAACATATGGGAGACTCCAGCGGTCGAGCCAGCGCCTCGCTTCACCGTTAGCATTTTGGCGCTCTGCTTGTCTACGCCTCCGCACAAATAGATGATAATGAATATTCTCACCATTTCTGTATTGGTATTGGACCACGATGCGTGCCTCTGAATCGCTGGAATTTCTCGCAAATGAACATGTGATTACTAGTTTCACCTGCCAAAAATCCCCCAAAAAAATTCGAGAAAAAACCTATTTTAAAAATCAATTTTATTTGAAGAAAGCATATTGTGTACGTAGCTCAGAGAGGGCCGATGGAGTGATGCTGTCTGCAGTTACGACTGCAATGATTCCACCGATGAAAAGACGCAGCAAGGTACTCCTGGAAAGGAGATTTTAGTACGGTCGGGTCCGGCTATAAATATTAATTAATGAGCTATAAATCACTCGAGCTTGGGAGAAAGCGAAGAAAAATAAAATTTTAGTCCATAGTAGGTGCAGTGGATATGTTAAGGCTATAAAGCAGGGGACCATTTTCACAACTTTCACGTTTTTTCATTTTTGTGATTTTCATGGGGGAAGATTTCTGAATACACAATAAGCGAAGCCAACTCTTCCATTTTCTGCTATAGTAATCTGTTTCGCGAATACAAAATGGCCGTTATTCTTCTATAGATGGACACAGTACTTCGGTCATCCCATCTGAATAATAAAGCTCATCCAATTCGGGATCCTCGGAAATAATTGGAATCCGTATAAATTGTTCCATATCCATTGCGAAGTGGTTCTACCGCTGTCATTTATCTTTCGTAGAGCAGTCCTTTACGGGGAGTTATTCTCTCCCGGTTTCCCTCAACTTCGGAAAAGTGGTTTTTCACTATTACTTACACTATTACTATTACTTACACCTACACTTATCATAGTTTATCTTCGAAAGAGTTTTCCACTATTACTTACACTTACACTTATCGTAGTTTATCTTCGAAATTTATGCAAAACGTTGCCGGATGCCTTCCTGGACTACCCGAAGGAGATCACGGGGGACGTTCCAAGCAGTGAACCCCAAACACTGCGATACTTAACTCTGGATCTCCAACGAAGTGGAACCAGCGATAGGGACAGATTGCAATCTGCCATTCGAACCACTGAGCCATCCGGGCCACTTTTTATGTTGGAGTTTGTTCGATAACTGCAGCAGCAGTGGGCAGCATACTATATGTATTTGCAAAACGGGGAGACAGGGCAGGATTCGATCCCCTGACCACCACAACGTCGATCATTCGCTCAACCCACTGAGCTATGCGCGCACGCGATGCAACATACAAATAGTGTTCAATCTTACTTACACTTACACTTATCGTAGTTTATCTTAGAAATTTAGGTGAAAAGGGAGTTGGGTGGGGCCACTCCTGTGAAGCCTAAGCCTAAGCCTTAAACTCATTCTTAAGCATAGGGTTAGGCTTATCTACCCTGTCTACTGTGGGACTGAAATTGTATTTTTCTTCGCTTCCTCCCAAGCTCGTGTGATTTATAGCTCATTAATACCGGGACGCCGGAGGGTGGCGGCGGTCGGCGCTCGCCGGCGCCCATTTGCAGTGGCTGCCGGACCAGAGTGTAGGTGGCAGCGGGGAAACATCAAAATTAAAAGAATCACACCACATACATATCAAAAATGTACAGAGAAGAATGTAAAAATTAGATTACTTGGAAGACAACATGCTGAGGTCGCATTTAAAGACAAAATCACTCCGTCGGCCATCTTTGAGCTGGAAGACTACATGAACCATAGAGAAGTGGTGCAAATGTGAGCACAACACCTTCAAACGCCCCTTCGCGCTCATAAATCCACCCTACACGGGATGTCTCCCATATAACTCCTTTTTTTTCGATTGCCTTCATACTTGACCATTTAAGTTCACCAGCCAGATTTATTTATCCTCTTCCCAGGCCTTTGACAGTGTGTTTGGTTATCACAAATGGTGATACCTAATTGCTCTCCACACAGCTATGTTGATGCGCTATGATTTACCATTAAATACGTTAAAAATTCACCTGTGTGCCTACTCCGGCCAACACCTGAGATAATAACGCCTACATATTGTGTGGAAGTTTTTCATTGCTGAGAAAAAGCACTAGATGTCAGGCTCGCCGTGAGGCCTTGGCTTCCCGGTTACCTCCCCCAGCGAAGCCTTCTCGAAACTCTCAACTGATCTCACCAAAAAGTAGAAGAAGTTCGAGTTGAGGTTCAAAGCTGTGGGAACAGTCCTCAGGTAAGAAAAATGAGGAAACAAAGTGTTAGTTTGTTCCACTGTACCCTAAACTCTCACTTGTTACCTTTTAACGTCTAAATAAATCCATTACATCTGACTTGGAAACATTTACAAAAAGAGTACATTCCCAAAAGCTGAGAAAGGAAAAGGTTAAGTCCAATTGATTGTGTCAGGAACGAGATATTCAATTGGACAACAGAGCGTACATGAAAAGAAGGGTAAGTTTTGAAATTATAGATGAAATTACTCTGCAGTAATATTACTGAAATTTTTAGACCACAAAATCACAAAAACACTGAAAAGACCGAACAACACGGGACACAACGCTCGGAAGTTGTTTCTCCCCCTCTCAGCGAAAAGGTTATTGAAAATTCATGCGGGGACGAGTTACTGCATATGGGCGGTGGGGGATTTGCAATCAACAAGTTAACAACAGAACGATTCGTTCTCCAGAGAATTCCACGCTGCAAACAAGTTTCGATCGCGCGGCACATACACGCGCATACATCTCGCCATCCATAAAGAGTAAAATATGAGAGATGCGCACGTGCGGAAGTATGAACACGGCACAGGTGTAAAGCAGGAGCCGTGCCAATTTTCCATCGAAATCCTGGGGATGAGCGGATGTGCGGATAGAGACAGAGAACATTTGAAGAGGTGCTTTAGAGGCAATAATGATTTCGGAAAAACGCCGAGCCACTTGTGACATGGCGAGTCCGCCTGCCCTGGGGGCTGCTGCAGTGGTACGAGTTTGCACATCTTGAATTCGTCCCGGCTAATCCGCAAAGCCGTGCTTTGCCCTTAAAACTTGTGGGAATCGCCGGCAGAGCTGTAGGCAGACGTTCATTCCAAAAGCTGTGCCAGGCCTTGCTCGCATTCTCCTGAGGGCCTAGTGCAGACTAGGCCAAGAAAGGGTGAGATCTCTTCATAAGAGACCGAAGATGATGAATTGATTTTCATGTTTTCATCGCTGTTTTTTTTTAAAGAATTCAGTAAAGAAGCGACCAAATGCACCATTTGGCTACTTGCCAAGGACCTGCTTGAGGTGTCCTCTTGTCAAAATTGGCTCTAATCTACAGCGATCTATAGGTTTCTAGGATTATTAAGTTCCACACGAATCAATTCACTTCATGAAGCTATCTAGACAACTCCTTAAAAGATTGGCGGAGAGAAAAGGCGCCGGCACACCTAAGAATTGTTTTTTTAAAAGATTTTCGTACAATAGAAATCTCCAGGAGCTCCTTATTATAATGGTGTACGTTACTCCATGCAGGAGTGCCGAAAAACCCGTTTTCTGCCTGGAATTTTGGGGAGCTTGTGGGTGTGGCCAAGCTGAAACCACGGGGCTTTCGCGCAAAGCACCTCCTCGCTGGTCACAAGTGGAGTGCATCTCCTATCCTCCTAAAGGGTGCATAATGAAGAACTCTTTCGGTTTTATGAATTTCCTTCCAGTGTGCGCTTCTGGGAATGCAATATTCAGAAATCTCGTGGGGTCCTTTGGCGCCCCTGGCTCCGCCCACAAACTCCCTGAGAATTGTGCATCGAAAACGAGTTTTTTAGCAGTTTCCCATGGAATCACGCACAATATTCTGATCAGCACCTCCTGAAAAATCTTTTCACTTGAAAATCTAAAAAACGGTGCCTTTAACACACTGTGGACCGAGCAAATTTTTCCAAGGCTAGCACGGGTAGGCAGAGGGCATTTTGCTGATATTTCAGCATTTACACAACCTGACCACAGGGCACGATTCATTTATACAAAGATCTCATCTCGTGTGATGCACCATGTGCATCAAGTGGGTCACACGTTCACGAAAGGGGATGATGCACCATGTGCATCATCTTGACCGAATGTGTTAAACTACGTCTCCACGTGTAGATCTAAAGGGATGAGGAAGAGTTAGTGATGAAACTGCCTCTGTACTTCTCAGCTTCTTGTACATGCATAGAATGTCGTAGAGTTCCTTGCATTTTTAAAATATTTTATTTCGATGTGCGACAAATCCATTAGACGAAATGTCCAATGAACAGAGGATTATTATTCATAGTGAGAATGAAAATGAACGGATGATTAGCGATGAATTTTACAGCTGGATCCGGTTTCCTTGATCGGGGCTCAATTTTAAACGAAGTGGCTGCCGCTGCAGTGGTGCCCTTTTCATCTACCTGAAATAAGGAGTTTGTCCTGGAAATCCCAGAAAATTACGTTAAAAAGTAAAGCACAACAAGAAAATAGTACACTCTGCTGCAATAAAACACCATTCTTCATGAATGAACGAGTACAATATCGACTTTCCGTAAGCATCACCTCAATTATGGCCTTATGATTGGCCTTGGTGACCTTCAGAGGTGGCGATTCAGTGATACCAGTAAGGTCAGCCATGTCGCTGAACATCGTGTTGACACCCATAGTCATAAGGGCATCCCTCAAGTTCAACTCCGTCTCGATTTTCATTTTTGGGATGGAAAACTGAATGAAAAGACATGTGCAGCTGAATTAGCTGAATATTGCAGTATTTTTTAAACTACGACTTTCCTACCGACATATAGGTCAGCTGCAGCTTTGAGAGCAATTTCTGGATAACATCTCCACTCAACTTCTTGCGCAGCTGTTGGAGAGCAAACCTGCAAAATAACTGTAGTAAAGGAAGGAGTCATGTGGAGCTCCAGGAGGTAATACTGCGGAAAAAAATCCTATGTCTGCCGAAATTTCGCCACTGATTACCTTTCCTTTGGCAGAAAAATGTTGAGCGCATATGAGGTGTCCTTGTAGCGTAGTGATAGAACCTCCATATCTTCGTCCTCGGCATAGAGACGACGTTCATTAGAATCGCGCAAAAATTCAATCTGCAAGCAGAAAAATAAAACGTAACCAATTGAGAACCGACAATAACTAAAGTATACTTATTTACTTGCCTAATATTAGGCTATTGCAAAAAGAATTATATACATAATTTTGTTTGTATGGTCTGTTAGCTCAAAGAGGGCGCCTGATCCGACTTTGTCTGCAATTACGACTTTGCCCGCAGAATGCGTCTGGAGGATATTTTAGCGAATGGCAGTAGGGAAACATAAGAATGGAAGGAATCACACCATATGCAAATCAAAAAAATGCAAAAAATAGATCAGTTAGCCGAAAAATGATGAGGTCGTAGTTGCGGACAAAGTCGGATCGGGCGCCCTCTGTGAGCTAATAGACTGTAGATACATAGTAGCGTAGCTTTCACTTCGTAAAAAATTCACCAAATATGAGATATAAAGTGGTGCACTCTTGGTTCTTCGCTTCGCAGGACAGTAGCAGTCAATAGGGGGTGCGTTTCTCGCGGCCTCTAAGGGCACGCCGCGCGTACGCGCCGCCCACGACGGAATTAGCATCCACACGGTTTTCTTGATAGTTTTTTCATCATATTCGATGTTCACTATCAAGAAAAGTAACTAACTATGAAGAAACCCTGTAATTTGTTGTGCCATGGATAATTCCAATGCGAGCGGCGCGGTCGCGTCGAGTGCTTTTTGAGGCCGCGAAAAACCCACCACCATTGGCGCTCATTGCACGCTGGTTGCTAGGAAAGTGCTAATAAAATAAGCAGTGAACTGTACTAATTATTTGAATTATAGCATTTGGTAAGGTACTAGTTCAATACTATTGCGGAAAAAGTAAAGTCAACAAAAGAAAGTTCAGTTTCTTTTCCATCAATCACATAATCTTCCAAAAAATAAGCTCTCACAAACCTCCTTCTCATCATTTTCTGAACTATAGAATGTTAGATTTTTGGTTAAGCTCGTGTAGAACGGATACTCCCAGTCGGCAGTGAAGTAGATAGCATTGATAATGATGGAAAAGGCATCTGCAAGACTCTATTTTAAAATGTTCTAGGAGGTCCTTTTATCGATGGAGCCATCAGGAGACTCTGATAACACTTGTCGTGCCCCAGGGTTCAGTGGTTCAATGAGCCCAGTCGGACCCGAGAATTCCACATCCAGGCCGTGTCAAATTCCAACACTGCCCAGGGTAGCCTAACCCTAGCATTTCCCAGAATAGAGGGTTTAAAGATGGGGTTCATGACATTTTTACGAGAAATGATGTGTATCGATGTAATCGCGCAGACTTCATCTAATCGAAATTGGAAAAGCAAAACTGAATCTGACTGACCTCTGACAGTGTCCTCCGTAACAAAGTCATTTATCTTACCGGCTGTGGCATTACTCACAAAGCCATCTATAGTCTGAAAAGCAAAGAATTGTGCTAAATCGGGCCAAGAGAACTCCTACAACTGCGCTCACTTTAGCTGCTGCTTTAGCTTGGCTGAAATCCAGTGCCTGCACTTCTGCTGAGTATTTGTCCTTGATGGTGGTGGCATAGTTATCTTCGATGGTGTATCTTTTACTGAAAATAACAATTTGGAGGTAGGAAGCTCAAACACTCCGCAAAAAGTTAAAGATAAGAAAATTTATTCTCAAGTGCTGGGAGTTTCGCCCAACTGAAATATGGAAACGGGCCACTGCTTCATTTTCGGCGCAATAGCTTACGAATAAATGACTTACAATTAGACGAACAGCAATGAGTAAATAAACAGGTTAATAAAATGGAAGGTGAATAAATTAAATAATAGATCAAACAAGAGGAGAATTGGTGAGCCCTAAACTCCTGGGATCTTGGAGAATATTGATATTCTAATCATTTTTGTTTTTGTTATTCTAGTTTCATTTTGGAATTTATTTCGAAAAGCTCACAAACTATTCAGGGTCTCAAATTTTTTACGAGTGTTAACTGTTGTGAGATCAGAAAACAAGTCTCGTTCTAGTAATATGTATATGCATTTGGATTGCTCCGCCCCCATCCAAGACAGTGAAATGAACTGTAACGCAACTGGCAACTCACTCGAGGAAGAAGCCATTAGCTATTCTCGTTTTCACTCCGTTGCCTGCATTCAGGATGTCCTTAGACAGACCAGAATAAAAATCCACGATCTCGTCATCTTTTGCTCCTGGAATTGCATAAATTATAAACTGTCTCAATATATAGCACTAATATGTATACACAATTATTCTTTGAATTAGGAAGAACATTCCACAATTTCCAGCTGATTTTCGCCGGTCGTCTGTTCATCAAGGTTATTTATTACAATTTTTCCTTTCAATACTGTTAAAAAGACGAAAAAATCTAGGCGCCGACGGTACTTACATAGCACACAACAAGCCCTATAGACTGCTTAAATTGTTATCCAACCGGGTAAATTTTCACCTTTCGATATGATCTCATTAATTTCCGTTTTCGTTTTTCCCTTTGCTCCAGCTTGTACCATAGCAAGCGCGAAGATCACCGAAACAGGAGAGAAAACAGCGGAGTGAGTGGCTGGCACCTGATGGAGCATGTTCAGCCCAAAATTGGTTTCCGCGGTTAAGAAGGCACTGAAAGAAGTTTTCTCTCAATTCTGCGGATGGATCGCATACTCCTGAGCTAAAATAGACCCTATGCAACTCACTCGTTAGGACTTGACGCCGCTGTCGCCATTGAGAACAGTTGTTAGCGGTGGTGTTACTGCTGCTTATCTTTGTCCTACAACAACAAAAACGCATGTGTAACTAGTGCAAAGGTATCCAGGTATGCAGAGAGCTAGTTGACGGAAGAACAACGGACAAGTTGTGTCACAGGACTGACACGGTTGTTTTTACCCAGGTGTTCCACTTGCGGGTCGAACACAGAGAACGAAGTTATGCATAGTATCAAAAAGATTCACTTGGTACCCACTGTGATTTGCTGTTCTCCTCCACAAATATTGAGAGAGCGTGTGAAGGTGACGAGGGTTCAGACGGTGAGAGATTCCGCCCCGTTGCTCCACCCTACGCTGCCAAATGGCTTCAAATATAAGCAGAGTAAATGTGGGTCTTCTTTATTCATATTTCCAGCAAAAGCGGCAACCAGGCACATGACACCTATTCAGCTAAAGCCGAAAAGGGTGGAAGCAATGGTAGTGAACCCCGGTGGAAAATGTGATTTTTTTTTCATTTTTAGAGACAAAATGTGCATGAAAGCCCCATGGATAAACAGCGATCAGAACCGGGAAGAATCAACCATCCAAACCTTGGAAAATGAAAGTGAAATTAAAACCGAAAATGAAACCGATGGGGATGAGAAAAGCAGAAATCTGAGAGAAATCTCTTCGCACCCTGCAGCCATAAAAACGAAGGAATGAAGCAAGTTGATAAGTATTTCTATTCGGAAAGATAGTCAAAAGGGAAGAATGTCCATAGATGGGGTTATTTCATGGGTGAAGTCTTCTTATTACAGATTTACCAGAATCAAAATACTCTCGGAAGGACTTTCTAGCAAATTTCCAAATGTATTTGTTTGAAACTGCTGTGCTAAGCCTTAATCACCTGCGACTTGGTACAAAATCTGCTGGAGAAATTTCCCACATTGCATGGACAGCTATGAGAACACAATTGAATTTTAGATGGTGTTGTTAAGAAGGAAAATTTCTAGCGGAACGAATAAAAGAAGGAGAACACCTGTCGCAGTAACGAACGTGAATGGTAGAAGAAGGGAACGGGTTCCAGAATCTCCAGAGATCAAAATGATAATTGCAAAAAAAGGTCTTAGGCTCGCAGCCAAGAAATCTGAGGAAATCACTTGGCAGAGAAGATAAGGTGGCAGAAGAACGTTGAAACAAGAACAAATTATCTTCTGGCCATGTTTAAGGTTCAAGAAAATATGTATTAGACGAGCGCTGAGAGAAAAAAAAACATTTGAGAAATTACAATACGTCATTTCAAAGAACACGTCTTTCTTCTACAGTTACGAAAAAGAAAACTGCTCTTGCTTCGGCTGAGCATCTATTCCAGGAAGAAAGTTACTGGAAGGCCCAAGAGCTCTCAGGACGCCGGACATTTAGGGAATCCACTAAGTTTACACTGTGATGATTCACATGATTCACATCCGTGACGAGCAATGAGTAACGCGTTCGCCCAGCCATCCATTTGACGTTTACGCACTTTGAAACGGATTTTGCGATAGCGACACTCTACTCGCTGATCTGACCTGCATACTTTGTCAAGGCAACCAAAACTGCATAGAAATTGGAGCGCATTAAACCCATGAGGTTCCAAATTTTTTTCTGCTGAAAATACACTAGTTTCTTCAGCAAAATCTAGGGTATTTTCCCTCCAAGAATAGCTATATATGTACTTGCGCGCACAATCTATGTATGCATAATATACATTTTAACCAAAGGATTAAACGGATTATTTATTTTATGTCCACCCTAAATACATAAGGAGAGAACAGGAAGGAATGCGAAAAAAAAGAAAAAAATGTGTGTACTTCTTTTAGATAAGACATGTTATTGGGAAAGTCTTGTAGCCGAATTACCGCAGAATTGGCGAGATGTTCACGCCCATCTCTACTGTGGAATAAAAAATATACTTATCAAATATATGTATAGTATATTTAAGTATGAAAAGTCCAAGAAATTTTTCTGAAGGTCAACTTTGTTCTCTTGTGTAAACTTTGCTGAAACTTACTTAAGGTGAATGAAGGCAACCCCCAAAACCTCGGCATCTCCGGATCCACGGATGTTATCAAGTAAATTTAATGTTTTTCGACTGCATGATTTCACGCAATTTTTTCTATTCTCGGTATGGATTTGAATTTAATTCATTGTACGATAGCAATAAAAACTAATTATGAGGTAGTTTTGGATTAAAAACAATGGTGGAAAAAGTAGAAATTACAGCATTTCAATTAAAACCACAGCGATTATTTCCTCCTATTTCGGTGAGATTTTAGAAATGGTGGAATGGCTAGGAGGAACTTTCACAAAATGTCCAATACCAAAATTATTTGCCAAGTCTGGAAAAAACCACTTTTGCATAAGAAACTGATAGTACGGAAACAGGCGCCGGTATCCGTTAATATACATTTGACAAGATTTTCTGTTTTTATTACATTTTTATGTGATCCAAAACATTAAACGCGGACGCCCTCGTCAGAGACGTTGTGAATTTTCCGGACCAACTCCACGGATGAAAATTGGCATTTTTAGAAGTCATGTCTTGAGAGAAGAAGTTTTTCAAGACGATAAAAAGGTCGGGGGGGGGGGGGGAGGAGGTGAGGGAAGGGGGCGGAGGGGATGGATAAATGCAAAAATTATATCTATATGATGTCCAGACAGACTCATGAATTTTTTTTTTGAAATGGCGTCGGAAACGAGCAGAGGATTCAATAGCAAGGTCATCAACTTCGCATTATGAGGCATGCACTATCCCAAAATGCCACGGACATCAGGCATCCCTCCTTGTTAGTTCGAAATAAATACTTTGCTCTACTTTTCCACCTAAAAAAAGGTGTTCCGACAAAAGTTTGGGTTCTTGGCAGAGAAATAACTGAGTAAATTTTATACTTAAGATCGAATACCTAATAGCATCAGGTACCTATCGATGCATTCGAAATTCGAAATTCGATTCCGAATAATTCAATGGTTCGAGTGGTTGAGAAAGCGGGAACAATGCAATCCTTCAGGAGTAATCAGGAGGCATTTAGATCTTTCTCTCTTTTGAACATTTAAATTCATCGGATCTAGTCCTTAGTGAATAATTGAATCAACTGAGTTACTCGATCTTTAGTCGGTCCGAAGTGCAGTAAATGTTATATCATAATTTATGCCGTCCTTCCCCACCCCCGAATACGCACACTTTGAACTCAATTCCCAGCCTTTGCAGAGATGACATTTCTCAAAGTTCATTCACATAAACAACAAAAAAGCCAATAAAAAGAACGATGACTGCAGATAGCTACTACTATGCTGGGCGTACTGTAAAATTTTATACTTACTCGTAAAGCCATAAATAGCGGCCGAATTCTTTTCAGAATGACCTTGGCGAGAGTAAAAACTAATTTGCGCTCGTCATTGATGTTCATTCCTGTGCATGAACAAGGTTAGGCAGGAATTCTGCTGAACTAGAAGAAAATTTTTGGTTCCAGAGAGCGAATGATGACTAGCTGGTTGCATTTTTATTTCCTGCAAAATGCAAAGATGAAAACAAGGTTGCAAAGGTAAGAGTAGCTCTGAGAAAGAGCAGAAATATATTTCCAACACGCGGGTTCGCTGGTGTCCGGACAAGGACAAGGGTACTCGTGGCTATCGATTACCCTGGATAGCTAGTCAAGATCACGCCGTGCTGGTGGGGTAAAAACTTACCATGGTGATAGTGTTTAAAATCTTCTAGGAGAAAGCATTTCTATTTTGACAGCCTGTGAAGCCTTAAGAAATATATAAATTTGGGAGAATTGTACCTAGTATGACACAGAAGAGATCAGATGTTAAGTACGACTGAAGCATACCATCGCCAGGTCAGTGATGTGGACACCTGGGAAATTAGGGAAATGTTAATGTATTGGGTTTTATTTGTTTTGCTGCGGTGTTCAATGTCAAACAGCTGTTTACTCATGCAGTAATCCCCTCATCTGAATACGAGGAGGAGGGACTGTTTCTATGTCAAGTAAACGACAAGAAAATGACGTAATTGTAAATGAGTAGGGATACGACTGGTTTCTTCTGGACAATGGCAGATCCTCAAGTACAAATTCTCTTTGTTATCCATAATCGGTATCTCAACTCTAGGTAACAGCGCAGGAATGGATATAGTGGGAATTCGGCTGCTAACCGATGCGGAAGAGGTATCAATACCAATTATTATTACTAGTTACTGCTAGAAATAACATGAAAACAGCCAGGTTTTTTTTCAGAAACTCTCTAGAGTAAAAATATGCGTCTTGAATATGAGGAAACCCAGAATAAAGGGGTAGTATGTGACATATCTATGTACCATCGATTAGGACGAACCTGATCGATTTCTGCTACTCTTACCACCCCTTGTAACGTTATCCCCAGCAAGTCTATCACTGCTCGCTCGTCATGTCAGCGTGTTATTGATGTTTAGAGATAATGACCGATCGCAACAAGGGAAATGAAACAACGTAGACGGATGATAGGTGGTGTAAGTCGGAAACTGCGGAAGTCGGCCAGGTTAATCCTAGTGTACTAATAGGCTGTTTTCAGCGCATTAGTGCGGTGTCGTTCACCTCTTGGACCTCAATAAAACAATAATACGTATAAATATACATATATAATATAATAAAACAATAATGCAAGAGATATACTTACCTCTTGATCATGGAAAATGAGCTGTGGGAGATTTTGAAACCATGATGAGCACGAAAAATTGCTTGTAGAAGGGTTTCCCTCTGGTAAGGTGCTCCAACCCACTTAATTTAGCAGATATGAACTTAAATGTGCTGGTGGTCACATCAAATGACAGTTAGTCATCCAATGCTGCGAAAACCTTGTGGATTCTACTCATCCAACCTTCCTGGAGACCGGTATATACTTTAGTATGGGGTTTTCGGTGGATTCGCTACGGTTCCATAGCTCTGACCAGCATTTAATCCCGCTAAAAAAGTTCGCGAATGCCGTCCCATAAGAACAACAACTAGGAAACCTGTAGTGGAATGGACTGAACAAGCCCCTATGCACGGAACCTGTACAGCACCGTCTGATAGCCCAGAGAGGGTCGCTGGTGTGAGTTTGTCTGCAATTACGACCTCATCACAGTGTCAACCAACTGTCCCAATCTTCACACTTTCTAATGTGCAGCTGAAGTTATTAATTCCATTTAGATAACTCCCTACTGCCTTCTAGTAGAATTTACATCCTGACGCACCCTGCGACGTCCTCCCATCGATGGAACCAGTACGGTCGTAATTGCAGACAAAGTCACTTCGACAGCCCTTTGTGCGAACAGACCATACATTTGGATTATTGGGCGCTAACCACCAGCGCGACTCAGGCCTCAGTAGGATGACGCATGGAAGACCCCACGGGTTCCACTCTTTCTCGAGGAGAGTAGCTCGTCATTGATCTAAAGTAGTCGATAAAACTGTAAAGTTAGTTAAGAAGACCTACAAAACACGATGGGGTTTTCATCTTCAAGTTCAAAAAGACACAAAGGCTTGGTGCCGCACGCCTAGGAAGTGAATTATACGGATTTTGTTTCTGGACAGTTCGACGTCCAATTGATTCAGTATGAGCTGAAAATTCCTGATCGAGCTTCTGATATACTTCTTCAGGATTGTAGAGCCCCTGTGCGTCACTTCGATGCTTTTGACTTTGATATGTATCGATTTGTCGTTTCGGGCGGTCCGCTCCGCACTCTGCCAATGATGCCCCGCCCACAATCGATACGTATCAAGCACAACGTCGACAAGAGGAGCAGACGCTAATGCGAACGAGGGAATTGCTCTTTATCGCAGAAAAGTAAGAAATGTCATTAACTACTATTCCTCCAGCAATCAACTTTTTCGTTCCGAAACTCCTTTTGGAGGAGAACTCGGCTGTTCGCAGAAGTTCCGCACGCCACCAACCCTCTTCTATTTTCACTTCCATTTTGTTCATTCGTCACGATTCTCAATTATGCATGTAACTGCCATTGTTCCCCTCCACAACCGCAATACGTGGACACCCTGTGTCGAGACGAACCCGTCTGGCCTCTTGAAGGCAGCACTCTCGGAAATTCTCACTTCTGAAACGAGTCGCTTACCATGTAGCGGGCCGCTGGACAATCGCAACAGTAAGCTGGCACGTGGATCGCCCCTTACCTGCAAAGAAACTGCCGTGGATACATCTGCCGCTCTGGACATTAAGGTTTCGTCGCGCCAGCTAACGCTGTTGAAACGGTGAGCGCATGTGGTTTAGCGCAGATACCACCATTAATTTCTGTGTTTTTCGGGTCTTTCACGGTACTTGTACTTCATCGTTGTCAATGAGTTCATCGTCCCTAAAAACACTGATATACCGCGAAATCTTCAACTCAAAAATTTCCATTAGTGCAGCCTTAAAAGAACACCTAGTGGTCGCTTGAAGATGGATGCATTCTATGGTCTTCAAGGAGGGCGGGGAGGGGGTGGCAGTAGTCTTCGAAAGGAAGCGGAGTATTCAATTATCCGGCGAGAATTTCGTTCCAGACTTCGAATAGTGGCAACGAGGTGAACTGAACCTTAATGCATTTGATATTTGAATAGGTGGCGTTCAGCACTTGAATACCTCCTTTTAGGCCAACTTTTTCCCAAATTTTCGCCATCAATCCTTTGCGCCCTCTTCAGTCTTTTTCTGTTTTTCAGGCTTTAGTTGAGTGTCTCTCGCTAACCTTGTTTATTATTAGGCGTACACGTAGTAAACATATGTACTAAACAAAGTTCCAGGAACGCGGCTTTATCAATTCTCCAGCATTTTGATGTCTTTTTGTTCTTATGTTTAATGTTTGAATTCTTACTTTTTATTCTTTTCGCAATGATTCTGTCAATCGTCCTGCCAAAACCAGTCGCATTCTTTTTTTTTCACACTTTTTGGACTCTTCCTCTATTTCAAAACGTCTGCGGCTCTGAGGGAGCCCATCCATCATCTATTCAAGCTGCGTACACTTCTTCGTCCTCTCTGTGGGCGAGGCTCAGCTTCTTTCTAGTTCGTTTGTCTTGTAGATTCTCTCCAAAAAGGCACAACTTTCATTATGTGATTCTCCTGATGCTGTTTGCACACATTGGAAACAGCATGTCCACAATCAACTATACGCTAACTTTTTCGTAAAAAAAAACAAAAAAATGGCGATTGGTTGGGGCTATCTAACTCCCATTATGATGTTATCGTGTTTCACAGGAAATTACACAACAGTTCCGTTATACAGCGTGCGTCAGAATTATCGACGCACCTATAATAAGTCTGTAGAAAAGGCAAGATGCGAAAGCATTACAAATATGAATAGGCAAAATAAAGTCCGTGAGCTGGCGATCAGAATAAATGCACTCTTGTTCGCACCAGGCTCCTTCTTCGTGGAAGCAGGCACGAAGACGACGAGGGAGCGCATAGCCTTAGCGCCGCAATTAACCCAGATCGACATTGCTTCAGATCTTGAGCAGATAAGCCTTTGGGAGTTCGGTATTCCTGTGGATGATAGCTCAGCTCAGCTCTTGCTCTCTAAGATGTGCATATGTGGTCATTGGAAAAACTGAAATTCTGCTCACAAGCAAGCCGGCCCTCTGCCAGAATGAAATCCTTTGAGTGTTTTTTGAAACCAGGCCAGATTTATTTTCGTTTATTGCTCGGAGACCAAGCTGTGCAAAAATACGTATATATTCAAGTGCGATATGAATTGAGTCCAGCAAGGGAACATCTCCACAGAAATGCGTTGTTCCCCCCACGGGAAAATTCCGGCACGTAAAAGACGGCAAGAGTTGATAACCCCAAAAGGAAAGCATCGGAAAAAAGACCACGACGGAGCCGATTTCGATATTGAGTGTACCATCCTGGCGCTTTAGACTGAAATTTCGGCTACGAAAGTGCTTGAAGCGTTGTAGATTCTCACCCACACAGTATTCATTAACCACCCATTGACGGTCAATTGATGTTCGCGATGGCATTCTGCTCCGCTGTATTGATGGCCACTGTATTGGTGTTGAGTTCATCTGTCAACTGGATGCTTAGTGTTGTCTGGCTAGGACGAATTGAATGAACGGGTGTTGTGGAGGTCTTTGGTGGTTTAGAGCGGAAATAGATGATCTTGAGCCACTTTCAGGCCTCTGAAGACGATGTTAAGTCGAAACGTTAGGCAAGAATAAACGTGTCCTGTAACAACCTGTGTGGCACAGAAGAAATATATATTAGATCAAAGTAAGGACGCCCAGGTTTTATGATCAGAGGACATGGAATTTGATTCTCCACAGAATATTGTTAGGACGAGAAACAAGAGAATGAAAAAATTCCTGTAGTAAAACATTGCTGCATTTCCTTGGTCAGAACGCGATTGGATTTGCGAGCAAAGAGAGAGTTTCATGTGCCACTTGGAGACCAAAACCTGCCCTATTTGCTATAGGCGTATCACGTTTCTATAGGCTAACCTATATATAGCATGGAACAAAATTGTGCAAACTTCGATCGCAACGCCTTCGTGGCTACTTTCACAAGAATGGAGCTCACTCCGAACAAGAGTAAATCTTTGTGTTCATTGTAAGATTTTTGGATGTTGTCTCATTTAGAGAATAATTTCATGCGTCAACATTCATGCCCCGCCCCGTAATGATTACCTTTATGTTCAGCTAACAAAATAGACTGGGGTAAGGTATATGCGAAAGCATGTAGATTGTCATATCCGTGTGCACATGTAAACTTGTGTCTTGGTTTAGTTCTAGAGAATTTCTCAAATTCCCGGAAATACGAGTCATCATATCGATTGGCCTCTTTGAAATTCTGGAAACTTTCGTAGGAGATGTTTATTTTTCGAAATCTAATACATTGCCCCTTCAGGGTTTTCACTTCCGGTAGATTGAACTTAGATCGCCTTGCAATCTGTTTTCCTAAGCAGGTGGAAGTTATGTGGCCAGCAACATTGCAAAGCAAATACTCTTATAAATAAAAAAAAAGAGAAAAGGGGCTACTCGTCTTGAAAACGTTGGATTTGTCTAGAAGTCGTGGTTGAACAGTTTATTGGAAGGACCAGAATAATAGCACAGACGAGTGAATACGAGTGAAGCGTATGAGTACGACGATACATGCAACTACAATGATGGGGTTTGTATACATCAAGAGGTGAGGCTCCAGAACATTCCAGAATAGATCACAACAGATCAATGATAGAGCGAACATTCTAGATCAGCTCAAACACATAAAAATCAAAGTCCTGCAACAGAAAACAACAGAAAATGTGGTTTGGACTCCGTTCCGCACTGAACTCTTTGACAAAAACAAACCTACGAAATAGTTGTCCTGGCGCCTAAACAGCTTTTCTGCCGGATTCGCAAGTAGTCAAATTTTTCAATAAATCGAATCCTTGATTTCCCAAGAATTCGGATATTACCTCACGTCGATTCATCTATTTTGCCAGCCCTTGTATTCAGTAGGCTTGCGTAGCTAAACTCCGAGTTAGTGTTTTTGAAAAGGCCGAGATGACGTAAGTGGCACGGTTTTTTTTCTTCCTCGTGCTCTAACAAGGCATGTAATTTAGTCTCATGACGCCTACTAGTTGTGTTTCTCATTTTTAGAATTTACTGTCATTTTCAAGGAGCACGTATGTGCTATGCGAACCTATGTATGCGGAAATAGCTGTTTTCGACTTGGTAATTCTGCTTTAAAAAATCGTATTTTCGGACGCAGAGTCGGCCGAATATTTGAAAATTATTGGTTTGGATTGGTAGATTTAAGTGCATAAGGTTCCACGCGAAACACGTACGTCAATACAATTCCTCCGCAGTTCTTTTAGACCTATGTACTCCTTCATCTAAACTTGACAGTTTTAACGATACTTTTACTTCCGTCCATCCTTTTTTTCGTTTGCTCGACGCTGCATGAGGATACCATGACCCTCAACATTTTGAAAAACTCTCATTCCCTGAAGAAAAACCTCCGCCATCCATCTTTGAGTTTAAAAAGCAGGAAGGACACGCAAGTACGCGAAAACAGGATCATTTAGTCTTTGTATATAAATAGAAGCTGCATGGAATAGCATCATTTTCCGAAGCGTTTAGGCATTAAAGTGTGCTTAAACTTTGATTTCAAAGCCCTCGTGTGTTAATGAGAGAATATCGTGCCATGGTGACATTTGGACCTTTCACGTGCAAAAACCCGGAAAACAGCCAACAGACTTGTGTTCCACTTTTTCTCTTCCATGTTCAATTTTCCCAGCTTGTTTGCCTATTTCCTTCTATTCCTGATTGGCCTTGTTCAACTATCCGCAAAGCCTTCGAGAAATTGTTTTTGATTTGGGTTGCTGATGTGCTTCCAGGCAGGGCGGCACGTTTCGCTGTTAGCTTGAGAGATCTTGCTGGCGGCCAGTTTTTTATGGATATAAAAATGCTCACTATGGGCAGTACATTCCAAGCTCTGAAGAAGGGCTAGACTAGACGCTGCAAAATGTCGTACTGCAATAATGGCTACTGGAGCTCTACATAGGTATGGGTTTATACTTAATCGCGGCGCGAGCGTTCCTAACATGCAAACTGTTCAACAGTGGCGAATTCCATATGGAAGCATCTGGAAACTATGGTCACACTGTGCTGATTAGTGGGATATCCTCGTCCCTGTACTCACGTTTTCTTTCATTGCGAAGTACATTCTTCTTCTTCCTAAATCTTCCTAAATCGCATGCCCATATGGAGGCATAACTGACTTTCGACAAGCTCCCAATTTCTTGAGGCCTGAGAAGGCCCTTCCTGACCAAATAAATCCGCAAGGTGAGCTTTGCGGCTATGGTTCTGTACAGTGATGAGTTAAAAACAAAGAAGGGATCGAATGGATTTTGAACTCTAAGTGCATGGACAGTAAGGCACGAAGTTCTTACTCCAACTTTACTTGAGCTGGGCAGAAGATATAGGGAACATCAACCACGATTGCATCTCTCCCCGGTCTAGAGCCCACACCACCCAAGCGGCGCGGCCGTGTGCTGCGAATGTCAAGTGTTGCCTCGCCCGCGCCGCGCAGATGGCGCGACACGTCAGTCCGCGGGAGGTGCAATCGAGAATGACGTTCCCTACAGTGACAAATGGCCCAACCGACGGTGAAATGACAAAGAATCTTGATCAAAGGGGATTCAAAAGGAGTGCGCTAACATCCAAAATCGTCCATCGTGTTCACATCTATGGACTCGCTTCCGTGGCATGCTGTATTTTCCCACGCTATCACCTGCTGTGCTTTACCATATCGTGAATCGAGCACGTTTGGCAGCATGAATTGGCTCAAGAAATGGATTCCTGGAGGACCATGGGATTTCCACGTTTGAACCTCAAAGTGCGAGCCGATTTTCTACTACTTTATGCAAAACGATGTTGCTCGGAAGGCAGAAAAAGGGCTGGGATACAGCTGTAATCTAGACGACTCATCAAACCTAGCTCGAGTCGGCCTTTCGAGGACCACCTCTCGCTGAAAAAATTTTCAATTTTTAACAATATGTGAGTAACAATTGGCCTTCTTGCACACGGTTCTAAGCTGTTAGCGTTAGCGCAAATAATTTACCGTTAAGGTGTCACGACTATACCCGACAAAACAGCGCATAGATGAACTGATTGTGCCAGATCTCTTTTACAGATGAAATAGTCAGAACATTTTTATTAGAGATCAGACAATTCACTGGTCACAATGCTTGGTGACCCATTTCTTCACAACACGGACACTCCGATATTTTCGCTCTTTCGTGTGAAAACACCATCCGTCATTAGATTAAAGTTGGACGCCTTTTTGAACGCCCTATGATTCCAAGATTCTGGTCCAGTCGACCACGCTTAAGAGATCAGGTAAGACGTCTGGTTACGCGGTCTTTGTAGCCTAAATGGGCGTGTATCCCTTCAATATCTACTTTTATTCATTGGATTCGTCGCTCAACCTGGGTCGTAAATGAAATTCATTGGTTGACTTTCTTGAAGAGATGTCTCCCATCTCAAAGACATGCCAAGAAGCTTCTGGAAGGGAAATAGTCAGGGGTGAAACGTAGAAAATCTTATTTTTCCCCTTCCTTTTCCTCCTGGTTATTGCTAGACACGAGGAAACCTACCACATTATCAGTGAAAGATTCCTGCAGAATTCCCACACATCTCCTGTTATTTAGTGAATTGTACTCATTTCTTCCTTCATTTCTGTTTTTCCGGGTCCACTTAATTAGGTACGTTCGTACGTTCGTGGGGATGATCACTCTATGTACTTATTCATGCAGTAGGCAGCTCATTTTTGTAGCACTAATGTGTTTTCGTCCTGGATAATCTCATCCCAAAGAAATTCCCTGAGATTTCCTGTTTTTTCGCTTCAGGATAGCAACAGGAGTCTGTTATAGCCGAGCCGATGCTTCTTGATCTTTGAGGATGAAAGGGCTTGCTTTTATAGAGTCGCTATTGCGAAAACAAGCCACTTCCCATCCAGAGGTATCCATGGAGCCTTTACCTTCTCTCCTTTCTTTTTTCCTTCAGAAGTGAAACAATTCCTTCAGGGCTTCTACGGAAATAGACTCCTAGTTTCAGATTTGGTACGGTGTTAGCAGAATAACAGGAAAGCGCAAAGCCTAGGCTTTGAGAGAAAACCATCCCTAAATATTTATAGAAAAATATCAAGTTTGTTCCTGTTTTCAGTAAGTTTGTTTCAGCACAGCTGAAAGTTCGTTAAATCCCTAAATGATGATAATTTCCGCAGGCAGTGAAGGAATTGCCAAGCATCTCTAGGACTGCCTATTAAAATTAGTGGATTAATGGACACTACGTACACTTTTTAGATATGCGGGCAAAATGACGAAATAATTAAGTATTCAATGTTTGTCAAAAAGCCATCGCCCCCTCGATCCATGAGCGTGCCAGTCCTCTCAGGGATCAGAAACCCATGATTAGTATAATAATAAGATCATTAATTCATGCACTGCCAAAATTTCGCAAAAACGGGGCTGTCGCTAAGCGATGGCTCTTGTTCATGGGAAGGTACCGTATAGATGATCGTACCGAGGGCGGCTGTGATCTACCTTTGACCACGCCCATCTATCGGCAATCGATGGGTTCGGCGTCAGGGCAACCTTAGTTTGGATACGCATCGCCCGCCTGGTGCGGTTCATTTTATCCCTCTCATATAATTTCCTTATTGCTGACAGCCTTTATTGCAGTGTCAAATTGCTATGTTCGTTTCACATTCTTCTCCCTACTACATCTATTTCATGAAGCCATTGTTTCCCAACATTGAAGAATTCTTAGTACGTCACTATTTGATGTCCTTTCTCTTTGTCTGTTAACCCCTTTTACGAGAGTGTTGCACCTTCTTTCAGCACTATTCTTAATAAGTCCTTTACGGTCTCTTTTTTCCTATGTTCATCGCTGGTTTTTCCAGCTAATGTTTTGTCTATAATTGCTTTTAGATTTGTCCCTTGTTTGCGATGCATGTGGCGCTGGGGTCGGATCGGGCTCACTTAAACCTCCGATCTGCAACAGGGGCGTTGCTTGGATCATCCAGAATATGGAATTTGAATTTCGTCCTAGAGCTCGCTGATAAGGTAAAAATTCCTTCTCGGAAGAGTTGTGAATCTGTTGACGATGCGATCCTACTTCTTCGCAATGTTCAAGGAGGCAGGACAGACGCAAGAAGTTCAAGATCATAAATCTAGGACCAAATCAATTCCAAGTAGAGGGAAATTCAAACGGCCGTGTGCAAGAGGCGGGACCGCGACGAGGCTCTCTTGGGCAGAGACACAGGTGCTGTGCATGTTGCTTCTAGTTTCTCTGCTTCTGCCAGCAGTGGACAACTCAAGTGCCACACCGCGCCGCGGTCCCGCCCCTCGCACACGGCCGTTTGGATTTTCCTGTAGAACCCTCAAAAATAGGGTGTTATCTGCACAACTTTGTGTGCAAATTCCTATCTCTAGTAGCTTCTAATTTAGAAGTTCATGCTAGTTGTAAGTACGTTTACTCATAGTTTTTTTACTTACGAGCTACGTATAACATTTTCACGTTAATCAATGTATAATATGCCAGTAAATGAACATGAATGTACCATCCAATGGAAAGAATTCTCGATTTTGTAACACCCCGCCAGATTAGCTTTGGCGCGTGTTTTTTTTTCTCGAGTTTTTTTTTTAGAAAGAGCACTCCCCTTCCACTGGAGCTAGTCTATTCATGCTTTCGGGAGAACGACAAGCCAACGACATCTTTCTCAGCTCTGTCAATAATCTCATAAAGACCGGTGCTAAAATTTATATGGATAAAATCTCAGGAGGCTAGTTCTGGCGGAGGAAAATTTAAAGGTTTTCAGTGCGACTCAACTCGTCCCCATGGGGAATAACCCATGTAGGAGTGGTTCGAAGCCGTGGAAATGTCTCACTTCATGAAATAAATGAATTGGCTTCTAGACCTCCTACTGAAAAAAATCTGTGCAGAATCGTGCTCATTTGCGGACATACGCACAAGTGCATTTGCAAAAAATCGTGCTTCATCGTGCATATCGCTAAACAACGTGCCAACCAGGCAATTTCAGCGTAAGTCGTGCACTTTCAGATGTATCGAAAATACAGCCCAAAGTTCAAGCAGATTTTATGAAGATAATTTTCTTTATGATTTGGAGAGAATTTGTTATTGATTCGAGAATTACTTCCAGTTTAAATTTCCGGGTAAATTGTCTATCTTCTTCCATTACAATGCTATGCTGAATGAACCGATTTAAATTCGCCAGAAGGACCAAGATCATTAGATTCTAGCCACAAACGCGGCCGATTTGATTGAATTTCTGACAGAATTTCCTGGAAATCCCTCAAGCTCCATTCCGCTCTGGATGGCTGAGCTTGCAGGGACTCGTAAGTCATTTCGGGGAGCAGATGCTGCAGGACACCTAAAAACATTAGCCTGGATTAGGCACGGAATCTAATGAGGATGAAGAAGAAGAAAAAGAAAACAATGGGTTGATCAACATTCTGGTCATGCAGTTGTTCAGAAACCTGATTATTCTGCAGCGTGGGTGCTGAGAGCATGTTTTTCGAAAAAAATTCGAGGTCTGTCTTCACATAACAGTGCGTTTATTCTGTTGTTCAATACTATTTACTTCTAGGACTTCTCGCCTCTACTCTGCAGAAGTATGTACGAGTAAAACACGATTATATTTACACAATTTCGAGCCCTTCCATCACATCGGCCAACCCTTATTTAGGTTATGTGTTGATTATGAAAACCCCACTATAGAAATACGCAGAGCTTCCAGACTTATTACGGTGGTGCTAACAGCTGATGTACTTGACGTTCTCATCCAGGACACCAGCTGCAGGAATGAATAAGTCTGGAAGTTCCACCTTCGTCTCACTATTATTAAACGTATAACCAGAGATCTGAGTATATCTACCATACGATTTCCGACCCTCGTGCACTGATGGCGTACAGACGAATCTTGAGGGCTGGCATCATCGAAATTGAGCCTATAGCTTTGGAACCCCCTCCCGATGAGCGTGGGTTTTTTGCGGAATCAGGAGGGACGTTGCGCTACCGCGCCGCTCGTGCTGGTATCGTCGCCGCGATAGCAAGTTATAGGGTTTTCTTGGTGGTTAGTTGGTTTTCCTGATAGTTGACATATTATACATAGAAAAGGATGAAAAATTATTTACCAATTGGAGACAAATTTTTCCAAGCTACCACATTATCAATCAGGCTTAATGAAACCGACAGAAATGGCTGGGTCTTGAAGAGAATAAATAGCCAAGAAGAGAAAGAAATAGGCTTCAAGAGGGACCACAAAGTAACAATCGCAACATCGTTTTTATCCCAAAGCATTACCGCAAATTTCATGGTACGAAAATTGAACATCGATTTTGCAACGACTTAATACATCACTTCCAAGTTCTAGACTACAAAGCAAATGGTCTTACTTTCCATATGTATGTATAGTCTGTTAGCCTCAAAGAGAACCGATAAAGTGACTTTGTCTGCAGTTACTACCTCAGCACGGTGTCGACCAGCTGATTTGATTTTTACACTTTTTCTCGTATGTTTTGCCATGTATGTGGGGTGATTCCTGCCGCTTTGATCTCTAGGGAGACTGCCGCCTAGTAAAATCTTCTTCCAGACGGATCTCCATTTATTTATTTATTTGATGCACCACGGGGGAGCACTCATGATAATTCAGGACATGATGGTGTTTCACAGCCATTCTAGGGAGCTTTAGGAGTTGTAAAAGTTAATGAGCTAACAAAGGTGTCGTCTGATCACAGCACATTATGTGCAAAGTATAGCCCGGCCATTTGCGTACTTTCTGGGATAACGTTAGGAAAACCAGCACATAGGCGGTACATGATTTCTTGCCCATTGTCCATATGTAGGAGGCAAATGGTGCTAGGAATAACGCCACTTTCTGCGAGCATAGGCATGCACAGAAAATCCCACACCGGATTTTCGGATGTAAGGTATTCCTTACCCCTAAAAATCCGGCATGGAACTTGCCTCCGTACGGAAATATGCGTCAGGGAATTCTTCGCCTATGTGAACAGGAAATAATTCTTGGATAGGTTGAGAGCAAGGGATAAAATAGGATAAACTTCGACGAGACTAACAACTGCACATAATCGCATTCATAGGCCGAAAACTTAGGAGAAAACCCGTGAGCTCCCTATAAGGGGCAAGCAACGCATCTGAACCACTTTCTCCTTTTCTTGGGCAAAGCCTTACGTTAGAACAGATGTCACAACAGACGAGGTCACGGGACGTTGAGTGCTGCACCTTTTTTGCCCCTTCGATTGAACTCATAGGTAATGGAATCGTAGGATAGTGAACATCCATAACTGCTCCTAACGTCCGAGTGCTATGATCAATCTCGCTCGGGTAGCATGGCTGCCCTCAACGCCTAGTCGTCCAGTGACATCTTGCGACCAAGACCACGGGGACCTTTGAGTTTAAAAATGCTGGAAGAAAACTTCTTCAGAAGCTCACGATTCGTTGAAAAGGTGATTCTGAGCCAAAAAGAACGCAAACTTACCAAACGTGAAGTTGTTAACCATGATCACTAACAAACCGCGTCGTCCATCATTTTCTGGGACAACGGAAAAAAGGCCAGGGAAGGAAAAGCCAGACTTACGAAGCAGCATTTTAAAAGCGAGGAGAAACCCTAGCAGGAGATTATTGAAATGGCTCAAATTGGACAAAAGAAAAAGTCCATGTGTGCATGCCTCCGTGCGGCAGTTAAAGGGCGCCCTGATAGCCTTAAAATCCTGCGCCCGTATCCAATATATTTTACCCAGTCGGATGAACGCGCTCTAGCGGATATATTGGTGTGTTTCAGTGAATCTGCTATCTAGTAGAAAGATATCCGCGGATATGCAAATCCACTTGCTAGAGGATATCTTTTCTCGATTGATTTCCACCTGATAACGACCCATGATCTTCTCCATCTTCATTCCATTTTGTCTCCCATCGAGACACCGCACTTGCACCTACAAAAGACCTCTTTCATGAATGAGTTATATTATATAGCAGAGTGGATAAAAACTGGTGGGAACGGATATATACCCGCTGTGTTTTCCCTCCCACAGTCAAATATATTGGATACGGTTTCTGGGGTGGTAAGGGCAGGAAGGGTCAGAAAACAATTCATACTGATATGATAGAAGAGAAAGTTTTGGTCTCATTATACTTAGGACTTCGAAGTTTTCATTGTTCTATATGTATATCTAGACTCCTTTCGTGCATTACCCTCACACGGATTCTGAATATTGGAATATGCCTTTTCTGCACTCCTCAGTAAGGTGAAAAAGGCATTGGAACGTCTAACGATTGATTTGTAGTATTAGGATTTTTATTTTCATTGAGTGAGTGCGCTTTGCACGCATTTTCATCTCTGCGATTTTTTTGGAGAGTAAATGCGTTTTCCACGCTTTCACATTTCGCTGTTCAAGAAGATCATGTTTCAAAGGTTAAAACGTCTAACTTACGTGTCCTCGTGGTTTAGTCATAAGCGGTTAATCCACCACCGCATGTCATACAGGTTATACGTGAATAGAGTGGAATGAGTCTTTTCGGTGGTTGGTTATCATGAAATGTTTACTGGAAATATTAAGAGATATTTTTGGTTATAACCATTTTCCCGAACACCATCATTGTTATCGGAGACATTCTTCTGCAATTTGTTCTCTATTTAATTGAGAACTTATCAGGCAGAGCCTAGCAAAGTAGAGACCCCGTGGAGATTTCTAGAGGTGATTCAATGAAAGCACATAGTAGTCCCAGTTGGTCGACGTGGTCCAGTGAGTTGGACTAAGGATAATCGGAGTGGCCCGATGTGGCTATGCCTTGATTAAGACTTTCACCTATCAATCCTGAGTGCTACACAGAGGAGCTTTAGCGCATCAAAGTATGTATGAGGTTATTTTTAGTCGTGATGTCAAGCAATTAATGGATTCCATTTTTCTAGCGGAACAGCTTAGGAGGCGCTCAAGAAGATGCCATTTACAGCCCTCTCATGAATCTAAAATGAGCGATGACATCAAGAAAAGGCTATTCAAGCACTGGGTTAGCTGGTTGACGCATTATGGACTAACGGTTACCAATTTGTTGAGGTGATGTTCGCCAGATCAGTAGACCCACTTTCACTGTTGCTCAGAGGTGAATTTCAAAGTTCCTATCCTCTAGCTTCACATTTCGGAACCATGGAACGCGCTTGCTGATGCTCACAAATCAGAACAGAATCTTCACTGGACATAACGATAGGCTACGTGAATGTATTTACATTCATCGTCATTTCAAAAGATGAATTCCTTGTAGTCAAAGAAGTTCATGTTGGCAGCGAGAAGCATTCAGGCTGTAGTGCGTCTTCTGTGTAGGTAAAGAATTTTCAGGGAGATTCCCTTTCACTAGGTTGCTTTTAGGCGAAACCACAGCCATTTCTGAAAATATCGCAGCCATATTGCCGCTTAATGAGCAGCCATGCGCCATCCTCCCATCTTTTTACAATTTAAGGCTGATCCCGAATCGCTGAGAAGAATCGCTATTACGTTCTACGCTATTTATTCCTAGAGCGGAGAACGACTAATGGGTAATGCTGCCGCCACGCCCACTGCGCTTGATCCCGGTTCGTCCGCCTCTGGAGATGAGACGGCACGTCTACTTGGACGGCCGTCTTTTCATGTGTAGTTTCCGTTGCCCCGGGCTAATTCTGATATTATCCAACAGTTCCATGGCTGTTTAAGCATAATCGCTTCTGACCTCGAATTCTGTGCTTCCGAAAATCGTTGATTCATCAGATAGGGGCATCCGTGACGTGCTTGCTGTTAATCTCTGCACTCACAATTACTTCTTCTCTCACAGTATGATCTCATTGAAAGAAATATGGCTCCTACTTCGTTTTACAATCTTGGGGTAAAATGGAGTTGGGGGGGGGGCACTTGGTATAAGTCGATAATATGACCTGTCCTGCACGTTCAGCCTCGTTAGCTGACACGTCTAGAACTCTCTGACTTGTTAGCTCTCTTAATGTACAGTAGTTACCTGTAATGCAAACAAGTCAAAACGTGTAGGACAGGTCATTTCATCGACTTATACCGAGTGGCCCCCCCCCAACTCCATTTTACCCCAATCTTGTGTAGTGAGCATTCATTCATTCATTCATTCATTCATTCATTCATTCATTCATTCATTCATTCATTCATTCATTCATTCATTCATTCATTCATTCATCCATTCATTCATTCATCCATTCATTCATTCATCCATTCATTCATTCATTCATTCATTCATTCATTCATTCATTCATCCATTCATTCATTCATCCATTCATTCATCCATCCATTCATTCATTCATTCATTCATTCATTCATTCATTCACTCACTCACTCATTCATTCATTCATTCATTCACTAATTCATTCACTCATTCATTCATTCACTCATTCATTCCATTCACTCACTCATTCATTCCAGTCGCTCATTTATTCATTCCAGTAACTCATTCATTCATTCATTCATTCATTCATTCATTCATTCATTCATTCATTCATTCATTCATTCACCCGTTTATCCATTCATTCATTCATTCATTCATTCATTCATTCATTCATTCATTCATTCATTCATCCACCCGTTTATCCATTCATTCATTCATTCACCCGTTTATCCATTCATTCATTCATTCATTCACCCGTTTATCCATTCATTCATTCATTCATTCATTCACCCGTTTATCCATTCATTCATTCATTCACCCGTTTATCCATTCATTCATTCGTTCACCCGTTTATCCATTCATTCATTCATTCATTCATTCATTCATTCATTCATTCATTCATTCACCCGTTTATCCATTCATTCATTCATTCATTCATTCATTCATTCATTCATTCATTCATTCATCCATTCATTCACCGATTCATTCACTCATCGATTCATTCATCCATTCATTCATCCACTCATTTATTCATTCAATCACCCAGTCAGTCACTCGTCTGTCTGTCTGTCTGTCTGTCCGTCTGTGTTTCGGTCAGTGTTCACGTCTGCTAGTGCCAACTGGATTCATCACTGCTAGATATGAATTCATCCAGTCGGAACCATCGCAGCACGAAATGAAACGATGTCTGCAATCGAATAATGCTGCTGACGTTGTTATTCATAATTTCAATACGTGCATTCAAGTGGTTGACGTCCAGGGTTTTTGTTCGGTCTTGAAACCTTCATTAGGCTCAGCTTTATCATGAACCTATAACTGGTGCGCCAAAATTGAAAGGGAGACCTGAGCGCTCTGAATTTGCACAGGTACCTGCGACTTCAGGGTCGTTCCCTACGAAGGTGTGCACGAACTTAATCTGCACTGGGATCCAAAGTATCAGGACTCTGGTAACGATTTTACATGGAGAAAGCACGTTCCTTGGAAATTCCGGCGAGAACCTAGAAGGAACTAGGTGTGGTCGACGTATCCTGTTGAATCCCTCCTCCAAATTAAACGTGAAACGAACATTTTGGAGAAACAACTGAAACCGTTGTGAGGAAGCAAATGCAAGAAAGCTTTTAAAACGGGGAGCCGTTCTGTAGTCTGCAGAGAGGTACAGCGATGATGATTGCAACAAGCTGACGGGCGGTCCAGCGTGAGGCAAGGATTTTTGAGAAAGACTGTACTGGCATAGTCACGCTTAATGCATGTCCTCATTTATGGAAGATGGTAACGAATACATCACCTTCGCAGTTGGTTTGAGCTACTTAAATTGACACTAACAGAATAGCATTCGTATCTCAAGATCGTAGATTACTGCTGTCCCGAGAGATTTAACGCTCCTTTTTAGGGATCTCCTTGAAATAGTAGCTTCGTCCTTCAGTCAGACTTGGTGGCTTTTCGGCACTGGCTTTTTCTGCTAACAAGTTTGGGTGCAACACACAAAATGTATCATATACACACTTGTTCTCCAGTACCACAGACTCTCCGGCGCAGATGTTGGCGTGGTTTTCTTCTGTGTGACGACGGTGCGCGGATACGTGTGTGCAGTAGTATGTAGTGGACAAGATGGAGGATAGTAGGCGAGATGGCGAATAGTATGACGGGGTGGCTGATAGTAAGCGATGACGGGTATATGTAGAGCCCATGCCGGCGCTAAAGCTCACCGATGAATAACTGAAGTTTACCCACTCCGGAGGTCCTTTTATAGCTGGGCACAGTTCATAAACATAAATAAATAGCTCGGGGAAATAAACAGCTCTTCTTTATTTTAAAGACATCTTCATTCATAGCAAATAACTCAGTGAGCGGCTATCCCCACATTCCAGAACCTTAAATTTGAATTACACATAATTGTGGTGCATCCTGTGGATTCACAGGGTGAAAGTCCAACATATCGATTGTTACATTGAAAAATTATGAAGCTAAAGGACTTTGAGGCAAGCTCATTAAGTGAACGCCGGACCGAATGCTGATGGCTTGCGTTTAATGACCAAAATCTATGAGGACAACAAGGCAAACATATGAATGCAATAAAGATTTGGACAACAAAATATCCCCAAATTAATTCAGACCCAGAAATCTTGAGAAACTCAAAATTACTATACTTTTCCTCTAGAACACGTTCACTAAGGTCTCCAACAAGGATGGATCGGAACCCTCGACGTTTTTTCATCAATTCTGAAAAGACATATCGTCGCAGGACTCTAGCATAGCTTTAGCACGAAGGTTTATGTCCCTCTTTCGGCTTGCCGCATTCCTTTACTGTTGGTGCTATCTCTAATAACACTTGATCCCTCACTTAACTGCCTATGCCGCACTATTCGATGCTCAGCCACCAAAGAATTTTTGTCTTTGGCGTTTAATAGACTTTCACCCATGGATCTGCCTGTGAAAATCTCGCTTCAGTACTCTTCCGGCTCTGTTTTGAGGTCCTGTTCAAGATTCACGCAGAATAGTCTAGCGTTAATGGTGCCATACTTTCGATGCTCATGTTTTCAGTTGATTTTAATGGAGCGCTCTGAATGCGTATGAATAAATAAATGAATAATTACGACAGTTAAATGAAAATACCTTACTTCACGCGAGAAAAGCACTTTAGTCTTGTGAATAACATGTATAGAATATTATTAATTATTGTAGCTGCATGTACAGCCGAAGAAATGTGTCCAGATGCACTGAGAATCTGGTCGGCAACAGCGTTTATACTTCTTTGCAAGCCTTGCTCTCGTTTTGACAACGACAGGCCGAAAACAGTAAACATGTAACGATTTGTTTACTCCGAATTATCTCGTTTTCCACAAGAATTAGCCCGTTAGATGTTAGAGCTACCATGTCTCCGCGCTTTGCGTCTCCATCTAATGGTTACTGGATATTCTCAAGGAGGTGGGGGGAGGGGGCTGAGGTCTCGAAGCTTGCTCCTGCCTGTCGCTCGTAATTGCACCCGTGGCGAACCCACCCCACTCTCTCTCGGACACAGACCTTTAAGGACTACAGGATATATGACGACTGCAATATTTTCATTGGCAGTAGGTTCGAATATTTGTATTCGGGACATAACACTTTCAGGGACTTTCCAAGGACTATGTTGAACTATCGAACCAGCTCCATGAAAATTTGCATATTCCAGGAAAGAGTCTTGTGGGGTCAGCTTTTGGTGCAAATGATGTGAATGTGACGTAGATTTTCATGTAGTCGGATTTGTTTACGGCTCTAATCACACCTGCTTTGCCTCCACCCAACCGTTGTCCATTGGTTAATATACTTATGAATGTGGGATTACCTATGCTTTCAGTGATGCATGCAGGTGTTGAAAGTTGTATATTCTAGTCTTGTGTATGCCACAGCTCTGTTTGGAGCTCGGAAAATACTCCGGACAGAACTTGGACAATACGTGAAACATGTCCGGATGTTTAGCATTAGATGAAGTCCCTCATCCACTATAGGGGCTCCACGGTATAGGTGTGGCTTTCAGTTTGTGCTGCATGTCCGTATAGTTCAACTAGAGAACAACCTCATCAGTCAGAGGAGGGTGTCGCTGGTTCGAGTTCTCCTGAGAGCGCTAGGCTCTCTATTTAACACGTCCCTTGGGATAGAATATCACCATTAGATAGGCGAAAACTGGAGAATCCCCGGTGCGTTTGCTTAAATCGCCGTAGAACAACACGATTCTTCAATAAAAAAATCTTTGGAAATATCACCAGCAAACACCAAAAATACTGAGTCATTATTTCCTTTTTTGTTCTGCTTTTATCAATAACAGCTGTCTGGTTTTTCTTCCCAAGTATCCGTCTTTTTGGCATACCCTAGAGTGTAACAAAGAGAAAAATTATGAATACAGGATGCTGCCAAAGTCTTTGGACAAACATAAACAATCTTCAAAACGTAGGGAAAAGAAATTGAAAAAAGCGGTTGATCATATAAGTCGGCAATTTAGTTGTGAACATAAATAATATTTTCGATCCTAAAATTTCCTGCACTGGCAGCGACCCAGGCTTGGGAAATGGTAGATGCGACATTGGCCTGCGTGCACCCTGATGAAGTCAAATTCACCTCGGACCTTCTCTGAAATTTCATTACAGAGTCCAAATTCCCGTGTGATATTGAAAAAGCCTTAGCCTACAGAATCTCTAAAACACCACGGAATCTTCCAAGGTAGATGTAGGACTTCTATAGACGATTACTTATCCCCACCTTTGTAGCAGAGAAAAATACTCGCTTACGGAGGAAATGTCGTCATTCTGTAAATCCCAAAATAGGACCGAATTAGCAGGTCTAGCAGAAAAAAAAAACAGCGGTGGAATCGCTGTCAAACAAGCGAAAATAGCTAAGGTAGTACGATTTCCTTGTTTGTTGGCAAAAATTTTGACCACTGCCGAAATCGAAGCTAACATTGTACCTAGAGATATTCCAACCAATTTCTAAATATTGTGGAGATTCTTTTAGATTCCATAGTAGAAGGCTATTGTCGCACCCTGTAAATATGAATGCTAGAAATCGATCAAATAAAGAGAGGATTTCAGAAAGGAGAAGAAGTTTCGAGGAACTAATCCATGAAAACCAACGGATAAAGAAATTTAACAATCGGATCATGAAGCCATGTCTGGACGGGAAGCCGCTAGGTGCGCCTGGGATTCCTCCGGTATCCTTGTCGGCCTAAGCAGATTCTGGGAAAAATTTTCCGTAAACTTGTCTCGCGGAACAGTCTAAAACTATTACCTTCTCCTCATCTTTTCCCTTGTTTACGCTTTTCAATTTCCCACCACTGGATATTTCGCATTCTTCTACTAAAACTCCGCTCGACCACGCCCTTTTCCTTTTCGCACGCTCCCTCTACTTCCCCTCCTCACCAGACGCGTCCTTCTTCCACATGCATATTCCGCTACTGCTACATGTATCTTTTTCGGTATGGTTGCATTGCTTTCTTCTGATTCCAATTCTATTTTGCCATAATTATGCATCTCTCCGCTCGTGCACAAAATTCAACAACAACAACGTCCTGTCTGTTTTCCAAACCGCGGCCACTAGACTTGTTTTTGCATAGGAGTCTCTTTGTTACATGGCTTCCTGTTACCAATATTTTTGTCGATAATAACTGGATTACTGTAGAATCATGTATTACATTTGATTTATGCATGTGGTCAAGCAAAAATTCATGTATATGGTTACCCACACTTCCTTCACTTGGGTAAGTAATTCACCTCTGAGGGGAGTTCTCTAAGGCCGTCATTATTCAGTTTACTCGTAGTAGACGTGGTTAGAATCCTAGTCTACCTTCTACCTTGATTTCTTCAGGAACTCTACCTCATAGCCCAAGGGGTAAAGTGAGCACGAGAGACCCGTGGTGAACGTGTCCACGCACCCAGGTATACCCCGTTACCCAGCACCTATCAAAATCCTTACACGAGATGTGATGTGACGTTGTCTTTACCCAGATATCACAAATGGGTAATTATGTATACCCAAGGGTGTGGAACTTGACGTGAAGTTGTCTTCACCCAGAGGCAATTATGTGCTGTGGGTAATTGTGTTAAACCACGTATGCGAAATTATACATGCGTTTAACGATGCGAGTCCACTTCATTAGCATTCACATGCAGAGCACAAAGGCGGACTAAAGTTTACCCTTTGTCTAAGGCATGTTCAGGCCATCGAGTATTTTACCCCGCGGCTTGACAAAATTTTTTTGATAAGCGGCAGAAAAGCATAATTTCTTAGGGGGTAATCGCGGTTAACATGGGCGAATCCGTTGTTGTCTTTACCCAGATGTCATCCATGGGTAATTATGTACACCCATGAATGTGAAACGTGACGTGACGCTGTTTTTACCCAGGCCATGGGGCCAGGGGTAATTATGTACTATGGGTGATTGTGAAAAACCATGTCTGTGAAATTATGCATGCTTTTGACGATGCGGGCCTCACTTCTTTGACATCCAAATGGAGCGCACAAAGAACGGAAAAAAGTTCACCCTCCTTGGGCATGTGCAGATCACCTAGTACTTTACTCCGAAGCCTAGGTAAATCAGTTGATGTTGATTTTTGAGAAAAGGGTAATTTTTAGAGGCAATCGCGATTGCTATGGGTGAATCCAACGATGAGTACGAACCCGGAAGCTGCAAGCTGCAGAGATAATTATTGTAACTATTGTAATTATTTGGTCTAGACCGCGTTGTAATTGCGTCGTGTGACAGGCCATGATTCCGATAGTGCCGGTTTATTTCTGTTAATTATTTGTAATTATTGCATGATGAAGTTGCTTAATATTAACATTATGTTTATTGTATAAGTTGATTTACGATGCATACCCTTTAATTCTCTGGAGTTTGTCCTAAAATCCAAGAAATTCTGGATATCTGTGAAATAGAAGCGTTGTGCAGCACTACGCTTGACCAGCGCGATGAGTTTAGGGGAAAGGCCGATTTATCACGGCTTGAGTGCTTCTATCAGACCAACGACTAATTATGTGCATATATAATAAAGGATACGTTAGGATATATTCCCAACGCCTTCCAGAAAGGAGATATTTGCAGCGCTTGCAGGAGATTCCCGTGCGAGTCCTGCTTATGCAGAGTAAGATGTGAGAAAATAATTAGTTAATCATTAACCGCCGGGCCATTTTCTGCCATAACAGCCAATCATAACAATCGTTCACAGAATGCACTCTACTCTTTTAGTGAAGGGTGCAATGACGTCAAGGCGAAAAAAAAAACGAGACATATGTAGCTAGCGGAAAAGGGGGAGGGGAGGGGGAGTGAGGAGGTGGTTTATCGAAAATTATAGAGACATTCAAGGTGGTCCCTCTCTTACCTAGCAAATTTTTTTTCCTTTCTGTCACGTGAAATCGTGGTAGCAATAGTGAAAAAAGTCGCAGGTGAAGTAATTAAATTAAAGAAAACAATTATAGAGTTATGGGGACGGCCCTAGCGCTAGAATTTTTAGTCTCTAAAAGAGCGAGAACCCAAATGCACCAACTTTTAATATGGATTTTCCATTTTCGCGGGAATTCTTCCGAGTTTCCTTCCGTTATAGACTTCTTTCCAATTTATTTTTGTTTCCATGCCTGTACATATATATACAGTCCGGTCCGACAGCCACTGCAAATGAGCGCCGGCGGGCGCAGGCCGCCGCCACCCTCCGGCGCCCCAATATTAATGAGCTATAAATCACTCGAGCTTGGGAGAAAGCGAAGAAAAATACAATTTTAGTCCATAGTAGACAGAGTGCAGTGGATATGTTAAGGCTATAAAGCAGGGGACCATTTTCACGACTTTCACGTTTTTTCATTTTTGTGATTTTCATGGGGAAAGATTTCTGAATGCACAATAAGCGAAGCCAACTCTTCCATTTTCTGCTATAGTACACTGCTTCGCGAATAAAAAATGGCCGTTATTCTTCTATAGATGGACACAGTACTTCAGTTATTCCATCTGAATAATAAACCTCATCCAATTCGGGATCCTCAGAAATAATTGAAATCCGTATAAATTGTTCCATATCCATTGCGAAGTAGTTTCACCGCTGTCATTTATCTTTCGTGGAGCAGTCCTTCACGGCGGAGTTACTCTCTCCCGGTTTCCCTCAACTTTGAAAAAGTGGTTTTTCACTATTACTTACACTATTAGTATTACTTACACTTACACTTATCGTAGTTTATCTTCGAAATTTATGCAAAACGTTGCCGGATGCCTTCCTGGACTACCCGAAGGAGATCACGGGGGACGTTCCAAGCAGTGAACCCCAAACACTGCGATACTTAACTCTGGATCTCCAACGGAGTGGAACCAGCGATAGGGACAGATTGCAATCTGCCGCTCAAACCACTGAGCCATCCGGGCTACTTTTTATGTTGGAGTTTGTTAGATAACTGCAGCAGTCGTAGGCAGCATACTATATGTATTTGCAAAACGGGGGCACAGGGCAGGATTCGATCCCCTGACCACCACAACGTCGATCATTCGCTCAACCCACTGAGCTATGCGCGCACGCGATGCAACATACAAATAGTGTCCAATCTTACTTACACTTACACTTATCGTAGTTTATCTTAGAAATTTAGGTGAAAAGGGAGTTGGGTGGGGCCACTCCTGTGAAGCCTAAGCCTAAGCCTTAAACCCATTCTTAAGCATAGGGTTAGGCTTATTTGTATGTTGCATCGCGTGTGCGCATAGCTCAGTGGGTTGAGCGAATGATCGACGTTGTGGTGGTCAGGGGATCGAATCCTGCCCTGTGCCCCCGTTTTGCAAATACATATAGTATGCTGCCTACGACTGCTGCAGTTATCTAACAAACTCCAACATAAAAAGTAGCCCGGATGGCTCAGTGGTTTGAGTGGCAGATTGCAATCTGTCCCTATCGCTGGTTCCACTCCGTTGGAGATCCAGAGTTAAGTATCGCAGTGTTTGGGGTTCACTGCTTGGAACGTCCCCCGTGATCTCCTTCGGGTAGTCCAGGAAGGCATCCGGCAACGTTTTGCATAAATTTCGAAGATAAACTACGATAAGTGTAAGTGTAAGTAATAGTGGAAAACTCTTTCGAAGATAAACTACGAGTGTAAGTGTAAGTAATAGTAATAGTGTAAGTAATAGTGAAAAACCACTTTTTCAAAGTTGAGGGAAACCGGGAGAGAGTAACTCCGCCGTAAAGGACTGCTCCACGAAAGATAAATGACAGCGGTAGAACTACTTCGCAATGGATATGGAACAATTTATACGGATTTCAATTATTTCTGAGGATCCCGATTGGATGAGCTTTATTATTCAGATGGGATAACTGAAGTACTGTGTCCATCTATAGAAGAATAACGGCCATTTTTGTATTCGCGAAGCAGTGTACTATAGCAGAAAATGGAAGAGTTGGCTTCGCTTATTGTGTATTCAGAAATCTTTCCCCATGAAAATCACAAAAATGAAAAAACGTGAAAGTTGTGAAAATGGTCCCCTGCTTTATAGCCTTAACATATCCACTGCACTCTGTCTACTATGGGCTAAAATTGTATTTTTCTTCGCTTTCTCCCAAGCTCGAGTGATTTATAGCTCATTAATACCGGGGCGCCGGAGGGTGGCGGCGGCCGGCGCCCGCCGGCGCCCATTTGCAGTGGCTGCCGGACCCGACTGTATATATATATATATCAGTGGCGGACGCAGGGGGGGGGGGCGCCCCCCCCCCGAGAATGGGTCGCCAAATTTTCGAAATTACTTTACAATACAAATAAAAATCTTGTGTTAGTTTATTTTTAATTGTTTATTTTTACTATTATTTTTAATATATTTTTTATTTATTGTTTATTATTATAATTAATATTATTATTAATTTTATTTTCCGTCTGGGTCCCCAAAACGGCGGAGACCCCACTTTTCTTCCCACGCCCCCCCTCCCGCCCACTTTCTGCGTCCGCCACTGATATATATGTGTAATACACATATATATCAGTGGCGGACGCAGAAAGTGGGCGGGAGGGGGGGCGTGGGAAGAAAAGTGGGGTCTCCGCCGTTTTGGGGACCCAGACGGAAAATAAAATTAATAATAATATTAATTATAATAATAAACAATAAATAAAAAATATATTAAAAATAATAATAAAAATAAACAATTAAAAATAAACTAACACAAGATTTTTATTTGTATTGTAAAGTAATTTCGAAAATTTGGCGACCCATTCTCGGGGGGGGCGCGCCCCCCTGCGTCCGCCACTGATATATATATATATATATATATATATATATATATGTATATATATATATAGTAAGAGTCGCTTTGGAAAATTCATAAACGAAGAAAATCTCATTACTTTTTTGTATTCCTTCTCGGTGTAAACCCGAAGAATTCACCAAGTCACTCCTTTTGAAAAACCCACGGTATTTGCTACCCAGAGAGTTCAAAGAACCCTGAAAAGAATGACGCACAAGCAGTAGAAAACAAAATCTCATCACGCTGACATTCCTAGCGGTAATTTCCTTCTTAAGGTTGTTATTCGGTGGCGTGGCGTTTGATGTTTGTTGCGGAGGCGGGGGCGTAATTTAGATTCACCAAATTCTTCGTGGAGGTTTCCCATTGTTTTTCGAAACGCTCTGGCGTGGCTGCGCCGCTTTTTTTTGAAACAGAAATTTGCATGGAAGCCTTTCAAAGTAATTGATTTCGCAATTGTACTCATTCCGAGGGGTGAGAGTATTGAAAATTGGCGAGCGAAATTTGGACGATTTTGTCCGGGAAATATTAAAGCAGTAAGGGCAAAATTTCCTTCATCAGAAGAAGGGCAGTCGTCTAGTTGTTGACCTGATTCAATTTCTATCTCTTGCCTATTTCTTTACCAGTCATTATTCTCTACATGCCTAACTGATATGCATTCATAATTATGCTTTAGTAAGTTATCAGAATAGGAATTCAAGCAACTATTTGATTCCGATAGGGTAGAATATCCGAATATTCGAGAGAGAAAGAGTCCTTCACTTCAAAAAAAAAACAGACAAGAAAGATTGGAGGACATTTTCACTCATTTTCATTCTACGTATTCTCATTTTTTCACCTCATTAATATTTTTTTCGAGTTCCTCTTCGTATTCATCTTATGGCTCTAATGACTAGCACAAAATCCCAAAAGCTCGGTCATTCCGTAATGATTGCGTGCGTCCGTCAGTTTTTTTCTACTACTCCCATTCCTGGTTAGGATTTCATAAAAATGCAGCTGCTATAACCACTTACCTGGATGCAAAAAACGCTCGCATTGCTGTCGCTTGCTGCTACCGCGATTTTTTCTATAAAATCGGTTTGAAAACTAATTATTAGTTTTTCTCTAATTGCTTTTACCCATGTTACCCTTTCTAAATGTTTCCTAATTATCTAGCTCCATAATTGAGTTTCATAACCAAAATTTTCGCTTCTTCTGCTGTTATTCCCTTGTTCCACTCGGTTTACCGCACACCCACTCCATCTGAACTTCACCGTGCCGGCAACTGCTGTTTTTCTTCGCCATTCGCTCCGAGTGATGTTTTTCTCAACTCTTAATTAAGAGCCTCTTACTAGACATGGCTCTGCACGACTACGTGGAAGCCGCGTCGACCGCGGTGTTCATCGCCAGCACAGTGATCAACGTGTTCTTCATCTACATAGTGCACACGAAGACCAAACAGGATATCGGCAACTATAAATATGTGATGATTTGCTTTGCTATCGGGAATATTGCCTATTCGTTGGCCGAGTTCATCAGTAAACCGGTGGGTATTTCTATGATAATTAATTGGAATGTACATGGTTATTCATCGAATGTTCCGTTAAATTTAATTTGAAAATGCATACAGGAATGAAAATCCATGCAGGACGCAAGTAAATCCTGTCTTTTGCCCCAAAAAAAATGAAAAAAAATGCAGGTGTTACCCTTTTTTTATGCTCTCTTTCCAGAGGTCCTGGTTTTTCGAGGGATACTAGGGGTGACAAGATGATTAGTTGTTTACAACATCGATATTTTTGTTGTAAAAACAGCCTAACAGCTGCTGCTTTACTCTAGGAAAACAATGAGTGGAGTACAAGTAAAACAAAGAGTAGTCAATAATCCCTGGGAAATTCAATCCAGTGTTGTTTTACAAACATCCCAGATGATAAGTAGCTTACTTACTGTTTGTGGCTCATTTTCAAGGCCCCGGAATGAATTCTCCGACGAATTCCCTGAAGAATCTCGCGAAACCCCGGGAGAGTGTCTAAAAGAAGCCTGGATGTCGAACGATAGTGATTAAATCGAAATCCGCTGGATTTTACGGATTTTCCAGACAGGAACACTAACTTCTGGACTTTCGGTATAAAGTGATCCACAGAGGATTTCGCTCAATTATTGAGTAATTCTGAATTTTACTGGGAATCCTATCTCTAGAGCTGTTATTCCCTGGAACTTACACCTTGGTATCTTGTCTGGGGAAACCTTTGATCCTCTGATTTTTTCCTTAGCCTCTAGTTTGCAACGTTGTTCTCTGTTCAACTTACTTTCACTTTTTTCATACATAATTTCCTATGTATTGCTGAGGGTTATCGCTATCCAGAGCAGAAAACATTCAGGTTTGTGCACCTATCTCCTGGAAAATGCATAAGAATCTAGGTCACGGCTGGGGTCATAAAGTGCAAGAAATTGGGTGCAAAACTACCTTTCAAGGGCGTCTGAATGCCAATTTTTTCCTTGGAATCTGGATTCTGGTTCTTTCGGCCTAAACAGAGGAGCACAATGAAGTAAGACATAGAAATATAGCTGACAGTAGGAAAATAGTTCAGAATAGCCCGTAATCCAGGTCCAAGTGCTGCTTTGTTACTATTTTCATTGTTCGGGCAATCTCTGATCAGCATGACTAGCATCAACATCTCTTCTTCACTCTTGAGTCCAGAGTACCTAATCACGAGTCGTATCTAATTAAATGAGTGAACGTTTGTAGCGCCTTGAAAACATCCGGGACATGGGCTGTGTTTATACTTCATCGCGAGGAGCCTGGTGACAACTAGTGAAGTTGAGCAGGTTGCATGTTGGAGAAGATGGAATGAGAAGGAATCGAGGACAAATTTTGATTTTAAAATGTCGACGAAATCGTGCGATCACTCCGCTACACTATCGCAAGCTTATTAATGCTGTATGCACGACCTGGACGTCATTTAAGAAAATTTCAACTGTGCGCAACCCTGAATGCCTCACATTGATGCACTTTTATCAGAAACAGTGTTAAAGATCCAGAAAAATGTTTTTAAAAAATTCAAAAAAGCTGGACATCTTTTTTTTTTCGTAAAATCCGCACAAATCCAATTTTTGTAGCTATTCGTGGGGTTACTTTGTTAGATACAGCCTGCAAAGACAAACGACACTCTTGTAAAACATACGGAGCGCTTGCAAAGCCTGCGTCCGCCCGTGCGTCCGTCCGTACGACGTTAAGCGAGCATCAGTGGCGGACTCAGAAAGTGGACGGCAGGGGGGGAGGCGTGGGAAAAAAGTGGGGTCTCCACCGTTTTGGGGACCCAAAAATGGGAAAATAAAATTAATAAAAATATTAATTATAATAAAAAAATAATTAATAAAAATTATATTAGAAATAACATTGAAAATAAACAAGTAAAAATAAACTGATACAAGATTTTTATTTGTATTGTAAAGTAATCTCGAAAATTTGGCGACCCATTCTCGGGGGGGGGGCGCCTCCCCCTCCCTGCGTCCGTCACTGGCAAGCATCACTTAAAAACATTCTCTCATCCATGAATAAGAATTTGGACACCAATTACAAAAAATTATTGAAGTTTTCGAAGCTGATAGATGTGAATGTAGAGGTGCGTGCGTGCGTCCGACTCCGATTATCACCATACCTGGGACTGTGCCCGTCATTTAGAAGTATAAACTGGTCTTAACTTCTTTCTCTCATCTTTTTTTGCCAAATCCTCTTATATTTAGGGAAAATTAGCAGTTTTCCAAGGAAATTCACAAGCGAGATCAAGCCACGACCGGGTGCTTCTTATCGCTCGCATTGCTCACTAACTTTCATATGCTCTCAGGATAATCTACATATAACGATTATGGCTCGCTCTAGAAGGCGAATTCACTTTAGGTTGAGAGCAAGGGTTAACAGCTCAGACGCTAAATTGTCTATTAGATTGTATATAACAGGAAGAAGCACATAGTACAGGATGCAAAACTTATCAACACATAGTGCGGATTTTTATCGCAGTCTTTGCGCGTTTGAAAGTGAGGACAACAGTCTGGCTCAGCGACAAAAATAGAAGAGTTACATCTGCAGTTCTAGTTCTTTGACAGGAACTCTTCGCTTCTACAGGGGATGTTCTTAAGGGACCCACATAGTAGCAAGAGAGAACGTGGTGCAGAACTCGCTCCAGGTGTTCTATTCCTTACTAATTCAACCTCTGGAGCTTCTTGATGCTTTTCAACGAAACTGGAAAGCTTAACACGAGGAAATATGTGTTCCAAGGAAGATCTTGGGATCTGTGCTAGCATGAAAACTCGTAAGACTTACTGCCTACTGATCCTGCTAATCCATATATTACCTGTTATTAATCGTGATGGAGAAAATTATAACTGATGTTCTTTTTGCAAAATTGACCCCACAATCGATTGGATCACGATTGGATCAAGATCATGAAGCAAAGACTTCCATGAGCGCTTCCTTTAAAGCGTTGGAAGAGAGCCTCAGCGGGGCGGATTTTGATTTCGAACGATTTCAGACAGGTTTCCATTTATTTCTTCATATATAGCGAGTGTAGCTGCTCAAATATGTTATCTGGATTTGAACATCGCAAGCAGGATCTGAATGGAGGAGTCCTCTATCTACACTCTCAGGCTATAGCTTTCGCATGCATCGAGGTGCAGCCAATATCTCAGCGAATAACTTAGCGTATATTTGATTGTCATTATCGCGCTGTTCCAGTTTTTTTTTTTGTTTCATTTCATTCTAATGAAGCACATTGAGTGCATTTGAATAACTAAATAAGTATAAGAAGGGCTAGCGTAAGCGTGAGCGAAAAAAAATGAACAAAACAAATCGCTTACCTTAAGATATTAGCTACTGAAGTTAGATTTAGGAGTACGTTGGACAGACAAATGACATAATCCCAATCTTCCACGTATTTTCTTCTTCTGGGACATTCTGACGCCACAAAAAGTTTCATCTGAGTCTGGTATTCGTTTAGGACAAGTGCATCTGGATATCATTCAACCTGTAGACGCCTTTCTGACGTATGTTCAGTAGGACTTCTCCCTCAACCACCATATACTCTGATGTTCGCTCTAAATTATTTGGTGAAATGCGACTAAAATGTGTCCATAAAACTTGGAATTAAAGGAAGACTCCATATGCAAGTCTGCATAATTCAGAATTACTGCGCTAATCCAATGATCAAGTAAATTATTCCTATTTTATAGCAATACTATTCTGCTTCTTATTACCTCTTCATCTCCATTTTATGCTGCATTTCTATTTTATTGTCATTTTATTGCAGTCCTTTGAAGGAATTTCTGCAACCATCCTCCATCATTTTCTGAACTGTTTATTTTCTTAGGAGAAAATGGAGCTGTGACCGGTTTCCCTGCTGCCTCTACTTCCCCTTTTTCTGCAGCTTCTGCTGTGCAGCTCTTCCGCGCTGTTAATTTTCACATATTCACTTCTAAAGCTTCCCTGTTTTTATTTGCACTTATATATCTGAAATCAACGCGAATTTAAAATCTATAGAACCTAAACAACTGAATAATTAAAGCCATTTTCCACCTAATGAAATTAGTGCATGGAACGAATGGCAACGCACTTTCGCGTCAGGCTCACACGAGTCCGTGCACAACATCTGCACAATGCAGGACGAACACTTCCTGATGGTGTTGTTCTCCAGCTACACTACAGCAATTGTGGAAGCGTTACTGGACCTTAAGTAGCCGGTGAGAAAGTCTGAAGCTCAGCCTCTCCCATGTTGTTATGCTGTTTTTGCACGAAACTAAATGGATTACGCTGTGGGAAGTATGTACCTCGTTAGAGGGTCTTTCTCGTCAAACCAGTGATCTAATTCCATGCGTTCGGCCTCAAAGACGGGTTTGGTTACGGGTGCAATGTTCAGTTTCCCGGGAAAAAGATGTAAAATAAGGAGTATGTATAATGGGGAAAAAGGTGCAAGGGAAGGAACGTTGTGAACAATTCTAGCAGAAATTCTCTTTCAGACAATACACATCCATCGGAACTCGTATATGTCAATCAGCAAGAGCTTCATAGCAAAATGGAAACCGTGGGGGTTCCTCAGCCTCTGCCTATTCAACGCCATGTATGGAGCGAACACCGCTATTTTGGCGCTGCACTTCATCTACAGATACCTCATCATATGCAGGTAGGTCCTCTCCTTTTGCTCCCTCCAAATCATAAAATTTATCTTTGCCACGTTTTCCAGGCATGACTGGATGTTTCTCATCGAGAGGAAGCGTTATATTGTTATGTGGATAGCTCTCGTCTTTTTCTGGGGTTTCGCCTACGGTTTGATCACGCTGTTCTGTTTCGGTCCCACAGAGCAGTTCTACAACTACGCTAGGGGTTCAGTACTGGAAAGATTCAACGAAAGAATCGAGGACATGTCTTTTTTCTCCGTTTTTATCTACGTGAGCCTTCGCTTCTACTGTATTTTTTCGCTGTACTGTGCACATTCTGAAATACTCAAGACTTTCAGGATGTTTTCGATGGTGTTGTGATAATGAACTGGTTGTCTTGTGTTGGACTTTTTCTTGTGGTGACAATGATGCTCTGTACATTTACGGTCATGGCAGTCACTGGGTGGAGCATGGTCGTTACATTAATGAGAGTGACTATGAGTGAGAAGACGAGGATGCTACAGACTCAGCTGCTGAAGGCGCTAATTTTTCAGGTGAACAAATTTACATTTTTGATTTTTACAGTGAGAGCTTAGAACACCTTTTGGATTGATTCCAATCTTCTTTAATTAGTTGCTCCGTTACGCTACTGAAAAAATCTTTATGCGTTAATGTTACCTCGTTACGTCAAATGACGCTCATTATCCTAGTCGATCACGGATTTGTGTGCGCAAAATTGGTTTTCTAAATACTTCTTCCTTTCCAAAAAGATTTCCGTGAAGTCTATTTGTCTACCTACAACCAATCTTCTGTATATATAAAAGTCAAAGTTTGTATGTATGTGTGTGTATGTATGTAATGAATAGAAATCGCGGAGGGTGAACCGATCGGGACCAAATTTGCTACTTTGCACCTGGGGTTGTTGATCGATTTATCGATTATATCGGTTTTATTGATTTTTCGTTATTTTTGCCCAAGGGTCGCTGGGGACATGTCTTCTGGGGTTTCTCAATACGCAGAATACGAATATGACAACCATTTTGCACGAAATATTGACTTATTGATTTTATCGATCTTTTCCCATTTTCGCTCGGGGGCGGACAAAGACATGTCTTCTGGACTTCCTCAATACGCAGAATACGAATATGACAACCATTTTGCACGAAATATTGATTTATTGATTTTATCGATCTTTTCCCATTTTCGCTCGGGGGCGGACAAAGACATGTCTTCTGGGGTTTCTCAATACGCTGAATACGAATATGACAACCATTTTGCATGAAATATTGATTTATTGATTTTATCGATTTTTTGTTCCGTTACCCAATGGAGCGGTGAAGACATGTCTTCTGGGGTTCCTCGATAAGCTTAATATGAATATGACGACCGCTTTGTTCGAATGCATCGATCCAATATCACCGAAATAGCTTTACTTACTTTTCTCCCAAAAGTCGATGGGGAAGGGTCACTTGGGCTTCGCTAACATGCTGATCGCCAAAATTATGGAGATTTTAGTGCTTTAATGAATTTATCGGTGATAGTAATTAGCCTCAGCAGTGTGATGTAGCCAAAGTAGTAAAACACCCGAGCGAAGCCGGGTACGGCAGCTAGGCTGCGTGACAAGAGGTACGCTGCTGATCTGTGATTGGTCGATTCATGTGCGCGTCGCGGCTGCAGTCTTCGAAGGTATGAGCAGTTCTCCGTGGATATGGGCAAATTTTCTAAGCTTGAGTGAGACAGATGCATGTTATCGGAACCCAGAAACTGTGAGAAGGTGGCCAGCAATGTCATTTAGTGCGTCGAATTTGAAGAAACACCCTGAACATGAGAAGCATACGCGTGCGGCGCTGTCGCGTCGCGGCGTACGTCTTGACCGCCACCCCGGCAGCTAGTTGTCTATAGTTTTCTCTATCTGTTCTGAGCAGTATCGTCCATTTGATTTCTCCTGAGGGAAGGAGCGAGCATCCACCTGAGCTTACACCTGGGGTTCGTGATCAGACCAAGGAGTCGCTTATGCGACCGCCCCAGACTGGCCTACCAGTTGCGTTCTCAGGTCGTGGTTATCTCAAAGGTCCTATGCTTTCTCACAAAAAACCAATAGCAAGCATTGGTTACGCATAATTGCCTAGAGAAATGTCAGTCGGCTTGAATCAATTCAAGGGTAGTCACTGTTGCTGCATCTACTGTTTTCTATATAGGTTTTATTTTCTTTGCTCCGTTACATCTATGTATGATAGTTACATTTTTTATAGTTCGAACTGTTAGTTAATCTAACTAATTTTTTTGCCTGTTGTCGGTACTGATGTGTTACTTGAGATTCGATCAGTTCTGAATGGCACACCTTGTCTTGTATACAAGTGAAATGAAATGAAATAAAGTGAAATTCCCACTTATAAGAGTGCAAATTCAGTTTTTCGCTTGCTGACTCACGTACCTACTTACTTTGCTTCACTTTTACCATCTAAAAGAAAAGTGCTTCATTACTTTGAGGATTCTTTTTCCATTTCTCAAATTTCTGGGTCGAACTCCTTCGTTTCCAGCTGAAAATGACTTATATTACCTCTATAAATCCAATAACCAGTTGATTTCGGGAGGGCATTCTCTTCGCTATGGGTAATCGATACATATCAAAATCGTGCTGTCACAGTGGCAGCCACACAGGGCGATTTGTGCACTTCATGTTTGACAATCGACACCTAATATCCTTAACGAACTCGTTGGATGCAACATTATATTTTTTGGTTATTACAGTCTTTACATACGTTATTGTAACAGTTATTACATTTTTACAGTCATTTTTCAGTTATTACAAGTAAGGATACTCAAAATGAAGTTGGATTCGGACATCTCCCTTCAAATTACATCACATCATTGTACACATGAAATCATTCGCGTTAATTAAATGATTTCATCCAAATTTAAAATGCAATTTGATGTACTTTCATTTAATTGAAAACTACAGTAATTGGTAAGTAAGTATACAAGTAAAAGTAATTCATATTACTTAATTTTAATGATCAGAAGTTTTGTGTTTAAACGGGAACTGTGGTTGATAATGGGATGAGGGTAACGAAAGTGATAAAAAAGGACTGGTGAAAAAAATTTCTCAAAGAAGAGACCAAAATACTTTTAAGACGATTCCATAGGGGTCCAAACTAAGAGTAAGTCGTGCGGACAGTTGAAAGTTATTTGACGTCAATTTTTCAGGCAGCAGTACCCTTCCTCTTGTCGTATTTGCCTCGATTTCTCATGTTCAGCTTCGTGTTGTTGGGTTTTCCAAGCTATCGGTGAGTGTATTTCCAAATACGATATATTTTACATTATCTCCGTGAGTTAAAGGTAGAGCTCCACTTCATTCTCACTTAGAGTACTGACAAATTTTGGACCTACTCGACCGCACATTTGAATACGTAATGTGCGTGAAATGTTTCGAATTGGCGAATAAGCTGTCTTATGAGGGACCGTTTGTACTTTACACCAGTAGCTCGTGTTTTAAAGGCAGCAGGAGCTGAAATCCTCGGCTCCGAGCTGAGCTGTGGGTGGTGAAGTCCAGACTCAACACATCATAAATGTGAAACGAACACAGACAATGATGGCTTACCTGCAGAGAAAATGGAACATTCGTCGCGAACACGCCTGGCCGTGTTCGCGCGCGGACGAGTTTTCCCCGGCGCAAAAGCCATTGTGGTGCGTGGTTTGGCGCAAAAGGAAAACGAAATGCATTCAATTCACAGGGTGTCATGGCGGGACTCGGCCAAAACCACGCGCCGCAATGGCTTTCCCGCCGTGGAAAACTCGTCCGCTCACGAACACCGCCAGGCGTGTTCGCGACGAATGTTCCATTTTCTCTGCAGGTAAGCCATCATTGTCTGTGTTCGTTTCACATTTATGATGTGCTGAGTCTGTACTTCATCACCCACGGAGTCGAGGATTTCAGCTCCTGCTGCCTTTAAGTATGTAGGAAGAGCGTCTTATCATGTCAGCAAATATGGCTCCGGTCAATCCATAAGCACTAAAGTTCCCTACCATCATAAGGTATTTGAGGCCCATCATTCGTGTCAGGATCTCACAGATATTCTAACTATCCAGAAATCTCCACGAGAAAAACGAAAGTTTCGAAGTGGGTATCTGCCCTTGATCCAATTTTATTTGGAACTTTGCTTCCAGCCGTGATAAGTGGTGTAAGATCTACATATAACACTTGTCTTCAGGATACGCTATGTCACATGACTGTCATGCTAAATCAATAGATAGATTAGATGAAGCATTACTGTACGCAGCGCGGAAAAACAATTCTTAACTCCTTGACTTACCATAATCATCAGGAAATCGTTCAGGGTCTACACATTCGTACCAGTGATGGTTACCAGTTATACCGTACTCGATCCAATCGCTGTGATGTACTTCATTCATGACTATCGGGAAGCTGTCCATTCTCTGCTTTGCTGTAGATTTCAAGAATCTAAGAGCGATGTCCTAGTAGCGAGTGGTAGCTCTCGTTATTCCTACAGATATCAGTCATCGGTGTGATGCTTCATTGAAATTGTTGTGCATATGTATATAACACATATAGGAATGAATTGAACAAGTTTTGTGTTGTGTTGTTGTGTTATTTCTTACACAATTTAACATCTGCGCTTACACTATCTACATAAGACATGTCACCAACTAGTAAAGACCGATGCGGACATCTGTTCCGTCAAAAATCGGTGAGTTCGAAAGTCCTTGATGAAAACGTGTCGAAACACCGGGCCGTTTTGTAGACAGATAATCCACCTAACAATTTGTGTGGCAAAAGACAATAAATAACGTTATAAATAATTTCAAAGAACATGGAAACAGATTGGAAGAAATTGATGTGCACTGTTAAAACGTGAATATTATGAGTTTCAAAGCGAATCTGCTTAAGGAGACTACTATCATTCCCAAATAGGGGGGATTTCTTTGATGTGGACGATTTGCTTTGCAGAATTAGGTTAGTCATGAACAGGTGCGTTTATTTCTGAGAATCGGCTCTGAAATAGTACACTTACCTAGTCCTCTAAATTCAGCAGTAGTCCTAATTGGATTTGCTCTCAAGATGGCATCGCAGTGACGTTACAAACAGCGCTAGATGTCAACTAAGGTAACCAGTGGTGGTCCCAGATATAACTGTGGAAAACTTAATAGGGTTTTCCTACATGACATTTGAAATATATTTATACACACAGGAAGAGTTGAGTTCGGCTGAGTGTGCAAATTCATACCAATTCATCGACATAGGCTTTCGTGTTCTAAGCCAGCCTTACGGTACCGCCCTGCCCGCCCTGTGACTTTATCATTCCGTAAATTAACTTCGCCTGTCCTTGACATCAACTACCCAGAGTGTTTCGCCTGTAGTCATGAGTTTAGCTCTGACGTAAACGGCTCGTCAAAAGCGTGAGCTGATGAGTATCTACGTGTATTAGGTTAATTCATAAGTTCTGTCGCTAGCTTTGTATCTTGTAATCACAAGATTTATTGCTATTCTAATTTGGATCATGAGGGATACTATATAGCATTCTTCTCTGTCTTATAGAAAGTTCTTTGTTAGAAACATATGACATGCATGATCAACTATCAGGTCCAAGAATGGTTTTGTTTTTTACTAAAGGTTTCATAAGATTTCATAAGGCTTTGGTTCACAACCCTAAGCGCAGGAGTAACGAATAATTTTATGCTTTTTTTAATGTTGGATCTATAGCTAGTTTTCGTTTTGTGCATTATCCTTATACGAGAACTAAGCTTCATTAAAAGTTTCCCCCTGCACTCATCAGTAAGGTAAGGAAACTCAAAATGCACTCATCAGTAAAGGAAACTCATAATTTGTGTTGTAAATTTTAATACAAATGCAAATGACACAAGTACAATTGTACCAATTATACATGCACACACAGGCATGTGTGCAGGAGCTCATGCACAATGAACGTACATCTCTACACATAAACACCCATACAGTTATATTTGCGTATGCATGCACTTAGATGATGAGCTGATTGAAGTTCTGCGCTGATGTATATTGTTGTGTTAGATTCGTGAGGAAATTTCATTCGTTCGACCCCATCGAGAATTTTCGAACACTTTCGAGACTTCCAAAAAGCCGACAAGTTGAATTACCATGAGTATCGACTGTGCTACACATACACCTTTCAATCTTTGCATGCTTCCTGTTTCCAATGGATTGGCATTTGGAAAGGAGCAAGTCCGAACCTCTCAACTTAACTCAACTATAGTCCTAACTTATGGCGCATCCGAAGCAGCCAGCAACGCGCAGGCGGGTAGCCCGCTTTAAGATCGCTTCATCTACCACCACTAAGCATGAATTTACCGATCTCAGAGCGGAAAACTACGAAGGAACGGATCCGCTGGCTGTCATTGTCATCAATAACGCAGAGATGAACCATTTCGTCGAAGATGACAAGTAGATAACATCATGTTGGGTGTGCAGCCCTTCAGCTGCTACCACAAGACCATATTGCGTCACCTTCGTGACTTTACAAAATCGCGAATACGGTGCTCGATTTCCGCATAGGCTGACACTTCCCATGGTAGAAGCTAGTCGACATTTGCAAAAATCTTTTGTCCTGAACAACAACACAAGAACTGATTAAATTCGCCTCAAGTTAAAAAAAAATTCATGAGTTTTATTGAAATTAGTAACCTACTAAATCCAATGCACCTGCACTTCAATTTCCTTCCTCAATCGCTTACTCACAACCACTACTAGGAATAATGAATTCTGAAGAAAGTAGCAGCATGCGAACAATAGCTTGTTCGTTTCCACCTTGTTATCCATAAACTCCTCCGTATGTACAGTGAATTTTTTAAGGATAAAGAAAGCAATCGAAAAGGATGGTTGGTAAATATCTGTGCACCTCCCTCACCCCCCCCCCCTCCCATCCTCCCCCTTCCCTCACTCTACGCGACTCTCAGATTGATTCTCGTTCTTTTCTCATTTTCCTCTTATTTCATTTGGTTTGCTTGCTGAGCAATATACTCCCTTGAGAAAACACTGTAAGTAGGGGTATTGCAGCAAACCGACAATGATTTTGGCTGACGGACCACGTTCCTCAAGTTCGTGTTAGGATGGGTACTTCCGCAAGGATGATTGTAGAGTGTTTTCAAAACAGCGGTAGTGGGGCACAGGATCCTCCGGGCACAACTGCTCAGATGTACCCGGAGGATCCTGCTCCTTTGAAAGTAAAATACGTGTTGTTACCGTATTTCTGGTCCATCCAGTACATGAGTCTAATAAAGGTCTTTTCAACGAAGCGTGAAAAGTGCTCTAATTTGGGTGATAGGTGCATTCGTAACGCAGGTGCTAAGCAATGTTGGCAACAGTCTTTGCTCTTCGCATATACAACTGATGCGTGCAGTGTATTTGTCAAGGATAGCGAATGTATTCGAGCGAAGATGATGTGGTCATTACTGCACTTTCGAATACGATAATATTCAGCTACTATTTCGGGGTCTCATGATGTCTGATTGTTGTTTTGCACGAAAGAGGAACAAATTTATTGGCTAACTTCAGGTTCAGTAACATCTGCGTTAGACCTACAACATTTACAGTTTGATTTGGCTTCATTTATTGGGTCTTATTTACCACATCATAAATACACTGAATAAAGTTCAGACTGGAGCTATTTTTATAGTTCATCGGAGTCCGTTCCGGTCGGATAACAAATGATGCGTATCGATCGCCGGATAACGAAGATCAATACGTGTCTTTTGTTTTCCGACCAGATCGGACTCCGATGCACTATAAATGTACTTAAGCAGTTACTAAGGCCAATGGCATACTTCACAGCGACACTGTCTCATTGGAGAAAATGAATGGAAATGATGAGAACAAAATGTTACAGGTTTGCATATCTTGTGACACAGTTTGCATGGAATAGCGTGTTGTCATAGGAGCAGTTGAGCGAAAACAAGTGTCGCTGTGTAGCATGTCATAGGCCTAATAAGGTGAAAAACGTATAGTAATCAAATTCATCTATGCTACACATATCTTGGACTTCACAGCACGTTTGAAGGAAGAATCTGAGCATTTGAAGGTGGTTCTCCTGCTCACTTTAATGTATGCAGTCCCTGCCCACTATATCGCTCTCCAAGGTTCGCTAGAGTTTTGGAAAAAATTTCTAATTTCACATCTAGTACCTATGTTCTCATTGCTTTTTCAGATCCTGGTTCGTGCATGAATCTTATACGAAAACTATGTATGAAAGTAGGTTTCCAACTACATTGTTTATAGAGAAATCAAGCAAAATTCCTGCACTCTGACATTTAGAAATACCAAAAGATGTAAATATGTCGAGCGTTAAAAATGACATTAAATACGACATACTCAGTCAGTTGATGTTCTCAATACACTTTAGGTCTTATGGAAATCTTTATTCGATGAAATTGTACCTTTACCAAGCATAAATCAGAATTTAAATCAACGCACGGGTCTCACCCTACCTCGAGCAGCGCGTTCAACCTGCCTCCCTCACAAGGATGTATTAGGAGGATTTTGTACTCTCCTTCTGCATTCGCTCTTAATGTTTATCGTTTCCGTACCAACTTATTGTTTCCACGTTTTGTAACCTTCACTGTTAGGCTCTCCTAAATCCCTCGAGAAGTTACCAACGGAGAAGTTTCCATTATAGCTTGGTGAGGGAGCGCGTCCTGATCCATGATTTCACTGTTTTTTTTTGCTATGACTCTTCACTTTTCATGCTTCTTGCAACTGTCGAATGCTTTGGGATTCAAGGGTTCAACTCTGTATGTACGTTCCACGTTGCATTCCATACCTCAAACATATGTGCGTACAAAGACATGGAAACCATAAAATACTGTTTTCTTCCACTTACTCAAAGCTAATTCTCGTTTAGAAGTGGCAACTCGATTCTTTGCATTATCCTGGAAAGTTCGAAGTAATAGGTGTAATTCCATATTTGTATAGCCTTATTCATATTGTGTCGAATTCAAACTCTGTATACGTAAGATTTATGTACTTCTGTTAGAAGTGCACGAGGTTGTTGTACTTCTTTATTGGCCGACGTTTCGGTGGCTTCGCCTTCTTTAGAGCCTGAAAGTGTCTAGCCGATTCGTCAAGTACTCCGACAAACACCTCTTCAATCTAACATCGATCCACTATGCCCGAAAATCACGAAGAACCTAACGGAAACCCTCTCACGTCTTCACAAGTCCGCCGACCGGGTGATGTCTTCGACGACGGCCGCACGTGTTGGACTTCGAAACAGTATGAGACATTCTGTCATTAGTCATATCTCCAGTCAGATATTACACAATGCGGGATATGGATAGAGTTCACTTGTGATGGTGGGATGGTTACGAAATGGAAAGCGACGCGTCGTGACTTTGCCTTCAGATCCCTACGATTTGTCTTTCTGTTTCCTCCTTCGATGGAATGGACTGTTTCACGCGGAATTTGTACTAATTTGGAGCATGAGCAAAAAGTGTTTTGGTGGACATCTCGTTTGCTCTTTAGTTTACCTCCAGCATTGATTATCTCTCACTTTGAATTGAGCAATTCTCATCAAGAGGTCTCTGAAAGCATCACACTCTGATATCATTAATACCAGCCTGATCGTCCGGCTAACGCTGGACTCTCAGGCTTCTTTTCGTCCTCGCTTCGCTCGCATATTTTTAGTGTCCACAGATAAGATTAATGCAGTTAGATGAACAGACACTAACCACAGTGAAGTAGTCTTCACCGCGACTCACGGAACCATTGACCCATTATGGACAACTCCTTTCCAACCATTTGTGTCAACGCATTCCGGTTCGCTATGGTGGACGTAAGTAGTAAAAAGTGACCAAATCAGTACAAATTGGGGCTGGACCTGATCTCCGACGCACCCTTATCACACCGTTGGACCCGTCTCCAGGCGTTTCCCTGCGTTTGGACCCTGATGCACCATTACCACACTGTTGGACCCGAATCCATGCGTTTCCCCGCTTATGGGTGCCGGAGCATCCTTACCATACCGACGGCACACCTCTAGCACACCCTATGGCCTAATCCTCATCCGTCGTCAGCCTCGTTCCTCCTCTTCGTTATAAAGCCATACTACCCGTCTCTATCCTTTTATATGGTTCTGTGATCATAAACTTATCTCATTCATTCCGACCGTGGTGAAAACAACTGCCGGCCATTAACATGTCTGAACATGACAAAAGTGGCTCGAAGCCCCTGTAAATCAAGGTAAAAATCGAAATTTACCACATTTTCGTACATAAATCAACGCGCTGAACACAATGGTGTAGGTATTTTCCGTTTTTGATGGCTGGTTCTCGTGCACACACGCACACACACACACACATGAACTGCCAATTAAGAAGAAGTAAGACTGCTAGGAACAACGAAAACAGGTTGCACCACAGAAACAACTGTTTTCCCTGAGATTTCTCTTTTGAATTGCGTGAATTGAAGAAAATAGCTGATCCCTTTGGTGAACACTAGTGGCTCCGTTGCGACGTTTGGTTCCGACACTGATAAGCTAACAAATTGTTGTGATCGAGTGAAAACAGGCCAATCATTACGCACCTTTTGCTCTGCAATTGTACAGGACTACAGCGCAAAATACTTATTATAAAAGCAGCACCCACGGAAATTTTCGACCTCGAGATTTTGGTACAGTTCAGGGTAATCGGGTGGGCACAACACTGTTACAATGCTGGAAACAGTCGAATTCTGTAGAAATCCTTGTTTTCCGTAACCCATCCTCTCACTGCATTCGAGCAGGTTGGGCCGAGCTTCGCGATCTGTTCGATGCGGACCGACCCAAAAAAAGCCGATACCGCTTCCTTTCTTGTCAGCTGTTCTGCGGGCGAAAGAAGTTCTTGGCCCAATTTGCAGCGTTCCTAAAGTTTATGGAAGGAAACAAACTTTAAAAAAGATGGCCTGACCAATCAAGCTATCAGAGAAATTAAAGTGAACTGTAAAACGATTCAAGAACAATGAAAAATTCGAAAATTAGACAGTGGCGGAGCTCAACCTCACAAGTAATGGAGAAGGTTCCTTGCAAAATAACAAGTAAAAAAATTGTTGTGCTATGTGACACACAAAAGGAAAGCTAAGGGCTAACATATAGCTTTCTAATGACATGGAAGAGACGGCTGCCCATCAAATCAGCTGGCACTGACCCTGCGCTGCCGCCACAACTCGATCGAGCGACCCAACGCTGATTCTGCTGATCTTGGATCCTGGACATTCGACTAGTTATATCTTAGAAACGATAGAGTTTTCCGTTCTTCGTAGAACTGCTGGGATAATTGCTTGGATTCTAAAACGTCAAAATAACAAGCACGAAAACTTCTGTGGGTGCTGCCTCTAAGGGCGTGACCTCAGAAAACCACTAGGTTTATGTGCATATTTGTGCCAAAAACGGTATTTTTGTTATTTTTCCATACGCTGAATCCCAGAATGGTGACCGCCCATTCCAAGCATATCCTTACGTAGGCGAAGACCCATCAATTAAGGGAGAGCCTCTCACTACATAGTTCACTTTCCTACCATCACAGAGCACGCTAGAGCACGGAGCCCACAAAGCGAATCTCGATCTCGCGTAGCTTTGCATTCCATTGTGACGCATTAATTGTGAAAAATTACTGTATTCAAAAATTAAACAGCGCATTGTCGTTTCTAATCATTTTAGCGGCCTTCATATCAACTATAATTGTTAACTTGTTGCTGTTCTCTACGGCCAGCACCCCATCTCCACAAAATTTCAAAAGATTCGCCTCTGAAAGCATTGTTAGCTAAATCACCTCGAAACGTTCTCCCTTTGTTTTTATTTTCTTCTCCTACAATAACCGGCAATATGCCTTTGGGATTATCAAACAAATACCACCTGCGCGCATTAGGACCTGATAGGACAGTGTGTAGAACAGCGGTCTCTCCGCTCTTCCTCCAGAAAGGGCAGTTCATTAACCTAACGAGATCAATAAGGTGTTAAAAAGAGTTGATTACTCTTTCAACCTCGTTTGACATTTTCCTCAGGTTAAAAAGACAAGAAGGCCTGACACTACGCAGGCTCACTGCAGCGCTGCCGCGCCGTCACTGCAGTTTTGAAAGAGAACGAATTGCTCATTTCTTCACTATTCAAGGTACTCAGGATGGCAAGCAAGATAAGTGCAGAGCACTCTCCTCTTTCTTGGAAGAGAAGGCTACAAAGCATTGTCCTCAGGGATATCTACTGTACGTTAACCGCCATGTAAAGAGTACTAATCTAACGACCGTGACAAGTGCTTCAAATACTTTGCACTTCAACACACTACAACCGTTTGAAAACTTGCAGAAAGCGCGTTTTTCCCGTCTTTATACTATCATGAAACTTCGGGAGACGCTTAGAGTAGTGTCAACCACAGTTTTTGTGCTGTCGTGGTCTGCCAACATACTTTTGATATATCTGAATCGTCTGCGCACTAAGCACGACTTCGGCAGATATAAGCAAATAATGTTGTGTTTTGCTATATTCAACATGTTATATGCAGCTATAGAGTCTATAACAGAGCCTGTGGGTTTACCCTTGTCTGATGTTCAAAAAATTCCACCTGTGTAATATATAATTTTCCAGGCTGTGCATACTGTTGGAACCGCTTATTTCGCATATGCGAATGGATTGATTCATGAGAGCAAAGATCTGTCCTACATATGTTTGTGCTTGTTCATAGCAATGTATGGACTATGCACGGTCCTCTTGGCTCTTCATTTCATCTTCCGGTACATTCTGATTTGCAGGTGAGTTCGACATAGCTAAATCCCACAACGTTCATGCTTGACTTTGAAGCTGCCGTGGAACAGAAGCAGTGAATGGGACACATTCAAGGGCTAGAATCTGTGAAAGTGAAAAAAGCAGATTTTTCTGATATTTTTCTAACGTTTAATTCAAGCTGGCTCTCTCGAGTAACTTACAATATTAGTTTTATTCTATCCTGACCCAGAAATTCTAGGGAGAAATTTTGCGAGTGGATAAATGTTCGAGATCGCTGATACCAGCTAAACTCTCAAGTGAACCCTGCTAATTCCCTGCAACTGGTTACAATTCTTTCCAGAATTTGAGCATGAGTCGCCAACATGGGGTCAACAGAGCGAAATGTTAGCATTTAAAGGTGATTCCCACAAAATCAACGGACATTATACAAAATGAGCATAAGTGTACCGCAAGTGATTCATGCTCAAAAGCTTGCAGTAAGCCATCACATTATTTAGGATCCTTCAAATTTGTTGAGTTTACCCAGAAGCTAGGAAGAACCCACCAACAGAATCTAGCGGGATTTTCCGCAAATTTAAGCAAGATCCATCAGGGATTCCGAAAATTCACGATCTACGCGGATCTTAGCTGGGATTTCCTATGTTCTTCAGAAATCTTTTCTTGGTCTTTGTTCACAAAACCATTCAGTGACAGCCCTGCTACATTGGCATACAGTAAGGTGGTTTTAAGAAAAGGGATAAAAGCGCTACTACGTAGAATTACTGCCCACAAGTCAGAGGTAATGTCAGAGGCCTCAAAGTACTGGCTTCTTCTAAAAAAATGCGTCACTCTTCACTCGAAGCTTCTATACGGAATATGGAGGCTAATTGCTGCTCTGGAGAGTACTGTATATAAGTCACCACCAGTGTTCCACTGGAACATACTCTTAGTCCAAATTATGATGACATTCTCTTCTAGACATAATATAACGTTTCAGGTCGAGCTATATGTTTCTTTTCACCAACAAGTGCTATATAGTGATGTGGGCGCTGGTGTCCCTTTCATGGGGAGCGGCCTACTTTATCATTACTTATTTCCTATTTGCACCCACTGAAAGATTTTATGATTACGCTCAAGAATCTGTCCTTGCACAACTGAGTAATGATCTACGCTCGATGACATTCTTCTGCGTATTTGTCTATGTAAGTTTTCGTGATTTTTTCCGTTATCTTCGCGGAAAAATGGTCTTTCATGGTTCATTTATAATTTTGTAGGAAGTAAGAGATGGAATTACCTACGTCTACTTGGATTCTTTGATTGGTTTATCTGTCATTGTGGCTATGATGGTTGCTACATTTGCAGTCATGATTATATGTGGTTTTAAAATAGCAAAAACATTGAGTAGATTACCGTTAAGTGCAAAAACACGGGATATTCAAAACCAGCTGCTGAGAGCGCTTATTTGGCAGGTGGGTTTCACCCTCAAGACTTGAAGTGAAACTAAAAATGGTGCATAATTCCTCATTATTTTCAGGCTGTGATTCCCTTCATCTTTTCATACATGCCACGTTTTTTGATGTTCTTTTTTGTGTTGATGGGTTATCCAAGCAACAGGTAGGAGTTATAGAATTTTCGAACAAAATTGATTGAGCTAGAAAAATCTGGAACAGTTCCTTTTCTAACCACCCATACCATTTTCTAGTGGAAAGGAATGCTGGACAAAAGTGATAGAACGTTAGCAACGGGGTTCATACCCTTCACCCTCTATTTGATAATTCAGTGTTTGGGTCCCCAAAACGGTGGAGACCTCACTTTTCTCCCACGCTCCCCCCCCCCATCCCGCCCACTTTCTGCGTCCTTGATATATATGTATACCAGTCTGGCCGTCCGGCTGACGCCGGACCTCCAGACTTCTACTGATGCTCGCTTCGCTCGCATACTCCGCATACTACGCAGAAAAAAGGTGGACAGATTTAGCAGATCCTGTATCTCCCGAGTAAGTCCATCGACTTTCGGAAAGGCCTCGATCGTGTGAGCGGTAGCCTTCCCCCACGTGGGAGAAGTAATCTCTTTTGATTAGCCTTAGTGGCCGTTGTTAATTAGACGTAGTCGATTCAGTGGAAATGCTCTCTTGAAGTAATCTATCATTAGCTAGTTGTTGTGGTAACTCAAGTGATAAGGGTCTGCCCATGTATAAAAACAGCGTGAAGGGTGGGGTCGACTCAGATACAAATGGACTGGAATGAGGAGGGGAATACGGATAGGAATAATGTGCACCTAGCTCACATAGGTAGAAGGAATAGCCGGGAAGGGTGCCAGTGCACCATTCATTGCAGAAATTTACCCAGGCCGTGACGAACTTCCTTTTTTAAAAGCGGGCGTCCCTTTCACAACGCTGGACCGCCATGCGTTTTCCCACCCTTGGACACCGGCGCACCCTAATCACAGCGGTGGACCCGTCTCCCCTACTCCTGGGCGCTAGCGCACATTTATCACAGTGGTGACCCTCTCCCCCCCCCACTTTTGGCCGCCGGCGCAGCCCTTCTGTGTTGACTCCATTGACGGACCCGTTGAACATTGTCCAACCTTCTCCTCGATCTCATTCCTACCCCACTCAACCATACCACACCCATTTCTAGGCTTTTATACGATCTCACAATCACGATCACTGACCAATTGTAGAATTTCGTAACGGTCTGACACACATACATACAAATAGACATGAAAACAGACTAAGCCCGTTGTTATAAGTCATGATATTCTACATTCATATCGGATGAGGTAAGCAAATCTATACGGGTCTGCTTGAGGAAATCAGGTTTAGACGATCTAGTAAACCTAGCTGATGTGCCCTCCGATAATCTAAAGTGTCGGCTAGTGAGGAATCGTCTATATGATCGTCTCCCAACTGTATCTTGTGTCCGTGTAGGAGAGAAGGAGACAGCATGATAACAGTAGTTATCTATCAGATGTCATGCAAAGTCTGTGGCGACGATTACGCAAGTGGAACAGCACCCCTGAAGCTTAGAATTAAAGAACATCTAGAGGGAAAACAGAACTTTAGGAAGTCCAACTCCCTAGGTTCATATCGAATTCAGAAGAACGATGACGTTGAACTTGAAGTCGAGTCACATACTAGCACAGGAGACTCATATAACGGTGCGCAAAACTATGAAAGCATTTCGGATTAAGACTGAGAGCCTATCAATTTGCCGTATCACGAAATGTGTACACGTTTCCAGCTTTGTAGGGTCTTTCCCAGTGATAGAAAAATGATTTTCGAACTTTCGGCTTAATTGCTAATGCTCTTGGTGGGACAGCTTCAAAGAGTTGTTTAACTCGTTTCAGACCCTGAAGAAGGAGATAGCTCCGAGACGTTTGTCGTTGTAAATAAACTGACTACTAATCTCGCGTGCAGTCTAACATAAAAAAACAGTACGAAATTCACATACACTCGTTATGCCGCATCTGTAGAAAGTCGCAGAGGCGGAGCGAGCCTGCGGTGCGCTGCATGCGGTAAACGAGCTCGGGTTTGCTCAGCTGTTCGAGGACGCCATTTGAAGAGTTTTATTGTTCGTTTCTAATTATTTTATTCGTTCTTAGCTCTTAGAACAACTGGAGAATGGTATATATGATAAAGCTCGTCAAAAAAGCCGGATCGATCGTGGATGGACTGCTTGACCGACCGCGCTGAGTGCTCCAATGCCAGGAGGGCGGCTGTCAAAACGCCTCCACTATGCACACAACAACACACTTTAAATTTACGAAAAACAGAAAAAATGCTCACTTGGGCCAAATTTTGAAGAATGGCTATTTGAACAGTTGAGCGATGAAGTGCTAAAACACCACAGGCGCCGCATAGTCGACCCGCCTGAACAACTTTCTACCGATGCAGCATAACGACTGTACACAGCCAGTTGAGATGGTTCTTCGCGGGTTTCCATTTCGGGCATCTCAATTTCAAGGTTTAATCCGCGATAGAACATTGTACCATCAGCTTTGTGCACTTTATCTTCTAAACAACAGAGTGAAGGAAAGCGGCGCTCAATACACTTTCCAGTGGTTGATCCAAGTCTATGCAAACAAGAAAACGCTATATGGATACATTCTAAGAACGAATACAACAATTATCGCAATTTTATCGAATTGCTATGCGTTCAAACATCCTAACAGTTTTTGCAGCATGTACGTTCTCGTCCCCGTTGCAGTAACTCTGCACACAGTTCTCGATCCGATAGTCATCATATATTTTATACGCGACTATCGTTGTCATGTTATGCTACTATTTCTTAGACTCTTTTTCTGTCTACCATGGAAGGAATCTATGACGACTAGGCCAAGTATTAGCGAATCCCGGACAGCACATCGGAGAAGCATGGGCGGCAAGGCAATAACCATCAGGATCAATTGATGCTGACAAAGAGACAAGTCATAAAATGGCAACGGTGTTCCATACATGAAAAATTTCGAGAATATGTCGAAAAGCAGGAGTTAGATCTCTAGCTGGAGGCTAGAGTCAAATGATCTTCACTGGAACATCAAAGCTTTCCATTATATGTATTAGGTTGTTACACAAGCTTCCGCTATTTTTTCTTGCACTTGCACAAGGTTTTTGAAAGCATCCAATAAACTATTACCAATTAGTTTTCACACATATTTATATAATGTTCCAAAGAGCATGACTTAGAAATATAAGACTTATTTTTCCGTCTTATTTCAAAAATGTAATTACTTCCATAGTGGACAACTCAAAACGGCAAGTTCGGTAACCACGCTGCATCAGGCTATCCTAATAATTTTATAGTCACTGGCACTGGCACTATTCCACATTGGGGCCCGGAAATTCTTCGGTTCAATTTTGCTGAAACTTTGCATAGTAGTGTTCTTGGGGAGCTGAATACGAATCTCGTATCTGTTTCCCCGCAATCTCAGTTCTGTATAACTTCGTAGTAGATATATAGTAAATGGATTACAGAGTACCCTTCAATTCTACATGGAAACTTTTTTTGAGGAGCTGCACTGAGTACATTGCATATTCTGTAAGAACGGAATGTGAAAGACTGAGAAAAAGATTGATTCCATGAAACACGCTTAGTTTCACACTAGAATATCGCAAAAGAACAAATAAAAAATACCGCAAAACAGCAAAAAAAACTAGAGAACCATACGTACAGCCTTCCAGTCAATTGTTTGATATACAGCGTGGTCCAATTGAAGTGACAATAATTTTGAAAGGGGATTTCTCATCTCTTCGCATTGAAACTGAGAATGATTGACGTATATTATGTATTTATGTACATAATCTAAAGAGTTAGATAAATAAAATTGGTTGCTCTAGCAAAAGCACCACTTTCATTCCTCTTCCATGAAAGACAATCGCCACCCTCTATAGCTCCAGCAAGAAATCGCTCCAACATTGAAGGAGTTGAAAGACGTTGGGAATATAAGGAGTTAAACATACCGTACCGCCAAAAGATACCACGAGGCTGGCTCTTCAAAGAAGCATTACGGATGTGGCAAAAAAAAAAGGACTGAACCATTACCGGCCAACATCGGAACATTGGAGAAAGTAGTGCGAGAAGTTCTTGGAAAAGCTGGAAGAAACTTTTAAAGATCACTGCAATTTTGAGAGCTATTGTGATGAGGATTGTGGAATGAGTGCAAGGGCCCAAGTCTCTCAAACTGCAGAAAATTCAGAAAGTGTCGTAACCTCAGAAGAAAAATTGGCTTGCGAAATCCAAATTGCTATGTATTTGGCTGAGCCGCCAGTGTTGAACAAAAAAATATGGTTTGTTGAGAAAATTTTCACGGTGCAGCAAGTTGTGAACAGGGAGGATGACAGATTATGAAAGATTATGAAAGAGGGTGAAAAGCTCTGTAAGATCGTGCCTACAGAAGGTTACTTACATGCAGAGCTCTCTCTCTCAATAATAGTCTGGGCCAGAACCAACAAAAAGGCTGAACCTCGCTGGTTTTCTGAGAAGGAGTTAAATTAGTGCTAATCTGTATCAATGTTTAGTTCTGGAAACACATCTGAAGCCGTGTGCCGAAAAGCGTTCTCAAAATTCAATGTGGTCATTTCAACAATACTCCACCCTCTGACACAAAGCACTCCCAACCCAGGAATGACTTCGAAACAGTTTTGTCAGCCTCCGGCGCTGAATTCCTGAATAGAGTTCGATATCAGCAAGCAGCGCTGAAGTCCTGAAGTCTCGACCTCGCAAGGGTAAGATCAACACTCCCCATAACATCTTATGCGCAAGCTGTTGAAAGGTCAGGAGGGGATTGTCGCTTCTAATCAAAACAGGTGGTGGCCATTTTAAAAGTTGTGTTTATTTGATAAATACCAAAACCTTCAAAAAAAACTAGGGAATGTACCTTAATGAAAATCAAGAGTAACATTGTCTCTTCAACTGGGCCACCCTGTAAATGGTACTAAAGAGAACGTCACTTTCTACAAACAGCAGAGCATGCATAAAAAATCTAATCCAGGAATTTCGAATGTTAGGTAGTCCCTACCCTTGCAATCCTGGGCTGGACTTACTATCCTGATAGGAACGCACCGTACGGATGAACGAAATAAGCCTATTCATTTGGAATGTGGGTATATACCTTAACAATGTGTAAAAATATCGATGAAGAATCACTAAAGCTGTCATCACATTCTAATTACTTAGCTACCACCACAGATCCAATGTGTATAAGATTGAGCTTTGGTCCTGACCAGGGATGAGCGGAAGTACTGCATGAGACCGGAAGTCGGAAGTTGGGGGAAGTTCGAAATCTGGCGAAATTTGGAGCGATGAATACAGCACGGCTGAGTTGGCGTGACCTAACGGCTGCCAATCGTCCAGGAATCTAGAAGTCAGAAGCTCGTATGAGGCAAGAATTCAGGAACTTCCATCTTCCAGAAGCCGGAATTCCGCTCATCCCTGGTCCTGACACGAAAGGCAGGCGACAATGAAGCTACGTATATGCTTTGAGGTTTCGATTTCTCTGCTTCTCTTCATCTCAATTTTACTAATGGTAGGAGTAGGAGTTAACAGCTTTTCCCTGTACTAACAATCCCGGCTCCTTTGCGGAGGTCTCAGCTCACAGGTATGGAAGGTATCTTTTGCTATCTTCACTTAACACGGTGAACTTTTTGAAATTTTTATTCTCTTATTTACAGGTATTATCTCGTACAAAAATGCATAAAAATTGAACAAACGTTGTGAAACCGCGGGTCTAGACGAGGTTTTGCAACATCAGCATCAACGAGCATGGAGACATATACAAAAGCAGTCAAAAGCAAATCGGCTAGGCCAGCCAAAATCCCAGAATCCATTGAAAATAAACAGTTCACATACGGCAAACCTACGCAACAATTGTTTCATTACAATGGCATCATGAAGCATCCTCCTACCGTAATACCGTTTCTCTATTTCAACTCCGCATTTGAAGGATAAATGGTAAATATTGAGTTGAGGTCTTTTTGGTAAGTTTTGAAAAATAAAAGCATGGGTCTTCAATAAAAAAAAATATTGTTTAGCTCTAAGTATCTACATCGACAGGCACACACTTTTATAAAAATTCTGGAATGCAAGAGAAGATATATTCGAGCTCATCGGCCAGTTGTCATCATTCGGGCGGATGAACAGGATGCCATTTCGAGACTGTTATACCCGCTCCCTGAAAAAAAAATGTTCACAGGGGCTTGAGTCCAGCAGTATGAATAAGTCCGAATTTGTCTTTCCCTTGTTAATACAACATATTTTTAATCCAAAAACAGAAAAATAGTAACCAATCCTGGGAGAAAATCCAAAATTTCAAGGATGCTCACAGCCGGAGAGCATGGGGTTAAGAAAGCCCTTTTAAATGAAATTATTACGATCGCAACAAATGCGCTAAGCGGTCCTAAGACGAATGGAATGGTGTACATAATTTTTTAGAGAGTGGAGCGTTACACCTGGGTAGGGCGGCGCAGCTGAGATCTGCGATTGGTCGGTTGATTGAATCGACCAATCCCAAAGCTTGGCCACACCCTCTTTTTCGAGTATAACAATGTCCAACCAGTTTCCCAAACTTGTGGTAGCTGTGCCAGATCTTTCACAAGAGGTTGTGGAGCGTCCTACCATCGAAGGTGATAGTACAACTCGTCCGTCCGCCACGCTTCACACAATGAAAAACGACGAAAAGCGATTTATGGCGGGAGCCGGAAGGAAGATTTGCTCGAATATTCGAATATTTAGACATTGAATATAATTTATTTCGTCAAATGCATGATACTATTTCCCAGGTATAACGCACCACACCCTCAGCACGTACATAGATGGCTCTAAGGGCACAAAATAGAAGAGTCATGAACTTCTTTTCCACGATTACATCTTTTCGAATAACAGCGCCACACTTCCATCAAGTCAATTCAAAGCTACTCTTTTGCAAATAAAAAGTAAACTCTGATCTAAAATATGGAGAGGAATATGAAGAATCCTCTGCGACTCACCTGAATCATCTGCTCCCAATGCTCCTGCGCATCCGGTGAGCTGGAATTTAAACCCAACGCAAGCCAACCGAGTAACTGCCTGCGTCTCAACACACCGACGGAACTCCACACCTCAATTCGAACGGTGCACACATCCAGATCGGGGCGATGCAACTGAAAGTATAAACTTGTGGAATTTCTCAGAAATGTTCTGGAAGAGTAACTCAAAAATTCTGTCGTTAGGTTAGTTTGACAGTGAATTCCGGACAGACTAACGTAGTTAGTAGCTAATGAGTGAGAAACTTTTCCCTTATTTCTCAAAATTTCTACAGGTGCTCTCATTGACTCGGTGGAGCCGACGTTAGTGGACCCTCCCGCCCACCCTCAAAAAGCTAATTTTGAACTCGGATCATCACAAAAACTTTGAAGACATACTAGTAAAGCGGTATCAAAACTAGTTTACCCGGACATTTGGTCTATTTTGTTGAGTAATTTCGATAAATTTCCCAAGCATCTGGGTCCGGATGCATCAGTAAAATTTCCTAGCTCGAACATGTTGATGCGAATGTTACCGATGGGTAAATTAGCGGGCTGTCAACGTGTTTACCCTGGGTAATCTGAGATATGCTTGTGACCTGTGGTGTGCAGAAGCTGTATTAGAACGAATATTGACTCCACACCCAAGGTAACATAATTTAATAGGGGTACGTCGGGAATACCGTAAATGTCCTTGATAACCTTACCTGAATACTGGCCGAGTGATCATACTGCGGTTCTGCGCTTCCTTTTACTAGTTCCGTTTTCTGGCGCCAGAGTTCATTACCAAATTCTCCTAAGGTGACAATCTTGATGAAGGTATCTGAAAGTTGGAGGATTTAGAGATGAAAACAGGAAAATAACATAATAATTATGGAAAGATGGAAACTATGACCTAACGGCCATCGAATAACCTCAACCTGAATCAATCAGAATGCTTTTCAGACCAGTTTTATCTAGGTATTTTGTCTTTTTTTTGTTTCTCAGCTGTAAAAAAAGCAGCGACAAGAATGGAGCAAATAGGATAAATACTGAATAAATAAATAAATAAATAAATAAATAAATAAATAAATAAATAAGTGAATAAATTGGGATTTCTATGCCCAAAAATCCTGAAACAGCTGTAAAAGCTGCTGCAGCACCCAAAAAAGCCACACACCTGGAGGCCTGGATTTCTCGCCAAGCGAGGATCCTCGCTCGATACCCACTGTCAGACATCCGTGATCTGTGTCGTAACACAACGCGATCAATAGCTAAAACAACAGTCTTGTAGCTAGGCCACGCCCACAAATTTCGTCCACTTACCTCTGGCGCCCCATTGGTTGGTTGGCTGCAAAATCGCCCGCACGCATCGACCATACTATTTCGGCGACTGTCGCCTGACGCAACGCTGCCATTTGATACACGATGCATCGATGGAGAAAGACCAGCCTGAAGATGAAAGTGTAAGTCTGAGTGGCACAAAAACCACAAAGAATTGTGGGTTCAAAGTTTGTGAGAGTTGTCCTGTGAAGCAGTGGAAGACAAGTGGGAGTAGGCGCATATAGTGTGGGAAATTGAAGCGATCAGAGGGCTTCATCCACAAAGTTCGTGGAAAATTCTCATAGATACCCGGAAAAGAAATGGGAGCGAGTAGTTCGGAGAAGATATGAATATTTCTGATGAATTAAATATTGCGTCTGGGGAAAGCGCTCACGTGTTCCTCTAATTCATAAAAATATTCAAGAATAATATTTAAAAAACCAGCTTGCAAAGGCTAATTAGGTTTTTTGTGCGTACGTGTGCTGCTGACTGCATTTGCAGGAGTGAAAGCCCTGAAAGACTCTTTTAGCAGAAACATTAATGGAATATTGACGATTAAAAAAATGTTTTTGCGCCCAGACAAGCTTTTCCCACAATGGACATCAATTAGGGTCTCAGGATTGGTTAAAATCCTATTTTAATGATCCATATAAAAACCTGTGGCAGAGAAGGTTCATACCAGAAAACGCAGTGGGCGTGGCCAAACTGCAAACGCCTAGGGATTTTGTGGAGCCGACAAGTCACCAGGATTTCTCCTGCATGTCTTTTATGTCACTCACCCGCTATCAAATTTAGCTGAATTTCAATTATTCAAGCCAAAATTCATAATCTAGATAGCTAGTAGTAGGGTACACAGTGGGCGTGGTCACACTACAAACCCTAGAAAGCTTGCAAGATCTTCAGATTGCAGGGATTTGTCATGTATGCCTTCCCTACCACCAAATACTTTCAAAAACATGGGTATTAGAAAAATTAGAGCAAGAATTCATTACACAGCATTTTTAAAACAGAGTGGGCGTGGCCTAACCACAAGATCTCGGAAGGGCCGTAGAGCCGTAGAATCGTGACGATTTCCTCTGTAGGCCCCATAAGAATATTTGAAGAACTAGGGAAAGAATTTACAGCAACGCATTTGCAAAAGTACAGTGGGCGTGGCCAAACTACAAACTCTCGGAAAACCTAAGGAATCGACTGTTCACAGTGATTTACACTATATACTTTCTATAAAAGATTCCACTCTAATTCCTCATAGTTCTATCATAACGACATTGTTAAAGCAAGCAGACCAGCTCAAGGGAAAAAATGCAGCAGCTAAAAATCAATAATGTATGATGTCTCTCGCCGGCAAAGTCAACAGCACACCCAGTTCCTCGCAAAGTGGGGGAGAGGGCACTAAGACATCTAAGAACACCCGTATAGAAAGCAAAAACTCAATCACAGTATGGAATAGGAAAATTTCCTAAAAGGAAATTATCCAAGCGAACGAAACCAGCGAGCGACGGCAATGGTCACCGACTCTCTTTTTACAGTGGCCGGAAATGGAAGGCACGGTGTTTTTCCCTAGCAGCGCCCAAAAATGGGCAAGGGAGTGCCTATGTAAAAATGTCCTTTTCAATATCCGCTCTCCACACAGTCTAGTAAAACTCGCACTTTTTCTACGGATTCACACGGAAACTGAGCATGCATCCAGGAAGTTCTCCACACCCTGTGGGAAATGAGGTGGCATCAATAGAAGTAGAAAGGCAAAAAGCCAAAAATAGAGGTTACGATGGAGAAATTAGCGAATTCCCATGATATCACGTGACCTACTTCCGCAAATACGTCTGTACTCAACTATGCACATAGCCATGCATAACACGAACACCTGCCCGCAGATAGCGTAGAAAAGTGGTGGTTGTAGGGGAAAAAGAGGACCACTCAGACAAACGGACAGAATGGTTTGCGGAAATCATCAGCGCGTGGTGATGGACGGGAGCAAAGAAATGTAGGAGGAGGGCACTAGAATTTAGAAAAAAAAAACATATAAGATAAAATAAATAGACATGGACATAGAGATTTACGACTTACGATCTCAACTGTTCAGAACAAGACAGTGACGTCTCCAGCCTCAAAAAAATATTCAAAACAATGTTTTTAAAGTAAATTATTTTTCTAACCAAAATTAAGACTCCGATCAAATTTCGGACCGCCTCCTCCAACATTTCATGGACATAACATTTTAAATTGCTCAACTGAAGTTGGAAAGAATTTCTAAACAAAAATAGACTTCAGTCTGAAAAAAAAACACTGAGCAAGTGATGAAAAGAAAAACGGAGGGAAGACAGAAGAAGAGTCGAGATGGGAAGTGAAGGAAAGATGCAATCGGGTGAAGAAAAAAAAGGAGAAAGTAAAAAGTGAAGAATATGTACGTGGCTGCCAAAGAAGAGCAAACCCACTTGGGAAACATCGACGGGGGCAAGCAAAATTGTGGAGATTAAGGACGTGAAGAGAGAAAAAGAGGGGTAGGACAGGAGATTATTACTTTTCGATAGCAGACGAAAGTGAAAAGAAGAAGAAAGGAGAGAGAAATAAGAGTGTGCACAAGGATTGGAGATGCACCAAGGAAGACGATTTTTCAGCAAAATGAACAAGCAAAGAATAGAGTGGAAATAAATCGAGAAGAAAAGGAGAGAATACAGCCAGGATTTAAAGGAATGACGAAGAGGAAAGAGAGAAAATAAAGGGATATCCCCATTCATTCGCTGAAAATGCGACTAAAAGAAATTTGTTAGCAGTATGCGCTATGGAGCACAACAAACACAACCCATTCTTAGAATTTCCGTTAAAAGCAGGAGGATTTTTATTTTAAAAAAAGGAGTACGAGAAAAATTTGCGAGCTGTATTCAGGAATTGTTAGAGGAAAATAACGCAACCGGCCATTTTTCTGACGATTAGGCGACAAAATGAAATGGTTCACAGCATAATTACGTCAGCTAAATTGAGTGAACATCAATTTCGAATGTTGAGATAATGAGCATGTTTTTGGTTGAGTGAGCAAACGCGTGTGCAGAAGATCCACTGCATCATTTTCTATAAATAGTCACGGTAATTTACACGATTACGGAGCATTATTTCCTTTTATTTCACAACTTTTGGGGAAAATAGAGAGGAATCGAAGTTGTCTTCGTCATGTAGGTTTAATTACCCAAGTTTGAAAGCAGGAAAACCCAAATTACCAAGGTACGCTGTTCTACCTCTAGTTTTCGGATAGGTAATTGTAGGAATGGAACGAAGAGTGGGTATACTTTTTTATCTCACATGTATTATCTAGTCCTATTATATATTAATTGAATACATATTTTAATAGTAATATTATAGCTTATAGGTGACTTCAGGGAGAAAACTGCCTCCTCAGCAGCTGAACGGCAGGACAAGGGCAGGAAACCAGGAAGCACCAAGCTCATCACATCATCGCCACAATCCAGAATTCCTGGATACAGCGAAAAACAATAATAAAAAAACACATCCAATACTACGTAAGGATAAGATGTCTTCGAGTAGAGGAAACCTTATAGAATATTTTCCTTGAACCAAAGCATTAATTATTCACTATTCACAAAGCTTCCCTGAATTTCAGTGCTTCTCTGACAACAGCATTTGTGGAATAGCGCCACGATTCTGTATCACTAGAAAGGCATGTTTACCATGGGTCAGATTATTGAGAATAGAGCGTAATTTTCAATATTTTTTCTCTTTTGATTAGTGTTCAAGGTAGCGAAGGGTAGAAACCACCTCAAATGAAATATGAGAAATGACAGAGGGTGGGAAGAGTTCTACGGCTCGTATCTACTCCAAAGTTTATGGCTAAGGACGATAGTATCCCATAATATCTGGCTATATCCCTAATTGGAGATTGAAGCAAAAAGCCGAACCACGAGTCAAAATCCTGAAAAGTGACACGAAGAATAGGAAAAACACCGTCTAATCTGGCGCAGCCCCATGATCCAGAGGCCAAGTTCCAAGTATTACCCTGGATAAGCTTACGCTTAGGCTTAACAAGCATGTAGGCGTGAGTGGCTTATCTATCTGTGGCTAAGATACACCTAACACCAATATCTTTATTAGCCGTTGGTCAAAATATTGGCAGCTGAGCGCGCTTACTGACAGCTTGTTAATTAGAGTTAAAGTGTGGTACTCTATTGTAGGATCATAACAAATACAATGCATGTCATAATTATAGGGCATACCCCAGCTTTCCTACCCCCCGGAGACCGTGAAATTTTTTCATTGGCATCATTATGATGGGGGTCCTATAATTATGAAACGCACTGTACTAATATATAGCGCTAATATTAATAAACACAACGTGGCTGAGGCGTAAACAAAACTTCGAAACTATAAAAAAATGAGATGTTAATGGCTTTGAGCGGTGAGAGGCCAGAAAAAACAATGTATCAACATTGCGAAGTATTTCCCCAAAAGCAATCGATATATCGATCGAATTATTATGACTGAAACGATCAAAGCCAGCCTGCAGCTCTCGGAATTTACTCCTTTCTCCAAAAAAAAGTTGTGTAGACCATTTGAAACCCCAGGTTTATGTACCGAAATTTGGCGAACATCTCCAGTCACCAGATGCCTGTTCATACTACTTTCATGCGACCAAAGATCGCGCACGGAAGGTTTATTTATGAGTTTCCATGAGTGGGAGTAGCTTTGACATGCGAATGAGGTAGAAAAGCCTGGAATAACTAACGATGATGGCTCAGATTCATCTTCTTTATATGTGCGTGCTTGTGACAAGACGAATACGAGTGAAGGGTAGATCAGGGCGTACAAATCCCTCATGGATCCATTAGTTTTCCAGATTACTGTAAAAATGGTCGTTATGAGTTAGTACGTCAATCTGTTACAGGCCAAGCAACGCAATAATCCAGTGCATCCCATAAATTTACCAGGACAACAAAAAATTTTAGCTATTCCGACTCTTGAAGGCTAAGGAAACACAGACCATGTCGTAGGCCTGGAATAGTTTCAGGATTAGTTAACTCGTCCTGAGACCAGTTTTACTTTTTGAATAATTTTATGGGTCTGCACTAATAGCAGGAGTACAAAAACAGGTCCAACTTGGTACAAATCCATAAATCAGGGAAAAAATCATCTCCAAGCGAAAACCCAGCTCCTGCAAGCAAGCTCTGCCTTTCCAACACTCAGGGCCGCGGCATAGTCGTACCTTCAAAAGAACGCTCACAAAAAGATGGGCATACACAGGCGGTCAACGAGGGGAAGAGAGCGGTTGACGATGATGTCATTACGATGGTTCGTATGCATTTCTTACCAGAAGAGCAAATAGAAGCACTTCTGGATAGTTGCCGTTCCTGGGAATGTTAAAATAGGCATGAGGACGAGTGAGGTGCATGTTAGAGGGTGAAGAAGAGCGCTAGAACATACTATTCTTGTATTAGGTTGGTGCAAAAATAATGCGCGTTTTCATGCCTTTGATTCCGAACCTTATAACTCCTTTCAAAATCGATCTTTTTCAATAAGCTTAGAAATATTGTAATCCACAAATCTTTAGCAATAAGATAGACGTTCTCCGACTACCGTGCATTTCTGACGGGATCTTCTAGAATCGACAAACTTCCGGAGGGCAGTTTTGGTATTACTTTAGACTTCGAGAAAATTCTCCCGGAAGAAGTAGTCCAGGTTCTCGGGGAAGCGGTAGTCGGTGAGCGAGAAGCTTGCTGATTATGATGTAGGAGTCCAAGATTCCTAGCTCAGTTGCTCGAACTTGTGAGGAATCTGTCGTGCAGGGTGTGCCTGGACGGTACCGTGTAGGAGCGAAGAATCCATTTTATTGAGCAACGCTAGGGTCACACCGTGAAGTTTCTAATTTAGTTCATTTATGTCTTGAAAACACTTACCAGATTAGGAAGAATGAATGAGCTGCTGAATGAGCTGAGTGAGCAATTTTGGCAGCAGTTCACCACAAAGTCGCCGTGACCTTATTTTGCTGTTGCTTCGGTTTCTGGGAGTATTTCGATGCATGTTCCTCGTCCAACTGTTGAGCAAGGCACCTCACTTTGTCGAAGAGGGTCTATACTTCATATTTAATTACTAAGCGAACGACTGTTTGGTCGCAATTTTTTCACTACAAAGGTGCGAAGCACACCTCTCAACGAGGATCAATGTGGTACTCATTCAGTATGCGCGACATCAACTCGTCGAGCTTTTTTATCCTCCCATTTTTACTGAAGGGAAGGATGGTCTGACAACAATCACCGGCAATGTTCTGCGAAACCAAATATGATGTTTTTGATGGGTGCTGTTTGATAATTGTCATCAGTTAGGGGGTCGCAAACCCCAGGAAGACCTATGCGACATTCTTTACTTTCGAAGCAAGGCACACCAAGCCGAAAAATCCGGGAGCAGCTCGGAGGAATGCATTCGCTCACACTCCCTTAGCCAAAACTATGGTGGTATTCTGAGCGATTCCTGCTGCGATGCCGTCGGGTATCAGCTCACTGAAAAGAGTTTGGCAAAAAACTTGTTTTGGCGCCTTTCCTTCCACAATTAAAAATTCACCGAAAACATGAACTTCGCTTAAAGTGCATGAGATGATTGAAAAGACCATGAAATTTGCTACAAAACCATGTGCAACTTCTCATAACGATGATAAGAAACACCGGAAGTTTTCTGCACCGAAGATGAATCAGCGAAAAACGCGCATTATTTTTGCACCAACCTAATACTTTAGGGTCTACACGCTGAAATGGACAACAGACAGTGGACTGGCAACTTTTTGTTCCTATCAACCTAAGTATCCAATGTCTTGTGCGCGTGTCTCGCTATCAGATGGAGCAGAAAATAGAAGACGAAGCGCCTTTTCTCTCAATCCCATTGCCAACCCTATTTCCTGAGAATTTCCTTGAGAGTTCATTCTCCGGAAAGTTATCCGAAGACCTCTTTGCAAAATCGGGGAGACAGATAAGGGAAAAAACCCACAGCTACACAGCGGAATAGCGGAAAATGTCTCCAGAATAAGTTCCTGGCTCAGGGAATACCCCAAATCCTACGGACCGCTGGCTCAGGGAATATCCCAAATCCTACAGGACCTTCCCCCAAGTGGGAAACCAAATCCGATTGTGGCGCAGCGATGTCGTACTGCTATTTACGTCATTCAACTGCACCTACACGCACCAAATAGGCAGGTATGTTGGATAAATAAGCAAGTAAATAAGTGAGTAAACAAGTAAACAAATAGAAAAATAGCAATCGGCCGTTACACGGAAATCGGGGACTCCCTCTAGCTATGGAGCCAAGGACAGGCCGGCTGAAATCAGCGCTGCATAGGTCAAAATGAACAAAATAGCTCACTGCCAAGAAAGTAGGCGTGGCCAAGCCTCCACAGGGGTAATGATTCATGGGAGCAACGTATTCGCAGGAAATTTGCATGGATCACGCAGCGAAAAGCTAAAAACATGCGGCAGAGCTCTAGAGATAATTTTTGCAGCAGGCAAACTACTATACATCCAAATATCAAAGTATAATATAAAAATATGACATTTCCAGAGTACATGTAGCCAGGAGTCGCCTTAGGGTGTACTCCCTTAGGTGTTTATACCAGTAAGGAACTCACTAGACGATCCAATCTTTCTATTCGATATTAGAAATGGACAACGACACCATCATAGGTTAGATTTCTTCGTATAATACGAATTACCTTAGATATGCCACAATCAATGCCATATTTCGGAGAACTCGTCCACATGTTGTCAATGGAGAATGCTTAAAATGCTTTGTACTCTTAGGACATTCAAAGATCACCTAGGTATTTCATTCAACCTCATTAAAAGCACAATGAGGAGTAGTTCTCCAAGGAAAAGTCTTACTTGTTGTTAAAAAGCTGAAGCCACCTGTGCCTAAAGCATTATTGACCGAGAAAGCATGTGCATATACTCAACAGCCACCAATTATCACAGAATTCTTGGGTAGTGGAGCCTCCATGCGCCCAAAAAAACCAGTGAGGTAAAAATTTTCAAGGCTACTCACAAATTTCGGGCAACAATCCATCGTCACCTCGTTCCTTAGCTGTCACCGTCGAATATTCTAGTATTTTCGTTAGGCGGAAGCGCTCGACGACGAAAACGACGACGATTTGTCAACGACGTTTCGTTGGAAAAACGAGTCAAGCATCCCGCCGTGCGATCAAACAATGAGGTGTTTCCGCTGTTTATGATAACGTTCCTCCCCATGATTCCTAGTTTACAGTGAAATATTCACTACAGAAGCTTTTTACTATAATAAAAATAATAAATTCTTGGTGAACCTGGGCATAAGAACAGGATTATTGGTGGCTTCCATCTTGGTGGAAATGACTTTCACAATCGAAATTTCTCTACAGATTTGTTTATTCGCATTATGTTCATGCTTTTTTTTTACTATGATTTGTCATTCAGCGTGGTATTCTCACGTACAAATAAATAAATAAATAAACAAATAAATAAACAGTAGGAGATCGTTGAAATATTGAGGGAGAAGCCGCTATTATTTTAGAAAATATATACTTTATAGATTGAATCAAGTGCTTTTGATATTACTGGTTATTTTTCGCAAATGCACCAAAAGTCGCTCAAAAATATAAGGAAAATTACAGAACAAACAGCTCTACAATGCAGTATTGAAGGAGAATTGTTTGTTCATGGCTCCTAGAAGATCCTTAGTCATTCTTTGCTATGATGAGTTTGTAGGAAAGGTCTGTTTGTAAGCGCACCTTGAAAGTGCAGAGAAAAATAAATAAATAAATAAATAAGAGCAGGCGCGGAAAAGCTTCCACTTCAAATTCTCAGTTTATATGGAAATGGAACGGTTGGATACCTCGCCAAAGAGGGAATTGGCCAAAATTTTGGAGGTGTGAAATTATCAGTGGGTCAACTTAGAATTCAAGTAAGTGAAAACTGTTACTTTCGAAGATGAAGCCAAAATAGTGTGAATTCGGATAGCCTAAGAAGTGCGCCTGTGACTTTGTCTGCAATTACGACTTCACCATTTTTCGGCTAACTGACCTATTTTTTGCACTTTTTTGATATCCATATGGTGTGGTTCCTTCCATTCCTAGTTTCCCCACTGCCATCCGCTAAAATATCCTTCTAGACGCATTCTGCAGACAAAGTCGTAATTGCAGACAATGTCAGATCAGGCGCCTTCTGTGAGCTAATAGACCATAAATAGCTTGGGGAGTGCGCCTGTGACTTTGTCTGCAATTACGGCTGCCACAAGGTGTCGCTCGGCGAATCAGGTGGTTTATCGATGGAAGGACGCCGCAAGATCTTTTTCAAGACTTTTTTAAGCAATCGTAACATTAATGATCATGGATTTGACCCGATCTGCCGATTTTTTCAAAGCTCAGAGGAAGTTGAACATACTACCACATTCTAATGCCAAGGAATTTCAATCCAAGACCAGAAAATTCTGGATCGAAAAATAAATTTCGGTGCTCTTGGACCAACCTATTGGATAATCCCATATATGCTCTCTAAGCTATCCAAATGTAGTTAAAAACGAACAAGTACAAAAATTTTGTACTTGTCGTTTCCTAGAATTTCTTCCCTCCGTGCCCTGCTGTGGGGGGTCTGTTGAATGGTCTGAAATTTCCCCAAGTGAATGAGTGAATCTATGCGAGTAAATAAATAAATTTGAAGAATCTTCGACATATGATTGCATCAGGTTAACCTCAGCTGCGATGGTCAACGTAATGGAGGAAGGGGGAGGGGGATGAGAGTAACTTGTGGAGAAAAATTCAAGTACTGGTAAGAAAAAATGGCGCTGAGCAACTGAGACTCGGGAAAAAGAGGTTTTTTACCATTTTGATAATAAATTCAAATAGAGCAAAATACTTATTTGAGATATAGCTATGAAAGTAAGAGTTTAAAAGTATACTATTCCAATGTTTCGCCTTAGACTACAGTAGCCACAAAACTAATGCAGTGACACAGCACACACGCACAGACAAACTCGGGCCACACATGTTTCGCGTGGACGAGATTTACGACGACGACACTGCGCGAGTACTAACGACCAAAAACGAATTGCTACCGATTCGGCGGGTGCATAAAATCCAATGGAAATCTGGCGCATCAGCTATAAAACATTCGAAAAACGTGATGAGATTGCTCGGCGCACGCGCGTGTGTGATTCCACCGCCACCGCGCGGAATCCACGCGGATCTCGTCCAGAAAACCCTGTTTTCCACGGGAAATACACAACTTAAGCGCTATAGGTTATGTTGTCCGTCAAGTGATTAATATCCATATTTCCATTTACCACGAACTGGTGCCAAAGAGGTGGGTAGGTAAGGTAGACATGAACAAAGCTGCTTATGTTGGCCCGTAAGGTGTCAACATGACCTTTGGCTCACTGGTTTTGAGCACTTAGTGAATAGGCCAGGCTGTTGTGGCTAGGCACTGGATTTTCATTGTTGAAGATTTCCCGTCGTAGTCACTTATACCGAGAGTAACCCGGGTAAAACACGTAGAAGAGGGATAAAGAGAAAAATTGCCTGGAAACCCAGAAAGGCAACCGATTTTAGCCATAAAATACTGCCAGAACCCTGCTAAAATACCACTGCACTTTACTAGGCACGCAGCCAGGAGCCACAGGCGTCTCCAGGAAAAAAGTTGCAGCCGCATACTATGGACGAGTTTCCAGGTGAAACCCTACATCATCAGGCATATTCCCACCTTTCGTATCTTCGCCGTGAGAAAATTTACCCAAAAATATGAACTTTTACCAGAAGGAAGTTGTGTACATTATGGGCAGCGTACGACAGGATTAATTCAATTACTTGTGACGCCTTCTCGCTAATTCAGGATGAAAGAGTTTTCCGGAAGATCTGCTATAAACTCCTCTTTCTCCATTCGCCTAGTTGCGGCCGTAAACTTCAGAAGTCATCCGGGGAAACCCATTTTGGAATGATTTCACCTGAAGGTTGACGAGTTTACCTAGGAAAGGCTCACACATTTATCCTGGGCCATGGACAGTTCACCCAGGGAAAACTGTGCCATTTTTTTATCGCGAAAAGCGCCTATTCTGGAGCAATTCGGAGAATACATCCTTCTTTATTTTCTACAGGGCCCGGCTGCATCACTGGAAGGTTGGATAGTCTCATGCTCATCGGTAGCGATTGGGATTACCCATGGTAAACGTGTCAATGTACACAAATTTACCCCTAATCCAGCTACCATTATCACTTCTGCACATACGTAACGATGTCCATTACTACCATTTGGGTATGTAAACGCTACAGCTGGGCGAAGATATTAATGCGGTTTGGGTAGAGTGTAAATTTGGGTAAGTTGACACGTTACCCATGGGTAATCTCAGCGATGCAACAGGGCTCAGATTGTGAGAAATCCCAATTTTGAACACTATAGCCTGCACCCAACGCTACTACCTACTGTATAAGCGAAATAAAAGTAACTGGTTCGGTGAAACGCAACAAAATAAAATATAGATCAAAATTAATTTTGAACCATAAGTTTCCGGAGAAGTGCCCAGGAAGACTGCCAATGACAGCACTGTAGCACCCTGATTGGTCAACTGGTACGACCCCGCCCAGAATTCCTACCAAAAGCAAAACTTCATTAAAGTCCACAGTGCAGCGCAGATGATATCCAATTTCAAAAATTGGGTTTCTTGAATCAGTGCATGCACTTCATTACAGTACTCTGGAGCATCTCCCAAAATAAACTGCATAATGAAGGGGAGTTTTTCGGCAGCTTGAAATCCAGAATTCAGGGCCATTCGAATGACAACTGGGCGCAGAAGATGCTTAGCAAAAAGGGGATCCCCAAGGGCTGCAGATATGATAGGGAGGACAGCTGCAGATATGATAGGGAGAGCAGGAAGAGCATCCAAGCACCACTCAGGAGCAATTCTGGGCGTGTGAGGCTCGCGAGCTCAAAAACAAGCAACTATAAACAAATTGAGCCATTTTGACGAAGAATCAATTGGAAATAAACAGGGTTATAAATAAAGGAACAGGAAGCAAATGAAAAGCATCGAAAACCTGGAACGGTCGCTTAGTCGGCTAAGTGAACGCGTTCTAGGATAATGGTGGCTGCTTCGCCAGGAACAGCTCCAACATATGGTTTGAATGAGCTTGAGCATAGGTACTAAATCATAATTTTAGCGCCTGGATGATCCTGTGCTCAACCTGGGATTCTGGACGAGTTTTTAGGTATTCTTAGTTCTTCCTGCTCTGTCCAGAACCCTTCAAAAGAATGTCATTGAAGGTGAACTTCACACATTGGCGGCACAGATTTCTCACCAGAAAATGCCCGAGTCAACTTAGTAATTCAAATACATGGTCGCGGACGAGTTTTCCCGGAAGATGGGATGAGGAAGAAGGATCCGAGGGGGAACTGACGACACACGAAGCATAATTTGCTGTGCTGTCACACGCATTTTAATTGCGATTATTCCGCTCAAACTCGTCACAGCCGCTGCAGCTATCCTCCCGTTGGGAAATTCTGTTGCAGGCATCGTTTCCTGGTGGAAAATTTGCAGCGTGGCCACGCCCCTCACCCAGGACTTCCTCCTTGAACTGTCACCGCTGTATACAATCTGTAAGAACTAGGAATCCATATCCAGATACAAGTCAAAGTTCGAAGAAAGATCCAATGACAAGTTAGAGGACACGCCCTGCGACGTCCCAAATAATCCACGAAACTTGTTCTTGGTCAGGACTCAAACGAGAAAAAAAAACTTCTAAAAAATATTGAACACAACATTTAAAAAAGTCACTGATTACCAAGAAAATAGTAGAATTTCTGAGAAGAAATGTTTTATATTTTGGTGAGCTTAGAATCCATCCGGCAAACTCTTCAACCTACTCTTTTATATGTTTCATAGTCAGTGTCGCAGTTTCTTGTCGTTAAGTGAACAGCGCAATATCTACCCGATCCTCGTTCACTTTAGAAGGACGGATAGGCGGTGAACCATCCTGGGAATGCTCATGAATTCCGCTACAGATAACCGAGAGTGTACGAGTTCCATCGGCAGAAACGGTAGAAATAGGCACACATAGAAAGAAGGCAAGCCGGAAAATGATTCTTAATGGATAGCTTGTCAAAAAGCAAATGATGCAACATTTATTAATGATAATTAGGATTTGAATATTTTCGCGTGGAAAACAGAGCGTCTGAGAACGTTTGGAGCACTCCCAGATGGGCTGTTAATTTCCAAGGATGTCAGTTTCCTGGACAAAACATTGAAAGCCATAAATGAGCTGCAAAAATAGTCTCAAATCCTGTTAGTAACTGCAAAAGCCTTCAGGAACTATGAACATCCCGTACCCCTGCGTTGAGCTAAAACCCCACCATGGCGCAAACAACGAGAAATTTCAGATAGAAAAAGTACTGGAAGCCATGATTTATAGCTAAAACGCCAAATAAGGAGAGTACTACCAAGTAAATAGCGACAAAAACAGCCAGCTGCGCGCATAAGAAGAATACTCTTTCCTAGACAAAGCTGCAGACATGTACAAGACGCTCTCACACGCCCGCGAAAATAACCGCGCTGCTATTATGACCCGCGCCCCGCACGCCAGACGTCTGCCCTTCAGACCCTGGAGGTTAGTTCAGAGCTGAGCCGTTGGACTTTTGTTGGGCGACGGAGAAAGCCGGGGCATAAAATGCTAATATAATCATGTATAGCCGGATGAAAGTAAGGACGTCAAGACTTGTGAGGCCTAAGTGACACATGTGACCATGGACATAGACGTTTAAGCCGTTGTTAAGCAGTAAAAAGGTGAATACTAGTTCTAAAAGTCGGCTGAATCCTGTAGGAATATGGCAACCAAGTTGGTCCAACCTCTAATTTTGACTAGCTAAGCCTAAAATATGTCGGCATGAGGTGCAGCCAATCCTAAAAGGGTAAATCGAGAAGTACAACTTGGACTTCGTCTCGTTATGATTCTCAAATCAATGCTGTTTACGCGCAGCGTCCAGCTGTCTCTATCTAAGCTCAGCTGCAATAAAAATGAAAAATAATCATAAAACTTATAGTAAAGTTTGAGAAAAAATGAAGAACGATCCTTGAAACTACTCGCATCGGAAAAAAAAGGAAAAAAAAAGAAATTAATCGCAGTAGTCCAGGACGATCAGCTGATTTTCCACAATTGCTCTGTAAAGTAGAAAAAAATGTTGCATTCGCTCGCTATCAAATCATTATATATATATATATTAAACTTTATATGTTTATTATTAATTATTATATTATTGAGTTATCAAGGATATATTAATTTGATTTATATGTTAATTATCTATTACTACTTATATTTAATTATTCTTGTTTAAATTGAAAACTTCAAAGACCTGTTTTCTTTTTTTTTATTTATTATCAATGACATGAACTTGAAACTCATCATTCAATAGCGTTATTCAGCTGATTTTTTAGCTGGTTACGCCCCTTTTCTCCACCCCCCCCCCACTCCGCCCATGAGAAAAATTTCAGCGCCCGCACTGCCTTAGAGGAACTCCTGCTCAGTTTCTATACCAACCGTTGATCTCCTATTATTAAATCTGAACAAAACTCTATTGAATCAGCAGTTGGTGGTTAATGCGCTCTAATCACAATTCTTCGCTAGAGTCCAGGAAAGAAGGAAGGTAACCTGCTCTATTGACGTTCAATGGAGCGCCACAACATCACTGGGTCATATTATTGAGCGGAATGATCTTAGTAAGCTTTATCTCTCTCCTGTAGACGTTATGTTTGACTTCACACTGAGAGTTGGGGGATGGGGGGGGGGGGGGGGGGGGAACTTTTTGATGAGTTCTAAAAAGAGGGTAAACTTTGAGGGTCAATGTAATCACCACGGGTAAACTAGATTTGTCCGGATTTGATTTGCTTTGCATTTGATGTGTTTAGTATACAAACCTCTTTTAGTTGTTTTTTTTTGCTCTATAGTAATTCCCTTATGATTCACGGAAACCTGTCATCGTCTAGGGAAAATCTCTCAGGAAAACAAAACAATCCAGAAATTCTCACCATATCCATCCTGAGCATTTGTGGAGCGGATTTAGCACAGGATCGGTGAACAACACCACGTGATAGTTGAAATCCGCCGAAAACACAAATCGGATCAAGTGCGGCTCACGCGGTTACACAAACGAAAACACGAGAAATCACATAAGAAACGTCCACAACATTCGGTTGATTAGAAAACAACGTCTGGTTACGGATCCAGACGAGTCACAGCTAGCGGTTCATCGCCGGGATTGTCAACGTGGCTGGATTATCCTGGACAAGACGAGGATCTCTTTGAGCCCGGGAGACGGGAGGTCGAAAATCAACGAATGAGTCCAGAGAGTTCCAGGAGAATATCTGGATTTTCTGGAGGATTCCAATCTCCTTGATGGGCACTACAGAAATAAAAGGATTTTCCAGGATTGGCCCTGAAATTCACGGCGACTACTCTAACAAAGCTGTGAGGCTTAAAGGCAGTGTGTGGGCAAGGTGTCAATCACATTTGCACCGCACAATCCCAGCCGTCTGGACTGCCGCGCCGCACCACCTGCGCGACGCGGCGAACCAGTTTAATTCTATGGCTATCAGGCATTGTCGAAATTGGTGTCTTGCTAAGGTTTTCGCACAAATAGTTTGGAATGAAGACGAATACAAACGGTGGAAAATACTGCCCAACAAAACCAGAATCTAGTTAGCCTGCCGCGTTGCGTGGGTGGTGCGGCGCGGCAGACCAGACCGGCTTTATTCTGTGATGCAAGAGTGATTGACCTTCACCGTATTTGTATAATAAATAAAAAACAAAGTAAAGATTTCTGGAATAAGTAGATTCATGAACAAAGCAGTGAAGTGCCACAATCAGCTGATTTCTACTATAATTTTTTATATTCATTGTAATTCCTATAGAAAGTTTCTGGGACCACTCAAATTTTTGCCAAGCTTTTTATGTGGGCCCGCCTTTTTTGGCACTGCACACTACGAAAAAACTTCTGCACCGCTACTGGTAAAAAATAATTACAATCAGGACTTTCCACTTATGTACTTTACAATTAGCAAGGGTTACATGTATGTAGGAAAGGAAAAACTGGAAAAATGTGTCCTTAAAACAAGGAAAAGTCCGGGGAGCATATTTGGCACGGTCCGACACCCCGATAAAGGCATCCACTTGGCTATAATTTTACTTCGAAAAAAGGTAGGTAGGTCCCGAAACGAAGCAGCAGCGTTGGTGGACGGGATCTGCAATCAAATGCAGCCATTCTCGCTCGAGTGGAGCCCCACCGCCGACGCATTTATACGTTTGTTTAGTGTTTATGTTTACATCGACGGCGGCACCAGTAGTGGATGCGGTTGGATAGCGACGAGATGGACGTGGTGGTGGCCGCTTCGTCGCACGCCGTTTCGTAATGTTATTCAGCCGATATCGCGCATCACACCAAGCCGGAATAGATTCAATTTCGATGAATAACGTGCTCTAATGCCGAAAACATCCGCTGCCACCAGTGGCGGACGCAGAAAGTGGGCGGGAGGGGGGGCGTGGGAAGAAAAGTGGGGTCTCCGCCGTTTTGGGGACCCAGACGGAAAATAAAATTAATAATAATATTAATTATAATAATAAACAATAAATAAAAAATATATTAAAAATAATAATAAAAATAAACAATTAAAAATAAACTAACACAAGATTTTTATTTGTATTGTAAAGTAATTTCGAAAATTTGGCGACCCATTCTCGGGGGGGGGCGCGCCCCCCCCGCCCCCCCCCCTGCGTCCGCCACTGGCTGCCACAACGCATGGCATGCAATTTGCCAGCATATGGCAACAACTGGGCTATTATGTGGGATGGTCGTAGAGCGAACTTTTGTTTTCGTGGATTTTAAATCGCTGAAGAGTGGTTTAGTTCCATGAATGGGCACAAGAGATTCTGAATTCAACCTAGATCGAAGTTTCTGGAAGTAGAAATAGAAAAATATTATAGCAACACTAATGCAAGCCAAAAAGACATTATTGGGAAGCAGTGGCGGACGCAGAAAATGGGCGAGAGGGGTGGCGTGGGAAAAAGTGGGGTCTCCGCCGTTTTCGGGACCCAGACGGAAAATAAAACTAATAAAAATGTTGATTAAAACAACAAATAATTAACAAAAAACTATATTAAAAATATGGTAAAAATAACCAATTAAAAATGAACTAATGCTAGGTTTTTATTTGTATTATAAAGTAATCCCCCGTTCCCCCCCCCCCCTGTGTCCGCCACATTAGGGAAATTACACGCATATCATAGTTGGGAACGATGCAAACGGTGAGGAATTCCAGATTATTTCCCGACATGAAGGGCAAATTTAACCCTTTAGGTAAAAACGGACCAGCTAACATGCATTTCACCAAGTGGGTAGCGATCCAAGCCTCTGTAGAAATGATCCTTCTAACATACAATACAAAAAAATGCATTCAAGTATGTCTGCGGTGATTGTAAATCACTACTGCATCACAGAATATCGCCCATTGGTCTGCCGCGCCGCACCACCTACGCGAAGCGGCAGGCCTACTGAATGTTGAGGTTATCGGGTGTTGCTGATATGTATGATTATGCTCTCAATCAAGCATTTCCGAATGAAGGTGAATATGAGGAGAAAATGGTGGGGAAACGCAGCTCGACAGCGAAAACAACCTGCTGGTCTACCGCGCTGCGTAGGTGGTGCGGCGCGGCAGGCCAGATGGGCGGTATTCTCTGGTGCAAGAGTGGTTGTTTTGGCACCTTACATTCACTTAACTCTCTGCTACCAAAACATGGGATAGGCAAAAGTAGCCAGAAATGCGAGAAAAGGGGTTTCTTCAGGGTGAGAAATTTCCTAGGAAAAGAAATGCTTTCAAATTCGATAAGTACATGAGAAATAGAAGTTCAGCAAACTCTAGCCCTTCTTCACTGTAGATGTAGAGCTCTGTATCTCGCATTATTTATGGAAGGTACAGATGTTACTAGTTAATGACAACAGTGACCACTTTGGGTACTACTCGCAGTGTTTTTGTCTTATTCTACTACTCATGACATAACTGTAGTAGCTTCGGAGTTTCTGTGTTACGTATAGAGGGAAAACTCTGCCCGAAAACATGATTCGCGTCCTGCATGATTTGCTCCACAGACAAAATGTGCTCCATCGCCAAACCACGCGACAAACAACGACTGCACACTGTTAAAATGCGGTTTTTAGAGCGATTCTGTCTACATTTCAATATCTACTTATTCAAGACAACTTCTCAAGGCTCCGTGGGATAAGAAGCTTACAAAGAGTCGTCCTCCGAGCTTTCCACATCGGGACTTCCGCAGTACTTATGACGAAACACCCACAAGACTCCTATCCTCCTCAATAAAAGCCCAGAAAACAGCATCTATACGTCTCGATTTATGCCGGAAATGGAAAGCTATGCAAAGTACAAGTGTTTTTAAATAAATGATGCAAAAATTCGTGGTGGACGATAATAATTCAAGACGACGGCATCATTAGAACGCATTGAACGTCTCCTATTGCTCGGCGATGCGTCTATAATGTGGTTTTTACAACAAGACATCTAAATAGGATCCTAAGAACGCCTCTCGATCGCGCATGTGATGGATACGCTAATTCCAGGGAGGCGGAGGAGGGGGGGGGGGGGGAGTGAAGATTTGGACCGGCAGAACTTGTGCTACTATAGGTGCGAGAACCAACACAGCTTCGAAAGCAGGAAATACCTACATATGTATGTACAGTAGCGGCATCCGAATTACTGTAACTGCCGTGCCCTGATTGGCCAACGTAACAAATCCAATTTTTGTGGTTCCTCCGACAAATATGTCTTGTATTAAAGAAAATAGAAGAATAGTTTTATAAAAACGGCTAACAAAAACAGCAGCCGAGACAGGCGTGCATCAAGAAAGAGTAGTAGCTCGGGTTAATCATGAAGGTAAAGTTACACAGGTTGCTTAGCCAGCTGATGGGTTAAAAGGGATAATAATACTTGTTTCTTGAGGGAACTCGTCCACTCTGACGCTTTCTGTGAACCACGTACTCCCTTTCCAGATTCAAGAATGCAGAACCACGTCTCTTTTATTTTCACGGGCACAACTTCGAATTTTTTTTGAATTTGAATCCATCGAGAAGCCTTGAAGCTCCAGACATTCCTTTTTCATTTATTCATACATTCATTCATTCACTCATCCATTCATTCATTCATTCATTCATTCGTTCGTTCTTTCATTCCATTCCATTCCGTTTATTTATTTATTTATTTATTCATTCAATCAATCATTCATTCGATCCCATTCATTCATTCATCCGCTCAGTCGATCACTCTTGCGCTAATTCTGTAGGAACACGTCAGCAGTTCTTTTAAAATTCCAGGTGAAGCAATATGTACATATCTGGGACAACTGTGTTAGGAACAGATAAGTTCCGCTGAAGTTTTGAAGCTACGTAGGTCCGATTTTGCAGCTTGACCACACCCATTTGGCGAAGGATAGTAGTTGGGGGGCTGGCACGTGTCAATCACAAAAGACATGCTCCCACTTTTTAGGGGTATTAGTTTTAAAATGAAAAAAACGGGAGAGAGATAACCCTTGTACGAGTACGAGTTGTCGCCTGCATCCGTACGAATTTTTGCGTGCTTTATCTACTAAGTTACATGGAACTTTATTCAGGAATCCAAAAAATAATTCCTAGAAACACGTCGACATCCCACAGAACGGCTTGGATGTACTGTGGGATATTGCCGGACCGCGTCTCGCCCAAAAAATTATGAAAAGCAGCCGAAATATATCATTCATACCGCGACAAATATTTATGGGGTATTGAGCGTTATACCTGGAGTGGGCGGTGCTGACGGGCCTTTCGATTGGCCGATTGGGTGAACTGACCAGTCGTAGAGCTTGGCCGCACCCCCACTCCAGGTATAACGCTCCATACCCTATTTATGTAAACAAAATAAATTGCTAGTGATGTGATAGGTGGGGTGACAGATCCGGGTGACAGCCATCCGAGCTGTTTTTAATTCGCCCGCACCTCGCTCCGATCCACGACCATCCGCCTACTAAATGCTGAAAGGCGAAAGTGTTTTGCTCTCGGAGCACTTATTCGCACCGGCCGCGCATCGAACGTTAATTAATCGGGAAAATTACTAGATACGCCCTGCAAGGACAGCAGTTCTGGATAGCTTGGGGCCGTGAGCCGAGGATTCTACGAGACGGATAAATTTCTGGATCTGAACGGGGCTTAGGAGTCAACCAAGCTGTTCAGGGAGGAAAAAAGCGGAGGGATGGCCTGGAGATGGGGCGGGCGAGCAATAAGAGGGAAAGCTGGTTACGGAACAGTGCGGAGATAAGTTTTTCTCCTAATAGCGAGATGTAAGGAAGTCCCGGAGGGGATCCGCCAATCCAAAGAGTACGAATGGCACCTTGATCGCATTCATATGACATCTGTCAAGCATTTGGAGAGGACAGAAGTTATAGACAGCAAAGGGTACGCCACGAAGAATATTTTCTGGATTGTCTGGTTAAAACGCCAAAGTGTGACCAATGCAGGAGCGACTGCAAGAAAAGGGAGGTCCTAAGGGCGCATGGGCGTGGCTTACGCCGCATTTTGTAGAGTGAGCAGCCAGTGGCAAGAAGAAGTCTCCAAGGGAATCAAATACGGAACAAATTATTAAATAGAATATTATGGGAAATTACACAAAAAAAAACAAGACTCTTACTTTAGGTAATTACGTAATTAAGTCCTTGCATTCGATTTTCACTTTCGTCTAGAGCCATTTCTTCTTTTTTTTTCGCCCATTTTCGACTGCCTAGTCGTAAATCATATTTACTATTGCCAAAACACCTATTCAGAAAATAGCACAGAATATAACAGAATATACGAACAAAAACCCGTGAAATAGTTAATTTTACCTTCTGTGCGAGATGCTTGTGCACTTTCAGGAAAAACAGCATGCTTGACTCTATAGTGATGCTTTGAAATGGCAGAAAATGCTAGTGGAGCTCTGCTTCAATGAGAAATTTTCCTAGCTGAAGGTGGGATGGGTCGAAGCTACTTTAATAAACCTTTTCCGAGCTGATAATGGAATTCTAACCAGCAGCCTTTTCAAAAATTCAATACAAATAAAATTATAAGGCATATGTACATATATGTACGAGGAGGCAGAGAAAAAAAAGAAAACTAGTTGAGAAAATAGAAAAGAATCACCGCCACTACCTAGACAGGGTAATGAGAGGAAAAATCCAGAGGTGTAGCCATTTTCTTTTAGTATCTTCGCCATCAGTTTGTATGAAATATCAAGAGTACAGGCTAAATAAGGAAAACAATCCAATCCAGGCACTTATCAGTCAGCTGATCGAAGTCAATTCCGGCGCTAATGACTTCTCAGACATCGTAAAGAGCCACGTGAAGAGCTGACGCTCTGAGAAAGCTATTTAAGCCCATCTAATACCTCAATATGGGCGGAGCACTAAGTACACATCTCCCTAGTTACAACAAGTCCATCACACTTTCATCACATCTTCAAAGACAAGACGAACAGTACGGACAACTAGCACACAAATTGTCACAAACTCTGGCCACGCCCTCTGGGCCTGCTCTCAGCGGTCTCGTCGGATCTAAGAGATTTCGTCAACAAAGCATAAAATCGCGCTTCACGGATGAAGGTTCAACGGCACGTCGTCAGTGGAGCGCGCTTCCGATCCGGTCACGCCTGAATACACGTGGCTTTTGAGCCCGGAACTACGTAATACTTACGACGTGTGGATGTATGAAGTAATCGGTAAAAAGTCATGCTTGCCGTAAAATCGCGAACAACTCGTCCAAGCCAACCTGTGGACGAGTTTTCTTGGTAGATAGGGCCACAGGCGAACTTCTACACTGAACGTAGAGTATATAGGACAGAAAAAGGTCTGATACTCTGGTACAAATTTAATTTTTTTCGTATTTAAGTTCACTTTCCTGTTCCACTGCTCACTTCCATTAATTTTTGCTCACTTGGGATAAAAATTTGTAGTACGAGACTGTTTCATACCGAAAATTGTACCCTAATTGTCTAGAGGACAATTCGCAAACGTTTAATTGCTCACCAGGGACATTAGATGAGTGAAGACCTGTGCCCTAAATAGAATATAGCAGTTTTTTTTTGTGATTTCTAAAGTCATATGAGTGCTGCCTCTATAGGATTCCGATGAGCAGGAAACAAGAAAAAGGCCAACACAAGGACGTGATCATCTTTAGCTCTAATCGTCCGTTAAAATGGGTTCCCTAAAGGAGAAAAAGTAATAATTATAAATTTTAGCAGCCATATTTCTGGATGGAGCGATGAGCTCAGCAAACGCACCGAGGACGTGCGTTGCTATTGGTGGATCCATTCAACTGACCAATCAGAAGGCTTGATGCAGCCGAACTTCACAATTATAACGCTTTAAACCTTATATTTTTGATAATTCTGGAATGTTGGAAAGCAAAACGGAATGCCGAAAAATATTTCCTAAAGAATTAATTAGCAAAAGCACAATTTCCCTGTGAAGGAAATATTTTTCGGAAACATCCAGAAACTGAGTAAAAAACTGGAAAACAACTAGGTGTACAGCTTATAAAACAATTACCACATTTCAGCATGTAGAAGTTCTCTGATGTCAATCTCATGAATAACTTTTACGTATATACTACATGTTTGAAGAAGTTTCGAAAAAATTCAGAAAATCTGTTCCAAAATAATTCAAAAAACTCCTGGGATTTTGGGCTAGGATCTGTTATTGGACCCGTTTCCTACCTAAATGATTCTTATTTCCCTTTCCACGTTAATTTTTCGCGAATTCTCAGGCATTTTCCTCCTCACATAGCTCTTTCAGCATGAATTTCCATAAGTTTCTCAATGTTCATTCCCGGTACCTCCAAAAAAGGACTTTATGATCCTTCAGGATCTCAATGACCAATTTTCTAGCAATCCAAGGATTTTTTCTCGGATGGTCCCTTTGTGGGGTACTTCTTTTAGTACCTTTTTTGCATATGACTTCGTAAAAATTAGTGGGACAATTTAAAGGAGTAGGCCTGGAGGATAATGGCTTTTTCAGGTCGAAACCAAAAATTATAACTTTTAATTAAATTAATTAAAAGTTAACCCGTAATTATATGAAATACTATTTGAAATTATAATTGAAATAAAATAAAGTATAAATTTTAAAAAGAACTTATTGAATTATCCACTTACTCAATCGTTCACAACAAGCCAAATAAGACCAAGAATTGACCAAGGAAGTAAAGAAAAAACTATAGAAAATTGAAGAAAAAAACTGTGAAAGTATCCGTGGAAAGGAAAAAATGGACCTATGAATATGTAGATAACTATGTGTCTATTCAAATAATTTATTTAAAATTCCCACGGTGAAGTGGTGCCTACCGATGCCGGCGCTGTTTTTAGTGCAACATCGTGGTGGCTAAAATTCGCACTCAGAAACCCGGATGATCACGCATCACATGGATAATTCACATCTGTTTTGATCTCTTCCCACTAATCCGTATCAGGAATAAGCGCACAGCGACGACATCCCCCCCCCCTCCCAGCTAATGCCAGCTGACAGCTGTCACAACACCCGCTCATATCACGGATGTACCGGAGAATCTAGGAATAGCCGTCTGCTCGCGCGTCACAAACCCCTTCCGGCGGGGGAAGAATTCCGCGCATCTGAAGGACACGTTAGGGGGATGCGTTACCTGAATCATGACTAACGACGTGAACGATGCCTAATGGAGGAAGTAAGCAGACGGAGGAAGGATGCTGTCATGATGGGTTCTGGGATGCAGTCCAGACGCCTAATAAGTAATATGTCTACTCATCTTTCCGCCAACGACAGGATCAGCTTACACAGACACGAGTCAAAATGAGCTGCGTCAGTGAAAGAGCCGTGTGTATGAGGCTCAGTAAAAGTGCAAGGGGATGTACAAGAAGGCGCATAAAAGAAAAAACGGGGAAAATTTCATTTCGTGGCTTCAGGGCTCAGGGTTAATTTATTTTCCCTCGTAAGGTGCTAGTATTCAATTAGGTATTCAATATCCAAGACAAATAAATCAACAGCAAAAAATTTGAAAAAAAAAACCCTGGTAAGACCTTTTCCTTGCTTTTCAACTGGCGTCAGGCAAACAAGCAAATTGACAAGTACCACGGGCTCAATATAGAGCATAAAGGGAGATATAGACCTAACACATTATAAAATGTTATATATAGTAGTTTGTAGTAATTTTATGGTATTATTATTTATTAATTTTTCTAGTATTTCATTAATTCTATGTTAGCTTATGAATAGTAATTAATTTAATATATAATAGTTTAGATCTCGCATTCTATATAATGTTATATATAGTAGTTTGTAGTAATTTCACGGCACATTATTATTATTTATTCATTTTGTTAGTATTTCATTCACTCTATATTAGCTTACGTATAGTAATTAATTTAATATATAATAAATCAGTCCTTGCATACTAAATAATATACAGTAAATATAGAGTAATAGCATAGGATAGTATTAATGTATTAATGTTATTCGTATGTAGTATAGTTATATTAAAGTAGTTTATGGTAATTTTATAGTATTTCATTATTATTTATTTACTTCATCAGTACTTTATCAATTCTATGATGATTTACACATAGTAGTTACTTTGTAATTAATTTGATATATACTAATATAGTTTCCGCATATTACACTATATTATATATAATAGTTTACAGCTATTTTATGGTAGTTTATTATCATCACTCATTTTATTAGTATCCTGCTCAGTTCACAGTGATTTACAAATAGCAATTGTTCTAATATATAGTAGTTGAGTACATAGAGCCATTCATTCAGAGAAAACAAGCTCATTCGTGTATGTCTATAGAATAAACAAACAAATAAATAAATAAATAAACATGATCACGAATAAAGACAGTCTCCACCATCACCCACATCTTACCGATACTTCCAGAAAAAAATGAAGAACCGTACTAGTTTGCAAATACGTATGAATCCACCCGTATATCTGCGTCTACAGATATACGGGTGGCTCCGCCCACAGCATTTGGACCGCCGCGATTGGGCAAGTGTCGGGTCCCAGCACGAAAGTGCACGCCTTGGCCATTTAACATCCACTAGCTAGCACATTGCCAACAAGTTGGCGTGATTTTTTCAAATTTTTGCAGTGGTTCCAAATCCGGACAAAAATAACCCTAAGCATTTTCGAAGAAGCGCATCCGGGATGTTTGGGTGAGACTGACGTGGATAGCGTTCCGCTGACATGCCATTCAACTGATCAATTCGCTCTGAACCATGTCATTTACACGTGGTTGCCCTTTTCTTTCAACAAGTGCTTACCCCCGTGAAATTGCGGGTGAGCTTTTGAGTGATGGATAGGACACGCCCACTTTGTGACACTTCGCGGTGTTCTACTGTCACATAGAAATCGTCCACCAAAAAGGGATATGCACTGGTTAATGAGTCTCTCAAGACAGAAAAGAGTACCTGTAAACCCTCTTCCGGACTGAAATTTGGCAAGGCTCCAAGCCACGCCCACAATTGATTTAATTCAATTTAATTTTGTGCGTTGTAAAAGCGTGCTCGTACGGAAAAAATTGTAACAAATTTCTTAAAAAATTAGACAGGATGTAGTCAGAGACGCAGATGAGACGGACTCCGCTTCTCTGCGCTCTGCCCAGCGCTGCCCACCCATTAAAAGAACACTGCTATATGGGGAAAGTACGCCATTTTCTCTCGGAGAACATTCCCAACGACAAATGGGATGGATGAGTTTTTCTGGGACACAAAATGACGACATTTTGTCCGTTACTAAGGTTTTTTTCCTATCCACTCATAAATCCACGCATCATCAACCAACAATGCTAGACACCATAACGACATCGTTGACAAATACGGTGGAAACCGCCATGGATCCCAGGAGCAACAGGTCCAAAAAACGTTCCCATGCGAGATACGTCATTTTCCCGAAGCGGGGACACGTGGACGCAGGATAATGGGATGAATTTATTCCAGAGATTAAGCACTAAGGAGGGGCCATTGGTGACTGATGGCAGTTTCGGGGAGGAATACGTACATGAGGGATAGTGCGCGATAACTGCGTGCGTGCGTGAGACATGCGTCAGACGTATGTCAACGCGTGGACAAGGTTTTGATTTCATGAAGTATGCAGTGCTTACCGACTGATAACATCCCAACGGATTTTTACTGGGGCATTCAATTTTACGACTCATGGCAACAACTTTCCCAAAATCAATCGATATATCGATCGGTTCCAACTAACACTGCAGAGATAGAAAATGTAATTTCCAACCAATCCGTCTGTACATAACATGTGCGACTGTAAGTGGGATGAGACGCATTGGCGACGCAGCTCAGACGCAGATGAGACATCAAAATCCTTAGCCAATGAATGCTTACGTCTGACGCACGCACGCATCAAACAATAATTGTTCTATTATTATCTTCCTCCTGACAGAAGAGTTCGCAGAAGGTCTGCTACAGTCCAAGCGCTACCGGCTCACCTGCTTCACGACTACGTCAGAGGTGCGTCTTCTTCCATGCTTCATAAGATAGTCGCACGTCTGACGCACGCACGCACTCACTCATATGAACTGCCGATGAGCTACGCATTTCATTAAGCTGCTGAGGTGGTGCGTGTAATGGACTCTACGTATTATGGTGGTTCTGACCTTGAAAAGGGTGCATCAGGGGATCCACAGCCCATAAATTTCATTCTACAAGACATTTTATTACTAGTTAAGTATGGGGCTGAGCTTGCATCTCCTTAGATGCACCAGCATCAAGGATTCCACCTATTTCCTATGGATTACCAAGTTTTTTTTTATTACTGAAGCCGTGTATTTCGAGGCAAACACTGGCAAAACACAACACTGTTTTATCAACCAAACCCTAATCCTAATTTAAGCAATGAGCATTGAACTGTTAGGTAAACTAAGTTACACAAAACTGCAGACCAAAGCCAACAAGTTATCCAGATTCGCACGAAATTCCGGTGGCATTCTTGATCATGAAAACAGGAAGTGAATCCGGAGAGCTCCAGATAAGGCACCAAAAATCCCACTCTTCTGCATGAAATAAGAATTTTTTTGGTAGTAATATCCATAACGGCGACTACCACTACATGAATTATGCATTGTGAGTGAAGAAACTTTTGCTGGTAAAGGAAAGAGGAGAAACCTATCGGGAACTCTAGTCAGTAACCAACAAAGTATTACCATGTATTATCAAATAAATCAGTGAAGGATGATTTAATAGCCATTTGGATAAAAAGATGACCAAGAGAGATGAGAAAAATTCCTCTAAATATAAAAGGATTCAGGAACAGCAAATAGCACTGGCAAGTAAATAATAAATAAATAAATAAAAGTGTTAAGGTCTAAAACAGTTAACATATCAATTTTCACATCAACAGAAGATGTTCACATCAGAAGCAAAGCAATAGCTGAGGAATTACAAAACTCCTGGGAACTGTGGGGTCCTATCAGCCTTTCACTCCTGGGAACTGTGTGGTCCCATCAGCCTTCCACGTTATTGACAAAAACTTGGAAAAATTGTAAATTTCCTAGAGCCCGTAAGCATTTTTCCCAGAAGAACAGGGCAAATCAACAAGAAAACCTATATCTTTAAATAGGGAAACACCACAAACACCTATCAATCCTTGGAATTAGGTCATTATCAAGGCTTTCTTGTGCATTCAGTATTTTGTACTACAATAGTGTTGTATACTGCTAATACTACTACTAATATTATTAAGATTAATACTTGTCATGCGTGCATTTCATCCTCGTCGAGTTTTTCTGAAGGTCTGAAAAGAAAGTGGTGGATGGGTCGGTGATGCACTAGAAAGAAAACCAACCTGAAATGTCGATAGAACCTTAGAATTTAGCTTAGCCGGACAACCGAGACTGACGTCTGAAAATGGGCGGAGCCTAAAGTCAGTTTTGCACATTCTATCCTACTGCCTTTCGCAAATAGGCTGGCTGGAATTTATCCTAGATGCTTTCGTCCAGAGAAATGAATCACATTGATGGTCAAAAGTAACTGAAGTCAGCTCGTCGATAGCCACAGTCACAATGGGAATCTATACCTATATCTATACAACACGGTTGTGAACGAAAGTGCGGGCCAATATGTGCATGTACTACTTGCCGCGGGCCAATATGAGCAGTACTGCCTCGTTTTATGGCTGGTTATACTGGTTATAAAGTTCGAATAAAGGTAAGGCCATAGACTGCCATTTTTTAATTGGAACACGTGTTGAGAGTGAATGGCCAAAAAAAAGTGTGGAAAAAAGTAGGAATTGGCTCGCGGACTCAGAAAAAAGGGGACAATGGGTGCCACAAAATGAAAGCGCACCAACATGGACGTATATGTGTACATGATGATTTTCTATAGCTATAGCGTTTGAGTCACCGGTCTTATAAAAACCAAAAACATGGTGATTTCTTTTAAAATTGCTTTAAAAAGGTTTGATACGTGAGAGAGCCTCAAATAGCCTGCATTCAAGAATTGATATTAGTTTACATTCCCAATGATGCTTCCAGAAACCTATCAAACAATTGTCACTGTTCTCCTTTCTTAGCCTTGGTTGAAGGGTCGCATTGTGCCCTGTATTTGTATTGAAAATAAATAAATAAATAAATGAAAAGGCAAAAGTTAATTCATTTATTCATTATGTGCGTCTAGGGTGCTCTGCAATAAAACTAAAGAAGAATCAACAAGTAAGATGAGTCTTACCTGATTTATTTTTATTTATACACGTTTATATTTAATTATTTTTGGATCCTAGGTACCAATACTACCTTAAAAAGGAAAATTTACTGGCAAACATCCTCTTCGTTATCCTCACTCTTAGCCAACAGATGTTCGTCAAAATTAACGATTCGTTAATCGTAAATTCGAGCAGCAAATGACAGGCTTTCGTATAAGTTTAGTGCGATTTTAGGGTAACTCTGGTAAAAACCTCCTAAGGACAACACCTCAGCTGAAGTTTTAACAATCCGAGAATTCTTCCTTGGACGAAAAACCGCACGGGCCGCACGCATCATTGAGATTACCCAGGGTTAACACGTCAACGCCTCGGACTTGTCTGCCGTTATCAGAGGGGGTCAACACGTTTACCCTGGGTAATCTCAACGATGCATCCTAGTAAAAATCTCTTCCATGAAGGTGAATGATAACTCAAGTTACCTCCGTTATTCATGGCAACATCGTCAATTACCCAGCAGCAGGTGTAAACCCCCACTGCACCTGCCCCGAGCTACCAGAAGTCATGGACCAATCTCCAGTCTCTCGCTCTCTAATAGGAATTTAACCCACTTGGGTTAGGCTCTCGACTAAATGACACTACTTTCGATTCTTCCCAAGTAGTAGAAATATAAGTGCACCTAACATGCGTAAACAACACAAAAACGCTGCTCTCTTGGTCACATATTTGCACTGAAAACAAGCGTTTTCCCGTAACCATGGTGGGATATGTCGCCAAAAATAGGGACGACAGTCGCATGACTTGGGAACATCGCCGAGCGCAAGTTCAGTTTGACGCCATCAGGGCAGCACATTTGCGACGATTTCGCTGTGTAAACATGTCCTACAGCGGAAGCAGCTCATTCAAGACGGTCTGATTGAGGGCAAAGCGAAAATCAAGCTTAGTGCACGCTACTTGGCAGTGAACTGGCAGTTCTGCAGCGCGGCAGAACGTCACTTGCGGCTTGATTTCTGGCCAAATAAAAAGTATTCCAAGCACGCATGGCGAGATGACTATAAAAGTGTAATATGCTTCAGAAATTAGTTGAGTTGAAGGTGTGGTTAAGAACTCGAATAATGTTTGGTTTCGCCCTGACTAACTGCTTCATACCAGTGGGTTCTATTTCATCGCTTACTCTGCTTTTAGAAGGACTTTTTTTTCTTTTTATGTAGTTTGGTTCCATGCAATTAGTCTTTTCTGTTTGTACTGAGTTGGCGTGCCCTCGAGGCGCATTTAAATAAATAAATAAATAAATAAGAACTAATTCAGCTAGATTTGTCTCTGAGCCATGCGTGCCCTATGCGTAGCCTACTGGACCACATCTTCTCTTATTTAAGCCTTGTTTCCCTCCCTATTCTTTCTCAGTGCTCTTTGGCCTGTCGAAATGAGAGTACCTATCGCTGCGCTAATGTAACGACCGAATCAATAAAGCATCCAGTGAAATAATCGATGTATTGATTGATCAGCCGGGATGTTCCCTTGTTCTGAAAAGGGTAATTTATACCAGCTGCGTGCGTCAGTCGCGCATCAGTCGCACGCATCCATTTACATGAAGACCGATCAACACGGCATGTAGATACTCAATGAAAAGAACGCGCGGCTGCCGCGAGGTCGTGAACGCGTGCGTCTGAGCTGCGACTGCGATGCGACTGCTATGCCACTGGGACCTATTCTTCATGATATAGACGCACGCGCGTCAGTCGCACGCATCCAGTATAAATTGCCCTAAAGCAGTATTTGTACAAGCAACATCACTACAGAACTTCTTGCCGTGCATAACTACGTAGCTGCAAAACACTGTGGATTGGAATAACACTGCATTATTTATTTATTTATGTATTTATTCGTTTATCTATCTATTTATTTATGTACTTATTTATTTATTTATTTATTTAGAAAGCAGGTAACCAACTACGTACACTGCAAGATGTGCGAAGGTGTTTTTTGTTTCAAGTTTTCTTTTTTTTCACTATGCGTAAACTTTCGAGCTACGATGCGCCAGAGGACGGATGAGGACCACACAGTGCTGAATATGAGCAATCGGCCCAGTGACCTCAGAAATACAGATATTAGGAACCAATGCTGCACACAGAAATTTCCTCCGGGAACGGCGCTGCCAGAAAGGGGCGGAGCTAGGGGGCGTGGCCGACGAGAAAATGCAAAAAAATTGAATATTTTTGAATTTAGATACTTGTTAGTGATAATTTATGAGCTCAAATAAAATAGCTTAGTCGAAATAGAGCATTAAAATAGTGAGAAATAAAGAACATACGTATAAACAAATAGCATTATCAGGAGAATATGAAGCCGAATGTTAAAAAATCAATAATTAGGAAATGGTAACAAAAATATTGGTTTAAATATATGGTAAAAGCTGTGGACCGAAAGCATGAATCACACTGAGAAGCATTTTCCAGAGAAGACTTCGAGAATTCCCCCCTCCCCTTACCCGAATAGAGAAAAGGGGTCACCGCTAAGCATAGATAGATGTGGCACGAAGCAATTTTCTTCGAGGTGGGCGTGGCTTAAATGGGATGCTTCCTGGAAAAAATGCAAGATTACGAAAAATTTCTCTGATTTCGAGAGGATTATTGCAAAAATATATAGAATGAAACTCATATATAAAGCACTATAACTTCACTAGAATTATTTCTCATGAGAATTTTTATATAAAATTCAGTGTACTTTGAAATTTTACAACAAGTAGAAATCCATATGAATGTCAAAAATAAAAAATTGCAGATGACGTCCACATATTGTCAAGGGAAGGAAAGTTGATGGGAAAGGGGGTGGGGGTGGCGTTGAGCAGGTGAATTCGCTGGCTACTTTGAGGGCATCGCAGTACCAGGAAAAAGAACAAGGGCAAAGCAATGTATAAAGCAAACCAGCTGAATTTTTCCAATCACCTGTCATGTTTCAATTATTTCCAGAAATAACAAAATAAACGTCTAATGTCAGAAAAAGCAAAGTGGCTGTCGTTCAAATCAGCAATTGTGCCACGAAATTAATATCCAAGGAGCTTACCTTACATGGATGCCTTATGCCTGTTGCAAAAGATGATGGACGCTAGCTCGTTTTTCTCTCAAAATTGAAATTCCCGCTTAAAATTGCATTAAAAACATCGATCCAAAGGAAAACGAGAAGATAATTTTTGGACATGTCAGAAAGGCGAGAAAAATACAGATATATATGTGTCACAACCAGTTGTGTCGTGATCTAGGGGGGATGTGCCACGCCCATCTCCCCGGGAATCAAGTGAGGAAGTTGTTTGTTTCTTTGAGTTCATGAGGTAGGCATTAGAGAACAGATTTGAACAAGCATTGGAAACAAAGAATAAATGTGCGAATAAAACTAATTAGGAGTTGCTATTCGGGGAGAAAGTGGGCGGGGATACCCTCCAAGAGCAAATTTTTTGTTGTGGCATACTCACTGGAGAAGCACGAAATTTCGCAGGAAAATTGACCACAGTTTGATATTCCAGCCGTCCTAGGCTTTATAAAGGTTCTTCTTGGACTACAATGACTCCTTAATAATTTTTGAAAACTTTCCTAATGGCCAGCTGACCTGTTACTATTTATATAGGGGAAAAATGCAGCAACTGGAAATCTGTTGCAGTTTCTTCAGTCCGCTATTAGCGCAGTACAATCTGTTACGAAACACAAATGCTTCCTCTTACATTAGAATGCAGCTATTTTAAGATGAGAAAACAAATAACGTACCCCTCAAAAACATGAATGGGTGAAATGCCATGAAATACAGAGTAAATACAACTAGTACATCTCGAAAGAATGTCAGCCAGATTGGCCTTCTACTTATCTGTGAGCAGTAAGTAGTGCGATGTTGTATTTTTAGACAGATACTACTAAAAAATATCGTCTGGAAAATCACAATACTATGTACTCTAGAAAGCCGATTAGGGAATTACCACAGTAATGCTGTTTCACCAATGATAGCACCATCCATAATAACCCTCACATATAATCAGCGTATTATACACAATAATATATACTAGGAAAATATATAAAACAATACATATGAACCACACAAGCGGGCCCACAAGAATACATAGTGATATAATACATATTATTTATAATATACAGCGTAGTATAGTACATGTATACATACTAGTATAGATATTAACACATGTATAACAAGTTTGCGTATAATAAAATAATTGCCACATGCAAATTTAAGCTCCATAACTAATATATATTATAAGAAAAAGTATAATATAATATTCCCAGCTTATAATCAGCGCATAATACATAGTAATATATGTATATTAGAGAAGTATATAAAATACTACATATGGACCATATAAACGTTAACACAAAAAGATTACGTAACAATATAATACATATTGTGCTCAATATTCAGAACAGTATAATAATCCTAATATATGTATAATAACCTTATGTATTATGAAATAATTTACCATATGCCTATGTGTACATATGTATAAGTGAGCATGTGCTAATATTAATGAATAAATTCTAAAAGACTAAAAGTTCATATTTAATACATATTATAAGAAAAATCTGTTATAATAATAATTCTCACATATAATATATGTATAATACATAATAATATATATTAGGTAAATATATAGAACAATACGTATGAAACATAATACAAACGCTAATATAGAAAATTATACGTACATACATAATACCTACTATGTATATTATTTAGTATAGTGTACTAATCCTAATGTATAATAATATGTAGTAGAATAATATACCTAGATGTGTAGATGTATGTATAAAGAAGCATATGCTTTCCTTAGCAACCCATTCACGCCTTCAGACATCTCAAGTGCACTGCTTTGGATGGCCTTGAGTGCATTAATTCAGGAGCACGGTCTAATGAGAATCCGTGAATATGTGAGGCATCTTCTTCTGATGAGACCTTGAAGACGTCTAGAATCAGCCATGCATCGGTGCACCTTCTGCTGAGGACAAGAAATATGTAACGTAAGCTTGGCTGCAAATAAAGTACGAAGCTGGATCAGGGTGAAGAACTTGTTCTAGAAAATTCGCCTAAGGTCCTGCAGAATATTCAGGGACTTCCTGGATCTGTAGAACCATCCAGAGACCTTTCCAGGGGGAGGGGCGAGCTGACTGTGGAATCGTCCAATTCCAGGGAAGTCATATCCCAAAATGCCAACATGTTGCTGATCACGGGTAAACAAAGCCAAGGTGCTTGAAATAGCGAGCACATCAAAAGCCACCCCCTAAGGGTGCACGCCATCCAAACACGTATTAGTTTCAAGTCATGTGACCCAGGGAGCCGGCTATTAATTGTGGGCGGGCTTTGGCAAGTGTTCAAATCATTCAGGAGTTGACATTAAATGCTCAAAAGCCAAATACCCGTAGTACAAATGCATCAAAGGTAATTCCATGCAAAAATAGTGCATTTTCAGTGCAATTCACCTTCAAAGTGCTAGGCGCGTACAATTGCGCCCATGGGGGATACTCCAATTCACTTCTATAGAATGTTTTGTGCCCCGGAGCTTTTGTAGAAGCCCGCATTCAACGCGTGCCAATCCAGAAACGTCAAAATGTCCTGTCACAATGGCTATTTCACACCATGTATCCAGTGTATGAACGTACACAGCAAGTGCAAACCCGTCTCAAGCCGAGGCAGAAATCTCTGCCTTGATACACTGGTTACCCTGAGTACATGGGTTGACATGCACGTAGCGATGGGTAATTTCATGTGGTATTGGCACGTTTAACCTGCGTAATCCCAATGGTGCATGAGGTCCTTGGATTCCTCTCGAACATTCCGGGTTAATCCTTTACATATCCGGTGCAGTCGTCCTTCTGCAGAGCTACTTCCCTAGGTAACAAATTAGTAAACGCCATAGTTGATCCCCGTAGCGATGCGATCCCTTCGGGACCCACTATAACCTGTTCAATGCGTTAAAAGTCAGAAGTTCCATGTTTTCTAACAGCCCAACCCCATAATACTCAATAATGGGACCTGATCCGCCAAATAAATGAAAATAGCATTATTTTTCATGGACTTTATATTAGGATTTGAGCAGAACCCTTGAAAATAATCAATGTCTTCAAAAGGATGTACTGCTTCTGTTGTGGTATTCGTGAACATTACCGGGAAATTTTTACCCTTCTTCGTGGTCCAAACTGAACCAATTCACCCTACAAAGTTGTTATAGATTAACTACGTGTGCTGCATAGTGAATGAAATGGGGCGGAGCTGCTGTCGAACGATTGGTTCATTTGAACACTTCTTTTGTTTTTGCAAAAAAAAGAGAAACGGAAGAAATACCAGGACTACTCTAGGTACTAGGTCTTGCAGAAGTAACCTGAGCTGGGTATAGTAACTATGCACACATTGCAGGGGGCCGCATGCATCATGGTGGTCACCCAGGGTAAACGTGTTGACGTGTTCGCACGTGTTAACACCTCCCTATGTAACCAGCATTAACACAATCGACAACACGTTTACCCTGGGTAATCTCAATGACGCATCCAGGCCCAGATTAACCACATGAGTCCTGAAGAGGAAAAAGATCTTCTGCGAAGTTTCTGTGGGAAGAGAAGAAGAAAACTCGTAGGAACTCTCGGCAGATGGAGAGAAGGAAAACCCGCACGAAATTATAGGGTATAAAGACGAGGAAAACTCGTACAAAACCCAGGGAGCGCTAAGTGCCGGTTTTTTCTGCGTTCATTTCAATTTGAAATATGAGATTCCTTGAGAGAAAGCGAATCTTCAAGGACTCGAAGAAATATTGTGTGTTTTAGGAGAGCGCAGCTCATGATAGATGAAGCAGTCTTCAGCCCATAGTAATTCTCCAAGTAATCATTTGAAAATTTTGATGGTACTCCATATTTCTTTAGCTTATTTTTTTCTTCCTGGAAATCCTCCACTCCTCTGAATGTTTGAAAAAAATTGTACATATTATGAATACTCCTCACTGATTATACTACTTACACCCAAATTATATTATTCTAAAGATAAATATACTATTCTTATTCTAAAAAGAATGTCTGTCTAGGGTTAAAAGGCGAAACAGACATTCACAGAAACATATTAACCTTTCTAATTAACTTCCTACCACTGTTATACTACTTATACCTAATGCGATTCAAGAAAACCAAGTCAAGCCATAACGAAAACATGTTTTTGAAAGAAATTGGATATTCCAATGACTCAACATTCAGAAAAATTTCTCAGAAGACATACAAAATCTCCGAGATTTTGAGGAAATCGTGGTCATATTCATTCTAAAAAAAAGCTCAGAAATAAGCTGCAGCTATCGCCTTAGTACATTCACAGAGCAGCGAGAGGTTGCAATAATTAGAACAACGTTTGCCAGCGAGTGTCACTCATATGGCAACTAGTGCGGAATCCATTAGAGCCGCTAATCCGCCCGTCAGAATTAATCAGGATGTCCGATGGCGGAAGGAACGCACAGATGTAGAAGTAAAAGAAACACAGGCAGGAAAAGGAAGAAAAATGGAAAAGGAGGGAAGAACACCAGCGAAATCCACAGATCACTTTGGACTATTCTATGCAAAACATTGAAAATCTCGCCGAACCATGCACCTGCTGGCGTTTTCGAGGTGGCAATTGATAAATGTCACGACTCTCTCGGGACATTGTGGACGGGGCCACAACTGGTACAACTCGTCCGACGATTCCCCGTGGGGCGGTTAACCGCAGGTCATATCGGCAAGGACACCCAGCTCTGCGGGCTGGGATGCGAGCCGGAAGTGTTCCCAGACGCCAACAACAATAAGTGGCCGCAGGCGTCTTGCTCCTAGGTGTTTGTTTTAGTAAACAAACAAACAAACAAACAAACAAACAAACTCAAGGAAGAAGTAGGGCAGGAAGATGTGTCGCTCAAGGGACTGGTAATTAGTCACTGAGGGTCCTTAGATTTTCAAAAATTTTGCAAGTTACCTTCAGGAAATTCACATCAGCCCCTTTTACATATTTTAACTATTATTTTTTAAAGTGTTTGCCCTTAAGAGTGCAACGTCACGAGAAAATGAAGTAAAATTTATTTTCTGGAAATCTACACTACTCAATTTCCCTTTCTGGATAGAACCCTACTTTTACTACCACCCTACTTCCTCCCTAACGCTAAAAAAATAAACAAATGAAAGAGTGTACTTTGCAGATGTACGGATTACAGCTTCAACGCTGGATATAGCGGGTATCCAGAGGGGATAATAGCTGGGAAGACACCAGAGACGAAAAGAACACGGGAAAGTGTGCGGCCATCGGAGAGGAAGTAGAGAAAATCAGGTTGTCCACATGGGCGTTCAATTGTCGTCGCATTTGGAACAGACTATAAAACACCACGAAGAAGTTGGTAAAAATTAGTGAAAATTAACTATCAAAGTGAATTAAATATGCAGGTAAATACCAGTGGCGGACGCAGAAAGTGGGCGGGAGGGGGGGCGTGGGAAGAAAAGTGGGGTCTCCGCCGTTTTGGGGACCCAGACGGAAAATAAAATTAATAATAATATTAATTATAATAATAAACAATAAATAAAAAATATATTAAAAATAATAATAAAAATAAACAATTAAAAATAAACTAACACAAGATTTTTATTTGTATTGTAAAGTAATTTCGAAAATTTGGCGACCCATTCTCGGGCCGCCCCCCCCCCCTGCGTCCGCCACTGGTAAATACATATAAAGACTTCACAATACTAAATTGGTAAGAAAAATAATTTCAAAAGATTGGAAAAGAAATAAAGCAGGAAAACATGGACAAAAGGTACAATTGGTAAATGACTCTTCCGTCAGAAGCAGATTATAAGCAAGAAATAGCCTAAAGTGGCGCTAGTCTCATCTCGAAGCGAACCCCCTCAAAATCCATGCCATTCCCATGCAAATTCGCCGCAAAAATGGTGGGAAATAGTTTCTGAACTCACTTTGCCCAGTTTTTTCCTCAATCTAATTTACTAAAGCAGAACGATACTGTGGGTTCTTCTTGCAACTGCAGTAATATGAAACGAAACAGTTCATTAAATATTCAAAAATTCTGCAGAGAAACATCACATATGTACATATGTCGTCCAAATGGAAGAAACAAAAACAAAGGAAATTCCGGATGCGAACTGCTGATGCAGATTTTAGCAGAATTGATAGAAAAAGATGATTTTGAATTCGGAAATTTTCTATGTGAAGTGCAAAGACTGGACGAAATTCTGGGAAATGACAAAGCAAACGTGTGGGAACCACTTTCTCTCTCAAGGGTAAGAAAAATGTTTCTCACGGAATGTCTCAAATTACACGAAAAAACGTCGAATTTGCCGGGATTTCTATATCCCTGCAGTCGCAACCAAGAAACTCTATAGAATACTCCAGAAAATCATCGAATTCACCCCAACGCCCAAGTCCAAAGTACAAAAATACCAAATAGTGGAGGACGAATTTACTACTATAAGCGACCTGTGCTTAAATAAAGGATATATAGCGCACGACGCTCATCGCACGAGATGATCAGAGCCAAATAACCCACGGGAATTGCCTCAATTCAGCCGGTTGTTATGCTGTTTTCCTCAGCTGCTGATGCAGAAAATTTGTCCTCATGGGAAAAAATTACGAAATGCTAAGTGTTCGTCAGCACAGCAACAACGTCATTGGGCAAATAAATATATTGAGTCATCTGCACATCTGGGAAGCTTAACTGGTAATAATGAACACAAATGAACCATTATAAAGGATGGCTCGCTTTCAAGCAACGAAGTAGTCACGTCTTGGGAGGCGTGGCCTAGCTACAACAGCCTTACTAAGTGCTAACAGATGTTTTTCCTTCGCGTTTGGTCTCTTCGAGAACAAGTACTCTTTTTTGGGAGAGCGAGACTCACGAGAACCCGGATCCAGAGCTATGCACGATCCAGAAAATTTCCAGTTCTCCAGAATTTCCAAGATTTCCGTTTACTTCTCGAAGGCCACAAAAACGGCTCTATGAAGCACATTGCGTGTCGCTAGACACACTTTTAGCATTTCCTTAAAAACTAAATGGGAGATCCAAGCCATGCAACACTTCCGGAAAAATCGAGCCCATTTGCTTTTCCTTGCAGAAAAGCTGAAGCCAGCATTCTTTTGTATTCATCTACATTACCCATTCACTCTACATCTCCTTATTTATTTTATATTCCTTTACTCATCAAACTTCTAATTTCCTAAAGGGTTGGACCTTTCCTTATGAAGCCTTTCCTTATAGGTAATGGAGGAAAAGCAGGCACGAGGCACAGGTCCATCAACGTTGCACAGCTGGTCATCTGCCAGAAATTTTCCAATCTTTCAAATGGAAGTTTGCCAAACCGTAAGAAAAGAATAGAAAAAAATTATCTCTCAAGAATTATAGATGTCAAAATGAGATTCCTAATCATTAAATTCTTTGATATCCACTGAAGAAAAATTTTACAGCAAAAGTACACTAACGAAGAGACGCAGACGCGAAAGAAAACACTGAATGTGACCTGTGGGAATGCCTATTTCTGCACCAAAAATACCGTAGAACTTGAACTTCTAGGGGTTGACCCCATTACATACACTTCCTAAGAGAAACAGACTGCTATGGAAACAGCAACAGAATAAGAATTTGAGCAGTTTGGGGAGATTACTAGTGGATGCCAGAAAAGTTGTAGCAAAGCTACGCCCAGAGCCCGCGTGCTTCGAAGGTGTACAAAAAGAAAAATTTGCTGAAACGGCCGAAAATTTGCCGAAAACGTGACAAAGGGCAACTTGTCCAGCCCACGTAGTGAACCAGCTCCTTTGCTGCCGCGGAAAAAAAAACTTTCATTAAAACCTTCAATAAGGTTTGAATTATGCTGTAGAGAGTAGAAATTTTTCAGAGCCTTTGGACTTCGAGCGGATTCGTAATGCTCAATAGGAGCTCGCGTCCATACTATAAGATATTCAAACGCGGAATATTCCTTTGAAGCCTTGGAAAGTGAAAAAAGAAGAGGAGAGAAGGAATTTCGTGTGGAAGGAAGAAGTGAGAAGGATGTCACTTTATGGCAGTGTTTAGTCACTCAAAGGTATTAATTAGAATGTGAGAACGTCAAGAATATTAAGAGAAGAATATCAAGCCAAACTCCTAAATTTGATTACTCTTTTAATTTTCTTTGCGTCGCTTTTTCCTTAAATAACCGATGGCTAAGAAACGCAGTTGGTTCCAAATCCGATCATGAATACATATAGAACTGGGTAAATAACACCAGCTAATGTTGGGTAAACTCGCATTCCTTTAACTGCTAGTGCAAAGAGATCAGTACGCCAAATGCAGCGCATATGGAAGCAGATGCCAAAAGTTTTCGGCAACATAGGAGCGACGAATTTCCACTAAATAATTTATTACTAACCACGGGAAATATTTGAAGCTTTACTGTTGTAAGTAAAGAGATAACGTCAACTTCAGAGTATTTTGCAGCGTTTTGCAGTTGCTAATCCACTCCTCAACCAGAAAAAGGCGTCGTGGACATTTATAAAATGGCGCAAGAATGCCGAATTTATCCCCTTGATGGCTTTGATCTTAATTTTGGAGTGATAACGAAAAGAGCATGACGAAGTTACATTACAGGTAAGTTTTTACCATCCTTAAGATAGTACGTTCTACCGTAGCAACAACAAAGACTCAGAATGTCGGTGACGTTTTCTCTACGATGTGATATTTCCTTAATTTTCCTTATAATAGAAGCGCTAAGAGCACTAAGAGGCTGACGGTGAAAACTTAGTAATGTTAAGCCCCCACGGGCAAAACGAAAAAAATCTACAGAAATCCTATTAATATCGTTTCACAAAAGAGCTATATGTATGTAAGTATACCTTGTGTTCGTATCCATCAGATATGCCACTAAAATAAGCACTAAATAAGCTTTCTTATCGAGACGCTGCAAACGCGTGCGTCTCATCTGCGTCAGGGGTGCGACAGGGATGCGTCAGGGCCTATCCTCCAAATAGTCGCAAAAAACGAACGCACTTACATTGTACGAATTGCCCTGTAGCCTATCCCAAATAGCGAATCTGCTCTCCTAGTATCCAAAAACAACGTTGGATCCCCTTATTCGCGGTTAATCAACCTGAGAATTCGATTTTTTCGATGATTTTGGTAGGAAAAAAACTTTGGAGAACACCTGTCATGCACAATAATTACTGCAAAAATTAGCTTAGAAATTGAAAACAGTAACCTATTGTCCTGTAGAGGTTTCCAAAAGGACAAAGTAACCCAACATGCGTTCAAAAGCTAAATATAGAAGAGTAGACGTAACTGGGCAAGACATTCCGTATTCAGATGAAGCATAAGATTTCTTGGGACACCCCACAGGTTGTCAGGTCCGCTAAGCAAACTCTAAAGGCACAGCTCAACTTCTCCTCAGAATATCTTTCTAACCATTGAAGATTCACTTACCTCCGGTACTTTGACATTCTGTGTTTTCTTTCGCGGAATCAGTTGAATAAAGATAGCTTTTGCTGACATTTTTCCCGGAAACTCTAGGAGCACAGCTGCTGTAGGTCACGGTGAAGTCAGGAAATACACAATGAAATACGTGGACGGATCTTAGTAGCAGCACGCCCTAGAAGTTATCCGAGGAAACCGCTATAATCCCGAGATAAGCTCAGGCACGGGGCTTCTACTCTAATTCTGTTCATCACTGTTTCTCGGATCATCCGAGTTATGTAACTTTAATCGCCACTAGCTCACCAATTACCATGATATCACCTCCACATCATATCAGCGATCGTGACAAATTAAGCCATGCTATCATAGAAGTTGCTCATATAAATAGAAGCAGTGGGGAATAGTTCTCGTCACTTCTTGAAGTTGAGTGGAAAACAAATAGCTACGTATTTTCAAAGCATATACAGCCGGTAAATTGCGGAGAAAAGCAGTAATAACGAGTATTCTGTGCAAACTACTATCCTGAAGATTGTCCTTTCATTGTGTCCTTTCATTGCAAAGCCGTCAACGCCTAATAATTTTTACTAAATTAACCACAAGCAATGCTTGAAAAGGAGACAGAGCCGTGGTGAATTTCCAAATTTTTAATGGGTAAGCAATAGGACATGCTAAAAGTCTTAGGAAAGCAGCTACATAGCTATGATATTAGGGTGAGTCATAAGTTTTAGGAATTTTTAAAATTAATTTGTTTCGAATCAAGAACTCACACATTTATTGGATGTAAGAACCATTATGATCGATGACTGTCTGCCAACGACGAGCGAGACTGCGGATGCCGTAGTCGAAGAAGGAGCGCTTCTTTGACTCAAAGAATGCGGACAACTCGAACTTCAGGTCGTCTTCGCTTCTGAGCTGTTTTCCCTTTAGCCAATGCTCGAGACTTCTGAACAAATGGTAGTCTGAGGGGGCTAGGTCGGGGCTATAGGCAGGTTGCGGGAGAACTTCCAATTGCAACTCCTCCAGTTTTTGTTGGGTCTTCTTTGCAAAGTGTGGGCGGCAATTGTCCCACAGAAGCAGGATCTCATCACGTTTTCTGCCGCAGTTTTCCGCATTGAAGACCATTTCTTCCAGTTCTTGGCAGACATAGTCGGCATCAATAGACTTCCCTTGTGGAGCCAACTTCCATAGGATAGGGCCATCGACGCACCAGAAAACGGTGAGCATACTTTTCTTCCCATGAATATTCTTGCGTTGGACGGGATTGGGCTTCTCGAAACGGTTTACCCACTGCACGGATTGGTCAGGGTTATCGTACAAGCACCACTTTTCATCACAGGTTATGATTCTGTGGAAGAAACTTCCTCTGCGATGTTTTTTCAGAAGGTCGCGGCAAATGGCCACTCTCCGCTTTTTGTCGGCTTTGGACAAAACGTGTGGTATTACGGAGGGCTTTTTAGATACCAGATCCATTTTGCGCAGGAGTCGAAGTGCAGTTGACTGCGAACAGCCAACATGCATTGCGAGACTCCTGCTGTGCATCCGTGGGTTATCCAGCATCTGCTTTGCCGCCAACTTGGTGTCATAAATTGTTGGCCTCCCCGGTCGCATTTCATCTACCACCGAATGGTTTCCGGAGCGAAATCTCTTATACCAGTAGTAGACGTTGGAAGTTGATATTTGGTACCTCCCATCATTGGCTCTGATTTCCTTGCAAGCTTGGGCGGCAGTGAATCCTCTTTCGAAGTAGTGCAAAATGAGCACACGGACGTGTTGTCTTTCTTCCATTTTAGTGAGAAAATGATCGGAGGATCCAGGAAAATGATCATACCGCCAGCAAGTCTTGGCCATGTGGCACTTACTCGTCTGCGGGAAGCACCTTGTCTTGTCGTGTTTAAACTACAGACTTTTGAAAAATTCCTAAAACTTATGACTCACCCTAATATTATCACCAGATTTTCATTTAATCCGCGGTAGTAGAACTGAGCTCTTGATTCGCGACACCATCTCTACTCACGTTTTGTGGGCAGATATCACACTATTTGGTCTGACGTGTGTATCCTCGTAGAAAAAAACACCTAAGCATCTCAAAAATCAAATGTCAAAAATCAAAAAATCCCAACATTCGCGCCCGTTCAGTCATGCAACTTAAGAAAAACGCCGACTCTTTGTCGTTTCGTCGACAATTATGCAAGCAGTTGCCTCGTAAGCGATGCAAGTCGCCAGCGACATTATCCATTCACAGCAGCATCCGGTTGCTATCGGCTGTTTCTCTGCAGTTGCCACGTGGAAATGGGAGGTTTGTCCGGCTGGAACTACTTTAAAAAGTACTGGGTCGCAAAAGGTGAAGAAAGGTGAACGACAAGCGGCGTCGGTCAGGGTGTAGTGCATCGCAGAGGCTGTGAAGACCGGCTCGTAGGGATTTTAGGCCAAAATCTGAACCCTGTCGGCCAAAACATGTGTGCATGCAGTCTCTGGATCTTGGGAGATATCCAGAAAAGGCACAGTGGTTCCATTATAGCTGCTATAATTGCTATATCCTTTGAATTTTCCGTTCATTAACAAATCTCCATGGACACGGGTTGCAATGTGATAGTTCGTGCTATAAATTGTCCGTATGTTGCCAATTAACGGCGATAATAGGGTGATGGGCTCATGGAGTTCACTCTGTGCTCTCTAAAGAATCTGAATAGGTAACGAGGTAGAAGGTAAAGTTTTAATTGCCCAAGTTTGGAAACAAGCAAGGGAATTTGCGAATTCTTCCAGGACGACGAAGACTATTGGTCATTGCAAGGCCCTCGGATCTTCTATTGGTCATTGCAAGGTCCTTGGATCTATGGATCATATCTAGGGTTTATGAATCCAGGTTCTTGAGCACACTGATGTTCTGAAAGCCAAATTGTCATTGACTTATCATTGACCACGTCAGTCACTCTGCTCCTAAGGAGGAATAGGTACAGTTACCCAAGTTAGTAATGAGCTGAAATTCATGAAACTTCAACCTTGGTGGATATGGTTACCCTTAACGATGGTGACCCTTATTGATTACCCCAAAGATAATGTTAGGAGACGAAGACCGTCTTGGTTGACAGTTGGTTTGCTGACAGGTTCAGCTAGGTTATGCGTTCATAATAAAAATAATAATTCACAATAATTCTAATGCTCACTGAAGAAATCCAGAAAAAAAAATTAGTGTAACACTATTCCTGCAGACCTAATCTTCCAAGATGATCTGTATTTCCTAAAAGGAGGGCTATTAGCGCCAAAGAGCAAAATCCAGTAGATGAATTTGAAATTCAATATCGGAGAAGAATTACTGCAATGCAGCGATCCAGGTTGAATCCATTTTTCGAAACAATTATTGGATGGAACCACGATTTTGAAGTGAAAATCCAAGAGAATTCTGACACAAGTATAGATCATCCCATATCAGAATGCTCAGAATTTCCGTATTGGACGCATCTCCTAATGATATTTGAGGAGTAGCTTTCTTAGGATGCACTTTACTTCTTAAAGGATTCTCTGGATATTTCGAGAACAACTTCCAAGCATCACACTGTGAAAGATTCTTAGACGCAGTTCCCATCCCACCACAGTTCTCGGAGTCATTTCATTTTCTCTCTGGAAACATTAATTATTCCCGTTCAACGAATAACTCACACAGCTTCATTTTATTTCTTGGTAATAAGAGTTTTTTTTTCTGTAGACATAGTGCTTACGTAGCTTACGTAGCACAGATTTATTAAACTAGTAAAAAGTTTTACAAAATTACGCGAAGCTCATACATACCTTCACTAAATTCTCGCTAACATGCCGTTTTCGCCAAGTGGGCCGATGGTCCAGAGGTTGAGTGGACCCTCCAGAATCGGCGGGTTCACCACTTCATGAATGAGCCCCGTCTTTCCACGACGCTTTGGGAAAAAAGAGTTGCTATGGGCATCGGAGGTAAGTAGCGCCGTAAATGCGCGATCTGCTGCGAAAGCCGGCCGCTACTAGCGCCGCGGAAGACCAACGAAGAGTATAAATGGCTTGTAAACCCTGTAGAACCGCAAAGGTGATGGGCAACTTGAGATAATTCTGAGGATTGCCAAGATCATGGAGAGAAAGAGGAACAAAATGTTCTAGGGCTGGGTGCTTCATTCAGATTACCCAGGGTAAACGATGCAAGTAAGTGATGGCGCTAGTGTTAACGAAGGACAATCAGATTACCCAGAGTAGGTGTTGAAGGTAAGTGATGGCTTTCATGTTAACTGTGCTAACGGTGGATAAAGTTGCGTGGTGTTAATACTTTTACCCAGGGTAATGTCAATGATGCATTTGGTCCCTACAGAAAAAAATCCCAACAAAAACCAGCTACTTCATCCAAATGGAGGGAATTTCAAAGTCTCATTCCATTGTAAATACGTATTTTCTCAAATTTTCCACGAAAATCCAGGAAAACCCGCTAGCATCCTTATATTTCCCGAAAATACTCACCGCACTATCCACACTGAGAAACATGACGTGTTCGGGTGGGGGCTAAAGTTTGAAGCAGTCAGCGGCTAATCGCAGTGCCGGAATTAAGCTGCCCAGATGGCGGCGAATTTCAATGCCGCCGGCCGGACCGGCGAGGGCGCTGCTCTTCCCACCCCTTCCTCTCCCCAGCACTGAATAGGCAATTGAAGCTTCTCCCCAAAACGTCCACATCCCAGACAGTGGTACTAAGTAATCAGGCAAAGTACAGCGAAACTTTGAGCTTTTCGGTTTTGAAACTGATTCATCTGGATCTGTGGACAGCAGCTGAGGAGAATTTTGCTCGGGAGCAAAACGTTTTGGAAAACTGAGCCTATTAAGTGAGAGACAGATCAAGGGGCGTGACTTAACTGCAAGATGAAGTAGAAGCGCAGTTACATATTGTTTTTCATAGAAAAACGAAAGGAAGTAAGCCGTTGGGTCAAGGACTGGCAGATTTCATTACAATGCACAATATGAAGAGTTTACACCACGAATCGCTGGAGTTTGAAGGAAGCCGTGATTTAAATTTTGAACAAATTGACTGTTCTTTAGGAGAATTATCACCCAGTGATTATTCGAAACGCTGGCTGAGGATTTGGACCTTTTTTTCCAGGGAACCACACTGTCGTAAAATCCATGAGTGTATGTAGGATTGTCCTTGTACAGCTTTTTGTCGGATCTAAGGTCCTCCCCGGAAGTTATCGCAAAAATTTCCAGTATCCCCACAGCATTTGTAAGTATTTCCCATTGTCAAAGCGACCTATTCTTTAAGAACCACGACCCCATATTTTTACTCCAGCCCTTACCTTTACCCTGGATTTTACCCTAATTAAAACCGAGACATCACCACCAAGACTAAGGCGATGTCCTGGCAACCCCAAGAAAACTCCCACAGTATTTCCCACGCAAAACCCCAAGACGCCCACGAAAAAACACAACGGATAGAGTCGCATGTGTGCGTAAGAGATCTAGTGGGGGTAAGCATTAAAGCAAGAAATTTCCTGGGAAGTTCGGCTTATCCTAGGAGTTCGACTATCATCCTTGATTCCTAGAAAAATGACCCGCTAGAGACCAGTACAGGGCCGAGAAGGTGCTTGCACAATATGTATGACCAGCTGTGGACAACTTTTTGGGATTGGATGTAAATGTAGCAAGCACTAAAAGCTGGAAAATTCTATGCAGAGTGTGAGAGAGCTCGGAGGCAGCGCTACTGTGGAGATGGCTCACGTCTGTGGGCCCCTCTTGAGACCGCAGGCATAACTGAGATTACTTCGGGCAAATGTCTAATACCACGGAAATTTACTCTTCGTCAACAAAGACGTCAACATGTTTACCCTGAGTAATCTCAATGTTGCACCCAAGCACTGTTCCATCCTTGAGAGGATCACCTTCATCCCTTCAAAAACAAATTTTACACTATCTTCTTGTTAAATCGCAACTATTATACTATTTTTTTTTCTTACCATGCATAAACGCAGATTGTTTTATATTTAGAATTCCATAAGCTGTCAAAACAGTGGGAGTACTGTCTTTTTTACAAATCATGCCACTTGGCCGTCCGCCAAGATGAGGTAAGTCTCGCCACGTTGCTATGTTTTGGCGCGCTTCCATCTATCGATCGTCGATTGATAGCTCCAATTTCCACGATTTTGTGTGTGGTAAAATGCGTGATGTGTAATTAAACAAAACACATTGAATTGCTCTGATTTTTGGAACAGACAGTACATATAGAGTGTGCAATAGAAATAATTTAACTCTCCCGTGAAAATTTCAAAGAGAGTTCCATCAACTTTGTAAGACCTAACCCCAAAATCGCTCTGGGTGAAAGAATTTTCGCGGATCCAGGGGAAATCTGCTGTCAAGCACTGCTCTAAAACAATCACTTACTAAATTCACAAAATTCCCGGGACTTCACTGGTAAATCCGGCCCGTGGTAATATCCTTATTTTCAGTTCCTCGGGATAAAAAATTGAAAGATCATGGAAGCAAATGTTTATGGTGTAGATCCTCTCTGATATCCCATTCATGGAATGCACAACATCCACAGCAGCAGTTTTTTTTTTGCGAAAATACTGTTGTTGTCGGTGAAAGGCTGCATTTAGAAAATCTCCTTCCATTTAAAAACCCTGGAAACAAATTTTCGTGCAAGCCTCACAAGGGAAGTGCACGAACTCAAGCTGCGCCTTCGAAACGAGACCTATATGGTTGGAAGGGTTGTCCCAAACGACACTATAGATTATACTTGACTTTTTTGAATGGTTAAATTCCATTTCCTGCAATACTGACATGAATCTCCCTCACCTACAGCTTGGCAAAAGAATAGTCGAGTGGATAGTGATGCAGACTTATAGAATGAGGCTAGATGGTTTGCATCCTGTCCACGAACGGATTTTTGCAAACTTCAGTTCCTAACCTTTAACAGGGTGAGGAGCCGTTACCTTGTCAGCTGTAGGGCTATCGATTCACCAACACTCGTAATAGTGTAAAAGTCTGGGTTTATACCTCATTGTGAAGGTTATGACCACATCATGCGCGACGCGACGTGTACCAGGTTAAAAAGATTGTATGTAAGCTGAAACAGCTCAAGGAAAGGAAACAGTTTTCACACATTGGAAGGAAGCTAGCACAAACTCTGGATAAATATAAACGAACATTTAGAATGACTGTGAAAAATTGATATGAGAAATGAATTTGCAGTAGTTCTACCATAAAAAGCTCTAGATAAAAAATTAAAGCTCGACAAGGAATAAGCTGGAAATACCGCAAGAAGGAAAAGTTTCTCATGGCACCTCAAGATATGAGTGGTATATTATATTTCTTGTTTTAAAAGCCACTCAATGGTGTATGCGCGAATGAGGAGCACGGGGATGTTTTCAAGAAGAAAGTGGAAAGTGCATCAGCGCTGAGAAAATCTCGGGGGAATAGTTGGAAGAAAAATTCTGGCCCTAGAAGGAAACAGGGAAATAGATTTATCAAGGCGTGAAATTTCGAAAGTGTTCCCACGTATCTCTAAGCTTAGCTGATTTTCAAATTGAAGGTTATTATATTGACATATATGTATATATTTTTTCCTCAATTGATAATAATATCCGTGATAATATCCGTAATAATCCGCAGCGATAATAATAATATAAAAATATTCGATACACATACTTATGTACGTATATGAAGGAACAATAAAGAAAACAGGTATTTCTAAGCAAAAAAAAATTTTGGGACCGCCATATAATCCCGGATAAACAAAGCCATGAGAGACGGGCCGAGGTTTCCGTGGTTTTGGAGAACCTATCCTTAGAAAAACGCAGCAATTTTGCTCTATTTTCCCTAAATCTTCGACATTCCCACTTCTTCAGGCATGTACTCTCTCTTATTTTTCCTTTACTTTCGGGTGAGATCATCTCAAGGAAAAGGAAATGTTTGCCACACTCCAAATATGGATTAACGTATACCTAACAGCTCTGATTTTTCAGGACAATCAAGTTATGTAAATGATTTGACTCTGGCCCAATCGCATCTGTATTCCATCGCCAACATTCAAACATATCTTAAATTCTTGCTCCGGAAGTTTACCCACTCCTATTTAATAGGATGATTCTTGAGATTGTTCATGGACCACGCTTTAAGTACGCATCAGCAGTAGCACACCCTACCGACAACCCTTGGAAGTGGTTTGAAAACGGGTTAAAACATTGTCTGTCTAGGGATAAGAGGTGAAACAGGCAACACATAGCCTTTAATAATTCGCCTGCGGTTTTGAACAATTATTCAAGTGATATGTTCTCGGAATACCTCAAGGTATGCTATCCCTTTGTCCCTCATCCATTCGTAGCATCATATGTGCATAACTTTCTTCTTCTGGTAAAGAAAAGACTCTATGATGTCCTTTGGTGAGCTAATCGGATCCCTAACAATAGCTCATTAGACCAATTCTGAGCGTGAACTTCATTGATACCCAAAAAAGAACACAAAGTACTGTGAGGTACTTTTATCCGCTCTAAGAAAGCAGTCACTGACATATGTATTGGTGCTTTACATATTTCATGGTTCTCCAGCTACTTTGGCTAGGCTATTTTCGTATTCTGACGTCTAGTGTGCATGAAAGGACAAACTACATATTCTACACTTCTGTCGTGTAGAATTTTTAAGAAACCAGATCAGTTGTCGTGCGCTGCCTTTTCTGGTGCATTCAACAAGAAGTAGGACCATCTTGGCAGTGGTGAACACATAATTGTTGAAAAAAAAGTATGCGAACGAAATCAGCAAAAATATCATTTCTATTAGATTGAATATCAACATCATTCCGAAATTAAATATTCGAAAAATACTAGCAAACCCTCTCCCCCCCCCCTCCTCCTCCTCTACCTGCGTCTGCCGTTACTTCACAATAATCAATTCCTAAAAAACAAACAACATCCTCTTTTCCCTGGAAATCTCTGCAGAACAATCACTTTTCGAGGTGGATTTATAAGCTCTTTCTACATTTCCATACATTTTCTTTAAGACCTAAGTCATAAATGCTGCCGCGACTCGCCGTCACGACTTCCTGTCCCTCCCAACGCCTTCGACAACACCAGCTGTACTTTGGACTTTGGGTAACCTAGCTGGAACCAGTTGGTACTTTCCCATACCGCCGCGTCGCCCAAGGTACCGTTCGCATGCCATCAAATTCCACGTGTCGACTTTCCCAAGCCGCGCTGATATAAATATCGCGCTCTCGTACAAATACAAACGCTCTTCCTTCGCCATGGTTCCAACGTCAACTCCACTCCACCATCATCACTCCGACTCAACTCCGCTCCGATGGTGATGGTTCCGCGCAGCCAGCCCATGGTTCGAGATGCCGACGCCCAGGAGGTCCTGTACCTTCCGAAGACGTTCGATCGTCGCCAGCCGTTCTATCTGGATTGTACGTTCCATCCACAACCCGCTGACGTCGAGGAAGGAGCGCAGCGCGTGTCCAGGCCGGTTAATGACTTGACCCTTATTCTCGTGTTTCAGTATTATTTCGTGTATTGATGTCTTACTCGCTTGGGGAAAATATGAAGTGGCTTCGTACTGATGTGTTAATAGCAGAAGGATTTGGATAGAAGGAAGTTGGGAAAAATCGGATAGAACTCTGAAGGTTTGAGGAAATTGAAGAAGTTGGAAGAGTTGGATAGACCGCGTCTTCAACTCGCGTAAGATCTTTAGGTAAGCTACCTAGGACAGGGTCACTTGCGGCCCGAACTTGCCTGGTTGGTAGGACTTGTTGAAACCGCGCTGGTATGCGAATGCTCGCTCGCTTTGCTTGCTCACATCGTTCGGTTAGTAAGGTCACTCATACTTAGCCCGCTGGCAGACGAGTTTGACACCCACTGAATCTTAGGCGTGCGGTTCTACCCGCTGGTCCTTGTGGGTTGCTGGTTAAACCCTCCGACTCAGGTGCTACCACCAACGCGTGGGTTGGGCACGACAAATGCAGTCCCCAGACCCTAGCACAGGTGGGAAAAGACGAGGTGTTGTTGTGCCACGGGTGCGTATAAAATGAAAATAATAATAAGTTAACTAAGTTCGATAGTGGGTGAAAAATTATAATGTGTTCGCTATAGGAGTTAATGATATTGTCCCGTGTATGCGTATAAATGCCCATATTAGGGTTGATGAATCGAATTTCATACTGACCAGACGTGGAAAAAATGAAAGGGTGATGGGTAAATGAACAATTAAATAAATAAATAAATAAATAAATAAATAAAACGGAAAGATCTTCGTGAAGTAAAACTGCATTAAAACGCTTAAAAAAATTAGTGAAGATGACGCGTACGTATCATGAATACTATATCTATTGCTGAAGCAGAGAAAAGCAGAGAATCATAATGTAACAATCTTCATCACAACCCTGGATTATTTCCAGAAATGTAGGGATCGAATCAGCAACGGTAACCATGGAGTGAATGTTGATTGATGGTATGTAAACAAAAGAGATGATCTTTAAAGCACGCTGAATAAGATTAGCGGAGAAAAAGGGACAACACAAACATGCTCCATGGCTAAAATCAAAGATCCACTAAAACGTAGTCGAAAAATCAATATACGAAAGACTATTACAGCAATTACATAACTCACCACAGGCACTTCAGATTTGATAGTGGTGATCTTGTTCAACATCACAAGGCTTGTCGCTGGGCTATCCTTGCCTATTTTGTCACCTGAAGTACGAATGAATATTGTTTGGTAGGTGGGTCAAAGTATTGGACAATAATTTATTTGTTTATTTCTCATAATATAGATAACATGAGGCAAAGGATAGAAATGGTCACGTGAATAGGTAAAAATTAACCAAGCGGGTAAAAAATGCAGCACGAGATCCAGCTGCGTCACTTGGCGAGATTCGTAGGCCCATTTCTGGGTAAACATATTTAAAAAAATTCATGACTATCCTGATTGTGCTGATTAACTGGATGGGTAAAGGCTTGGGTATCCGCAAATTTACTTGTAACAAGCTAGGACCAGAACAAAACTTCTGTACCCTTGACCTTTAGAAGTGGCCAGGCTCTGAGGTCCTGCTGAATTCGTATGTTATGCTAAGCTCGTAATTTGCTCAGAGTTATTGCAGCCTCCTTTTTACCCCCAAGCAACTGTGGGTTGAGGGTTGAGGGTTTAACCCTCTTCTAGTGTGTTTGGCTCAACTAACTTGGACCAGGGGCATCAAAGACAGAAAACTGTAAGAATTACAAGTAAACACTGGACAAGAGACAAACCTTCTAGTTGACCCTCTGCCCTCAAATTCATCCGAGATTTTCCGCTTCTTGAACAGATACGAAATCGGATGGGGGTTGAGAGAAGTTCAGCTAAACAGCAGTGAAAATTCAGCAGTTCACAATCGATCAATTATCGATCAGATGAGCAGTCTTCTCCAGAAATTTACCTTTTTCAACATTTGTGAAGGTGAACGTCTGATTAAATGTCGGCTCTTCGCCTCTGACGACAGATGTCTGTTGCTTTGCTCGACTGGAGCCGAAGTAGATCCGTACCTGTAAATATTTGAACTAACGAGAGAACCTTAATTTGTACGGTGACCGCTTCCTTGACAAAAAGTTCATCCAAAAAAAAAAACAGGCCGCGAGCATGTGTAAAAAAAATCCATGGAACACCTGGACGGATCAATAACCATTTTTTATGTAACGAACCTGTGAGACGTCATCGACGAACAGATCACAGCAGTGAACTGAGATCACCTTGACGATGATGGCCTTCTTCTGCTCGCTGTACTGAGCGGCGACTCGGAGACGTGGCTTCGTGGATTCGGCTCCCACGTAGCCCTCGTACTGATATGATCGGGTCGGTTCGAACTTGAAAAAATACATTGATCGCCTGCGTTAGCTCGGGTTTGGCGTTCGTAAATTCGTTAATCGTTAATTTTTTTATTGGTGAATGAAGTTGTTGCTGTTAAGATTGGTAGATATGCGGGATTCCAAGTTTGACTATGGAAGCCATTAAAAACTGGTTGAGTAGCTGGAATAGTACGAGTAAGGAAGCCAACTGCTATATTTATGGTAACTCCTGTTGTAATTTTTGCAAAAAAAATTATTTCTGAATTTTATTCAATAAATATGTAAGCATGTAAGTTAAGAAATGTCCGCAGGGTGCGTCTGAAAGGAGATTTTACTAAATGGCAGTAGGGCAACAAAATGGAAGGAATAACCCCATATACGTGTCAAAAAAGTGTTTAAAAAAAGATCAGTTGACCGAAATCGAGGTCGTAATTGCGGCCAAAGTCCACCCTGGTGCACTCCCGGGGCCAACAGACTTGTACATTAATCATGAACAAGAAATTACTCAAAAACTGTTTAGCCCACGGTTCGTTATTTTCATTTTTTGTTTTCGATTTAGTTTCTTCACTACTAGTAGTTCATTCGAAAAAAACTCATTGTCTTCCTAGGGAAATTTTCCAGTAAAAAATCACATGATTGACCCTAAAAATAGCAGACAACCACAACGTTGGACGAGCTAATAATGAGGAATTGGGGGAGAGGTGGGCGGAGGGGGGGGGTTATATCCCAGATTCTGATGGACTATGTTTCGCATTTATGTAGACGAGGAGGTGGATGGTTATGGCGAATTAGGTCTGAAATTTTGGCGGTGAATGGGGGTTGTGACGAAGAACGGGGACAAAGTTGAAGGGGGTTGAGGGGTTTTAGTGGGATCTTCAAATTTGGATGGTGAACCTCTGAATCGACGTAGTCGATTTGCTTGTTCAGGATTTAAACTTTTTATTTGTGGAATAAATATTTGTGATGCTTTGGAATCGAGGGAAATATGGCTGGAAATAAGTTTCCACAAATTTCATCCACGTTTACAAATCGAATCGGATGCCACTATTTTTACACATATAGGCTGATTCTACAATTTTTCCAGGCAAGAAAGGTTTTCACGAAACGTGGGAAAACTCGTTCGGCAAAGCGGGGGAGTATAATTGGCGCCTGTGAGGAAATTGAGAGGCAGTCTATTTAAACTAATAGTAGGCTATGAAACACCTACGTCTTGTTTGTCGATGACGATCTTCGGCCGCGGTTCATACTTTTCATATTCGTCATCGTTGTATTGTCTAAAACAGTTGTTTCCCAAAAACGTGATAAAAAGTCAATATCTATGCTTGTAATGGGCACCTGTTTGGCCGGAGAATTGGCACGAAAAGTATGCCACCATGTGGGCAACACTGCAGTAAACATGATGAGAACAACGAATACATTGCCAACGTCTATGACATAATTAGTAACTCCCTGGAATGAAATGGGTAATGGGCGGAGCTGGGACGTCATCAGGGATAATGAGCTATGGAACGGCGACGTCACGGGGAAAACAGGGTGTCCTCGTGCCAGGATTCAGAGTACACCACAAATTAAAATAGGCTCATAGCTGTGAGTTCAAATAATAAAAAAAGGTTCACATGAATATACGAAGAGTTGGTTAAGACCATTTGTGAGCCAATGAAGCCCCACATCAAGAACGCGATCCAGGAAGGTTCCCAGGGATGTTCTGGATTTCCCTATTCCAGGACAGCCCATTCTTTGGACCAGATATCTGTGTCCCACCACCCCCATCCAGAGTCAAGCACGGTGATGATGAAAAACGGACTCCCATATCACCCATCTTACCCTGATAGCCGGCAAATATCCTCCACACTCCCACCCCCCCCCCACCTCCTGCTCCTCATAATATTTTATAGCGCCCCCTGCCAATAGCCCTTAGCCGTATTTACTCCCCCCCCCACCTCCCCTCATCTGACAAGAATAGGAGCTTCGTACAAATTCATACATACCCTTCTTCTTGTGAGTTCTTTCTTTACTCCATAACGACCCCATAACACTCCCCGCCCCTCGCCCCCTTCTTTAGGTCCCCTCATGCAACCTCTTGATGGTGAATAGATCGTCACAAAAACACTACCTACGTTTACCTCAAAAGAGTGAATATTTTCCTTTTCACTGCTTGGAGAGCCTCACCCCGCCTCGGACCCCATCCCCCCCTCCTCCGCAGGCGATGTGCCTTCTCTACTTTGAGGGACTCTTTTCGCAGCCCAGCTGGGGACCACTGCGATGAGTACCACCCGTTCCCCTCCCTTGTGATTGTGTTTATGCGTAAAAGCGCTAGTGAACGTAACATGATCCATGGATACAACTAAAAGGATTGACGAAGCGAAACGAAAGGATACGGCTGGCAAAGGCAAATATTGACGAACTAATGGAGTTAATGGGAAAAAATTGACGAGGTCTCGAAAAACTGTGACAAAAAAAACTATTGTATTTGAAAATTAAGGTCTGACAAAGGCACTAAGTGCCTAATGCCAGCCGAAATAAAAATAAGTTCACGAACGGAGAGCTCCACCAAAGCATGAAAAAGAAAAGGGGTAAAAAATTCTGTAATAATGGTGAAAGCACAAAAAAGTACAGAAGAGTCTTGAATTTTTTTCATGAGGAGATGTTCTGAGATTATTGAAACAGATCATTACGAGAAAGGGTTTTCACATGAGTTTTCACATGAGGCAGTGAAGACTATGGTGGAAAATTAAATACCCGCTAAGAAACTAAAAAGACGTTTATAAGTGCGAATACCTTCAATTTCAAGCCTTGAAAACGAATTTTTCTAGCAGTTGATGGTACAGAAGGTTCACCCTCGTGAACCTTCTGTGATGTTCCGTGAGAAAGTAGTGAGAAAAATCGAAAGGATCAAATCACTAGAGTATTCGAGGATTTTCTCACTGCAAGAAAGGAAACTCTAAAAATCCCCCATCAACGCTTCAACCTTAGAGCGAGTTAAGGGTGGAAACCCAAATAATTTTTGAATTCGAATGAGAGTCAATAATGGAAATATTCAAAAAGAGATCTCTACTTCAGAATCCTTCATGAGGAGATGTGGCCAGAGATGAGAGCATTGGTGGGAGGGTTGAACACTTGTGAAGAGAAATGTGGAGCAAATTAATCAACGAGGAAGCTCCAAACAATGTCTTAAAAATTGAAAAATTGGCCAAAACAACCCGTCATTTTCAATAAATGACATTAAATTTGACCTTCCTAGATAGGAATTTCATTTATCTTTCATCTTCATTTCTTTCTATATTCCTGAGTTATAAAAGAATGCAAATAGGTCAAATATAAATGAGAAAAAAACCCTTTGAAAAATGCCTTCCAGCTCAAAGTGTGTGTTTTCTCTTTCATGAAGGCAAAATGTCAAGCATCAAGGGTCGCCTGGTCACTATTCTCGTATCGAAGTGAGCAAATCTCGAACTTTCTGAGAGCACTGGAAAATCTCTATCGGCTCACCCACGAAACCAGTCAATCTATCTACTTTCACACATAGGATCAAATTTTTTCCAGGTAAAATGTTACCTTACCCTTTACTGGTCAAAAACCAATGAAAACTATTCCAAACATCAATGATTTATATATTTTATATATATTCATTACATGAATGAATCATGTGACAATACCACCTCATAAACAACATAAAAAATCTCTGAAAGGAAAAATTGAATCCGATCAAGGCGAAATGCAAAAAAATACCACACAGTTAACGCAAAAAATGATTTCTGGCAGAATTCCCGTAACCGGGACATTTTCTTCAAGGAAACGTTCAGAGCAATGAAAACACTGACATAAAAAGCTGTGGAGGAAGTTGAGCTGAGAAATGCGATGCCCAAACGACTAAGAGCTACGTCGGACGGCTGGAGCCAATTCGATGGCAATGGCCCATTGCATGACCTTTACGATATTGCATTGCCAGGCTGGAAAGAGTACTTTTCGAGAGCGCACAACGTGGATTTTCAGATGTGCTCGTCGTTGAAATTACCTTCCAAGCCATATTTTTCCATGGCAAAACCCGAAAACTCGAAAAAAATGGGATGGAAGAAGGGTCAGTTTCTGGGATAAATGTATACAGATTCCGGGCCAAACCTCCTGGTGTAGGCTTTCTTAAAGGTAATTAAAGCAGCACAATTCAGGAAATAACATTGTCACTGTGGATTTGCTGAAGTGATGAACTTCTAGTGACTTTGTTAGTATCAAGTAAATCACAATTCCTGGGAAAAAAATGGAGTTCATACCGTCCTGGACAAACTGGAATGGACTAATTTCTAGAACTGCGAGAATCATGGAAAAAATCGGAGGTACAAAGCATGAATTGCTCAGAAATCAAGCAGAAAATCAAGAATTGAAGCAAGAATAGTTTCATTGTTGGAAATATGGTATCTGGAATATCCTGGAGAGAAATTATTCTACCATACCCGATTTAAAGAATACGGAATAGAGAAAGTGGACAGGAAAAGGGGAAAAAAATTCAAAGAAGTTAGATTCGTATGTGGATTTCGTTTCCTTTCTTACACTTCTCAAAAGTGCAGCAAAGCCGTTTTCAGTGGATCTAAGGAGATAGCGTAGCTTTGGAAAAAGTTAACTGAAAGGCATGAGATTGTGGAACAGCTCAAGTATATTCATTTTCCTGAAAATTTTGAGGGTTGGAAAAGATGAAGTGGATCATTGTTAAAGAAAATATAGAGCCCTGGACACACACAACTGGTATAGAATCATTTTTATCAGGGAATTTTCGATGAGCTCCAGAAGAAAAGAGAAAATTCAAGCGAAGATGATGGCTTCTAGGCAGAGAATTCATAGAATGCTCAATATCAAGGGCTGTGAACTGAAGCGTGACCGCCATGACAACGACGAGAAGCTACACTATTGAAAGTTCACATCTATTCGACGTTATTTATAGTTGCGCTAATTATCGCAACCAGGTATGCGACGGGACAGTGAGCTTCACACGGCTTAACGGCATCGTAAATCAAGAATTACACACCCTTACAAGCCTGAATAGGGTAGAAGATCAAAAGATTACTGTTGTTCAGTCAAGTAGTTATGGAAAAATGTCCGGAAAAAGAAGTCGTGTGATACTTCACGCATGGTTAAGAGGAAATGTCGCATGGAAACCAGAGATCGAAGGATAGGGGAGCAAGGAAACCAGGAGTTCGCGAAATTCCCGGCTTTCCTTTTTATTTTATGTTTTCCGGCTTACGTGCTCTAGATTTGGAAATTTACTTTTGCCTACCCTTGAGGAAAACTGCGAAATTTAGAAGGACTTGTGCTACGGATATAACCGCATTTCATAAATAAATGTATAAATAAATTACAAGTAAATATGAATAAATAACAAGTAAACAAGTAGCTCGAAGGGCGTGTAATTCTTGAGTAAATGAGCACCGTTGTCCCAGAGCTACAAGGAAAATAAAAAATAAAAAAGGCAAAATTTCCTAGAGGACATAAGAGGAACTCGTTTTTGGAAGGGAAAAACCAATCAAAATGGAACTTTTGCTCACCTCCTATTCGAAAATTTCGCATTATCATGCAAGCAACAAAACCGCAGCAAAAATATTGCCATTCAGCTCACCGGCCCGCAGACAAAGCAAAGCGGGCCATTTGGACAGCCATCATAGGCCTCTCTCACAGCCGTGACAAACAGGAAGCGAGCGCCAACCATCAGCGTCGTGAATGAGAAATCCTGGTTGAAGAGACAGGGTCTCAATTGAGACGGGCACCATCAGTATATTGAGATGAGAATATTGACATGAATGCGGATGCATCGAAATGAGAGGAAAAACCCGATTGCGAAAACGAAGATGAATGGTGAAAAGGAAAAAAACTGGGGAGAATTTTGAGAAAAACAGGACAAATATGCAATGAAAAGTTGCTCTTAAGCAGCTTTATTGTTTTAGCTCATTCAATAGAACAAAAATAGCAGAGTTAATCCTGGATAATCCGGACGAAATAAAAAATTATATCAGAGAAACTCACAAGAGAGAGTTGTGTGCCTCAACCTTGATTAAAATAGATGAATAAATAATCCAGTCCCAAGGTACCGTTCCAGCTTGGATTGTTTCTCGAGATTCGAATGTGAAAGAATCTCCAGAAGCTCCTGATCACAATGTAATGCGCGATTTCGTGCAAAACCGCCGAGAAACCCATCCTCAAGTACCAAGTATTGGGGAGCTTATGGGCGGAGCCAAGCTGGGAGTACGAAGTTTCAGCGTCATGTACTTCTTTGCTGTTCACACATGGAGCGTAGTTCCCAATCTGATGGGGAGTGGATGATGAGGACCTCTCACGAAGAATACAAAATTCATCACATGGTACAATTCCAGAAGTGCATTATTCAGAAGCCTCTCGCCTTGGCTCCGCCCCCTGACTCCGCCCATTAGCTCCCCAAGAACCGGGGCCTAAAACGGGTTCTTTAGCGGTTTCGCATGGAATCATTTATACCATTGCAATCAGCCGCTCCTGGAGATTCTGAACTGGGACGGTCGCTGACTATTCCTCCTATAGGTGAGCATGAAAGCCTGAGCTTTCGATTTTTGAGGATAACACCCGCCCCAAGAGTCTGGAGCACTTCCCACCGCTGAAAAAAATCCAGAAATGATGTTACAAGAGGAGTGCAAAGGTACTATAAAGAAACGTCAAGTAACACATGGAAAGCTTCTCTACTGACACGTTGTCTGTCAGAATATTGGCTCATTTCTACCGGAGAGCACAGAAGAAGGCTAATGAATCTCCACTAAGGAAGAGGAAATGCTATTCAAAAAACTTCAGAAATGACAATTCTGCACCTATATGAAGTGAAGTGACCCAGAGAAGGAATGGCATGTGACGGAGAAGTATTGATAAGATACCCATGCAAGAGCTCCGCTGAAAATCCCGCTGGATCGGAACCTGGATCGAAAACACAGGTATGTGAATATCGACGAGGTACCTACCTGATGCATCGTCAAACGATGTCGCCAAACCAGTAATATTTTTTTCTCCTCTGGGTATGGATTGTTATGTGGAACGAGCTCTGTCTGAATACCCACTGTTTTGTTCGTACGATGTAGTGAGGTGGGGGTAGGAGTCAGCTACAAATTCTTTGTTGACGCTTAGGTTAATGGTGCATACTTTGATCAATGATGTATACTTCGAATTCCATGGATTTTACAGCTAATTAAAATGGATAAAGTTAATATTTACTGCACGCACCTAGAGCAGGTATATTTTTACACACGCCAGGTGCATTTTTACCCACACTGAGTATTTGTTCCCTTGGATATTTCCATATCCACTACTAACAATAAGATATTTTTTTCTCGCTGACTTGTTTTCTCTCAACAAGACCTATTATATGTACGTGAATAATGCCTTTTTGTGATCCTTTTCTTCTCCCTTTCTTCACTTTTCTTTTTCCTTCCCCTATTTTACCGAAGAATTTCGCGATAATAGTCCTGATGAGCCTGCTTTGTCCACAGTGGTCAAATTTAGCACTTGAGGTTCTCATAGTCAGGAATCTGTCTCAAGCTGTAGGAACCAACAAAGATTTAAGCATATTCTGGTAACTCTGAGTGAATTTACTCAGATTTAGATTAGTTTTTGTAGAAGCAGAATAATTCTTTCAGCGAAATAATTCTGGGCAGGGGAAATTTGGACATGTTGGACAATATGGAATCCAGACCATGAACGTTTACAACTTCAAGAAAAGCAAATGCTGATTCTCAGAGATGATGAGAACGTTCTAGATGAGTGCGATATATTCCGTAATGATGCGTGAAGAAGCAATCACAATAAATGCATAGAAAAAACATAGTAAATATTAAACATCGGAAGAAATTGGTCAAGGCAATGAGTTCTAAAAAAAACGAATTATTGAGCCACTCAAAAAATAGAGTAAAGTGAGAAACGAGGTGCGTGCGCGTTTGGGCTGAGTCACGACCGTATGCCCTGACATACATATCCATCAGCATAGTGTCGCGCGCCTGACGCACGCATGCATCAGCAGCCGTTGAGCATCATTAAAGTTCAAAAACCAAAATTATTATCATCATCATTAAAGTTCAAAAACCAAAATTTCAAAGAAATGGCTTAATATAAACGGTAGAATTGAGAAATTTGTGTGCCAGTTGTTTATAGTCGAGAACAACAAGATGCATAAAAAATGACGTTTCTCCGGAAAAGTAAACAAAAATATCCTAGTTCAGTGGGATTCCCAGTGAATAATGCTCAGTCAGTGAAGGAAATCATAATTTTAATGTAACGACGACGAAAACAAGTTTTATAATTGCTCTCCATCAATTCGGCAGCAAATTATATAATAGTTCATGGTTGGGCAGACCGATTACGATTGTTTCAGCAAAGAAAAAAAAACAAATGAGAACAAACGAATAAATTAACCAGAAAAGACGCAGTGCAGCCCTTTAACATTGAAGCAACGATACAAAAGATTAAAAAAGGAATCTAAGATATAAAAAAGCCAGTAACGTTAGGATATATCGATACTTGGAGTTGGATCCAGAGAAATCCAAAATAGCGGCACTCCCTGTAATTATTAAATCGATGTACTTACTAAGAGCCCCTAGAACAACTTGCTAACAAGCTTCTGGGAAGCAAGTTACTGGTCGCATTCACAACATGTTCGAAATGCTCAAAACTCAAAACCCACAACTTTTTTTTACTTGTTTTCGCCTTTTCACTGACAACGTGTCAGCTGTACATTAATCCGAGCATTTGCCTCCGTCTTCTCTTGCTGGTATCTTGACAAACTTGTGGACAACAACTTTCTAGTTAGAATGTTGTCAGCAAGTTACTTTGAGGCAAAGGTGGGCTGACAACTTGTTCTTGGGGCTTTGAGTACGGAAGAATAAAACCCTTATACGTAGGTTGATCAATATGGTAATTAATCCAGGGCCTGATCCAAGAAAAAACTGGGATTTCCAATAGCTAAAAAGCTCTGAGTCCCTTTTTCCCTTTTCCAAAAGTTGTACTGCCCCCTTCTTTCGAAAATCTGAATTGTTGACTCTATCAAAATCGAATTTTCGAACATGGATGCATGAAATCCATTATTTTGTGCTGTGTAACTGTACAAATGACAGCAATAATACAGGAAAACGAGGTTCAGCAAGACCATGCACATAAAATAGGTAAGGTGAAAAACGGCCGAAACGATCTGCGGATGCACTATCGGCGGACTAGTCAGCCAACAAAACGCCCCGTTCAATGCGACGAAATCCTGGCACCGTTCGTTCGTTCAGCCGCCTACATACACAATCAATCCTCCCTCGTATCTACATCACATCGCTCCACGTACTCGTTCATTCATTAAAAATCGTGCAACTCGTCCAAAATACGTGACACGACTGACAAAATATCAACTGAAGTAAAAAAAAAAACACAACAAAAGCTCTGTTGGGCTATTGTTGACCTGGCTATAAGCGCCCGGCTGGGCTCACCAATCACATAACAATGCTCCTAACGCGCATTAGCACTAAAATCCTCGTTCACGTTCGTTGTAACAGCTAAATCCACATGTCTGCCAGTGAACAACGACGAAGCACAGTCATATGACCATTAAGAAAACCGAGAATTACACGAGTTTTCCCGGAAAACCACTAATGAAACGCCGGTCATGTGAGGAAGTTGTTGTGCGGCGTTAAAATTAGACTACTGAAAATGCGCTTCAACGACTATGTTATCTGTGAAAAGTGCCTTTGAGCAGCTGCGGCTGAGCATAGAGAACGACCAGGAGTCATATGGACGAGTTGTCGCGAGAAAAATCGAGGAACAGTTGTCTTTCCATTGAGTTGGCGTAACACTTGAAAACAAGACGATCTTCGAACAGATTGGATTTCTTAACTAATCCACAACGCTCACGCACGCAATCCATCCTACAAATAGTGGAGTGGAAAACAAAGCAAATTAATTACTACTCTCCCTTGGTAATAAAGTGCATTTCATTTGTTTGCTATTCTTGGTAAATTTACCTTTACCTAGTTAGCAAATATACAAGTACAGTGGCTACGTAAGACACAGTAATGCTTCAAAGAGCGGACATCGGTACCCTTATCAGTACCTATATTTAGTCAAGTGATCCGATTGTTGCCTTGTGACTCATAAAATAGCTTGAGAATCGTTTTCACATATAATTTATCGGTTTAGTTGACGAAGTAATAACGGTTCAGTTACCCAAGTTTAAACAATTTGTGTCCTACTTTACTAATACTTTACATTTATTTATAACATTACTTCTTTATGCTTCCTTCATATTAGTCGACGATCTTGACCGCCATTGCGTTAACTTTATGTACTGCAATTCTTAAGTGTGTTTAATTTGGCTTAAAACTTTCCCTATGTATTACAGTTAGTGGTAGTCAGGAAATCTTATGTTTCCCGTCTGAGTAAACATAGGTGGCTCTTCCAGAATACTCATCCAGTGACTTGAGAGGACCCTTTACTCTAGATTAACCCAGAGAACTCGCAATAATGAGGATCAGCGATTTCAAAAAAAAAACCTACTCTACACCATGCGGAGAAAATATCACTATTATTCCTAGTAAAGGTGTAGCTGCAGATCAAGTAATTTACTGGACGCATAATTAAATTCTTTGTCATGTTGGACGTGAGCTATACGGCCAGTAATCCACAAGTACTTGCTGCACCCAATTTGGAATTTTAACCGCTCTCAAGATAAAATTTTCCCGGAATAGAAGAGAAAAAAATCAAAACATGTACAATCTTGCGAAGGCGGGCTGCAACATGATAGTGACAGCAACATTACAAAAAGCAAAAATCGAGTAAAAAATCGAGTTAATTCAAGCAATTCGATGAATGATTCAGAAGTTCATCCTAAGAAAATCGAAAAATTCACAGGCAAAAAGCTCTGCAGACGTTTTTGTTTTTCCCGCTCCCCCTCCTTTCTAAACACCTTAATTTTTGGCTTACTCGAAATCGAATATTCGAGTATCGAGCTAATCGAGAACAATGCTCTGTCAACACGTTTGGGGTAGACACGAATATTTTTATCCGCACAAAGACTTCTGGGTAGGAAAAGAAAAAAATGGACTGCAGAGAATTTAAAAGCTGTGAAAAAAGGCAGAATCGTTCCGTAATTTAGAAGGAAATCAAAAAGGTTCCCCAAGCAATTAAATCCATAATTAATTTCGCCTACTATTTGTCACACCTGCTTGTCCTAGAACCTTATCTATTACCCACGATTTTTCCTCAAATTCTGATAGTCTAGCGATAGAATTACGTTGTCATACGTCACATTTATATAAATGAACAAAGCAAGACGAATCAGAAAACCCAAAAAGATCCAGAGTGGAATCACGGAATTTCTCGGGATCTAAGCTTTCCGCTCAATCAAGGTGGATGAGTTTCTTCAGCAAAATATCATATCTCACTTTCTTAACAATATCTCCTAATGCTGACTCTAACCCGGAAAACTCGTCCAATTCAGGGCTGGTATTCATGAAACGATAACCAAGCAAACTACGGATGGCTAGCCTGATGGGTTATCATATTGACTACATAGAGCTAAGAGACACAGATGGCGAAAGTTGGTTTGCTAGCCTAGGTCTGCTTGCTTATCGTTCCATAAATCCCAGCCCAGAAGAGTGCAGTTCATAACCTTCCCGGGAACGTTCATGAACACAAAGCTCAAGAGAATTCTAAGTTTCCCAAGCAGCTCAAAGATTTCTAGACGATTCTATAGAACTAACACATTCAAAGCATTACGAAAGCGGGAGTACAACCCAGAGCTACGAAAAGCTATCGTAGCAGCTAGGATTGTAGCCATAGGCAGCCGCTAGGATAATAAGCTTGAACTACGTAAAGAGTCCTTTGTGTGAATGATCTCATCATCTTTGGCCTACGTCTGCCTATGAGCAGACAACAACTGTGTGGGAGGTATTCAGCAGAATGGCAGCAAAACTGCAGAAATGTTGGCTTGGACGAGTTCTTCTGTGGATAAAGAGCAGATGCGAATGAGGAATGATGGCAGTGACAAGGCGTGCAAATCTTCTGCAGCACAACACCCGTACTGTCACACACTAATGCCTGCATTAGAGTTCTATTCAAGCAAAATTCTATTTAGCGCAGCCGTTGACCTTTTCAGGGAATTCCATTTAATCCAGGCGATGTGACTCTATTGTCGGAGTTGACATCATTGTAGTGCAAGCGATTTCATAACAACACCAAAAAAAATCATTGAATTAATTTTTTAAACTCATTTCCAATGAACATGGCAAAAACAGAGTATGAGCATGTATATACCTGGTTAGGAAACCAAAGAAGATAGAAACAAGGAAGGGGTAGATGCTCCGGGGTTATTTGGGACCACATCTTGCCAAGCTTACCTTCCCCTCCATCCTTTCCCAGTTCCTGTTCCCGGACAACGTTTATTTCTCTGCTTCTGGGATTTCCACAATTTCCACAGCCCCGTTCTCCACCTCGCTCCAGTTTCAGATGGAAGCTCTTCAGGTTTCTACACCTCATATAAGAACTTTGACCCACTACGGGTCACATTTACCCTGATTGTGCCACTAGGCTTGATATAACCCGTTGTTGTCAGTAATTTTGTGCCCAGGTTGTGGAATTGTCATCGGTTAAGTTTTATAGTATATGCGAAAATTCTCCCAATGCACCTAAAATTCCCAACAATTATGAATGGGAAACTCCGCCCACCACAGATTTTCGACTCGCCTCCTATAGCAAGCCTACCATGTACATGTGAAACCAGTGAACAGCTAATAGCTACAACGATCTAGAACAGCAGAAGAGATGGGCTGTTTGCATCGTTGACGTTGACCAGGACAAACATATCAAGATCCTCTAAATCTATTCATCGTTAACAAGGGCGTCACCACTTTTACCCTGGGTAATTCCAATGATGTATCAATAACAACTCCACGAGAAGGGACAAAGGGCCGCATGCATCATTGGGCTACACAGAGGAAACATGTTAAGATCCCTCAAATTTATCCATCATTAACACGACCCTCACCACTTTTACCCTGGGTAATCTCAGTGAAGCATCCAGGCCACCAAAACCTCCGAAGTGGGCGATAGAAAGAGGCCACGAAGGATTTACAAACAGGCCCAAACATTTTAGGGTAATTCATTGAAAAAATTTGCAACTGAGATTGTTGGAAACAGAGGCTAATTGGCTTCGTAACGAGATCTGGCCGAGAGCAATAAGCCATGGTGGGGAAAAAGCGCTGAGAAAAAGACTTTCGAGGCAGAGGGTGGAATTGAAAACAAGCATGACAGGAAATGAGAGGAACGAGACAGGAAATTAGAGTTCTGAGGCAAAAAAAAAACAAATTCCACTGCTAGAATTTAAAACTAAAGGAAGTTAGCTAGTTCTGAAGAATTTGTGTTCGTACAAAAGCGAGAAATGTGAAGTCAAAACATGAAGCCTCCTATAGCGCCTGGGAACTAGGAATTATGAAGCGGTAAATTTTCAATGAAGAGGAATAGAAAACGGATATTTGCCTGAATGCTAGAATCTCCTGCAGTGTCGCGCTTATTTCATATAGCAGATGCAATATGCTGTACTACAAACCAGTCGGGGAGGGATAGATAGGCGGGGAAGGCAAGAAAAATACTAAAAAGTAATTGCAGTAACAGTGTAACCATGATGAACCAATCGATATTATCCTTCAACTCAGCAAATCAGCACAACCAAAAGTTATGAATCACCAGAACGAGAGGCAGTGGAAGGTAGGTATGGCGACCCTTGGTGGAGCTCACATCAGAACGAACTGGTTTCATCTTCTCAAAAACGTAACTTGTGACGGATACTTGTGCCTTTCGAACCTCTAGAGTAGTAAAAGCAGCTTAGAGGGCGCAGTCACCTCTAGATCAGCAATAAATCCGATGAGAGTACCGGAATTGAAAGCAGGGTTCGAACTGTAAACATGATGCAAGTGTGTACCATCAGAACCAGAAACGGAGATGTTTATGGAGATGATCGAATGAATGAATGCGATGAATGAATGAATGAATGAATGAATGAATGAATGAATGAATGAATTAGTGAATGGAAAGGACAGCTCATTTGATTCAAACGAGCAATTCAGGGTGATGAATCCATCAAAGTGATGGAAAATGTGCGTGAAGTCATCATAGAGAAATGGATAAAGTTTAATGGGTGAAGCATAGGAGAAAACTGGAAAAACTATCACAAATTATCAAATATCACAAAATTACTGAATTTACCCTTGTAAATTTATGCTATAGGTGTAAATTGAAAAGGACAAGTTTTCCAAGGAAAACTCGGTATATTTCACGAGTGATTTCAGGACGACAATGCTGTGAGAAAAGAGGCATGGACCAATTTTTGTCAGGAAAACTCTTTTTTTACGGATATAGGGAACCTCCCCACCTATCCAGGAATATTTCCGGAAATCGGCTGCAAATTTGCTTCAGGCATGAAGAACAAGGAAAGCCGGCCTAGATGCCGGGATGTCGGCTCACTTCGACCCTCCACTGACAGCCACGAGCCGGACCAACGCCTGGATAAACATCGGAGGTGACATTTTTTCCGCACTTCGACATACATAGGTGAACGATGCGATCGGTGTTGAGGTCCTAGCCTTTGCGACCTCATTTTTTGAGTGTTACAAAGCCTGCTGACCGAGAATAACGCAGTTTCGGAGGCGGTGCTTATGAGCGCTCTCATCTCCCCCCCCCCCTTCCCAAGATGCAATTGCATCGCAATCTATCATCGAGAAGAGTGAATGACGTAGATGACGTGTTCGAACGTAGTAGGGGTGTCTATTTTCGTCAGCAGAGTGGTTAAAACCGACGATATCCTGCAGAGAAGTTGTTGACGACGTCGTCATGCTAAAGATCGCAGCTACATTGATGACCGTGAATGATGCATGAGCTCTCTATTCTTAGGAAATCCATCAACTCCATAAGCCGATGACAGCGCTGCTGTGAAAATGTCTTCTAAAAGGTCTGATCCTTGACAAGCGGAGCAATTACAAGAATTCGATGATTTGCAGGGAAATTTCCAGTAACTTACATTAGAAGATGAACAAAAAACTGCTAAACAGATCATAATCTACATGTCCTACTATTTGAACTCGAAGGTGCACTAAATAAAAAATAGGAATGATATGATGTAAAACGTCAAGAGATAGAGGAAATGGCTCCAAATCACACCAGACAATCAGGATCTTGGATATTGAGTGACCTCTGCTATACTGACCTTTGACTTTCGCTATTTTGATCTACATATTAGTTTCCAAGGCATTACTCTCATATATAAAGTTGTTTATAGAAACTTTGCCTGGTCCACATACATAATTTCCCCTTATTTCGACACCCCCATGATCCATTTCCTGAAAATAACGTAGGAGAATAATAAATGTCATAGAATACCGTGATTAACTATGCTTTCGAGTCCATTTGCATTTTCCCGAGTTATTAATAAACAATGAGCAAGGAATGAATTAATGATACAAATATTCTCAGGACGCTGATTTCAAAAGCGCAAAGAAAATACGGATAATATTCCAGGAGGTTGGTCTCCCTCCACGTACTCGGAGTATATGTATTGAGTATTAAGTAGCGTAATAAATTGTTATTATTATTATCATTATTATTATATCCACACCTCCACGCATTCGTAAACACGGCGACTGTTCGATGATTTTTTTTTCTACATTTTCCATTCCTGGCCTAATGTTTCGAAGAAAATTCCAGGATATCACTTTGAATGGCTCTCAGGTGCACGATTTTCGCGAACCAAAACTCCCCATAGTCGTAGCTGATTACCTGGTTTTGGATAAGGAATCTTGAAGGGAAGTTCTTTGCCTTTAATAATAAAAGCTCTACAGTAGACCCAATGAACAGCTGCAAGACAGTACATTTCCCGCAGTCTAATTTGCCCAAATTTGATAAAAGGACGAATCCACCAGGGATGAGCGGATAAGAGATTTTTCACGACCCGGATAACGGTGCGGATAACGGACAGGCCAAAACCTACGGATAACGGTAAAACGGATAACCGGATACGGACAATCCGCTCATCCCTGCGAATCCACTACATCAGCAGCTTGATGAGTGTACGAAATTCCGCCTCTGGCAACGCCTGGAAAGACTCGTAGAGTCATCGCTAGACATAAGAAGGGAAGCTAATCAAGTTTTTTTTATCCTAAACATCCTTAAATCCACTGATCCTTCCAGTCGTCATCCCAACTAATCATCTCTGTCTGGTGCAGGATCCTCTATCTAATAGTAATTGTTGCGACCTGGAGAAAAAGAGGGAGAAATTCTTAAAGGTACATAAGTCGAAGCATTACATGTACTGGATTATAAGCCAAATTCCAAATGGAGAACTTAATAGCAGTTGTGCATCACTTAGGAGCTTATCGTTTCGAAAACCATAGAAATCCTCATATGTATGTACTGGAACTGCGATTCCTCTTCAACTCCTAGAATCCGTTGATTGCAAGGCAAGTTATGTTAGCATTCGACACGCGTGCGCCTGTATTTATTTATTTGTTTACTATACGTCAAATGAGTGGTGCCAAACATCTTTGACAGGCATGATAGACTGTCTGACACTACTTCATAGCCTAATTTGACAGAATAGAAAGGTAAAAAACGAGGGAAAAGTGATGAAAGAAACCTAGGTGAGGAGAAAGTACTGGAAAATAAAAGAACACCGAGATAAAAATCGGAACCAAAATAAGAGGAAACCCAGAGATTCGTTGCAGTGTTACTAAGCAATATTCCCTCCTATAATTCTGTACATAATTGTGCATTCTAGATCAACCTTAAGTTACTGATTTCAGGTTTGAAAGACGTAGCCAAAAGGTTACCAAAACCCGAGTTTATGATGGAAGATAGGCCTTGTCGCAGGCGTGACGCAGCCTTGACGCAGTTCGGACGCACACATTTAGGGCGCTACGGCTGATGGTGGCTGTCACACAGTGTCTTGAGTCAGGATGTATATGCAATGTTTACTGGTCTTCATGGAAAATTCTTCGCAAATAGATGCGTGCGTCTGACGCGCGACAGACGACCGACACAACACTGCCAGTGGTTCTTTGCTCCAACTAAATCTATTTGCTTCAGATTTTTTTTAGAAATTCTGGAACTGCGAAAAATTCTGAATTCCCTGGAGAAGTCTGGAGAACTGCTCAAGAAAACCTGCAGATTTTCTCCAAGCTCCTGAAAAGATGGTCGTATCAGAAGAATTCTGGGACTTTTCTGAAGAATTCTACTTGAAATTTCTGGACTTGCTGTTTTCTCCAGAATTTTCAAGAATTCTACTGAAAACGTCAAGACCCCTGACTTCTTGAGATAATCTCTCGGATTCCTCTGGAAAATTTGCACCTGAGGACGCATGCCTCTAGTATAAGTTGCATTTTTCTACTATTTCCTGCTTCTCTCAGTTCCTCCAGGATCGGCCATTGGTAATAAGTACAGAAGACGAGACAAAGGGGAAAGCGCACGGATACATGGGAAAAGGGCATCAAAACGACTATAAAATACAGTAATAGATGTAAAAACTTGAAAATAGTACCTCATAGCCTTACTGATTCCCAAGAAATCTAAAAATCCATGCAAAGTTTTCCCCCCACAGGACTGTCAACTATTGATAACTACGTATCTCTGGTTTCTCTGAGAAGATTCAATGGATGAAAATTATTTTTCAGCCTTTCAGCTTATGAGTCAAGCTTACCGTCGCTACGGATACTCAAGCTGACAAGCCGAATCAGCTGTACGCCGAATACGCATGGTGATGAGACGCTGTCACATTCATTCATACATCCGTAATATAGTAATCCTATTAAGTGTCGCTAAGGAACAACAACGCGTAGTCGGCCTTATTCCTAAAATAGGGGTTGCTATTCTGGGGATTTTAAGAAATTCCAAGAAAAAGTGCAAAAAATGGCAGGAAAATAAGCGAGAATAATGTGGAGAATGATGGGAATTCACCTGGGAACCGCCGGCTTGAATATGCCATGTCTAAATGCTCCAATCTTTACTTTTTCCACGGTAAGATAGCGGGGCATTTCCACCTTTCCAACCACGAGCTCACATTTCCATAAAGTGTACTTTTATCCATGAAATGTAGCTCTAATCCCACATGAAATCTAATTTTACCCCTTTTTTTGAGGATAGATCGCAATCAGCAGCATTACTTGCTGATTCTGAAAACTGAATTCGATTCTCCGTCGGAAGCGAATCCTCCAGACTTCTGAAGGCATCAAAGCTCAAGAACAGCATCTGCAGAAACACTACCCATCAGCAGCATTTGGGGAGGAACAGTCAAAAGATGGAGGAAAGAGCGCAATTCTTCCGATTTGGAGATCTGAACGGCCAGAAGAGTTATAAGAACAGAGGTATGCATCGAAATGTATTAAAAACTTCTCTTGCAAAACATTGCACAAAAATCTGTTCAATGTCCTTGTTGTACAGTAGAATTTACTTTTATTTATGCAATAGTTGCTTGAATAAGTACTTTGTTAACTTTTATTTCCAGAGAAAATTTTTTAATTTATATAAGAAAAAGGGGTGATACGTTTTTAAAAACATTTAGAATATTATTAGTTAAAACTGTAAGTGAATTTTCTCGTCCTTTAGCGTTGACGAGATTCTGGGCTGGGATTCATGAAACCCTAACCAGCCAAAACTATGACTGATTACCCTAGAGACCGTGTAGTGTGAGGAGACGCAAGATATAAAAGATGATTTGCATGATTTGCTGACCTGGTTTAGTTCGGTTTTTGAGTTCATGAATCCTAATTCTGGAGTGTTTCCAAGTGAATTCCGGAGAAGCTATTCAAGTCCAGATTCCCAAGGAAGACCCCCTAATCCACCGAAAATTGCTACGAACACAAATGTATTTATGAACGAAAAAGTGCAGCTAACTAAGTGAGCATGTTGTCTAAGGAGTCCCCAAATCAGATAAACGGACTCTTCAGCCAGATAATGAGAACCGTAGGTACTACTCAAAAGCAGCACTTACGTTCTTACAAATTCTGCTGAAACTATCGAAAAGTATCCGAATAAACTGGATAACTATGTATTACTGACAAATGCCAGAATATGTACTTATACGCTGCCTACCAATTTGTCCTAGTAAAAATACGAAGTAGAAAATGAGTAACCACAATCCGAACCGTTGGGGGTATACCAGGGAGAAAATGAAATGGTGGCATAGCTTGAAGCGTTCGGATTTTCGGACGTGGCCACTCATTCTTTACTCTGCATCATTACAAGAACAAACTAATTAGTTCTCAATTAGTTAACTAGTTAATTAGTTGGCGGCGTCATATATCGCGTAATTGTGGGACGAAATGAAGAGTTCACTCCCTTCCACCTTGAAGCGCCAGTATTGGCGTAAGTTACGTAAGTAGACCAACCACCAAAAAGCGTCAGTGACGGATGGCAAGAGGAGTGGAGGAGAGGAGGGGGAGGGACTGGCAGTTGACGCTAGCACCAGGGAAGGACAGGCCACATCAAAATGAAATGAAGGTAAATAATACTCACCTATGTAGGTGTAGATGAACAAAAACAACATAAATTATTACTAAGCGCACCGTCCAACCTTAGAATCGTTTTTGAGATTTTTTCACGAGAAAAATATCCAAGAGCTGTCGATCACAATGGTAAACGTAATTCCGGGTGGAACTGCACAAAAACCCGCTTCTAAACCACTACTTCTGCGGAGCTTATGGGCGGAGCTAAGAAAAGTCCGAGATTTCCGCGCCAGGTACTCGTAAGGTATTTTCTGGTCACACACTTTCTACCCTGTTAGATAGTGGATGGGAAGGAACCCTCACAAGGATTACAAAATTGCTCAGAGGGTGCGTTTCGTGGAGTGCGTTATTCAGAAACCTCGTCCTCCCGCCTTGGCCCCGCCCATAAGCTCCACCCACCCACTTCTCTTCAGAAGCTGGAGCTCGAAAGGGGGTTTTTCGGGGGGTTTTGCAAAGAACCACTCATGCCTTTGTGTGCAACAGCTCCTGGGGAATCGTTTCAGTTGAAGATCCAAAAAAATACACATTATTAGGATTGGGAGGGTCCTTTAACTAATACGAGATTGCGGTTGGGTTACCAAACCCCAGGTTAGCAAGGAAAGTGTAATAGAGTGGCGAGCACGATTTAACTTCAGAATAAGGAACGCAATCGATTAACAATAGTGAAGGCTATTTTTATGGGAGAAAATTGTATGAATTTAAAGCACGAAAAGGGAACACCTATTCAGAGCGATAGCTGGATGGCTGGAATGGGAGAAGCTGAGTGTTGGGAGGAGGGGGTAAGGGTGGGGGGGGGGGGTAGTGTCCAGAACAGCAGTAAGAATAAAATGGAAAGTCGAACTCCGACTGGGAATCCTCCTATTCTCTTTCTGCACGGGAAAAGAAATTTTGTTTCCCACCACGTTCTGGAGTGTGACCCTTTCTGACAAATAAGGGTATCAGAACAATTTTAAAGTGCTGTGAACACAATTATTTAAAAACTGTTACGGATACATTCTATTATAGTTTTCGTTTCGTGCACAAGTAAGTACGAACAAAGTAGCCATCACAACTAGTTCACGTAGCCTATCCGATGATTGCTGGCCTACATATGCGTAAGCTGCTAAGCGACAGCACAAAAGCGGATTGAGTAACGGAAATAGAAGGCAGGAGAGGAAACGCGATAAGGAGGACAGGAAAAGGAAGGGAAAGCTGAGCTAGCAAAAAAATAGCCGCTCACTTGCTCTGTTAAGCTCTCATTTTACCAATAAAAACTCTATCCACTCTGAATTCCATGGAGCATTAAACCCAGGACACTCCTATATAGCTCCTTTCCAAGAATTTCACTATCTAATCAACAGAGCACCTGCTTTTTCTCCATAATTTCTAGATACAAGTCTACTAGTTTACTTTAATCTTCTTTAGACATACCCAGAAGTTCTCGGGTTCTGCAGAATGACGTCGAAGCGAAATTGGCACCTGTCACCGGCTAGCAACCCGTAATTAACTGCGAGCAGCAGTGAAATAGGAAATTACACGGGGAAAAATTACGGTTTAGAAATATGACGAAACCCTTGACGAAAGGTCAAACAATTTCGCGGCTAGTTCCGCTTCTAGGAAATATTTTCGATGACAACATGGGTATTCAGGTAAGCTAGGAAGAAAACCCTGACGCGTGACTTTCAGCATGTTTCCTCCAAGTACACATCATGCAAATTGCGTGCGAATTTCATGCAATTTTAAGCAACTGTGACATCGGATATGTAACAGAGTGTACGTGAATATTGTGCATAACTAAGACAAAATTCAATATTAGAGGCAGCAGCATGATGCCAATTTGAGCACGTTGCGCGACGCATGCACGATGCATCCATGATGCATGCATGATTCAGTCCAACCAGATGGACGGATGGAGTTAGGCGATGCATGTGTTTAACGCCATACTAACTTCAGATTTCTGTTACACGCATCGGTTTTGCATAACAACATCATGCATGCGCAAGAAATCTCAACAGATTCCACGCAAATTTCATGTAAACATGGGTTACACCATGCATGCAGCGATTATTTGAAGCATTGCATGGTTCTGGAAGTTTTTTTTTTGAAAAAAAAAGCACGCAACATTGCAAATGAGATCATCAGGAAAATTGTTTGCACTTGTTTATCTTTTGTTTATCTATTTTTTTTTATCTACGATGAGATATCTCGTCTGAACAATGTGAAAATACAACTACAAAATTACAACGTCAGTTTGGTTGCTCTGACAGACCAGTGTCTCAAAAAAAATTAGTAAAATAAATATAATTATGGTATAAATGGGACGCACAATGAAATAACGAGCAAAAATAATGGAAATCCTAGCAATATGGGATCAAAAGAATTAGAGCATTCAAACTCAGTGAAGCTCACCACTAATAAGATTGCAGTTAGGCCACGCCCCCAACGCTTCAACTCACGCAAGCACTGCAGCTTTAGCCTGCGCATTGCATGCCAACCAGTACTCAATTCCGAGCCGATCTTCTGCCAAATTGAAGAATTCGAGCCGATGTAAGGGAACGACAGCTCTCCTCCAAGGAGTACAACGGCACTCTGACACGATCCTAGGACAAACGGAGGTCGAAATCGACACCACCACGTTAATGATGGTTGTTGATGAGATTGTTTCTATTCATAGCTAGGAATGCATCCATTTTTCGTACTTAGTCCGCCTGACATACAGATGATGTTGACGTCAATTCGTCTGAAGGGGGAAGTGACGAGTGATCCAGGGGCTGTGAATGTACTTTTTAGGCAGTTCCTAGTAATAGGCTATTACTGCGTGGAAAACAAGTGTGACTAAAAAGTTCTTCTGCATGAAAACGAATCATAGAGCGATTCTTATAGGAGCAGAATCTATGTGAGTGGGCACAGTACATTATAGAAAGATATAGTAGAACAAAGGAAATACAATAAAAATGAACTTGTAAAGGAGAAAACTTCAAGTTTACTTATTTATGAAATCGTCGTCATTCGTTAATCGCTAGTGAGCTAAAGAGTATTTTCAACTTGAGAATGGATAATTATAGGAGTCCTTGCAAAATGGCAACGTAACACTCAAAGTAACACTTTCGAACATTTACCTTAGTAATGAGGATTTGACTCCATTGTTCAGCACTCCACCCTCAAGTAATCTGTTATGATTCGATGAGAACCCATTAACCACTAAACTCTAGGTTATGTCCTCTATAAGGCTATTGACCTTGGAAGTACTGGTTTGGAAAAAGTAAAAACCGTACAGTTTTTTACTCGAGGAATTCTCTAGTAATAGGTTCAACTTTATATCTATCTTATGTATGCATTTGTGTGACATCTCACTACTACATGACTACTCAGTTGGAAAAATTCCAGTAGATTATGGGTGCTTTCGAGCAGATTTCGCTTACTTTTCGCCGAAATATTTCCCGATTTCGCCCGAAAATTACACGTAAATCTCCGGAAAATAAGCGAAACCCAAATAAATTTCCAAAACAAATATACGTAAAATAAGCGAAATCTACTGGAATTTTTCCACCTGAGTAATGCACCTTCGAATTAACGGCTAATCGCTCGAAAAAGAGGCTGGCCTAATGATATGTAGTTTGGGAAAAGGGTCCGATACCCCTCTTCCAACATAACGGTACTCGCTTAACCTTGCGGTTGACAGTAGAAACGCTTAGGCCTTAATAATCCAGCACAAGTTCAAAAGACACAATGCTCCCTCTGTCCCTTTCCTAATTATCTGTTTTTCGTTACTTTATCTAATTCTGAAGACCAAATATTATAGAATATTCTCAATAAACTTAAAAACTATGTTTTGCATGCGATTGAAAGATGCAAATCTCACGACTAAAATATGCAATCTTTTAATCAATAGTTCCATAACAGCAATGGTAAAATCCATGTAAAATCCAAGCATACCCACTCGGAACCCATGCGTCTCCAAAAATCCGATGCAAATTCGGTATAGAACGGACGAAAAACCCATCCATACCCATACAAAGCCCATGCAAAGCCCATGCAAAACCCATGCATATCCATGGGTGTGCATGGATTTTGCATGGATTGACTATTGCTGGTATAGAACTATTGATTCTAAAAAAAACCGTGTTTTGCATGAGATTGAAAGATGCAAATCTCACGACTAAGACATGCAATCTTTTAATCAATAGTTCCATACCAGCAATGGTCAAATCCATGTAAAACCCAAGCATTCCCATTCAGAACGCATGCGTCTCCAAAAATCCGATGCGAATTCGATACAAAACGGACGAGAAACCCATGCATACCTATGCAAAATCCATGCAAAGCCCATGCGAAACCCATGCAAAACCCATGCAAAGCCCATGCAAAACCCATGGCTGTGTATGGGTTTTGCATGGATTGACTATTGCTGGTATAGAACTATTGATTTGAAAAACCGTGTTTTGCATGAGCACGCATGACTCAATCGTGCGGTTTGCATTTTTTAATCTCATGCAAAACACGGTTTTTAAGATCCCTGAGTTCAATGCACACCATCAAAACACTAGTGGACCGTGGTGCAGTTCAAATACCTGCTGACACAGCGATGTGAATATACGCAAACGACGGCTTTACTCCTTCACTATATTCGAGGTCTGCTGCTTCAATTACTAGCGGAGGTTTCAGGGAAGTGCACCGCCTATTTGGTTTCCTTCCATTAATGATTCGAGTGCAGTCTAATAACGAAGGAAAATGGCAAGAAAAAACAAGGAATATCTAGTTCCACATACTTTATAACACGTAATGAGAGTTATGTTGCGAATTTACAGTAGGAGGACGCTAGCTCACACATGTCTTTCTTTCAGTCAAGGCGAAGCTGTAAGAAATTGAGGTTTGGCGTTAACACCGAACTTTAGGAGGATATGCTCGTAGGCAATGGCGTAGCACCGCATCCGCACATCCAGCTAGCATAAACTATTCCTAGCGGTTGTTTACCAAGCGATTTCATTTCTGGAATAGTCTGCATGCTCAAAATTAGTAAAGCAAAATGTGGAGTTTCCCTAATCATTACCTTTTCTATTTTTTGTGGTTCCAGGAACAAAAATTCGACCTGCTTCCTCACCCCAGCCCATATCAATTACTAATTCTGGATTTTTACTGTATCCGAGCCTTCCCTCAATCACAACGAATGAAACAGTCATTGATCTTCGAAAACATCTTTCGCTCACTGAACTAACATAGAACACATAACACTAGCTGTAAAAGGTTTTTAATCAAATCTACATCCCTGAATTGTAGTACTTTCCTTACCTACATCTTGCAGCACACTTGGAAACAATGCAAAGGAAACAATGTAACGCCTTTGAAGGCCCACCTCAGGATTCTTTTTGAGATTTGTGCGTGGAAAGAATCTCCAGGAGCCTCTGATCAAAATGGTATGCGAGATTCCGTAAACAAAACTCCCGAAAAACCCCATTTTTGAGCCCCAAGTCTTGAGGAGCCTGTGGGCGGGGTTGAGGGTGGAGCCAAAGCACTGTCTGAATAATTAGCTCCGAGCAGCGCACCTCCTATGGAGATCCGTAGCCCTCGATAGAGTTCCTCATCCACTCCTTATCAGGACAGAAATTGCCCTCCATACATGACGAGCAAAGGAATATATGGGTTGAAAACCCTCCAATTTCGCGGTGGCTCCGCCCACAGTCTCCCCAGTGATTAGGACATGAACACGGGTTTTTCGGCAGTTTTCCAGGGAATCACATATACCAATGTGATCAGCAGCTGCTAGAGATTCTTTTCAGATAAGACTGTCAAAAATGATTCTGAGGTGGACAGTGCCTTTAAAGCACCTCTACAATCTGCACTCTGAGGTCAAATTCCTTCAAGAGTCAATTTGCTGAGTGTCTAGTCGTCAAAATACCGAAAAACTGCACTTTATTCCACATGTCTACTTCTTCTGTGTAATTTTCCACTAATAAAAGGAAAGGATACTTAGTAGAAGTACAAGATGACAGCTAACTTGCACTTTCTGCAGATCAGCACGAAATTAGCTGTCGTCTGTCGAGGAAAAGGACAACTTTTCGAACGCGTCTTCCTTACAGAATTTCATTAGCCTGACGAGAGGGGTAGCTTCCAAAAAAATGCATGGAACAAACCGATAAGAGAAGTCGTGAACAGTGGATTGGATTATAGTGGCATCAGGATGATGCCAAGGATCCTTGCGAATCTCCTTGCTTTAGCGCCAAAGCCGAAGATCTTCGGACACCATTCTCATGACGATTTTTACATTTAAATAAAAAAAAAGCGCTATACATTTCCAGCTTCGACGAAACCAGGAACAATTGGTAACAGTAGCTGCTCAGAATTTGAATCATGTGAATGAGAAAAGCCTGAGTGAGCATAGCATACATATGCAGACTATTTGCATTAGCCTGAGAATCCTGAATCATTTGCGAAATCAACAACAAGAGCCGACGAGCGATACAGAGATCTACGTGAGTGGAGGCAGAGGATAAAAAACAAGAGGAGACACAATTTTACCAGAACAGAACTCGGCCATAGAACACAAAGATGAGGCAGTGTGGTCCAGTTTCAAGCTTTGGAACGATAGAACAAAGAAGACTTCCGAAAGCATGTGAAGAAAACAGCAATGGCTCAACAAGGGGGAGCAATCCATGCGACGAAAAGTCTGGATATTTACGAAATTGAAGCTACTTTCTTGGTGGAAAATGCAAAGTCTATAATCAGGACCGAATAATGCTATGGGTAGATACTACATTTGAATTCAAAAATTTGATTCTAAACAAGTCGAAAATTCGATTTCCTCTAATTTTTTTGGATCAAAGAATCAAAAGCGAAAAAAAATTGAATTATTCACCCCTGACGTACATATAATAATCGACTAGGAGGCACTGAACTTTTGCCCGAGTGATTACGGTGGATCTCTGTGCACAATATTTATATTGCTTAGGCCAAGTATTCCACCGTAACAATGTCAAAATAACGACTACAAAAAATTATGCGCGACAAAGCCTATCTGCACTTTACAAAATTCACAAACGATACGGCTTCAGTGTGATAAAAACGGGCAAAGTATCTATTCCTATGGACCCAGATGCATCATTGAGATTACCCAGAAAAAGCGCGTCACCTCCGCAAAAGTTTACCTATGGTTGGCATGTGCGTCACAATGCTTACCATAGGTCATCTCACTGATGCATCCAGACCCGAGTTTACCATCTTTACACGTATTAACGTGATTACCCATACTGTGACGTTGCCAATACCCAGCAGTTACCCATGGGTATGAGATTAATTAGTTGCCAGTAGTTCATCCAAGCGCTGCAGCCACCTTAGCTTTACCATAATTATGCACGGTTACAAGTGAGCTATGGAACTGGTTTGGATTTATTTCTCTCTTGCGAAATAATGTCACTGAAAACATGTCCGCACATAAAAACACACACACACACTTTCTGTTTTGAGTTTTTGTTTTCATAATGGTTGCAAATCTCTGTGCACTAGAATAAACAAATAAATGGATAAATTAATGAGGGGACAACCTTCAAAATGGTCAATTGTTTCAAAGCTATCCTTCATTCGCTATTCTTGATTTTCCAAGGCTCTGTGTTGATGGTTTTATTTCGGCTAGCCTTCCACAGCTAATGCCTTCGTTAGACCTTAATATTCAGATACAACACAACATCATCTACATGTAAACAGACATACAAACAAGCAACTGTACCATGTGGTAAGACGTCGAATTTTCACTCTAGAACCAATACGGCAGAGCTAACCTATGCAGAACAACTTATTGAAACAGAACAGTGTACCATGAAATAGTGACAAGGAAGACATGGGACCTCAACCCTCGTTGGCGGTGGTGGAGGGGGAATGAGGGAGCGAGGGTGATAGTCAAGGAATCTAATCAGCTGATCTGCCGTAACACTCCCCTTAGCTCTTCCTTAGTGTTAATCTCTGGTTCACGTCCTCTTATTTCCCTAGCCTTCATTATCTTTTTCTCCAAAGTCTTCGTCAAGTAACGATGTAGAACAAGGGCCGAGAACAGTGGTGGTGATTCATTCGTGTGTCTCAAGCTCCGATGTCTCGAAAAACTTCCTCTCGGATAAGCAGTTAAGTTGGCAAATGCTCTTCTGCGTTCGTTCAACCCTTTCCGCAACGGCCTCATGTTTTCACCGATGTATTTCTCACCACATCCAGCGCAGTTGATCATATAAAAAGTGCCTCGAAGATCACATATCTTCTGCTCAGTGCAATAGCGGCAATCCACTTCTGGGCACTTGCTTTTGTATACGCGGGTGACTTGAGTAGCATTCTTCATTCTTTTTGAAAGGAGCCCCTAGTTTTTGCCACTGCTTCCGGGATGCTCGTGAAAATTCGTTTCAGGGTTTGTTTGAAATACTTTTCATCGCTTCGGCAGTCCTTCCCCGAGTAACTGACTTCATTGTGCTCCAGAGTGCACGACTTATTGCATTTGAATCCAGTGATTTCGACAGTGAAACCCTCCCAGTGCGATGTTTTCATGCTGGAGACGGAACTGTTCTCTGAACCAGACAAGATGGATGATGTAGCGGAAGAAAATGGAAGAAAATTCTCGGTTCCATAATTCGTTGTCACACTGCACTATCGATCGAAAAAGTTGTTCAGGATACAGGTTTGCCGGTGTAAAGCAGCTACTGAAAAGAACACAGCATGAATATGTATGGAACGAACGGCGGCGAGCGGCAGGTGAGATGCTGGTGGACGGATGTAACTATAGCAGCTGTATCAACACATAAGCAAAACGAGCGTGAATCAGCCTTGACTAGAGCGGATCCAGCATGTTGAGAAACATTCTCAGGATCCACCAGCGTTCCAACTTCATCGCTCGCGTTTCGCCTGAATGCCTTACTTGATAGGACTCTTACGATTGCAGATTAGACGCTTCACTTATGGTGAAAGGCGTGGAAAATCGCCGACCACAGATTACAGCTTGCATGTACTAGAGGAGCTCAGCGTAATGGATAGCACATAGCGATTCAGTTACAGCTGGAAAACAAAAGGAGGACGGAAATAGGTTCCCACCTCGGCTGTTGCCTATAGAAAGCAAATCCTCGAACAACAAGATGTAGCGTCCTCCCGCTCCGCTCCCCTACCTTTCCCCTCCCCCCCCCCTTCCCCCAGCAAGAGTGTGAAGCTAAGATTTGTGCTGGGAATACGAGGTGGCCCGGGCTCTGCGATTGGCCAACCGGATAGATTCCACGCCCACCACCTGGTGCATCACGCATAAAGGGTTTACGTTGAAATATCGGGAAACTCGTGCACAACAAATGCAAGAGTAGGACGTCTGAGCTTTTCAGATCATCCTTACACATGCTATCTTCCGAAGCCAGCGTGTATTACAGTATAAATTGACGCTAAAAAATAGACGAAAGGCTATCAGGGAATGAATTGATGGAATTCACAATCCAAATGTTTTACTTGGCATCTGTAGAATTCGCGGAGTTGATCTATTTATAGGGAATTAAAGAGATGCTTTCCTTCACTGGCAACTTGTAAGTAAAAAAAGCAACCGTTTCAGATTTTGTAGGGTTCGGCTCAATTCATTTTCTCGGTTACCAAAAAGCGTTGAAAACCTTGAGTTATCTAGTGTTGCTTTTATACTTCTCGAGGTTTTGATCGCTGCGGCGGCGGCAGCACCGGTTTTGGTGCGTATCGATTGCGGGCGGGGCATCGCTGGCGCCATCGCCGCCGCTGTCGTCGGCAGCAGATCGATACGTATCGAAACCAGTGTCGCGGCACCACCCGCGACCGGAAGCGCTGTATATCTTGAGAAGTACGGCAGCACTCCGGTCGGTGCGTCTCCAGAAAAATTCATAAGAAATCAAAGACTATATAACATATTTTCTATTTTTTTCTAATGTTTATATTTGAAAGCAAGAATTGTGACTGTGCAGCTGAATACCATGAAAAATTCACATGCGACTGGAAAACTCACAAAACGGAACCTACACCGATGTTACCCTCGTCAGCTGTGTTGTCGAACCGCTCAAAAAGTGGACATTCTCATATTTCGAAATGTTATAATGTTGCTGTGAACAAATATTAGAACGAATTGGCAACGAAATCCCCTGATGACGTCTGTTCATGGATCTAGCTGATTTTGCATTGACATGAATGTTCTTTGATGCTCAAGGGATTACCCTACGCTGGATTAATCCCAAGTAGGGAAAATCCAAGAGCTGCACGGCTTTGGACAGGTGATTCTATAACTGGATCTAGTGCATAAAATTACTACGAATATTAAAAACCACAGCATAGGCAACAATTACTCCATGTGGCCAAATAACAACTACAATATTTTACTACAGAGTTATTAGCGGCTTATCTAAAAGATTTTCTACCCCAATCTCCCTTCAATCCTATCGTAAACACACGTCAGCACTATTTATTTGCCTACACATTTTTTTCTATTCCGAACTTCATTAGGTCCCTTTGACACGGATTCTGGCTCGCACTGGAAACTAATAATGTTATGGATATCGAGTGAGAAATGTAGGGTAGAAGTTCCATAACTTTAGAGAAATATGCTGTGAAATCCAGATGATTCATATTCAAGTAGGACTGTGATTACTTCGTCTCTTTATGTAGGGCTGATAGAGAATTCCTGCGACCTCCAGTGAATATCTAATGCAATGCCGTAAAAGATGTACGATGAGAATGTACTCATAGCTCAGTAGTACATTTTTTAAGTCACTTGAAAATTTTAACGAAAACCTCGAGTGGTCCTTGTATAATTTATCAGAGCATTCACATTCACACCGATCCATACTTTATTTACCAGATTTTCTAAGTGTACCATTATCAGAGCAAACCGCATAATCTATTTATTAATTGGTACTAGTCCTTTTTTCATGGATGTTTATTGATTAAAAATGATCAATATGAGCAAATTTATTTATTAACATGGCCGCTGCTCTCACTTGCCTATCACCCCCATTCCCCCCTCACTCACCCGCTCCCAACAAAAAAAGAATAGGTCGGCAATTTCTCTCAATTATTTTTCTATGAAATGAGGATTAACGCTCATTTTTCAGTATGGAACGCTCTGTATGAGATTTTTTTCATTGAATGAATGAATGGATGAATGAATGAATGAATGAATGAATGAATGAATGAATGAATGAATGAATGAATGAATGAATGAATGAATGAATGATTGAATGAATGAATGAATGAATGAATGAATGAATGAATGAACAGATGAATGAAGCGAATGAATGAATGAAGCGAATGAATGAATGAACGAATGAATGAATGAATGAATGAATGAATGAATGAATGAATGAATGAATAAGTCGAATGAAAGAACGAATGAATGAATGAATGATTAAATGATAAAAAAAGTGAATCTAATGAATAGGAAAACGGTGAAAACTCTGCACTCGCTCATTTTCAGTTTCATAAATTTTTATTTTTGCAATCTTTCAAAATTTTTCCCACTATAATTTTAATCACCATTTTCGGATATTTGTTTGACTCATCTGCATCTAAAGTTAAGTTAAATGAAGTTCAAGGTTAATTCTTCAGCTAACCTCAGTTTCATGATCTCTGCTGTTTTGGTCCCCACAGTGGCAAACATTATGACTTTTTCCGTCTTTTTTTCCTCTTCTTTCTCCCCTCCTTTTTCCCTCCAACCCCCCCCCCCCCACCTCTCCTGACTATGTCAACAGCAGAGAAGAGTGGAGAGTATAAATTTGGTTGTCATGTCACCATGTCGTAAAACTTTCGGATATCTGCCTCGTTGGAGAAGACTACGCTGTTCCCTCCGAAAAATTTCTGGAGAATCCCTCACTGAACCCCTCACCTCCACTTTTCTCTGGGCAGCTTCAGCACCCTCCTCTATGTGTAGAGTTTCTTCAGAGCGAGAATCCTTAAATTCTTCCCCTGTTCTCAACGAATGCATATTCCATGAAAGTAAAGTATTCCGTGCCCTCGAAGTGACGTCAACTGTCATTCCATTCCATATGAAGTATGGGTCGCTATAAATGCTGTCACTCATTTTAATGGGATGTCCGCTGAAACTTTCCATGAATAGAAATTGCTCGAAAAACTCGTCCATGGGGAAAATGACAGAAACTATTCGAGACGTGGCAGGAGCTATCTGGAAAACTCCAGAAAAAAAATGCATTAAAATGAGTGGAAAATCCACAAATATTGCTGCTTTCTGGTCAGAAATAGCAAAAATAGAGCTACTCGTGATGGCTAATGACTACGAATAACGCTGACGAAATATAAATTGTTTATATACATATAGAGCTAAATATAGTGCTCATAAATAATAAATGTAGTAGTTTGTTGACGAATGATTCGATTGCAAGCGAAAAACACACGTAGCCAGATGATGTGTGGGTATCCATGGAAGCCAGAGATTTCACAAATGGTGGAGGCGGCAGAGACTGAGCCGACACAAAGTTTCATTTAAACGTCGAGAGCGAGTTTACATAGATGTACGTCTCTACAAACTTTTTATCGATTGAATGACGCTGTCGCTCGGTTTGAAAACGGAATTGAATAACAACAGGAAGCTGCGCTTGTGTACAACACAAAAGGTTTTCCCTGAAAAACCACGAGAACCGCGGCAGGATCCCTTTTCCGCCTGCTTCGTCATCTTTTCAACGAGTTCAATTGAAAGTGGAAGAAAACTAAACTCCGGCAAGGAATTTCCAACAAAACGTGCAGAATTCCCAAGTAGAAGTTGAAAGTTTCTCATAGAAATACACGTCAAAGTCCAGAAACTCACAAATTTCCGGGAATTGCTCGATTTTCGTAAGAATTCAGTAGATCCTTCCCCCAGAACCTGGAAATTCTGGTGAAAAATTTCTGGAGAAGTCCACAGAAATCTATGGACTTCATGGATTTTCGTAGGAAATCGGGAATGGAAGGAAAAATACAACATTATCATAAGCTCAGAATCCCCGCAGATATCATTAGTAAAGGTTTCGTCTACACGAGAACTGGTCCCCGCTTGCTTCCTTGCATTCCAGTAGTTGAACAAGGGAATGTTTACCTTGGGAATGTTATTTTATAGACTTCGCCGCTATTTCGCCTCTTTTTCTCGAATTTTCACTGTTCTTACCCTTATTAAGCGCTGCACGAAAACTGGTCCCCTAGTTTCTCGGGACAGTTTTTCACGAGTGTTACAGTTTCTTTCTGTGAAAAAAAATGGTAATTACGTACAGGTAGCGTAAACAACAATACATGTAAGAGTAAGAATTGAACTCTATTTTAGCCGAACAAATGGAAATCCTCTCAGATACCTAGCTAACAGGTGTCTCGGGACTATTCAAAAGATCCTACTCTGTGACACCTTGAAACCACACGTTCCTCAGCCGCAAGTATCTAAAAAATGCATAAGGGGGGTTTTGCGTCCCATAACGTTTATGTTCCTGTTAATCCAAGAAAAGGGAAAGTAAGCTTATTTGAATAAGTAAGTAAAATTAAAATTAAAGTAAAATTAGCAAGTAAAATTTAAGTAAGCTAATTTATCATCAAACAGTGAATTATTGTGAATTATTTTCACGAAGTAATCATTGTAGAAGCGCTAGTCCGAGGGGAAATAGAGAAATGAGATGAGGTTTTGTGCACATAACTACAAAGAACATAAAATTTTGAATTTCTCTGTAATGCGAGCTTCAATTGGTGTGTTGAAACACCAGTGCTCGTAGGAGAAAGCCAAACACAAAGTGAAATTCTCCTTCTTTGCATGTTTGACTCATGGGAACGAAGGAAATTTCTGGTGAGGAGAAGATGGCGAATTCCATTGATTATTCTCCATATAGTATGGGTAGCTTAAGGACTGCACCCCCCAACATCCAAATGGCGGTCCGAACATCTGATGCTCAACCATGCGATTGACCAGTAGCAACACGTTTCCAGGAAAGGAGGAGAGATTCGTAAAAATGATTTATGTGCTTATACGTACATCATCCAAAAAACAGGATTTTCTGAGCACTGTAGGTGAAAGAGGAGATTACAGCAAAATTTTATTGAGTAGAAGTAGCACTGACTTTGGTTAATTGTAATGCGAGCACTAGTGAGGTATAACGAGTTGGTTTGCAGAGCATAGATCTTGCGTGCTAGATTTCATCGGCACAAAGTCGAACTTGTGGGCGGACCTTCACAACTATCCAGATAAAAGGGCTCCGACATTTTTTTCTCTCCTCCTGATAAATCCTCTGGGATTTTCTAATCATTTGTTTTCTTCTTCTGCTCACTCAGGCAATTAATTTTGTCCTAAGTAATTTGGTTTTATTATGTTTGCCACGCCACTGTGTTTGACGTAAATGAATAGTGAATTTTGTGAATGGATAGATCCAAAGCATATCCTAGATCAGTGATGGAGATAAAAGCTTCGAAAACTAGGTATAGTTACTGGACTGCCAAATGTGGCCCAATGAAATTCTCAGTTTTTCTCTCGATCTCAAGGTGAAGCCGGTGGAAGTAGGCCTAACCCTGCCTTTACCCATCTCCTGGGCTCAGATTTACACATCTCCTGGGCTGGGATTCACAAAAAGTTGACCTCACAAACAAGTGATGGTAAACGAGATTAGTTGTTTCATAGACCAAATAACAACACTAAGAGATGCAAGACATAAAAGTTTACCTTCTTTCGTTTCGTTATGCGCTCAGGAATCCTAGTCCTGATCTTTCATTTTCACAGAAGTAAGTGAAGAAATGCATGGATCACGTACCAGTAGGAGAATATAAGCACGCTATAATACTTATTTCCAACCATATTAGCCTTAATAAGTAGATAAACAACATTATGATGGTTCTTCCGTATCTCATATAAAAGCATAACGGATTTACCAAAAAAGGGACCTCCTCTTGACGCTAATTTGAACGGTGCAGCTTTGATATTACTGCAAAGCACAGAAAGACGTAGAGACTCTTACACTTAGCACGCCAGCATTATCGAATTTCAACACTGCAATAGGTTTCCTTCTCATTTCGCTGAACATCTGAGACGACTGCTTTGTCCAAGCATCGGCCTTTGAGGCTACAAATAAGACAAATCTGACTACAAAAAAAAAACAATCCAAAATGTGGAACCCTAAAACTGCTACCACGATAACGGAGAAACTACCAGGCGCTCTGAGCCCATACCGCATTTATCATATGTGTAATAGCCACTAAAATGCTGATGAGAAAATGAGTGATGCGACAAGAACCACGCCTTCGCTCGCCAAAGGACATGAATCATTCGACCTGTGGATTTTTATTTATGCCAAAATGATGTAAAAAGCCATTACAAGGACATTGGATACTGCGGAGAGTGAAATCCGTAAATGATCAAGTTTTTGAGCAGAGTTGTTACGGTGGTACTCTTTTCTGGGCCAGGATGCTTCGATGAGATTACCTGTGCATGGTAAGCGTGTTAACTTGTTAATTTTACACTTTACCTGGCACCCGTCAAAGTGTTGACCCATACACAAGTTGTCTACACATAGCTTCCATCCATGGATACGTCAGTACATATCGCTACAATTATGCATTCGGCCATGGCTACATGGACGAGCACCCCGTGCTTTACCCAATTATTGCTGGGTATGCTTGCTGATGAGCAGCAGGTATTTTGGAAATGAGGGGGCACCAAGGATACCCTGGGTAAGCTCAATGATATATGGTGGTCCATAGCCCTGATTCATCATTGAGATTATCCATAATAAACGTTTTAACGTAGCCAAATTCATCTTTTACTCTGCACCCATCAACATGTTTTACCCATATGTGCCCTTGTCTATACCTGGCCGCTACCAATGGGCAATATGGGTGTGGGGTTACCCACCCTTATAAACATGCATTCAAGCAGAATAATTCTGATATAATAACTTCAAATGTGTTCCAGCCCTATTATACCTTTTTCAATTTTCAAGATACGTAACTCTATCTGGAAATGAGCGTACACTGACGAGGAAGCAACTTATCAAGCGACATTGAGCGAAAATGGCGGGAAGGACAATGCATTTCGCATCATACGAAGTTCACATGGTAGACATGCATAATTACATGCGTCGATAAACGTAAATGCTCAAATTGAAGCAGACACAAAGGGCAAACCCACCACTAAAGAGCAGTTTGCCAACTGTGGGGGGGGGGGGGGTGCCGTGAATGAGCAGAATCTTTGCTAAGAATATGAATGTCTCGCTGATATTTCGCTATAAGCACCTACGGGATAATCCTCTTTGAACAAAATGTCGATCGCATTACAAGAGATTTGCTTCATAATGGGTTTAAACATCAAAAATACAAATTGATGCAAGTAAGAAAAGCACCGCGTCGTTAAGATTTTCTGCGAAAAACCGCTATAATGGCGGTATCCATTAGCGGCTCTCCTGCTGTAACTACTTCCTAATGAGAACGAAAAAAAGTTTCGATTCCTGTAGGGCGGGAAGTAGGGAATTGAGGTGCGAAAGTGCTTGCGAAAACATTCAGATACTCACAAGGGAGGTGCAAGAGGTTCGGCTCGCAGATCGGAATGAAATCTATCTTGCTAGAATCTTTGTTTGAGTAGGTGTTACATCATGTATTTCATTAGTGCGCTCGACTCCAAAGAACAAAAAAAACGACGATGCAAATCCGACGCTCATGACGAGTTTTGAGCCCTCGACCCTCTGCCTAACAGCCCAGTAACTTCTCCACTCGGCCACTCTATCCCTGAAAGCAGCAGATAGGTCTCAGTCTGATCTGCGAGCTGAACCTCTCGCACCTCCTTTGTCAGAGCTTTCCCGAAAAATAGGCACAGGATTGCAGCAACTAAACAGTAGCGTGACCTCACTTTGGCCGATGAATGAAAACCAGCAGGAAGGAGCTGGTATTCGAAAACAAAAGAACTTCGGAATTAGTTACTAATTCAAATGAGTGGATAACCCTATGCGGATCACGTGATGCACATGGTGCATCACTACCGTTCGTCTCCATTTGATCATGTGATGGAAATGGTAGGCCACCTCATGTTTCAATGTTGAAAACTGCACTTTTTCCTGATAGCCCTCTTCCACGACTACTTCATTAAATACAAAAAAAAAACAACGAATCGTATTGATCCGAGCGGAGCTTAGACATTAATTGGCCACCCATGCAAAAATGGCCTCGGTCCGCGATGTGTTAAGCAAGAGTGATTGAAAAAATAAATAAACATAGGTAGTTAAGAGGAAGGCACTAAGGAATTTTACCTTTCGCACGGAATAATCCTGAAGTACCCGACACGCTCTTGTTGGACGTGGAGGAGAGGGCTATGATTAATCAGTAGGGAGCATTGACCTCCGATACCATCCCTCACCTCTTTTTCTCCACAACAAACGTTAAATGTCCGCGAAAACACATGCTGAAGGATGTCTACCGCGTTCAACCCTCCTCGACTAGGACTCATTGGCAGCGAAACCAGATGAGTCAACCAATTTTTACGTTCTGCGTTTCCTGAAATCACGTAACGTAAAGATTGACCAACCACGCTAGCCATCGTTGGTTTGCCCTGGTTACAGCTCCATGAATCCCAGCCCTGGTCTCGATCTTTGCCGGCCGGTGTTTCCCGGGTATTTCCTAACATTTCTAACGCACAAAGGGTATACTAGTAGGATAATACCAGGTATCTTGAAATCCCATGCACCACTGATCTGCCCCATTGATTACCTGACTTTACCTACTTGCACCCAAAATTCCTCTCACAGTTTCATGTATCGATGTACCAGTTGTCGGGATCAGCTGCTGGCTTTAAAGCATCCACTACCCAGACCTGCTGCATAGGAACTGAGCAGGTTCATGTGACAGGGATTTCAAAGATATAATTTGAGGATACAATTTAAATTTTATATTATGATTCCATCAAAAACAAGAGGTGATTCGGAGAAAATTTCTTATGCAGGTCCAAGAACAACTACTAGGCGGGAAAGTTACACATGCCGGGCAAAATCTTCTTATCTGTCCTAGCGATATGCTACTCCCAACTCTCCGAAGTACTTTCTTTTGAACATTGGGCCTCTAAAAAAAACTTTTGTGTCACTAGTACAGTGAGTGGATTTCTGTATGCTTATTCGGTGTTACTCTATCAAGTCATGCCATGTCATTGCCTTTTTAATGTCTTTTTCATGTCTACCTTAAGTGGCGTAATAAATAATGACAATAATATGATAATAATAAAGATGCTTGGTATAATATGTATATTGTATAAGTGCACGGCGAGGAAACTCCATCAACAGATTGATGGACTTCTGACAAAGTTATGAAGGCGTGCTCTGGCCGCAAAGTCAAAAATAAGTGAATAAATAATTATCATTAATAATAATTGTTGGTGAGGAGTTAAAGCCGAAAGGGCAGATTGGATGGAGTTCTGATAAAGTTCTAAAAAATGTTCTGACTGCAGTGTTTTGATCTAATCGCCCATCTTTCGAAGTAACCTTTGAGAAAATCGAATGAGTCGAGCTCCTAAACCCCGAAATCTAGGCAGACTTGAACTAACCATGGTCCTTTTAACTTCAATACTATTGCCCATAATAAGCAAGTCAAATTAACGGTAGGCATAGGCTAAATTTTTGGAAAATACTCAAAATTTGTGGTTATACGCACATATCTCTTGTCCCACTATTTCATCCATTACGTACAATGACGGGTGTGGAGCGTTATACCTGAGAAGGGGGTGCGGCCGAGCACCATGACTGGTCAGTTCACCCAATCGGCCAATCGCAGGGCCCGTCAGCACCGCCTATTCCAGGTATAACGCTCTACACCCACGATGGCCTCCTAAAACCGTCCTGAAGATAGACAGAATTTTACTAGCGGCCTGCAACAAAATTAAGAGTATGCTGGTGCAAAACTTCTTAAAGACATTGAAAATGCATGATCCACCTCGTTGCATGCATTTGTAAGTAATTTTATGCATTCAGGGGAACTGCGAATTCTCCAAATTCACTCCACAGCAAAATAAGGGGAGCAGCACGAGAAAAAAATCCCGATAAATATGTGGAAAAGCTTCTATAAATATCTACAGTTTCGTTGATGAAGCTGCAGGGAAATCGACACTGCTCATGGAAATTACGAGGAAATGAGTGCTGCTGGAAAACAGAAAGTACGCCGGACGACAGCACCACTACTATAAACACGCAGCATGGTGCTCAATTATATGCTAAGGGATCGAATGCACATTCCGGAAATGGCTATCAAAAGAACAAGTGTTATATTTTCATCTTGCAGCGAGGAGGACGAAGTAAGCAGGACCATGACCCGTGGCAAGAGAGGATCAGGAATATTCTAGATCCAGACATATCCAGGCAACTAGCGGCAGGATATTGGTGGTTGTTGCTCGTAATTCAGTGGCTGTGGTCATAATGAAAACATGAAGCCCATAATATGACGAGAAAACACGATGAGATGAGTTTTCAACGATGTAACATTAGAACGATTGTGGTCGCCAATGAATGGGAACGAGGACGTCGAACATTTGGCTGTTGATGGGATGACGAATTGGAGAAGAAAAGGTTATGAGAGGGTGGATTTTGGCACATTCACTATAGCTGGATTTGGCATCCGATAGTTACTGGACAAAAAGTGCTGGGCAAACGCTCCTAGTTATGAGGTTCCTTCTGATCTATCCTAGGACCAGTGGAAGAAGTTTAATCAGTGATTTAATTCGAGTTAGATCCAATTAAAATAGCTTCTCAGATGACTGAGTAGCAACTTGACGGAACGAGCCCGTCTCCTCAGCATCAATACCTTCAGAGCTAAGATTCATAAGAAGTTATCGAAGCTAATCAACAATGGTTACCCTGACCGAGTACCCCACAGACCAGGTGGTGTGAGGCGATGCAGGACGCGAAAGTTGTTTTACTAACGTGGCTTTGCTTGCTTATGCGTTAATGAATTCTGGCCCAGGACAAAGCCTGTTTTGACAGTGGAGACCTCCCACTTGCCGCTATCTTCTCCTCAATTGCTACGAATACGAGTGATGTTGCCATGAACGTTATCCCTTCTATGAGGAGCAATTGAGAAGATGATTGCGCCACGTGTTGAGAGGACAGGCCCAAAAGAGGCTTCGGCTTTGGGGCATCATTAATAGAGAGCTGTGTTCGACTACTCGCTACTCACTTATCAGAGTTGCTGTAGCTGCGATACCATTTCAACATCATATATGATGCTGCCAACTAATTTGTCCTGAATGCTGAAAAAATGCAAAGTAGAAAATGAATGGCGAAATCCGAACGGTTCGAGTTATGCCACCATTTCATTTTCACTGTGCCATGCCCCGAACGGTCCGAATTGTGGCCATTCATTCCCAACCTGCATTTTTCGCGGACAAATGAGTTGGCAGCGTCATAATATGGTCAGAGAAATTTTCATTGTCATTATTTCAGTTATCTTCAGCTGGTTCCATTAAATAATAAAACTTTGGCATTCCAGGCTTCAACGGCAATGTATAAAATAACGCAACAGCAAAGCTCGGGCTTCAGCTTCGTCTTTGCCCTTGGGTTCCGGTATCCTGATGTACTCAGCATTTTCCTTCTACAGCCAACACCGCGGCAACTCAATACGCCTCAATAACTTGAAGCAGTAGCTTCCTTTGATACCTATCCGTCCGTCAGCACCACAATATTGTATTTATAATAAATTGATTTGAAGATCACCTGTAACAACACCGGGCGGCGATTCCGAGAGGGAATGCAAGACGGGCGTTAGATCTGCTACATTTGCCACAGTCAAAATAACCCTCAGGGGCTGGAAGGGTCCCGTTTATTTGGATCAATAAACCTAGGAGCAGCATCAAAATTTGCAAAATCAAAACCCATAAATTGTAACCCATTCATAGACATCGGAAAGTCCGAGTGGCGATCAAGACGTACGCCTCGAGGCGACCGCGCCGCATGCGTACGCTTTCCAAGTTCAGGTTGTTTCTCCAAATTCAACGAACTAACTGACATCGATGGCCACCATCTCACAGTTTGTGGGTTTCTAGGACACACATCTGTCCCACTCAAGCTCAGAAAATTTGTCTATATCTATGCAGAACTGCTCGTACCCTACAAGGCCGCGACGCGCACATGAATCGAAAAATTATAGACCAGCAGCTCTTGTCACACAGCCGGAAACTCCCAACTGGTCCTCTGACCTAGACAGTTCCTATTACAGCTGTTTTGGCCAAGATTGTTATGCAAATACATTACTCTTACAGTCGACATAGCGCTCGAGATACGCCCTTTGTCGAGGTTTGCAGAAGTACTCGGGCCAACTCGAATCACGATTCTCGGATGAAAGTCTCGGACCCGGGATCGTAACCGCAAGGTTTCCCCAACTGAGTAGAAGTACCCTAGCAACAGCTCCGACCAATATCTTGATGTGGTTTGGACAGACTGCCATCAAATAAAAATTCATCCACACATAATTGCCCCCAGGTAGTGCGTAGGTAACTGTACCCAAACGTTTCAATGTACAGTACGGTAGCTTAGGAAGTACGTGTGGGACTACTTCTACAATTACGACTGATTCGTGGAGTTGGCTGCCTGATCAGCTGGTTCGATCGAATTTTTACACTTTCCTGTGTAAGTCCCAATGTATACGATGTGATCCCTTCCACTTTAATGTTCTGTAGTGTCCTCTACTTATATCTACTTATATCTCTTACCACACGCATCCTGCAGCGTCTTCCCATTGGTCGAATAAGCTGATCAACTGAACGACAGCACGTAGCCGCCGTAATTGCAGACGAATTCGCACATGCACTGCTCTACATAAGCTATCCACTATAGCATATCCTCATCTGAGTGACAAATTCACTATCACTCCCTCTACCAGATGGTGGCGCCTTTCAGAACTGCACAGTGTTTGCCCCAACGAGTGAGAATATGAGTGGTTTGAAAAACAAGTGCTAAGTACCGTGCCCGGTTTTAGAAATATTGGAAATTTCTCCTTGAAGATTGATAATAATTGATACGGACATTGCAGGCCTAGAGAAACAACTCTATCTTTTTTCTATGCTCATTGGCAGCTACTGCGTCTCTCACTCTGTAAAGTGCTCATAGTTATGGAAAAAGAACAATTTTCGGCTGTTCGAATGCAAATACGGAAGTACCTGGAGCACCTTTTTGAGAGGAAAGTGGGCACAGAACAGTTTCCACTTCAACTATTATTCGAGCTACCAAGGAAATGTCTGCAACGAACAAAAACAAAATAGGTAGTGACATGTGGATGGATTTTCACTCAAAAAACTGCACCCTCGAACGATTTCTCATACTCTACAAGTCAAAAAGCTTCAGAAATCGCAGTGACGATCAGTCTTCATATTCCGAATAATATATTTATTAGCATGACATAGCAAGACAATTCTGTGTGATTCAATAAGATTACCCAGGGTAAATGTGCTGATGCCTGTGTTAACGACAGGTAAATCTCGGAGGAGTTACCTCCTATACTCTAGATAATCTCAGTGATGTATGCGACCTCTGGGATGTGGAGCGTTTCACCTAGAATGGGCGGTGCGGGTGTGCTCTGTGATTGGCTAGTTCATCCTAGTGACCAATAGACCACATCTCGGCCGCACCGTACTGCTCAGGCATAACTTTTTTTTCAATTTTGAGAGCATAGCACCTTCGAGGGAGTTTTTCAGCAGTGATTATAACCCTGTTATCGTAAATAATCTATTGCTGTAAAAACAAACGATAACATATCTGTCTGGTGCTCAGTGAAGTTTCCTGAGGTAATAGTAAGAAGGTTACATCATAATATTGTACTGTTATACTTATTATCACATTATTACACTATAATATTATTATATTCATTATGTTATATTATTATATTATTTCCAACCCGGACGCAAATACGAAACAAGGTAAAATAACCTGCTTCCTGAACTCGTAGAAAATTTTCCCAGTGAATGAGGACAAAAAAAACGTGTCACAAGCGAATTTGTGGAAGAACAGAAATTCTTCGTTTCAACGAGCTTGATATTTTCGGAAAGAAAAAAGTAGGAAGAGGAAATCACAGCAAAACAGATTACGTGGCCTTTCCCACACAATCACATAACCAGCTTTTCGTTGAAACTGCGGAAGACCTTTGTTAAAAGGTTTCAAGGATGCATTCCAAGAAGAAACGGAAACAAGTCGTGAGCGGAAACAAGGATCTCTTATGCGGACAAGCTACGTAAGTGCAGCCAGAATCAAAGGAAAGCTGGAAACAAAACGCCAGCATGGAAAGCACTTTCTAAAAGCATTGAATATTTCATGGCATTATGCATAATTGACGATTGTTTTGCCGGCAATTTCACGTATGAAAATTATAAAATGTGTAGAAACGCGAGGATAGAAAGTGCGCTGACAAGCATGCCGTACACCTCATGAAGTATGCCAGCTCTACTGCGCCCGAAAAAGAAAAGAACGTGCCGTTTCTGCTGAGAAATGCGTTTCGTCTTTTCAATTCGCTGAATAGGGCGAGTGCAGGATTCACAAGTGCAGCGAACCATCCACTGACAAGACGGGAAGATTTACAGCATAGGTGACTATTCGCATGAAACGGACAAGGCGTTAATTAAGTTGTGCAAAAACACGGTGAAACGGAAAAATGATAATGATGTGGAATGCGACAGCATCTTAGGAACGCCTCTGTCTTGGACGGAGCTGAAATCATGTGCAATAGGGACTACAGGGAGGAAAAAAAACCCGCTAAGAATTCCACTATAAAGAATTTCAATACAGAGTAAGTTAACTGCGAAAAATTCCATTATGAAGTGATGCTACTTGGCAAGCGGCTAGCTTGTGTTTATAGTTCGCCGCGCCGCGACCGTCGCGCATAACTGTTCAACAGTAGCTGGTCCTGTGTGGAATCACGTGCATATCATGGTTGCATAGTGGGAAGTAAATGAAGGTTATTCTCGCGACGCGACGTAACTATCCCTTTCGGGTGCCGTTTACACTTTTTCCCTCGAAAATCACGCAATGGTCCATATCCGTGTCGCTTCTACTGAAAGACGCTAGGAGAAGTTTTCATCAAACTTGTGGATCAGAAGTTATAGTTGTTTGCTTCTTCAGAAAACTCACATCCTATTGAAATTTGTTATTCTTCGTAATGCACATGTTGTGTTTGTCGCCGCGCCTCGCGATGGAGTATAAACAAAGTTTTAGGCTGCTTCAAATGCAACTAAACTTTGCTAGTTACAGGAGACTCCAGCAGAACCCGCTCACACGCATCGAACAGCAGAAATGACCAAGAACGAAGGCTGTGGTATCAATGGAAAGTGCGGATGCGCAGACAATCAGAGCACTGGATGATGCGGCGCGTCGGCTGAGTCCGGACAACTGAAGTCTTCTACGTAACATTTCGTTCCTGACTTTTTTCCTGCTTTCCTAAATTTTTTCTAGAAAAAAAATTCCTAGAAAAGCAGGACACTTTTGGATGACTTTTTCTTCTAGAAAAAAACTCGGTGCCGGCACACCCTGCACTTGGATTTATTCACTTTCACACTACTCTTTGGACTCTGGCTTCACCATGCACTCAGGTGGTGACAATGATTTAAGAAAAGTCCTACAATATGTGTAGTTATACTTGTGACATTCATGTGTTTACTTCATTGTAATGGAGCACAGTGAATGTATATGAATGAAAAAATGGATGAATTTTTCAAAAACCAGTGCTTTTTCTGTGTAGCTGTTAAACTATACTACCACTATTGGCGTTCTACCATCTTTTACTATACGCATATCATTAATCTCACGTCCATGAGGCATAACACCATTGAACCGGCTTTATTCTTGTAACTTTACTGGCCGTACCACATTAATTTTTGGTTCATTTCTCTCTCATATACTATGTAGTGGTGCATATTTCAACATTTCCTCCTTGATTTTTGATGGCACACTTCAAGTGTATGAAACAAATAAATAAATAAATTTCTTGAACGTTTGGGAAACTATATTTGCGGAATCGAAGTCAACTCGTACTGCTTGTACATGCTGTAATAATTTTCTTGAATTTTCGTCTTCCCATCCTCTTCTTCCCCCTATAATCGCTGCGACCTTTGCAACTGCTAAAGTTTTCATAGTCCCAAAAACATCGGCAGCAGTGTGACAGCAGCAAGTTTTCGGCTGTCTAAGAAATGTTCTCTGAAGTCTCAGGAAAATTGCGAAAGAGAAACTCGTTATTACTCATCGTACGCTGAATTTGCACAAGAATCTCAATTTCTCGGTTTTGACACTGCCTGAATCTCCTCGACAGAATACCTACAAATGTATGATGATACTGAAGTTTTCTTTTGTGCCACACAAGTTTTTATAAGGACACGTTTATTTTCGGCCTAACGTTTCGACTTAACGTCTTCAGGGGCCTGAAAGTGGTTCGTGTTTATCATCTACGCTCTACACCACCAAAGTCCTCCTCGTGCCTGTTTATTCAACTCATCCTTGCCGGACAACATTAAGTATCCAGCCTACGGACAAAGTCACCACGTGTCCCACCGTTTAATAGTTTTTTTTTTGAAGTTTACATACTTACAAATTTATGAGTTTTACCTTCTAAAATGCCGCGTAGAATGAGTTTTTTTTTAATTAGCGTAGGCAATGCCTCTGCTAAAGCCAATAATTCATCTAACTTCAAGACACAAATCATAAAATGGACAAAATGATGTGGTGATCGATTAAGTAGAACACAAGAAGAATACCTAGGCATCAGCATCCTGATGCGATTTGAGCAAATGAGGAGAGGAATCCGGAAAAGATGTGGATGTCCGGGGAAACAGACCATTGACAGCATTCTCGTGCTTTACAAAAGCATGACACTTATGCAACCGCTCACAACAGTTGTCGCTACTTTGCTGTAAAACTAAATCCGAAAGAAGTTTAAGTGAACTTGAGCCGTCCTCGGAAAAAAGTTTCTGAGTTCAGCTCTCATCCAGTATCTCACACTCCACGCCATTGAAGTAAATGAATTGAATAAATGGTTGCAGTCACCAATGAAAATTCACCGATACAGACATTGTTATTCACTCTTCTTTTAAAAAAACGACAAAATTTGCAGAACTTCTTTTCTCATTGGGAGTTCAGATGCACCTCGTTAAAAGACGCCTGCAATGATGCAAGGGAGAGAAAACTGAGATGGGCAGGTCACGCTGCATACGAAGCGACAACAGATGGGCCTAACAGGTAACATTTTGGTGTCGATGGAACTACTCCAGATCAGAAGGCAGACCACCAGATTGTTGGAGAAAACAAATCGAAGAAACACTAGGAAGATCACGGCAATATGTAGCAAACGACTGGCGAAAATTCAGAAGGAGGTTGAGGACCTTACCCCTCATAATCTAGGGGGAGGAACATGGTCTTCAGATAACAAGTAACAGGTAACAAGTAAGTAGGATTTTTTTATTGAGGCAGAATTTTCTAAAATATCTCCAGCAGTTTTTACTTCACAATATGCTCCTGAGATTTCCTTATAAACTATTTGACACTATTTAACCTACTGGTTTACTGAAGCTCGCTTCCGTACAAGTTGCTCGGATCAGTTGTCCGGCCTCTTTCGATCTCATTTCCTTGCAGACGTGCATATAATACAAGCCGCAGATTTTAATAAATAGTGGATTCCAGTCTTGGAGCTTCCGCAAACTTCATCAGAATAATAATAAATGGGGGAAATGATGTAATGGTTCTTTTTTCAGGAAGGTCATTCAAAGAGCTTCGCTTCCGGCTTCGAAATTATGACCAGAAGGAGGGTATAGAGGGAAAAAAGAAAAAATAGTATTATAGTTTCAAGCAGAAGACAAGAAGGAGAAGAGAAAAATGCAGAAACACTGTGATAAGAACGACGGTAAACAAGAGGCCATTAATACTGCAAATTTCAACCTTCACTTCAGATACGTTTCGAAATTCAGGAAAATCGATGGGGAGTAACTATGAGGATGAGAATAAGCAATCATTGGGGGGGGGGGAAGCGAGAACTACGAAATGAGTACAAGAGTCTAGAAACCAGCTGTCTCGGAACAAGTTCTGTGATGGGTTTGATTGGTAATGCATCTCATCCAGACAGCATAAATTAATTCCGAAAAAAAAATGAAACCCAAAAGGGTGTAGGAGGATGTAGAGAAGGAAGAAAGTCAATGTTAGCCGATAGACTCCCAACATCACCTGTTTCTGTGTCACCATGTAGCAGCGGCAGTTGCCCATGAATTTCCAATGAGACAAGGCGGATGTGATGTGTGAAAGAGACAACGCTGAAAAATGGACGGGTTTCTCGTCGATCAAAAAATTACCCCGTTAGGGATTCCCAGTTCTCGTCAAATGGGAGTCTCTACCTATTTTTACTTCAGCGAAACCTCGAATAAGAAAAAAAAACAAACATGTATTTTGCTCGAGACTGCTTCTTTTCGGTTCCAGATTTCTCCGGAAGACAGCTGCCTGCACTTTCTCATGCATAAAGTGCATTCTTAAATTTTTCGTAGCATAAAAGCATCTTCCATGCAAGATTGCACAGGAAACGAGCAATCTTCTCAATAGCACAAAGTAATTGTCTTGAAAGAAAAAACCCAAAGCGAGATTGGAAGGAATAACCATATTCAAATTGAGGTAGAGTTCAAATTATCGTTCATTCGGTGACACAGATGAAGGGAACCCTCGATTGCACATGGATACCGGGAAGAAAGACTACAATCCACTAAGATTTCATAATTATCCACATGAAGAGCAGGAATCCAAATCTATTAAACATCATAAAGTTCAGAACTTCAAAGGTACAATAATTGGAGAACGTGGTCCGAAACTCCGGATGAGTGGTTTTCCAATTTTCCAAGCAATTCTCCTGGGAAAAGACAGTTACTATTGACTCCATAGGATGGCGCGCATGTCCGTGGATCAAAGTCTTCTGCACTTTTTGAACTCCTGTAGCTCACCACGATATCCTTCCAGAGCGCCATCAATTTCCCTTCGTTGCTTGTTGCTAATGTATTAATTAGCTTCTCTGTGTGATGTTTCCCACTTGTGCCAGAAGATAAAAAACCATGCGTGCGTATGCATGAGTGTTGCAAGAATTTTCTAGTGATGGTTGCTCATTCAAAGAGATACAGAGTGACAAGAAGTACTGAATGGAGATTTCATATAGACTTCCTCATTAACATTATTCGTGAACTGCGAGAGGCTCTCAACTACATATATGCTTTAGTACTGCTCGAGATGAACGCCAATTGCTTCAATACACTTCTCCAACCTACAGTCGAGTCTGCTGCCCAATGGCCATGTCGTTGGGAACTTATGTCTACCGAGATTAAGTCAGGGAAGTTTCTTCTTCGCTATGTTTTGTTTGTTATCCATCCTTACGTTTCTTCGGAGTTACGCGATGGAGCACCACCCAGTTTGATGATGTACACCACTTCTCTAAAATGCTGTCGCGCACGAAGCAAAACCTCGTCTTCTAGGATGGGAAGACACTGGGGTTAGTGGAACTAATTTTCGGAGCTAATTTTTTTGCATGTATATCTTCATATCATCTTGTAACTGCTTGAATTTGAACCTGTTCCTTCCGAAGACCGCGGCAAGACTGTTTCTTATCTAAAGACAAATAAAACTGGTGATGGAACACCTCGCTGAAGAAAACCACTCGAAACAACTCTGCATGAGGAGTAATAGAGTTTAATTCTGACCAGGAAAATCCTATCACTTGGATAATTTGAGAGCTATTTGCAGATCTTAGGGTTTATTTTCAACTGAGGATTCTTGTAATGTAGAGTCTTCTACCTGGCTCGTTCGCATGCTTTGGAGACGTCGAACTATATGTATTATATCACAGGTGGCTTCTGCCATTGAGGTGGCTGCTCTATTCAGTCAGACGTTCTGACAAATTGGTTCCTATAGATTCTCCGTAACCAAAACCATATTGATTGGCATCATTTCACTTATCTTTGAATGAGTCACCAAGTGAGTTTTTATGCCTTACTCAAAAATTTTGTAAAAGAATGAAGTGATACTCACAGGACTATAGTTGTTGTTTTTGTATGCAGGCACTCTTTCTAGTAGAAGAGTGATAAAAGAGTGTTTCCACCTTACTTCGGAACTAGCCACCGACTGATTGAAGATATACGCAAGTGGAGCAGCCATAACGTGTGCAATGCTTTGTACAAATGACGTAGGTATAAGACCCGGTGTAAGAGAATAAGATGCCGGCCACTTTTTGATCATCTCATAGACAGTAATTTTCTCAATCCACTGATAAGTTCCCATGGGATACTCCAAATCTGAATTGAAATAAGTAGTTTCCTCTACCTCCTCTAAATAGGGTGCGAGGAAAAAGGGCGCCTTGTTAATGTGGGTTATTGGTGCCCATCAGTTATTTTCATTTCTATTCGACCACACCCAATCATCCCGATGACTGTGGGCTTGTTCGATATTAAACCACTTCTTGTCTGAAGATAGGATTTGACGCTACCTGCTACAAAACGTATCCTTGCCATATTCCAACCGTTTGACTTTTGTTTCCTCAGTAATCAGGTCCCCTCTCTCCTCCATCGAAACATTCGAGCCAGGTTGAGCCAGCGCACAGTGCACGCAGATTTTCTAGAGATTCCAATCACTTTACAATCTCTCTTGTGAAATCTTGTTAGTTCGTAGGTCCCTTTCGATCCGACGAGGAACATTTTCTGATTACTCCTCTGCTGTTTGCCGTTCTCGTTGGCGCCGGTCTCTTCAGTGCTCTGAAAAAGGTCGGCTGCGGCATATTCTACAGCCGCAATATCTTCATCACTCCTTCACTGCTATCTGGCATGTGGATAGTTGCCGATCTCAAGTTTTTTTTTAATCTAGAATTCGAACAGATGACTTTGAGAATGCGTGAAAAACCAAGCTTCGGTTCCATAAATCGAGTGCTAGAAGGTGGTCCATTTGAAGCGACAAGAAATCCAAACGCTCGACTATTGATGAACCTCGGCATGTTTAGTTAACATTTTAATTCTTGCTCGAGCTTTACACGAGGTTGGTAACGGATTTATGCCAGCTAACGTTTCGGCAAATCGCCGCCTTCAAGATCTGAAATGCGTGATCCGACAAACCAACTATCCACCGAAATCTCTCCAGAACCATGCAAACAAAACTCTCTGCCTACTTTTCATCACAGATCTAGCAGACAGACCAATACTCACCTTTTTATAAGACAGCAATGATGTTGTGGCACTACCGACCGCTCACTGTCCACTTGAGAGAATAACATGGACGCCCCATTCGAATCAGAAGAGCAGTCCAAGATATGCGGCAAGCTCCCGTGTGATTGAGAGGTATTCTTCTTTGTGCATCATTTCCGGAAGAATCCCTCCTCAAGAAATAAATCCCTATACCTTCCCACTTTCTTTTAGCTATTTAGCATGTAATGTGAAATATCGAGTGAGATGATATGTTCACTAATTAGCGCTCTGCACTGAGGCAAATTCCCAGCCTCCATGTTGACAACAAATCATTCTCTCATCATAATCTTGCAAACATGCAAACCCTAGAAACACCTTACATGTTGTATTACAGCTGTTTCAAACAAGATTGTTGAACTAATGTTGCAGTCTTTCAAACGGCTTACATTCCGGCGACATCTCCTTCGTCAGAGCCTGAAAAATTCAAAAGTACAAAAGGCCTATCCTCTCAAATGCCCCATCTTTTTAAAGAAATCATTCATTCAGTAGGTGACCCAAAAGCAACAGCGAAGCGCAGGCTGGTTAGTGCTCACTTCAGCTGTCGACATTGTGGTTGCGACACAGACCTTTCATGGCAGGACTGTTCGCCTAATGGCCTTTATATGTATGTATGTATGACCTTCAGTACTTCAACCGAACGACGCACGCTCTGCAGTTATTGCATGACGGTTTCTTTGGAACTCATTGTGCATGACTCCAGCTGTTGATGAGAAACGATCTACATAATTTGTAGTATTCCTCGTATTTCATACACGTTGTAAGGACAGATTTATTCCGGTTTCACCCATCGACTCTTGACGCAGTCATAAGATTCATCTACATAGGCCTGCTCCCATAAAATACTCCTACAAAATACGCATTACCACCACGACAAGGGCCCATATAATGACGAGACGGCATGAGATCACGAATTACGAACATTTTATATCAAAGTCATTTCCAAGGTGGTCTTCTTTTTCATGCTTCTTACGTGGAATCATCAAGCTCTGCTCTCTTTGACTTGTCAGGCGCTCATCCATGGGAATCTTTCGCCACGGTTTCCCGTATTTATAGTATTCGGTTTCCTCACGTGTGCAAAGTGGTGTTTTTTCTTTATTTTGCAAATTCGACCGCTGCTCTATTGTCGCTATATACCGCTGCTCTATTGCCGCTGATAGATGAAAGAACATGGAAATTCAACGTCAGCATCTCTCATAAAGTCCTCGCGTCGAGTCGTACGCATGATCGCCGGTGACGTAACTTCGAGGATCACCTCTGAAGACTTTATTAGAAGCAGTGAAGTCTGTAGTAATATTGAGTTTTCTTGTTTTCTACAGTCTGTTCAGTCTTCGTTTCGTGCATGAACCTCTTACGAAGGCTAAACATATAGGTAGGTCTCCTACTGCACTCATCAGCAAGGTGAAGGAGATCTACTAAATTGAGTTTGGAAAAAAATTTCTAAAATGTGCACATATTGTCAAATGCTTACCAACTGAATGTTATCCGCTGAAGTAGAAGGAACACAAGCCATTATTTCATACTCATCCCCCTTTGAGCACAGGATCATACACTGCAATGTTGGATGCTCGTCCTCTGCCCTACCTTCCAAATTTGAGAGTTATATATCGGCGCCTGTTCCGTCACTTTTCTTCTACGCAATATTGTCGCTTAATAACAGAACTTTCACAAATTCTATTTCATATGAACTCGAGGAATCCTGTGGTATTCCTTTATTGGCAAGCTTTCGGTACAGTTACACTGTCATAAGTCCAATAACATCTATAATTTTAACTAGTCCGTTTCCACTCCTACTCACAACTTTTTGAATTGATTGATCATGTGAGTAATAAAGTTACACTACAACAATAATACAATAATAGACCGAGCAAAAACAGCGAGCGACAGTACGACTTTCGCAATGCATCCATCAGTTCATCAGAGAGGCATTTTATCTCCAGAGCTTCCAGCATTTTCCTTTCTAATGGGGCTTCCTGTGAGCGGTATAGTATACGCACTTCCTCTCGGTGATTCTTAATCCTATCCAAGCAAAATTTCTGTTGACACCTTTCTTAGGCGGCGGCCACATTCTCCTTCTTTTCTAGCATCCCGACCGTTACCTGTAATGCAGTCGGGCCGGTTGTGGTCGTTGGCACAGTTACTGTCCATGGCTTCTAGTAGGTTGCCACTACTTCATTGGTTCACATCTTGAATTGCTCGTCCCAGCATCCGTCTGAAAGAAGTTTAGCATCATTAATGTTTGCCTATCGCATCGGCTCCTTTTTATACCTAAACTTTATCCTTATCTCAATGCTGACTATCCAACTCATCCCATCAACATGTTTGTCATGGCGACTCCGGTGCTTGAATGTTAACAGGTGCTTACGCCTTCATTTCCCTCGAAGTATTCTTTCACTTTGTTTGTCTCCGCATTAAAATGACAGCGAGCGTCGATGGGGCTGACGAATTTGCAAACTTGAGGGCATGCAGCAGCGCGAGCGTCCTGCGCGCTGGAATCGCATTTTACCCCGCCGTATTGGCTGAGTATAGCGATGTTTAGTGTTTCTCCATCGTACCCGATGGTTTTTTTATGATGAAAAGCACGAGATTTCGGTACAATAATCAATGTTGTGGTGAAAGCGAGGTGTGGGTCATGTGAGGCAATAGTGGGTGGGCAATGTGGCTGCAATTGGTTCAGTCAAATCCTCGCCCCGCCTTTCAGGACCTTCTCGCACTAACTCGCGCACGATTTCACCTACTTGCTCATGCAAATTAGAATGTGAGGACGAGTTGACACCAAAGGGCGGGATGACATCGCCCCATTTCGCCTCATCATGTCCCACACCCGTGAAAGCCAATATGTCCACTAGGTCCCGCTACGCCTGTTATGGAGCAGCGACTGTACAGTCTATCTCAGAAATACTTACCTCACGCTAAACCGCCAGTCAACTTAGCCACGTCACACCACGTGTGATTACGCATAGATGATGCAGCGCGTCTTAGCAGATGAGCGGTGAAGCGTGAGGCAAGTATTCTTCAGGACTGTACGGTCTGTTCCAAAAATCAGAGCAATTCAGCTATCATAGCGGGAAACGCGCTAAAACATGTCTCGCCTATAGCAACGTGGCGAGACTTACCTCATCTTGGCGGAGTCATCTGGAGGCGGTCAAGACGTACGCCGCGACGCGACCGCGCCGCATGCTTGTGCTGCTTAGAACCAGGTTATTCCTCCGATTCGATGCACTAGATGACATCGGTCACCAGTTCGTTACAGCCTATCGACTCTGAGAACATTCATCTGTCCCAGCTTAGAAAACTTCCTTGTTTTGCTGCAGCACTGCTCGGGCCCTTGAAGGCTGCAACCGCGACGCGCACATGAATCGACCAATCACAGAGCAGCAGCGTACCTCTTGTCACGCAGCCGAGTTATCTTGGCCAAGTGTCAAGATCCGTGAAATAGACAGCACCACCGCCAATTATTTCGAGAGGGACTATGAAAAGTTACAAAGTTTATAATGGGTCTTTGAGTAGGAGAGAACACCTTTGACACCTGCTACCATGCGATTTATTAAATAGAAGACTATAGTACGTATCACATCCCAAAAGACACATTCCTCGGAAAATTACTGTCGAATAAATAATGCACAATAAAATATTCAAGTAAAACCAAGCCGAATAGTTTGAAGCAGTGTTCATCATCTCAATCTGCTGATTATTTACAACGGGAAAACGGGCTTATGCTAACATAACTGGATGGAACTATTTTAAACATTTGCAGCTAAGTATCACAGTGGTCATAAAAATCATCTCGCAGTTATAGAAAATCTACGAATCAGTAGTCTGGTCTATGTACACATAAATTGATACAAATTCCTACAAAGCAAATGAAACAAAGCCTTCTAAAGCGGTGCTGCGCTGTCAAGCAGTAGCATATCACAGATTGGTTTCCTCAAAATTGTTTAGTCCTCCTCCCACTTGATTCCTCTTGTTGGAGGTTTTCTTCTTTTCACGGGGACAACAGGCGGCGCCTTCTGAAAACCTTGCCCTCGTGAAAAAAAACTCCAAAAAAAAGCGAAGCAATGAATTCATGTTGAGTACCTTTTTCTGCTGCTTCTCTTGGTTGCCAGTTAGCGTCTGTAAAAGAGGAATTGAGTGAAAACAAATGATACCAGCGATGGATTGATAAGGAAGCTAACATTCCTAATGAAAACTTTGAAAAGCAATATGGAACTTTCTTTCATGATAATAAGATGACTTTCACTACGAAGGTTATGTACAGTGGACGTCAACGGCGTTGGCCCATCTGCGGCCTTGAGAGGGACGTCACGCAACCGCGCCGCGCGCGCCGTCACCTATGTATTCTGCTGCTGTTATTCAATTTCTAGCAGCTTTTCTACTCAATTTCAAGGATTTTCGAGCAAGTCGGGAACAAAAGACCCTAGAAATAGCATTACGGCGACGACGACACCGATCCCGGCGCGTGCGGAGCGGTCGCGCTGCGTCCTTCTCGAGGCCGCGAATGGGCCACCACCATTGCCGTCCACTGTAGTTTACTACAGGGTAACCCAAAGGCACTCCTGGTGAATAACCCTCCTAGTCTGGTCACGATCGCTCCCTATACAGGGTGTTTTTCCGGGAGTAAAATCGGTGCAATTGCGGACCCAGTACAAAGGCTACGTGCGAATTGCTGGGACCTCCGCTTTCACGTGGTCTTTCGACTTAGAATTTGATCTATTGGAATGGATCAGATCGCGCGCGATTTTACTCCGGAAAAACACACTGTACAACGTTTTTCGCTGCATTTGAACACCGGCCAAGGACTTTTGGGTCACCCTGCACCTGAGCACAATCGTTAGATACATTACCAGATTAAAGGCACCTAGTTAGGGATGAATAGAATGGTATCAATGTACATAAGGCAGGAAATGTCATACTTCAACTAATCAACCTTTCTCAAACAGGCGAGTCTCCCTAACAATCGTCCTCTAGATAACATCTCGCTGCGCATTCCCATATTCCTCTTTCAAGTATGAAACCAAAAAAAAGTAGACGCGGTTTATAGCCAAAAATATGGCTCTAACCCAAGCATCTTCAATGTAGTCAAGGCCACTGACAAGGGGGTAAACCTCAGGTCTTGACAACTTAAAATTTGGCAGCGTTGAAAATGCCCGGTTCGAAACTGGGGTATCAGTTGGCCTCTTTCAAATCATAATGTACTATAGGTGACTTCGAAGACGACGGTCTTGTATCGGGATCCGGGGAAATGAAATTGTGGGTGGTTGACAATACAGTAACAGATATAGAGAAAATATCAAAAGATCTCAATTAAACATCATCCAAGTTACCTCAATGCATTTCAGCATCTCTTCCATGATAAAGGCCAAGCGCAAAGGATCTGAAAAACACAAGGTGAGCCACCTCTCATTTCTGGTTCGTTCACGCATACCGTTGTTAACCGGAAGAGTGAGTGATTTCTTCGTGCCAAATGTAACCGTGCAGTTAGATTCGGATATGGAGGAGAGATTGAATGCCTTGTTGCACATGATTTCTCTGAAGCAGACTTATGCACGTCGCTGTTGAAACAAAGCATCGTACTGTATTTAAAAAAAGATACCTCCAAATAGTTGGCAGTATTGTTTCGGTCACGTTTACGAAATCGGCTCGATCTTTTTCGTTTACAACCAGCTCGTAGATCTCGCTAGCGCCATTGCAGACACCCAAAAATGAAAGATATTCCATGCTGAGTGAAATCTAGACGCTATCCAACGTTCTTCTTTTAGATTCACAGATTCATTCGCTTACAAAACTATGGCGTGGTGAATCGTAATAAGCACACAAATCTCCCAAAACTTACCCATAACTTTCGGCTCTGGCAACCAGTACACAAAATAGGTACGACCATCGTACGACGTTTTATACATAGAAATCATTGCGAGTATCCTGGAAGTAACAGCTGTAGACAAGAGAAGGAAATGAGCCTCACAAACAGAACAGCTAATCATTCAGCGAGTTTCTTCAAAAATTGAAGCTTGCCGGGAGACTTGAAATCAGACAAGTTTACGTTTTCGCAATAAACCAGGGCCCGGATGCAGCATTGCGATTAACCATGGTAAGTATCAACATACCCGAATTTACCCATTATTTGGCACCCAGCGACGCGCTTATACATGCGTGACGTCTCCTATACCCAAGAACTGCTACCTGTGAGTAATCATACTCATGGATGTGAGACTGTATACCCATCCTTCAAATGATCCGTGGCTAGGCTTCAACATTTCTTCTCAAGGCTTGAGTCATGCAAATCGACACCCAAAAGACAAGAAGTATTCGAAGCGCTACTCTTTAAGAAAGTTATGAACTTCCGAAGTTTTTGAATCTTCCTAGTATGTTCTGTCAGTAGCAATGGGTAAGATATACTGATAGAATTAGATTCAAGAAGAAATTTACCTGCCTCTTAAATCGATTCTAGAGTGGCAGCTGGAGGAGAACCTTTACTCCAACATAGCTGAACTGTAAGTAATTAACCATTAGCTGCTGTAAAGCAACTCTCATCTTAAGACTCATCTTAATCCTAGAGATACACAGCAAAAATTGTTGTCTTATTTTCCCCCACAAGAACTCTGGTAGAAGTTCGGAAATTTTATCAGGAATAACAAACATGTTCCCAGTTCATACTTGCTCCTGTGAACCTACAATGGACACCCAATGAAATGTAAATAGACCGTTTGATTAAGTACGTATTGAAGAGCACGTGAACCGCACAAAAACATCAAATTTTATTCTCTGATAATCTCAATCGAACTCATACATCGCTATCTTACAATCACACGAAACATAAAAGGCGCTATCGAGAAAATGACAGCAGAAGCACTTCACGGATCGTCACCTCGATTTTCAGTGAGCTATACATACTGTTTAATGGAAAATTCAAACATATGCCAATCAACAAGGCGACAACAGAAGGTACTTACTAAAACCTGATTTTATGTGCAAGGTATGGCAAGGAAATGCGTAGGTATTTGAGCATGAAATAAAGAAGCACTTCGGTCAAGCGAAACACATCAAAAATGTGTTTGTAGTGGTCATAAAAAATCCTCAGGGTAACAGAACATGGCAATGAGCAAAACAATAAGTCTCAGACTAGCGCTACACCGATTCGAATAACCGAGAATAATCACAAATTTGAAATTGCTAAATCTGCTAAAACTATGAAAGGATTAAATACGTATGAGAAAAATAAAATAAATCTACAAAAGATCAATACTGGCAAAAGAAACAATGAAAATGCAACTGAGCGAGACAAGAATTTTATGAAACAAATTTACTAATAAAAAAACGGCTCTAGAATAAGAAGATAACGTACGATTAGCTCGTGGGTGGAACCTCTGCGGTACCTTGATGCATGACGTACCAGTCATGGACGTACATCAGAATTGCAAGTGGCTGCCCAAGGATCAAGGAAAGCCATACAATGACGTTCCCTAAAATATTAAAACGGAAATGAAGGAAATATGGATGGACAGAATGATTGTCCTCTTCCACTTTTTCTTATTCAAGGAAAAAGAACTTATTAACTTGTGATACAAGTGAATCAGACCCCTTTTAGCTCAAACCTAAACATAAAACCTCTTACCAGCACGTCCACCTTTCACAACATAGTCAGTTACAAACGAGAGTGGTATCTGAGCCATCATGCCATAATAAGCCCACAAACGGAACATATGCAAAGGAACAGACACCTTAAAAAGACCTTTTATTTCATTTAGATAAACAAACTGTACGGGTGTGTATCGTGAAGAGAAATGGGGCCTTACCAAACTACCGTAGACTGGTAGACTGGTTGAATGTGCCTATCAAAACAGTTTGGTGGTGCCCCACCTTGCCTCACTATGATATACACCCAGCAATAGGTATAGGATCGCAAAATAAACTTACAAGGTACTCATGGAAAAACGCTGACACAAAAAATACAGCAACCATTGCACTGAACTTGCTGAAAACGATAATGGTTACAAAAAAGCCAACAAAATTTATTACTTGCGCAATACGTAATACGCAAATTAAGACTAACTTGTACTTGTTGCGCATCATCGGTAAGTAGACATGGCGCGCTGCCCAGCGATGAACAGGTATGTTCCAAGTACGCCAAAAATACTGGATGGTCTCCGAATTCCAGAAATCCCTAAGAAAGAAGACTATCACCGGACGATTTCAGAGCAATATTAACGCACCCCGCGACTACAAGGGATAGATGCAACGCAGTAAGAAAAAGAAGGAGGAAAAAGGAATCAAAGACTATGTAATCTCACCGATAAAATTCCCTGTCGGCGAATTTGAGTACTTCAGCTACAAAATTCAGAACAGCATGAAATATGAGATAAAAACCAATGAGCCAAATTATTATATTCGGAATCGCTAGTTTCAGCAGTCTTTCAAGGCACCTAAAATGAATTTATGGGCTAGGAATACTTCAACTTCGATTAAATTGGGTAAACTAACCTTCCAACCTCCATCTCACTCAGCGGTTTCATGCTGTTGTGCACGGTAGGCACAACCCATTGTTGAATGAGGGAAGCCATCAGAAATGAAAGAAAAACCATCTAGAACATTGGCATTGAGGAAGAAACCAGCCAAAAAACAAAAAAAAAACTCGGTACCTCAACAAATCTCTTCATCAAGAATGTTTTACGACGTCGAACAGACTTCGGGAACTTCAACTCATAACAGAGGGTTGGAGCGCACATGAAGTAGTACAGATTGCTCAGAGTTAGAGTGCCTGGATACAGCGAAGCCATTTCTGGACTGCTCACCTTAAAACTCTTATTTAGCCGTATTTGAAAATGACGGTAGTAACTTTCACGGAACTAACATCAGATCTCGTCATATCAGCTTTCTTAGATGCTTCTAGTTTCTCCTCTCGTGCACACCTGCACCAGTAGTTCACATGCACATAAGAAACTATCTTGAGCGACTCTATTACGAAAATCGACAGTGCAAATATAGAGCACAGAGGATTTCCCTGGAATAGAAACGAAGTTCTTTTCAAAAAAATGACATGACGGAAAAAAACTAATGGGAATCTTCAAACAACTCACATCTAGAACCAATGTGATAGCAGCAGGTACTGCCAAATGAGCACAAACGAGTATGGGGTAAAACACTCCGGCAAAGTAATTACTCAGACATCCTTTTTCTGAAAAAAAAAAAATGATTATTTACCCATTTCTTTGTATACAAGACTTAAAGCGGCCTTTCTTACTTGATAATGCTCCTATTCTAGGAGTGGTCATTCAGAGAAATTCCGAGCAAGCCTTTATGGCGGTATTTATGGTTGATGCGCGTCAAATTTGACGCGGCGATACACAATGCAGAACGAAGAAGAGAAGAGGATTTTTGGCAGGATGCGAATGTTCCTGGTTTTGCCGTCGCGACGTCCGCGCGGACAAACTGCGTTCTGGTCTTCGCCGCGCCAAGAGATCGCGAAAACTTCGTGGAATTTCGGGCCGACGCGTCAAATTTGACGCGCATCAACCATAAGTACCGCCTATGGCTTCTATCCTATTTCTATTGCCTTGCAAGAAACAATTATGAATAGCATTGTTCCCCTGAGAATTTATGTCCACTACCTTCATGATTCCTGTTCGTACACCATTAATATTAATGAATACCCAGCAATCTCATTTCGATAAAAACTCCCACTACAAGATAAATGAATATCATTTCGATCCAATTCTCGCACAAGTTCCCGAGAAGACCAAAAGTCAAATATCTCGGTCATAGCATCGGTCACAGTGGTTTTAATGGAACAACAAAATAAATAACAACATAATAACAAACAAAACAACAAATACAAAGCAAACTCACCGAGAATCTTTTCAGTGATGAAAACAATGAGAATAGTAACGTTTGAGAAGAGCACCATGGCCAAATTTGGCCAGTTCCAGAATGAGCCTTCAACGATCATAAATGACAGCCATTTGAGAGGTGAGATGAGAATACCGTACTTTATGAGATTTTCCAAAGCTACACGGCCATTGGAGACCACCTGAAAGGAATAGTGATAACTCTCCAGAGAGATAACGATTCATTCGAAAAAAAAACTAGCAACTACCAGTAACAACATGGCTAAATTGAAGAATCCTCTGTAATTCGTCCATCCTGAACTAGTGCTGAAGAGCGAGTCCTGGGGACGATGAACGATTTTCTCACAAGGCCTAAAAAAGAGTGAGGTCCATGTTCAAAAACATACTAAAAAAGAGAGAAATAAAGAAAAACAAAGTGGACTGGAGGTAAAGACATAGTTTTCACAGTGGGAATGCACACTTTTCTCCGCTGAAACTCCGACGAAACATCTACATTCAAGGAATCGCTTTCAACTCACCCCTTATTTGAATCTTGTGCTTTCTTCTGCATAAAAGAAAAGGTCCTCGACGATCCCGCAGATGACCAGCTGCTGTTGGTACTTGCCTTCGAGCCGGCGGATGGATGACGCCGACGAAGCTCTTCCTCTGAAGGCCCCATGGTGGGATCTGAAAAAGCAGAGATCACGTGGTAGCGATCTTACAAAAGAGTGCGCGTGTGATAACTGCGTGAGATAGGACGTTGACAAAACTCGGTACGTAACAGTCATGGAACGCACACGACCTTCAAATGGGTATAATGCATGAACAGTACGAATATAATCTCTCTGAAGAATTCGAAAATTCGAAACTCTTGAACTAGTTCCCAGCTGTGATCAAGATGAGGATCTCACAGTGCCGAGACGATAGCTTCTGAGTGATACAGGTTTCTGATGCAACTTATTTCAAGACGAGACAGTAAAACCCAGGGGATTTTTGGAAAAAAGGTAATAACTACTAGAGCGCTGACTCGGTGTACAAACACATCGGATGCTCCCACAAGTCACTGCAAATGGTATGCACCAGTGCCAGACGCACGAGTTGCCAGCCAGGGTGGGGGCGTCGGGAAAAATGGCAACTCCGTCACTCCGAAGAACAGAGGGAACAGTACTGAAAACATTAATCCCAATATTAAATGAGTAATATTAAGTATTTGGAAACAGTAATAAAGGCAAGCAATAAGAAAAGCTTACACAATACTTTTTATCTATTTTATAAAACAATTTTAAAAATTCGGCGACCCATTCTCGAGAGGGGGGGGGGGTGCGTCCGCCACTGGTACACATGTATGTAGATATTGTGGAGAATCCTAAGATAGGATTGATTAACGTTGATACGCGTTAATCATCATAGGGTCAGCGTTTGGGTTAAGAGTATGAACATGGGTTAACCAGTGATGTGATGCTGGCCCCAACGCGAGGTGTACATAAACGACTGAGGTTCCCTATAATATACACTGCCAGCCCATAATTTAAAAGCAGGGAAATTCTACGAGAATGAGGTCATTAATAACAAAAAAAAATGTGCGGATGTGCAGAGAAGCACCAAACTGCACGTGATTTGCCAAAGCAAGCTCCGACCACCGATGTTTCATGTAGCCGCACCTGTGCGGGTACCCTCATCCTACGCAGTGGGCATTGCATATAAAATTGCTTCTTGATTTTAAATCTCTCCCTGATAACCTGAGCCCGAGTGGCGCAAAATATCTAGGCATGCACTTACACCGCCTGTGGGAAGTGGTACATGGGAACAAAGTACAAGAAGAAGCAAGATCAACATGAGAATTTTTTTCTCAAAAACAATAAAAGTCAAGAAAATGGGTGAAACGCTTGCAAGTAGGTATCATGGCTCAATAAACACGGATAATGATAGGAGGAAAACATCACTTTTAAGTACATCCCAGAGCCGGTTCTATTATTCGTGAGTTCTTCACACTCGCTGGAGAATCACAAACCGGAAATGAAACGGTTTGGAGAACCAGTCATAATGGAACTTAAAATGGTCGCGCTGGTGCTAATTCGGAAATCTTCTACTAGCACTTTGCATTTGTTTTCTTTTTCATCCTATTACCTTCAAGGAAGAGGGGATTTAACGGAACTCAAGTTGAAAACTATAGATAATCAATTCCTGAGGATTCCATGTAGCCCACTACATTTTAGCGTGCATCACCCTCTTTCACCGACAGGTACGAATGATATATCAAATGCGTCAGGAAAGCAGAAACATTATAGTATGACAGTCAAGGTGTAAACACCACAAACTACAGATATCAGCATATAGAAGTTTTGAAAAAAAAACTGTGGTCTTAACTCAAATGTCAAATAAACCCAACTACACAGTAGACCTCACTCCAGTGGAATACCGCTTTACTTTTCCCAAAAGCCATCGATTTTATGAAGTCATAGAGAAATAACTGAACTGTACTGGCAGGATGTTGTGGTGATATTGGCCAGAACGCGACAAGAATGTTCAGTGGAAGAGGTAACCTGGCACGACAAGTCAGCAAATAGAAGGAACGCCCGTCTTCATCTTCGGAGACAAATATTACGACACTGAGTACCAGTTGAAAAAGAAAAACAAGATCAGTCTAGAGACTACTTTGCAGAATCCAATTAATGTGCAAAACATCGTACCCAAAAGATCGATGAAGCTAAATTAGCAAAGAAGAGCTGGGTCCATCACAAATTCCATAGGTAAAGGTTAATAAGGGAATTCGTTACGAAGTTTGATCGTTTTGTTTTGACAAACATAGACGACGGCCATAAACTATTTCCATGGTTGCGAAAGTAAGAATGAAAACTGCAAATCTCAAATATTGGGTAACAGAACAAATCAAGCAGCTACTGAAAAAAAAAACTATTGCGGACAAGCCAGCTATACTACGGACGATAAAAACACCGCAAACGACCACGGACTTCTTATCGACCCGCTCGACAACAGAAGTTCACTCAATCGATCTGACGCGTTGTTTGTCATAATGAGCACAGAACAAGTTTCTCCCGCCGAAGATCTTTCAACTGATTTACGACTACATCTGAGGTAGCGAAACCACTACAAACGGCTTCCCATTGACATATTAGGATGTACATTTAATAAAGAGAAGGAATGAGCACTGAATTCCTAAACTAATAGCCTCGAACTAGCACGGTACTGCACACCTACATAACCAATGTGTAACAGGAATCTAACAGAACCTTTCATCTGAATTGAACAGTAAAGCCAGGACAAACTGATGAATTTATCGATATAACCTTGACAAATCACAATACTAACGTACTATAAACGAGGAGCAAGTACTCTAGAACGTATCATAATGACAACAAACTTAATGGTCGTCAACTTTATCAGCACGTCGTAGAACCTGAAGAATTAACCGTGAAACCGTGAAGGAATATTAGGAGATCTATGTCTGATTCTGGAGAAGAAACAGATCTATGTCTGGTTCTGGAAAAGAAACAAACATAAAAGGAGAAAAACTGACCTTGTAGTCCTTGAATCGCGCCTCAATTTCTGGAGTCTCATTAAGTCCTAGACCGCAGGGATCAGGAATTCTGAAACTCAGATTTTACAGCAACTGTCTCAATGGAACCGAAACAGCAATAATAAAGCAAGGAATATAGGAAGATTACAGAAAAAAATATTTTAAGAGTGAAGATGAAGTATGATAAACTTGAGGGTGCGGTACTTAGGTTACCCGTGGCATCTGGAACGAATGGAAGAGAGTGCGCTCCGCAGTTACTGTCGGCACTTAGACATCAATGCAATGCTCTAATTTTGATAGTGATTTTCATGATAGAGTGATAAAATTGTTCTTGGCCACTTCTTCATATGTGCAACTATCTAATGAAATGAATTTGCTAAACGATTTTATTTCAAAAGAATGTTTTGAAGAACCTCTCCCTTATTTTTCACTATTATCGATGGTACCTCTTTTTAGACTTCATTTTCCTTTCTGAATCCTTGATTTCATAAATTCTCATTTAATGGGAAGGCTTTGAAGTCCTCTGAGAGCCCAAAGATAATTCTGAGCGGAAGGATATTTACTATAATCGGTCTGTGCAGCAGGCCTCGCTCCAGCTGCACCTAACATCTCGGGTAACTGAGTGCCGCCTCCCCAACTTGATAACCAGATGCCCTGTGTATTATGCAAAGCAGGGGAATTCGAAAGTCAAATAATAGAGGGTTATAGGTGATTGATAATGTTAAGAATATCTTTAGGATGTTTACTTCACGTTGTTTAACGATTGACACCAGAAATGTCATTCGAATACTCTTAGCAGGCGCATGGTGGCACAACAGGATTGAAGCTAATGTTTAGAGCCAATTAACACATTACAGACTTTCCAGAAAAGGAAGATAAACTGATATGTCAAATCAATGTTGAATATCTCAGATTATGTGAGAAGACTGGGTTTGGATTAATGCAATTTGAGCAGTGCACTAGGCGAAAGAAAAACTTTTTATGATCTATTCGATCTGGGATGGTGTAGATCCGCACCGCTAATCCCTCCTTCTATATCGTTATCTCTACCAAGCCAAACACGTCATTCATAGCTAGAGGTAAAGGTTGGCTATGATATGGCTATGATCGCAGACAATGGTAACGATATGGATGAAGGGTGAACGGTGTGCATGCACACCACCGTAGATCGAAAACATTGCACCTTATCTTGCATAGTTAATTCAAACTGTGTTACAAACAGGTAAAAAATGACAATTACAAACTGGTAAAAAATGAAAAAGGTCTCGTGGCGAAAAAGTGATAAAATAAGTAAGCTTAGATGGAGCATAGCAAGTAAGGTTCTCAAAATGAAGTGATGTTATGAATTCCGCATCATGAATAAAAAATCTCCAGAAAGATGGGTAAAACAATTGATGGTTCCACAGGACATTCCGTAAACACGTTACTCCTTCTCCAAACTGAACATTGTCTACCAAAATTCGTAAGCATGGAGAAACATTTTTACTATTCAATTTTCAGCACCATAGCGGAGATGCGGTGTTTCCAAGCAAATACCACCCTCTACTAAGTCACACAAAATCTCTCAGTGAACGAAAATTAGAAGTTTGGTTTTCTTCGATAGAAGAAATGAAGAAAAGGAGTTGCCACTAATGAATCGGCTACGTAAGAAACCCAAAGCCATACCTGTTCTGGTAACGCAGATCGTAGAACTCCTGTGGGAAGTATTCTACAAAGTGTTGACGGTCGAAGTGCTCTACTGGAGGAGCAGAAGCCCATTTGTCCTCCACCTAAATCACGTGATGATACTAACTAGAAGTATAACAGTAGAATTCAAGAGAACTGAAATGTAGGAACCTTCTTGGCTTGCTCCAGTCCATCAGCCACCTTCATTTCATGAAGCTTTGTGCGTTCGTTGTTGTATTCGATCCAATGGTCAATCTCCTTGAAATAAAAGCCAGTAATTTCGTAGAAAACTTGCAAAAAAAAGGAGGAAGACTGCAGAACAGAACTGCATGAGCGATATGAAAGGCCAGTAAGCCAACCTGCAGATACGCTTTCGGGATTTCCCCATACGGAATCTTAATGGCATCGAACTGCTTCTGAAGGGAATCCAGGATAGCAGCATGTGCTGGCATTGCCTTCTTCAGGGCATTGAAGTCCACCTAAATTAAGATTGTAAATGGTACTATAGGTTCTGCTTGAGCTTCTCCACCATTGACGACTCTATACAACACAGAGCAACACAACATTTTAACCTGCACCATTGAATGAGGAAGTAACTAACGCGAACCTGCAATTTTTATTGATAAAATATCCAAAAACAACAAAAGTAGCAGTAAAACTTTCAGCATTTGAGGCACATATCAGAAGTAAATGCACTACTGTAACATGGAGCAAACTTACTTTTGGAAGATCAGACGGAAGCTGGCTCACAGCTGCTGAAAAAGTGTGACTGGGCCCCTTCAAGCGCGCCAGTTCAGCAGCATGTTCAGGGATTAGTTTTTCTCCTGAAAGATCGTAGATACAATGACACTTACGACTAGGAAAATCAAATTAACGGGAAGAAAGCTGAAAATTAAGACAAAGCTCACCAAGTTTGGCCCAGTTCACAGCAGTGGCTGCGACTCTTTTGACGCTACCCGACATGCCTAAAATTAAATTGTTAAAGATGAGAGGGGAGCACCACTATACTGCGGTATATTAATAACATCTAGAATATGGACTCTGTTAATACTAGGCCGTTGGCAAGGTTTCTACAGCGAATCTTGAAAATTAAAAGAGATCCACAAGGAGAATGCTCTATTTCCCGTGAAATCTTCCATACGATCGTCCGACATGGAATCCCTACTCTTCTCTGCAGCTGCTCTTCTACAGCGTTTACACCATGCATTAATAAGTCCTGAGTCCTACGGAAACTTCCTGGACAACTTAACAAAATCAGACGGCACAAACTCAGCGGAAAACCCGAACGTTAACAGGGTACATGGCTTCTCCTAGTGGATAAGCTTCTTAAATTCTAAGAGACTTAAATGGAATTGCCAGCAACGGAAAAAGAAAACGAGAAAATGATAGAAAAATGAAAGACAATGGGTGAGACCGCCCGTGTCAGAAATTTGAATTGGGTCGGAGATCTGCATTAGCGCGCGTAATTTCTCACCCTTCTGACAGGCCGCTGCAAGCAAGACTTCAGTCAGTGAAACAGCTGTTTCACCAGGAATTTCATAATAAAAAGCATGTTCTTCAGTTAAACGACTCTTTTCGGGTTATTCTGTCATGTCTTTCTCAATTCACTTGGTGTGTTTTTTCTTTTTCCTTGGTTTTGGCTTTTTCATTCTAAATTCTTCACTTGAAACTGCTTTATCCTCTTTGCTTTCTCTGTTTACTGACATAGTTTTGAATGCAATATCATCTTATGGCTGGATGACTGATATTTTTGCTTTATTAATTGTATGATTGATAGTTTCGCTTTATTTATCACACTTTGTACAAGCCCTCTTACCAATTCCTTTTGTTCATTCCATTCGTCATATCACTTGTGATTCCCTCTTTGTTTGGGTCAAGCAAAAACAATTCAAGGGTATTGGGTCTTGCATTTTCTCACTGTCACCCTTTTCATCGTGGCCCATGTGCTAGAAACCTTTCTCTCGTGATAGTAGCTTATTAGCCGCGCTTCGAAAAGGTCTCGCTCAAGTTCACAAACTTCAGCTGCGCCAGTCAATGATTCAGCACTCCCACCTTACCCAATATCTTCGAATTACGAGTTTTCAGCGAAATTCTTCCCTTCTCCTTCGATTTTTGTCCCTTTAGAAAAATCTTCCTACTTTCTTCAATTTCTCTCCCGATCTAGGGTTCCGACGTCAAATTATTGTGGTTTGATGTATAGACGGCTGCAAATAACATCTCGCCAGCTGTACATATCATGAACATTCTTGTTGCTGCTTTTCTTAGAATGGTTAGAACGATTGTTATTATTGCTGATTCGTTGGTGTAGTCCGTTCCAAACGCGGTAATAGTTGAGAAACCGTGCGGATATCCTGCCTTTCTCTCATTCCTCTCCAATTGCTGTACACTTTCCTGCGTTCTTTTTCCCTCTGCTGTCTTCCCAACTATAGTCCATGGTGAGACGCACTATTTTGTTTTCTTTTAATCACGAATTCTTTTTCTTCTGTTCAAACATCTTATGTATTTAGGACATTTCACTCGTTTCTACCCTTCTGCTTGTATTATTCCTCAGTTGTTGAATCCTATGCGGGTGCAGCGAAGTAAACTCGCGATGCCTTCTCGATTTCGCAAGTCAACTCAGCTGTCGTTTTTTGCGAGTATTCAGCCCATCATCGATCGAATCCGCGCGCTCGCAAAATTCGCAGTTGCGAGAAAATTCCTCGCAGATTGATTTTTCCTTCTTCATTTTACTTTATCGAATTTTATCAAGGTTTGCATACTCGTTTTAGCTTAGGTTCCCCTTCTGTTCATTGTTCAGTGCTCATAGATAATTTTTTACTAAACGTATTCTTGCGTTTTTGACCACATCTTTTGATAGATGCGCATCACAAAAACCTCTAACTTCTAACCACACCTTCCAACTATTCTCACATTTTTTTTCCTAATTCGGTTCTTCCACTTTGAAGGACGTCTCCCTTGTCGAACAATTTCCTCTATCATTTCTGTGCCTTCATAATAAGTGCATTTCTGTGGTTTTGCTCGATTTCCCACAACAGTCGTTGAGTGGCCGGACATGAGTCATCGTCACAATTAATTTTTCCTATCTGGTCTCTCTAATTTTTCTCCGGATCTTTCTACTCTCATCTCCCCTCTGTTTCAAAATTCTTCTTTTCACATTTGTTCTTTACGTAGATTGGTATTGCCGTATCGTTTTGATACTCTTTCGAATATCCACCACATCGTACACGTCAAGGTATCATACTACGAAGAACACTGAGTGCATCACAGTGATTACCATGGGTAAAAATGTTGGTATCCACGTTAACGGTGGGTGAGTTTCTGAGGTGTTAACACGCTTAACCTGGGTAATCTCAGTGATCTCCACGGCACCTAATGTGTATTAGAAGATAGTTGAAGAGATACTAGAGAACGAGAGAGCGATTACCCGTAAACACCCACTATAGTCGCTTTGGAACGGACTCTAGCTCTCCTAAAAACTATGATGTGGATACGATTCTTATTTCCAGAAAATTTGCCGTTTTCTTTAAGAATCGTATCCACATCATAGTTTTCATTCTCCTTTACCCATATTCATGATTCTTATGTATCCATCTTTATGGTTATGATCGCCTGAAGCTGGTACTGAACTTTTTTCTGCAATCTTGCAAGGGTTTTGAAATTTCTATCCGCTCCCGCTTGCCTATACATCGGATTTTAATATGAGCGCGCCGATGCTTGTTCGCATTGTTCTGCTCTTCTTAATGCTGCTCATAATTTATTACAACGGCGAGTCGTCCCCGAATTATTCAGTTGAATTTCATGTGTTACTGCACATATGCCTGTGTGTCTGGCCATTGTTATCGCGTTCCCATTGTTCCCCACCTCTCCAAAGAGCTCATCGTTCTAGAGCCGGCTGAAAGATGTCTGCAGAAGCGCTGGCTTGAATCATGCATTGCAAAGAGTTTGTCCGCCGCTGTATAGGGTAAACACTGGTGTCATATTGGTCTTCCGTGCAAAAATGGCTTCTACTGTCTGGGACTGAACTCTAATCTGACCAAAGTCGCCAGATTTGGCCTGCATGATTTATTCTACTAGGAGATGTTGTGTAGGCGGGATTACTACATGTCGATCTAAACTAAATATAGTAGCTTTGTTCAATTTAGTTAGATGGTAGGTTTGCTTTTATTGACACTTTCTGACCGAATAATTCTCATAGGCCAAATTTGGCCGTGTTTGCCAAACCGGAATCCAGTTTATGGTTAACTTCTAGGTAACTAGCCAACTAGCATAGCTTCAGCAGAAGATCGGTGATTTGCCCGGGAAATGTGTGGTAGCCTGGGTCTGGATGCATCATTGAAACTACCCAGGCTGAACATGTTGTTGCCCATGTTAATGGCGGGTAAATTTTTGTTGTGCCTTTCATTTTACCAATACGTTTACCCTGGGTGACTTAAACTATGCATGCAGCCACTGGATGCACCATACCCAAGGTAGACGTGTGAAGTGATTCGAGTTTACTTTTTACCTGGCAGCTATCAGTATGTTTACCCATAGGTGACGCTGTATGTACCCACTCGGACATTGGGCCGGAAATTCCGCAGCAGGAAACCGGAATTCTCGCAGGTAACCAGTCGGTTTTTCTGCTGTTCTGCTGCGGAATTTCCGGTATCCAACTGCGGAAATTCCGGCATTCTGCTGCGGAAATTCCGAAAGAGAGTATTTTGCCACGGAATTTCGGAAACGATGGTCACACACACACACACACACACACACACACACACACACACACACACACACACACACACACACACACACACACACACACACACACACACACACACACACACACACACACACACACACACACACACACACACACACACACACACACACACATGAACTGCCAATTAATAAGAAGTAAGATACCATGAAGATAACGATGAAACGTGATACGCAGATTAGAGATGATGACGTGGAGTGCTGGCAAACGTGGCAGCTTCTTCGTGGCGGCGATCCCCGCGTGCGTGGGCGGACTCGTCGTTTCGGACAGCCTATACAGTCCTTGTCGAAAAGATAGACGGATTGCGCGTGCGGTTTCATATCGTCGCGGCCGCACAATCGCGTTGGGACCTACTGCACGCTCTCACTTAGAGCATGCTCTCTTATAACGGACTTCTAGTCGTCCGTGCCCGGCTGTCGTGGGAGTAGGTGTGGGGGATAGGCGAGTAGTTCAAGTATTTTATTGAAAATACACAGGAAACAATGTTAGCACAATGACGTGCTAGAACGAAGTGACGAAGTTCACAATACAATCAAACACTGCACTTATATACGCGCAAATCGCGCGGGCTGTCGTTAGATCGTTATTGGAGATCAAACGATTATTTTCAGAACCGATTCAGTTATTATCATAAGAAAAGAACTCACGTAATCTCATTATTAGCTACTTCTATTAATCCTTATTATTCCTAAGTGCTAAAATCCCCTCTACTCTTATTCCTACACAACATCTCTCCCCCCTGTCGAGCTGACGTCCTCGTCAGTGATGATGGTGGTATCTGTTTTTCCAGTTGAACCGATTTCCGTGACAAAAAACGGCACTTTCCTCGCACCGGCGCGCTCGACGTTCCCTTGCTTCCAAATTTGCGTCCTCTGTGATACTCAGAACCATCGCTGCGATGACTCCGTCCGTAATGGTGACTGCCACCGTCCCTGGAATTGAAACCGGCGTTACCGCCGAACGTCCTCTTGAACTGCACGTTGTTGCGAGTGCGGTCCAAACCGTGATCTTGTTGCACTCCAGCTTCTTGTTCCTGTCTTTTTTTCATCTTGTATGCTACATTGCGGGAGCATGGATGGTCTCGGACTTCGAACAGTCCCGCCTTCGTGTGTGGCGATATTGCGCTCCGCAGCTTCTCGAAAAATCTCTGGACGGCCAAAACTGGATATGATTCTGGTGCTACAGGCCTGGCCTGGTCGCCCATGGATGCACACGGCTCACTCATCTGTGGGATCCGACCCATCCGCAGCTTTTTCAATATCAGGTTGTGCTAGTATGGGCGCCTGGGTCAGTTTATCCTTGAGGTCCACGAAAGCCTTCTCTTCTCTTCCCGTCCATCTCCAACTAGCTTTCGG